>OY728146.1:1251986244-1253236244 GCA_963277665.1 Viscum album | reverse complement strand
TTTTTTTAGAGAAATACACTTTTACTTTGAAAAGAAGAGTTCTTTTGGAAAAATATCTACATAAAACTAGAAATGAAATAAGATATTTTTTACATGATAAAATGAGTGTTTTTATAAAAATAATGGTGTGTTAAAACATATTATATAGTGCACTTGAAAATAGGTAAGAATTGGAGAGGCTCCCTTTAATCGGGCTTGCTTATCATGAAGAATTGAGAATGGAACCCTTTTAAAACATGTATTTTCCAAAAAAAAAAGATGAAATGATCAGAATACATGATTTTGAAACATATAACCATAATTTATAATAATTATATAAAATAAATGAAGTATTATATTTGTTTATAGAGTAAGAATGCACAACCCGAATGAAAATGAAGGTTCGAGAAGGAAACCCTTTTCTTATGTCTGAATGAGTTATGCACTTGACCTTAACATCCTGGATAATCAAATTAAATCCATTAATTAATTAATTAAGAACCTTTTATATAGTTATTTGATTTATTTTATTTTTATTAAGTTCATTTATGGCCTTATTGATGAGTTATTGAGATTAATTTCATCATTCAGGAGCATTCGTTTTCTTGGTTTTCATGATCGGTTCACTTGTTTATAAGTAATGAAGTTCATGTAAATGGGTATAATTATCCAGATTTGGAATTACATGTTTTTAATGAGAATAAAAAAGTTTAAATGGTTATATATATCATATGGTTATATGTTATGAGGATGAATCATTAGATACGACATTTTGTGATAATCGTTTAGATTATTACGACGGTATTTCGATCACCATGAAATGGTTTTATCGCATGAATTAGTATCTTGTATATATACTGGTTAAAAAAAATTACATAATACATAATAAATATTTTATAATTTTGTTTAACCATAAATTTTTTTTCATGACTAGACTTGAAGGGTAAATTAAAGAATGAAAGTTCATCGTCCATGAAGGTTGTAAATCGGTACCTCTCGGATGATGATTTCATTTTTAAAATAAAAGAGAGAGAGTAAGAAGATTATTGATGGTTATTACATTAACATGATATAATTATAGTATATAAATGATACTATATTTATCATGATAATTTGGTTAGAGTAGTTTAGGATAGAATAATAAAATAAATAACATGAAAAGAAAAATAAAAGGAAAAGGAAGAAGATTTTACCTCTTGAATTCTCCCCCTTGAGAATTTTCTTAAGGGGATTAATTTTGGTCTTTTGGTGAGAACAAGAGATTTTGGACATGGGAGAGGCTCTTGGGAAGAGTATTGGAAAATTTTTTACAAGGATTAAATCTTGGAAGGTGTGAGGATAAGTGGGAGTGAGGGGTGGTTTTTATAGTGGAGGAGATGGGTAATTTCTCATTATTTTATTCATTATTTTATTATTTTACACAAGAAAACCAATAGTGTTTATTCTTGTAACTAAATATAGTAATAAGTGCATGTTATTTCAAAACAAGGGTGCTTACATCAACCATGAACCAAGTAATAGTGTATTTAGCTTATAATGTTTTTATACTGTAAATTACCATATTTTATTATTCACTAAAAATTAAAGTATTTCAGAAAAATACAAAAAGATAACCCTAACCATTTTTTGACATGAAAAATTAAAAAATGAACTCCATTTTATGAAAATAATTTTATAAATATGAGAAATTTAATTTTTAATTAAAATCATCATTTACTAAAAAAATAGAGTTTTTAAAATTAAAACTAATTTTATAACACCCTAAAAAATTAACTAAGGTCTTATTAAATTATCATAAAATCATAGGACAACAAAATATTGATTTATGAATACATTTTATAGAAATAAAATTTCTTTTAAATGAGTTTATTAATTATAAAATTGTAATTAAATATTTATTATTCACAAAAATACTAACACTTAATTATTAATTTTTAAATATTCACTTACTTATACCATGATATAAATATATAATTGTTTCATTTATATGGTGAATAAATTTTATTTATATTTTCATGAGTGTGGATACTATTCATTAGGCTTATTTACTATTCATAAGGGTCATATTACTATTCCTATGGTCAAGTTACTATTCACCAAAAATGTAAGTTGATCCTATCAGACCCTAAATATCTTATTGATCACAATAGTGTATGCCTATTTTTCAAAAATCAAATCACAGAGGCAGAAAAATTATGTTTAACTGCTAGGTTACAATAAAAAAGCACTGTTTTGAAGAGACTCAGTGTTTCATGCATCAAATTCTATATTAAATTTATTTGTAAATCCTTGGGGTGTTACATAACCAGAGTGGTAGGGTATCATGAATATGTAGGACATAAACCTCTTGCCCTCATACAATTCATGACTCCCAGCAGAAGCCATCCCACAAGCATGATCAGGTCTCGCCCGAAAACACCTGGGCCATCACATCTCACCCGCAAACACATGGGGTTATCACATCTTACCTGAAGACACCTGGTCCATTACAAACACCATATAATTCACTAAAAGAACTCCAGATATCACATCCTATGTAATACCTACCTCACCAAGAAGATAGGGTGGGAAAGAGTGGGTACCCAACCATCCGTACTCCTCACTGGATGTTGGGAAAACACCCCCTGTGTGAATATGCAGGGGTCGGAAAATAGTGATCTACATGGGTGGGGTGCTTATAAAAATAACAATAACGTATAAGTATATATATATATATAATATAAAACAATCAAGCCCAACCTATGTGTTCACAAAAAAACAAACCAACTCATAACACCGTCAATTTTTCTACCGCCTCTAAATGCATAACACCACACATCAAGATACAAACCTCATTTCACATTTCCAACCAATTCCCATTTAAATCACCCTATTCTTTTAATTGCTTAGAATCAACCACATTTAACCACACAATCCATCATTTAATTATCCATTAACCATTTTCATACCATTATCTAAACCAAACCATGCCATTTAAATCATTATTAAAAAATTATTAATTTATTCCATCACTACTCGAGCATCCATCATAAGGAAACCACATATCACAAATAGCTCAACATCCCCATCATACCATCACCTCACTTCCCCAAAATCATGAAAAAAAACCACCTTCCTACCTGCCCAAAAGAACAACCAAACAAACCACCTCTTTGACACCCCAAAAGAACAACCAAATAAACCACCTCCTCACCACCCCAAAATAATGGCCAAACAAACTACCTCTTCGCTGCCCCAAAATCACAACCAAACAAACCACCTCCTTGACACCCCAAAAGAATGGTCAAATAACCACATATCGCACCATACCCCATTGAAACCACACATCTCCACCCCAAAATAATGACCACACCTCACCTCACATCAATATAATTTTACAAATTTATAAAGAGGCTTTTATCACATTCCACTTTATTTTAAGGTTTTTATTACACAAGCCATAATCCTGGGAAAACCATTTCATTATCCAAATATAAGTGGTTAATCAATTTTCATTTTAGGGTGATATCACAACAATCACAATCAAAGAATAAATCACATCACATATATCCAGCACAAAAAAATCCCCCAACGACCACAATTCTCAGTGGGGGAATCAAGCCTGTACGATCCACAATTTTATAATAACAATAAAGCTGTAAAAACATGAAAACAAACCCCTTTTACCCTTAAATTTCAATTTAACCAATCATTTATCTTTAATTAATTCAGTAAAACCATAACCCATTGGTAAAAAAAACAAAAACCCATCCCACATGATACAAAATAGAGAGAAATGAGGGAATCCATACCTCAAAGAATCTTTTTCAACTCGTTATGCACCACAGGGTGAAGAAGAACAACCACAAACCATAACCTCACCACAAGAAACCACAAATAAACATAAAATTCACCAAAATATCATAACAATTTCAACCTAAACACACCCCATACTGAAGAAACACCACCATAGTGAAACCCCAAAGAAGAATGGAAGGAAACAAATGATAATGAGAGAAAAAATCACCATGGATAAAAGGCGGTAAGCCGAGAACCAATCCCCCTTGAAAGGAATATCAAAAAACCTAAAAGGGGATCTAATGGATTCTTGGAATGAGAGAGAGTATAGGTTTTGAGAAAACCTGAATGGATAAAACCTTTAAAACTGTACAACATCAGGGAGTTACATGACCCGTAATTCCTTTTCACACATTGTAATATTGACATACCAGGTTCTGCCAAAAAATGCATCAACATTTTATTATTTAACCCTGAAAATATTCACATAGTGAACCATACTTGGACAATCCATGAAACCAACTTTCACATCATTTAATACACTTACATGACGTGTATTTTCTGCAGTAGTTCTACTACTCCTCTAGCTTCCAACAAAACTCCCGAAACCTCCCTCGAACACCTCTACCACTCAAAACTGGAAAAGTTATAGACCTAGAGGGAACATACTGTTACAAAATATATTAGTTCAAGTCACAAACTATATTTGTTTAGTAGTATTATAGAAATAATATTCCTTAGTTTCCTTTAGATGACAGAAAAAAGTACTTGTTAGATTTAGGGTCATGTTTTTCATAAGTTAATCATCATATGAGTTCTTCATAACCCCAAATCTTCATAATAGAAAAACTAAGATGTTTCCCATACCATATATCATATGGTACCATTATGACTGCTTTAGATGGTATACATTTTAGTAGGAATGAATTAGTCTCCAAATCATAACCCCATAATGAATTATAAATGTCACACCGACTCATCATTGATTGAACCATATCCAACAAGATATGATTCCTCCTCTTAGACATTCCCTTCAATAATAACTAGTGAAAAAATATCTTTAACATTAGTTTATTTTTTCCATTTACCATTGGTTAAAAAGTGATGCTAACATAGATGACCTAAAGAGTTGGGATTTCAATATTAGTTTTTATAAATTTGACATTGAAATACCTTTGAAAAAAATGAAAAATAGAAGGATTTCAATGTTGTTTTTCATAAAAACCAACATTTAAAGTTCTCATACATGGTTTTTCACATTGGTTTATGATAAAATTTCCATGTAAAGATATTTAGATATGGGTTTTAGGAAAAACTGATGTTGAAATCTATGCCCACAATGCTTTCAACATTAGTTTTTCCTAAAACTGATGTTGAAATTTATTATTATTTTTAAAAATATTTAGAAATACATGATTCCAGATATGTACAATGAAAACAAGAACACCAAAAATCAACTCCAAACAACAACTCCTACAGTAGAAAAACTCATTGAGAACTTTTATAACATGTTCTAAAAATAATATGCACATACTTGAAACTACATATATAAATTAGTTAAACATATAAAATATTCTTTAAATAAATTTTGAAGGTGGTTCAAGTTGTTTGAAAATACGGTGAAAAATCGTAAAAAATATACAATAACATAAAGTGTTATGAATTTAAAAATAAATTTTTTAAATTATAAGTGTTTTAATGAAACTAACCTTTTTAAAAACCATTTTCTTTCTAGTCATGATTATATCATAATGAATTGTAAAACATAATACCCACATTCAACCCCCTATCTGATGATGAAACCACATTTATGAAATAATATTTTTAAAATAGAAACACTAAATATGTAATAAAAAAGTATCCATTGATATAAAATTTATTTTCATGACCCCATCCCTCCAAAGATACCGCAATGAGATGAGAGAGATAATGACCCCCCCGAGTCTTACCTCTAGTAGGCCCTGAGTTGGAGACTAGTACCAAAGGTGTACAAATCTCACAATATGGGAGGCATTACCCTTTATAAGAAAACAAGACTGAGAGATAGAATGAATCATCCACAATAACTCTAAGAAATAATATAAAATAGAAACCCAAACTATCCCACATGCATGTATAAATAGAACTGATACAGATAAAAGTATTTAAATTAAATACCCAAAAGTAAAGTTAAAATAGTGAAACAAAAACTATCAAGGATCTGAGCTAGTATGGTTCAACATGGTCCATAAAATCCTCTTGTAAACCTAAAAATAGTTTTATATACATAGGGTGATCATACAAGTGTACTTAGTAGGAAAACCAAAGTCTCTCATGCACATGTGAAGGAAGCATACTAATGCACTTGTGAGAAAATAACATAACCAAACAACACCTATCAAGGTATAATATCCATCCCAACCTCACCAAGGCACACTCACCAAATAACACACATCAAGTAATATAATATAGAGTAAATCACATCAATGGTATGGTAACATACACCACTTTACCATTGATTATCCGCTCTCTCACCCCAATGGAAAACATCCTCATTATCCCACCTCTTCTGAATATACCGCATCACATCCCACCCGCACACACCTAGGACTCATAACACATCCCACCCACACACACCCGGGCCTCACAACACACCTTTCACACACACACACCTAGGCCTCACAACACATCACATCACATACCAAATACACATGGTAAAGCACATCACAACTCATCCTAAAGACACCTGAGACACCACATCATAACTCATATTGAAGACACCTGGTATACCAAATCTCATCACATCCTGCCCGAAGAAGCTTGGGTTGTGATCTCCTGGAAGAGGGAGCAGAGAAGAGCAAGTGGACAACCATCAATCCTCCCATCAGGATGTTGGGAAAGACACCCCCCACATGATGATGTGGGTGTTGAACACATAGTGCTCAACATGGGTGGGGTGTGTATAGAAATAAAAAGAATATACAGTATATAATTATATATAGAGAAAAGAAGATATGCCAAACCTATGGGTTTACAAACAAATCACTAACCAAACCATGACTTCCCCACTTTATTGTTACCTCTAAATTCATTTATTAGTATCTGAAACAGTCATTTTAGATGGTGAAGATCCCTTCATTTCATTATTTAGAATTATCCACATTTAACCACACAAACCATCATTTAATTTTCCATTAATTTTTTTATCCCAATAACCAAATAAACCCATTCCATTTCAAACATTATTAAACATTTATTTATTCCATCACTACTCGAGAATCTAGGAGAAAGAAATCATATATCACAAGCAACCTGTAATCCCCAACAAACACACCTTGCCACCCTAAAAGAATGACCAAACAACCACCACCTCACTACCCCAAAAGCACGACCCACAAACCATCATCCACACAAGACCCAAATACACATAAAAACACATCAAGTTCATTTTTCAGATTTATAAATGGGATTTTATCACATCCAATTTTATTTATTTGGGGCAACATCACACAAGTCAAAATTTTGGGGTAACCATTTTATTAGCCAAATATATGTGATTAGCCAATTTCCATTTTATGGTGACACCAAACAATAAAAACCAAAAAAAATCACATCACACATATCCAACACAAAAAAACCCCCAAAACCACAATTTTCAATGGGGCATCAGGCCTGTGCAATCCACAATATCACAATAAAATCAAAGCTGTAAAAGCATGTGAGTCAAACCTGTTTACCCTTAAATTTAAACTTAACCAATTATTTATCTTTAATTAATCTGAAAAAACCATAACCCATAGATAAAAAAGTAAACCCCTCCCACATGATACACAATAAAGAGAAATGAGGGGATTCCTACCTCAAATAAGCTTTTCAACTCGATGTGCATCACAGGGTGAAGAAGAACACCTGAAAACCACAACCACACCATGAGGAAAAATAGATCAACCTATACCACACCAGGAGACCATCATGACACAACAAAAACACACAAACAAAACCAAACCATACCACTGTAGTGAAACCCCAAAGAAGAACAAAAGGAAACCGATGAGAATGAGAGGAGAACTCACCATAGAACAAAGACGAAAACCCAAGGATTGATCCCTGTCAAAAGGAATATCTAAATGTAGAAGGAGAAGGTCATTATATTCCTAGAAATAGATAATATCCACTAGACATAGGGTTTGGAGAAAACCCAAGGGGATGAAACCTTTAAAACTATACAACATTGGGGAATTACACAATATGTAATCCCCTTTCATGTCATGTAATCTTGAGATTCTAGGTTCCACTGAAAAACGTGTCTCCCTTTTATTATTTAACCCTAAAAACTTACACATCATGAAATTTCCCTATAAAAGTCATGAGACCAACTTTCACATCGTGTAATACACTTAAACAACATGTATTTTCTATAACAACTATGATGAATCTTCAGCTTCCACCGAGAACTCCCGAAACCTCCTCTGAACACCTCTAACCCTAAAAACTAGAAAAGTAATGGACCAGGAATTCATGGACCATTACATCATATACCTCTCAAATGACCCCCCCTCATGAATCCAAAACCAAGCCTAGAAGAAAGAGGGGGTCCGAACAACCACCCCACGAGATAGCTCTCAAGAGTTTCGCCACACCTCAAATACCACCAACAACCAAACACGCCAACCCACCGACTACAAAACATACTTCACAACCACATCACCACAACCAAAATTTTCCACCTCTAACACAACCAAATTACTATAAAACCACTGCAAAACTATCTCAATATCCACACATCCCAAACCAATGACTGATAAAACCAACAAACCACACTGTCCTGAACACATAAATCAAGGAATTATGTCTTCCATGTCAAGATAATATCCGCTCTAGGTGGCATTGAATTTCTCACATGGGTTTAATCACATCATAGTTAATATGTCTCGATTAGGAATCAAGTCCTACCCTTTTCATATATTATGAATTTACCACACATCATACCTCACACATCAAAAACCATAGAAACAACTCCTATCACAAAACAAAAAGGTCTCAAACCTCACATCACAAAGAAAGATAGAGAAAAGGAAAATTCAAAACAACTATGGGTACTGGGCACACATATAAGTCTCTTTCTCCTAATTACTATCCTCTAGGACACCATGCCTCCACAACACACGAACCAAGAGAATGTTCCATCCTCAAAACACCTTCTCTTGATAGTCTTGGATCTCCACTTGATGCTCCACAAATGTCGCATCATCCTCGATATAAAACTCTCTCTAGTAAAGGACATGTGAGTCATCATGAAGATACCAATGAAGCTGTGAGACATGGAAGACATCATGGATACTATCCAACCAATGTGGCAACTCCAAATGGTACATCACATCGCCAACTCACCCCAACACCTCAGAGGGCCCAAAAAACCTAGGAGAAAGATTACTCCCTCTTCCAAACCTCCATTTCCCATGTTGAGGGGAAACTTTCAAGAACATGTTTTCTCCAGCTTCTAACTCCAAGGGCCTCCTACTGTGATCTACATAAGAATTATTTCAGTACTTTCATCCTCTTATGAACAAGATGAACTTTCTTTATCATGCTCTGTACCACATCAGGACCAAGAACGACTGTCTCCTTAACCTCTATCCAGCACAACATAGAATGACATGGTCTCTCATACAAAGCTTCAAATAGAGCCATGACAATAGAAGAGTGATAAATATTATTATAAGAAAACTTTAACAAATTAAGGTTTAGTACCCAAGATCCACACAAGTCCAAGACACATGCTCATACCATATCCTCTAGCATTTGGATAATCTGTTCCATCTTCCCATCTTTCTGTGGTTGGAAAGAAGTGCTGAGGTGTATCTGAGTTCCAAAAGCATGCTGCAATCCCATCCAGACTCATGAGGTAAACTACGCATACCAATTTGAGATAATGGGCCTTGGGATACTATAAAAATTCACCACATCTCCCATATACCTCTTAGATAAGGCATACAATTTTCCCAACTCCTTAATCACTATGAAGTGGGCCGATTTCATCAACCAATCCACTATCACTAAGATATCATCACAACCTAACTGAGATTTGGGTTACACTATGATTAAATCCATCAATATGTCATCCCATTTCCATTAGGGGGAATCCAAGGGTTTCAAAAAACCACCAGGAACATGATGCTCTGCCTTTACCTGCTGGAAAACCAAGAAACTTTCCAAAAACTCTGCCACTGCCTACTTCATCCCAAGCCACCAAAACTGAAGCTTAAATCCATGATACATATTATAAATTCCCAGATGTACCACCAAGGGTGAGATATGGAACTCATGAAGAAATCCCTTCTGCACTTCTATCAGAACAAAAAACCTTTCATGAAACAAAATCCAGTTCTAACCATCCTCCGACCATCTCTTAAGAGCATCACCATGGCCAACATGACCGCGCATCACCTATGCCTCTGAGTTTCCCCACTGAGATTCCTCCACACGCTGCATCATAGAATATTGCACCATCATCTGAAATAAATAGTATCTACCACCATCCACCCTTGAATCTAAGTGAAAGGATTCCAACTCCTCCATTGATCTCTAAGTGTACCCAGACCCCTGAACAACACCCTTTTATGAATTCCTTATCAAATAATCATACAAAACTTTCCCATTTACTAAGGTGTAAGAGATATCAAAATAATAATCTTAAATAATCTCTATCCACCCCACTGTTTCAAGTTCATATCACATTGAGAAAAGTTATACCTCAAGATCTTATGATCTGTGAAGACTAAAAAGTGCTCCCTAATGAGGTAATGTCATCACAACTTTAGTGCGAACACAAATGTTTCTAGCTATAGATTATGGGTGGCATAGTTACACTCATGGTGATGTAACTTCTTAGACCTATAAGTGATCACCACCTGCTACTGCATCAATACACATCCCAATACCAAATTAGAAGTTTCACAAAACACCTTAAACATCGCCCCTTCCTAAAAAAACTGGAGCACTGGAGCACTAAACAAATTTACCTTCAGGTAATTGAACGCTTCTTGACACTAATATATTCACAAAAAATATTTCTCTTTCTAGGAAAAAGCTATCAATGGGGATGTAACTTGAGAGAAATTGGGAAAAAATCTCAAATAATAGCTTAAAAGACCAATAAAACCACGATCCTCTACCACATTTTTGGTTACCACCCAAGAAACAACCACCTCAACCTTCAACGAGTCAACTTCCGCACACTAATGAGACACCAAATGTCTAAGGAAATGAATCTATTGTGTACAAAACTTATACTTGGATAACTTTCCATAAAGTTGGTGGCACTAAAGAACATGCAAGAATATTTTAAGATTCTCGACATAGTCCTCCTCTGAATTTGAGTATATTAGGATATCATCGATGAATATGATGAGGAACTGATCTAAGAACTCACAAAACACTGAGTTGATAAGCCTCATGAAAGAAACTGGTGAATTCATAACACCAAATGACATGAATACAAACTCAAAGTTCCCATACCTACATATAAAGGTAGTCTTCAGGATATCACACTCCTTCATCCTCAACTAGTGATATCTGGAATATATATCGATCTTAGAAAACCAACTCTCCCTTCCCATATGGCTGAAAATATCATCTATCTTTGGAAGATGGTAACCATTATTAACCATAACCTAATTCAAACTCTAATAGTATATACACAACCTCAAACTACCATTTGAATTCTAGGTGAACAACACTAGAGCACCCCATGTCGACACACTAGGCTAGATAAAACCCTTCTGCATCAAATAATCTATTTAAATTCTCAACTCCTACAACTTGGAAGGTTCTATCCGACAAGGATTGATCTAAATAGAAGAAGCACTGAGCTGTAAATCTATCCTGAACTAAAAATCACATCGAGGGGGTAGTATAAAAACCCTTTTAAGAAAAGAATTCAGGAACTTCCCAACAACCCTGGGAACCTCTACCATCCTAGCATCTACTGATTCCACTAATAACTCATCCAATAAATAAATAAGGGGTTCCACACGTTGATTGGACACCTAAAAAATCCAATTATAGAATAAAACTACACACTGACCATCCACACCAAAAAACATGACTATACTCTGGAAGTAGTTGATAAAAACAACTAAGAAATACACCAGTCAATGTTAATGATGACAGAACATGACTACATATATATCAAGAAAATATCCCCATGAGACTGATGTAGCCCCATCATTTTTCTACAACCTCAGAAAACATCGAGCAAGCTGGTTTGGCCTCTGATTGGAGTAGTCAACACTAGGGGTATGGGAAGACTCTATACATCTAGTCCCATATAATGATATAGAGTGGGTGCAACAAAGTAGTGTGAAACTATTGAATCAAAAAAGGCACAAACAAGACAATTAAACAAACTGATCGTACCTCTGATGATCTATGTCCTGTCTGGAACTACTGCCTCCACTGTATGCAACTGACCATTCCCAACTCCTCTAACTCTTTGCTGACAACCACCTATACATCCATGCTCGGGTCACAGTCCCAGAACACAAGGAAAATCCTTAGACCAACCTCTTCCAACTCCATCTCCCCTTGGTGGAGCATAAGCCCACTGCCTCTACCACTGAAACAACCTCACTGGTAACTGCTACTGAGGATAACACTGAACCTATCCACATCGGCCAAAATGAGATCAAGAAACCACTAGGAATTGGTCCTGAAGATGGCCACAGATTCCATAGAATAAACACATCAGCCCCAACCCCACAAGAAAGGCACGAAAAACAAAATCTCAAAAGGGAAGATACTGAGGCCGACTCCTGGTTAGTCAAAACCTCAAAGGTACTGGTGGATGAGACCCACCATTGAAAACTCTACCCCTCGAGTAACCCTATTGGTTCCCTTCCTACAGAAAAATCCTCACAAGTGCATTCAATCGATCACCTATACCTTCTTCTGAACCTCCAAGTATGTTAGTAATGTAAATGGAGTTACTGAATATTGGATAGAAGTACATAGTGCCTCCTCAAGACGTCTTGAATGAGACTTTTCATCTGGGAAAAGATATGGCACAAAATGAAAAAGATCCTTGAACCTGATTACAAAGCCCCTAATAAAATAAATTTTTATTGAATATTTTATTGATAATAAATTATATAATTCTTCACATTATGGTAAATGTGTTCATTTATGAAATATTTGGGATTAAATCATTCATTTGAAAATTTGATCAAAATTCCAGTTTTACCCTTTAAAATTCATTGTAGAATTTCAAACATGAATATTTTGATATATATTTTTTGAACTTTAAATTTTGTAAATATGTTAAAAAATTAATGGTATACAACTTTCATTTAGTACATTGTAGCTAAATAATGCATTTGGTTGGTGAAAATGGGCCATGAAGTCAAAGTTGGTCTGGACTCTCCAGATTAGACATGGGTTCTGTATTTAAGCCATAACTTCTTCATATGTGCTTGTATTAGGCCCAAATTCTGATATGATCTCTAGGAATAATTTTATCACAAATAATAATTCTATAAGGACATTTGATTCACGTGTTTTGGTGGTCAAATGGGTGGTGCAAGTTGGATTAAAATATTTGGCTGAGATTCTTCATTCACACTTGAAACCACTTTGAACCTAGCCTCCCCACCACTCTATAAATTGGTGTTTTTCTCATTTGGAGTGGTTGGGACATGAATTGGGAAGTTTAGGGAAGAGGAGAAGTAGATCCACTCCAATTATCCAACCATTTCAATAAGGGTATCTCTTGAATCAAGGATCCCTTCGATGAAGCCTTCTTCTTCTTCTTCTTCATGTTGTAATACTTTTGTTTGCATAATAAACTCATTAGTTATTCTTTAATTTCTTATGTTTTCCCATGTTTTTTTCATTTATATTCCTCATTATTCATCCTCTTTATGCTGGAATTCAATAGTAGAAATGAGATTGGGTTATACCCTTTCTAAAACTTTTCACATGCAAAACATTTCTACGATGACTACACCGCCCAAGGAAGCGTAGTTCTTTTTAGTAATCAATCTACATCTACCCTTATTCATTAATTTATTTTGAATAAATGAGATAATTTAATTCACTTAATATGATATATTAATTGAGTTTTTAATTTAAATTAAACTAAGAAATCAATTGAACAATTAACACAAAACACGCGATGTCAGGAATTGTGTGAATTGTGAGAGTGAAATCTTAATCGATAATAAAAGACCACATGGGATAAATTTGTAGAGTTAAAATATAATCCCTAAGATCATTTCATCCTCATTTTTCAGAATGGATATGTGTATTAATTTACCACTAACCATAAGATAGATTTAGAACATTAATCAAAGTAGGGTGTTGTGATTGCATGTTTCAAAGCTAGATTAGGGTTTAATCTATTTCATCTTGGTGGTTAAGTTAATTCTAGTAGGGTTCAGGGGTTAAACAATTAAGGGTTCATAATTAAGTAGATTTTTATTTAAATTATAATTATAAATAATTAAATGAATAGGTATAGTTATATTGATTACGCCATTTAAATATAAAAAAAAACATCTTCTTGTTGTGTCATTTTAATCGAACTTCATTCCAAAAAAAAAAATCTTCCAAAAAACTTCATAAAGGTTTATAATTGGTAAAAAAATCCCTTATAATTTTTATGTAGTGTGTTTTCTTCTCTTTTATTCTATTTTCATAATACCTTTAATAATTTGTTTCAATTACTGCCTCTTTGAGAGACGACCTTGGTCAGCCACTCTGCTGCACCTAAGTACCCCAAAAACCATTAATAATTTGAGGGTGCCCATGAAAGTGCCTTTAAAATTGGTGACATTTCCCGGGAGTCAAGTAATTATTTCAACCAATTAGAGGTATTTATTTTATTTTACATTGTATTATCTTATTCTCTTCTTTCTTCTTTCTTTACCCAATCTGTTTTTTTCTCTATTCTTCTTCTTATATTTTATTCTTTTTCTTTTTGGACCATCAAATAAAACTTATCATTTTTATTTTACTATGGTCAAATTTTATTCTTTTCATTTTTATTTGATTTATGACATGAACTAATTCCAAAGATCTCTTAGATCTTGACCCTGTGATTGAACGTATCCTTCGAGCTCGAATCAGACATTCTCAGTCAACAAAAAGTTTCAACATTCAAACAGTTGGAGAATTACTCCACTACAATAACATTAAAATTGGAAACACTTATAAATACAACTTAAAACAAGAACCAATATATTAAAATAATGGAAATTAACTTAATAGAACCATTCAAGAATTGGCTGCACCTGACATTAAAAATCAACCAAATTGTATTGCATACCCAAATATTAAATCAGACTTTGTACTAAAATCTGGGTTAATTCATCTTCTTCCAAAGTTTCATGGATTATCTGGTGAGGATCTAAACAAACATTTAAAATAATTTAATGCGGTTTGTTCAACCTTAAAACCAAGAAATGTCTCTGAAGATCAAATCAAACTAAGAGCATTCTTGTTTTCACTTGATGGAGCTGCAAAAGACTGGATGTATTATTTATAACCTAAAGATGTAACATGTTGGAATGATTTGAAACTTATTTTCTTGAAGATATTTTTTTCTAGCATCAAAGACCACATCTATTCAAAAAGAGATCTCAAGGATCAAGAAAGCCCAAGGGGAGTCAATGTATGAGTACTGGGAGCGATTCAAGAAGTTGTGTGCAAGCTGCACACATCACCAAATCAGTGAGAAACTCCTATCCAATACTTCTATGAAGGAAACACACCTATGGAGAGGAGCACAATTGATGTCACATCTAAAAGAGAATTAGTGGACAAGACACCAGTATCTGTACGTGCATTGATTGACAAGATAACACAAAACTCCCAACAATTTGGTGATTGAGATACACCGCATGTTAGAGGAGTACATCAGGTAATTCATTCTTCTCTTGAGAGTCATTTAACTGATACTAAGTTGGAAGAATTGACCACTATGGTGAGGCAGATTTCCCTGGATCAAAAGAAATCTCAAGTTCCTCCTTCAAGGCCTTGTGGAATTTTCACCAGACAAGCCACCCAACTGACTGTTGCCCCCAACTACAAGAAACAGAAGATTATGCAATAGTGTTTCCTGGGAGACCATATCAACAACAACAACAGCAACCATATCCCCAAAAGAAGTTTGATTTTTTTGCTACAACATACAACCAAGGGTGGAAGGATCAATCAGACATGTGGTAGGCCTCTGGACAACAACAAAGTCCCCCCTTTCAACAAAACTTCCAGTAGCCTCCATCTTACCAATAGGGTTTCCAACAACCCCAAAGGCGATTTAAAGCTCAAGCATCAACAATTAAACAACAAGAGAATCCCCAAACCAATGTAGATTCTAATACTGATGATATTTTGAAACAAATTGTTCTTAATCAACAGAATGAGCTAAAGAGTCAAGGTTCAAAGTTGAGATAGTTGAAGACACAAATGAGCCAGATTTCCACCGCCCTCCATGAACTAGTAAGTAAGAATTCTGGAAATCCACCTTCCCAAACTACTCCAAATACTAAGGGGAATTTTAGTTCCATAAAATTGAGAATTGGGAAGAAAACAACTAATACATCTGCACATATCGTTCCACCGAGACTCACCTCAACTCCGGAGAAGCCCCATTCCATACCAACTGATGAGAAATACAAGGAGAAAGATAAAGGTAAGAAAAAGATTGATGATGTTCCTCCTAAACCCCTTCCATTTCCAAACAGAGTTGTACAAACCAAAAATATGGCTGAATAAGTAATGGAAAAAGAGGTTTTGGAAACATTCAAGTGTCTGGAGATCAAAATTCCTCTACTTGAAGCCATCAAGAAAATCCCAAGGTTTGAAAAATTCCTAAATGAACTTTGTACCATTAAAAGAGGGATAAAGGGAAATGAGAGGACCAATCTTGGAAGGAATGTGTGAGAAATCATTACACCAAATCTAGAAATGCCAAAAAAGTGAAAGGATCCAAGGACACTCACCATCCCATGCACCATAAATGTGATGCCCCACTTTATATTCTCTTCTTTTTAGGTTGGTGAGTTGAAGTTGACAAGAGTAGTGGTGCATTTAGAAAATAAATCTACAACATATCCAGTGGGAGTCCTTGAGGATGTACTTGTCTGGGTAAGAGACACGATCTTTCCAGCATATTTCTATGTTCTTAAAATTAAGGATTATTAGGTAAGTTCACGTGCTCCCATTATCATAGACAGGCCCTTCCTCAAAACTGCAAAAAAATCATAAATGTTCATGAGGGTACACTTTACATGGAGTTTGGAGATGAAGTTGTGATATTTAATGTTATGGAACCCATGAAGTACCCCTAAAAGGACCATTCTATGTTTGTTATCTCCCATTTTGAACCACCAAATAAAAACCCCATATAATTTGATTGTCCTATGCTTAGGTAGATTATAAGTATTGGTTATAGTTTGATGTCTAAGAGTACTTAAACACCTGTTTCTAATGCACAAAACTCTCTTAGATTTGATTTTGAAATGGATTAATACCTTGATTATGATCATGTGAAATCTGATTATGACATGACTATTGAATATTCTGATGGTTTTGATGCATTATTATTTGATTTTGATGATGATGATTCTAGTACTAATGTTCATTGTGCACATATTTTAGTTCATTCAATTTCTCCATCCATACATCACCCCTACATTGGAACTCAATCCATTTCCACCTAATTTGAAATACTCATACTTGTTAAGTGGTGAGAAATTACCTGTTATCATTGCTAAAAATATCCCTTTTGAATATGAAGAATTTTTTTTGAATCTTTTGAGGGAGAAAATTAAGGTAATTGGGTGGAACTTGGATGACATATCAGGTATTATCCCCTACATTTTCATGCATAGGATTATTTTGAAGGATGGGGATAAACTAGTTAGGCATCCAAAAAGGAGACTCAATCCAACTCTTTTGGAGGTTGTTAAAAAAGAGGTTGAAAAATTACTCGAGGTAGGTATAATCTATCCCATTTCAGATTCCTAGTGGGTGAGTCCTATTCAGGTTGTACCTAAGAAAAGTGGTGTTACTGTTGTTAAAAATGATAAAGAGGAGTTAGTTCCTATGAGGGTGCAAAATAGCTGGCGTGTGTGTATTGATTATAGGAAACTAAATCAGTCCACTCACAAGGACCATTTCCTTCTCCCATTTATTGATCAAATACTTGAGAGACTAGCTGGGAATATACATTATTTTTTATTGGATAGATTTTATGGATATTTTCAGGTTCTTATTGCTTTGGAGGATCAGGATAAAACTACATTCACCTATTCCTTCGACACATTTTCCTACCGGAGGATGCCATTTAGACTTTGAAATGCCCTAGGTACCTTCCAGAGATGCATAGTGAGTATTTTTTCTAATTTTATTGAGACCTGCATAGAGGTATTTATGGATGATTTTACAGTGTATGGGTCTTCATTTGATTATTTTATATCTATTTTGGGAAAGGTGTTGAATCGTTGTATTGAGAATAATTTAGTCTTGAACTTTGAAAAGTGTCATTTTATGGTAGAGCACGACATTGTATTAGGGAATGTAGTGTCAAAACATGGGATATAGGTTGATAGATCTAAGGTAGATATTATTTCATCCTTACCATATCTTTCATGTGTGTGTGATGTTAGATCTTTCCTAGGACATGTAGGATTTTATCAGCACTTCATCAAAGATTTTAGTAAGATTGCTCTTCCTATGTCACGATTAATTCAAAAGGATTATGATTTTGTGTTTGATGATTCTTGAAGGACTTACTTTGATAAGCTAAAGAAGTGTCTGACCACTCCATCGATCATACAACCCCCATGATGGGATATTACTTTTGAACTTATGTGTGAAACCTACAACATCACGGTTGGAGATGTCTTATCTCAGAGGGTGGAGGGAGGTTCACATGTGATTTTATATGCATCGAGGACACTGGATTCAGCCCAATCAAACTACACAACCACATAAAAGGAATTTCTTACTATCATATTCACTTTAGATAAATTCCATTTATATTTATTGGGCTCTAAAGTAGTTTTTTTTTCTGACCATGAAACTCTGAGGTACCTCTTGAAAAAGCTAGATGTAAAGCCCAGACTTATCCGATGGATTCTCCTTCTTAAGTAATTTGATATTGAGATAAAGGATAAGAAGGGGTCATAAAAACTGATGGTGGACCACATGATTAGGCTTAATCACACACTAGAGGATGACATCTTAGACCAGGTACCACTTTGGGACACTTTCCCTACTGAGCATCTTTATTCCATCTCATGTATGCATACTTGGTATGCTGATTTAGTGAACTACCTTGTTACATTCAAAATACATGTAAATTTAAATAAACATCAAGTCCAAAAATTAAAGAGTGAGTCAAGATTTTATGTTTAGGATGATCCATACCTCTGGTGCATGTGTACTGATGAAGTTATTAGGAGGTATGTTCCTAACCATGAGTTTGAGTCTATTCTACATTTTTTACATACACTTTAATGTGGAGGACACTTTGGACCCCAAAGAATATCTAGGAAAGTTTTAGACTCTAGATTATATTGTCCTAGCTTATTTTATGATGCTCATCTGTTTTGTAAGTTGTGCTCTCACTACCAATATACTGGGAACATTTCTAGGATACATAAGAGGCCTTAACAACCCATTCTATTCTGTGAGTTTTTTATGTATGGGGAATTGATTTTATGGGTCCTTTTCCAAGTTCTTTTGGTTTATTATACATTTTTGTTGGTGTTGATTATGTGAGTAAATGGGTGGTGTCCAAGGCCACCGGTACTGATTATTCTCATATTTTAGTGAATTTTTTCAAGAAAAATATTTTTTGTAGGTTTAGAGTACCAAAGTCCATCATTAGTGACCAAGGGACATACTTCTGCAATTGGAATTTGTATTCCCTCCTTCAAAATTATGAGATGACACACAAAACATCAACACCAAACCACCCCCAAAAAATGGCCAGGCTGAGGTTTCAAATCATGAGTTGAAACAAATTTTGGAGAAAACTATATTTTGAAGGATTGGAGAAAGCACTTGGATGATGCGCTATGGGTATATAGGGCAACATAAAAAACTCCCATCGGTATTTCCCCATTTCATATTGTTTTTGAGAAAGCCTGTCATCTACCCATGGAGGTTGAGTATCGGGCTTATTGGGCTATAAATAAATGAAACATGGATTTGGCCCAAGATGGAATTCAATGGAAGCTGCAAATTCAAGAGCTTGAGGAGATTATATTATCTTCACATGATAACTCAAGGCTCTATAAGAAAATATCCAAAGTATCTCATAAAAAAATGATACAGAAAAGGAAATTTCATGTTGGGGAGAAAGTCCTTCTATACAGTTCATGACTGAAGCTGATGCTTGGTAATTTGCATTCCAGATGGTTGGGTCCATATATTGTATCTAATGTTTTTCCTTATGGTGCAGTGGAGATCACGCAAGAGGACATTTAAAAGAGCTTCACAGTCAATAGTAAACGCTTGAAGAAATACATTGAGGGACTTCCAACTAATGCAGTGGATTTCATCACACTGCATGAACCCATCATCACTTGATCATATCAGGCTATTCCCAACCCTTTCACTTTTATATTCTTTTTCCTATTTAAAATTTTTCATTTCATGTGCACATATCATCTCATAGGATCACATTGAGGACAATGTAATATTTTAAGTGTGGGGGAGGGGGAAACATTTTGGGGTAGATATTTAGGATTTTCATTTGTGTGTTTTGTGTCTATTTTATATTAAGTTTTTGGTTAAAATTTTCAAAAAAAAATATATATATCATTTAACATTCTCATGTGGAACATATGAAAAATGAATGTTTTCAAAATTCATTGGTAGAATTATAAGCATGTATAATATTTCATCACCAAGAGTTGATTTTTATAAAAAATGAAGTTGCCGATGATATGAATGGTTGTGTCATTATAAAACCTTTTAGATTTTGACATCATTATTTGTGATATTTGTTCATGATAAATTATGTCATTGATTTCTCCACACAAATTTTCACTCAACCATGAATTGCGAAATTTTTCCAACTCAATTGAAGGTATAGTCAAGTTAGGTAAAAAAAATCATTGGTTGATCCATACATTCGTTTCTATTCTGATCAGTTTCATTACTATACCGAATTGACCTATGCATGTGTACCTGTTATCCGACTATTGTAAACCCTAAAAAAATATGGGTTGTGTCTTGAACCAGTCAAAAACCACTCTTCATCAACCTTTGATATTGTTATAACTATTAAAATTAGGGTCGTGAGGAGATCAAACATGGGTTGAGAGTTAAGTGTGAGATTTGTTCTAAGTACAACTTAAAAAAACAATAAATAAATAAATAAATGAGGGTAGTGATGAAATGTACAACATATGGGGATATCTAGGTCGGGAGCTTAAGGTTTGAATTTCAGGAATGCTTAAGTGAATGGGTCTTGAAATTCGATTGTAAAGGAATGTAGAATAGGTTTGGTGAATTAAAACATGTAATAATAATTGTTTTACTTGACCTGAATATACTTAATAAAGGGAGGGTTTATGAGCTTGGAATGGTTGACACACACACACACGTGAAGAATTAGTGGTATGGTAGAACCATGACTTGTTTCACTATGATTAGTGTTATGAATCTCAATGGATTTTGTTTTCACACAATTTATGAGACAATTAATTTAAAATTTATTGATATCAACTCTTTATGGGATTATTTGCATATATTTTCACTGTGGATTGAGAAATATGAATATTCATATCTTGTCAAAAAAACTTCGAATACATGATATGATGTTTTTCCCAAGAGTGCAAAAGGGTAAGTGTGGTGGAGTTGATAAAACAAATTTTTATTGACTATTTTATTGATAATAAATGATATAATTTCCTCACATTGTGGTAAATGTGTTTATTTTTGAAATATTTGGGATTAGATCATTCATTTGAAAATTTGATGAAAATTCCAGTTTTATCCTTTAAAATTCACTGTAGCATTTCAGACATAAATATTTTGATATGTATTATTTTAACTTAACATTTTTGTAAATATGTTACCAAATTAATGGTATTCAAGTTTCATTTAGTACATTGGAGCTAAATAATGAATTTGGTTGGTACAAATGGGTCATGCAGTCAAAATTGGGCTGGAATCTCCAGATTGGACATGGGTTATATATTTGGTCCATAAATTATTCATAAATGCTTTGATTTGGCCCAAATTGTGAGAGGATCTCTAGGAATCATTTTTAAACAAATAATCCTTCTTTAAGGATAGATGATTCATATTTTTTGGTGGTCAAATGGCAGTTCAAGTTGAATTAAAATATTTGGACGAGATTCCCCATCCACACTTGAAACCACTTTGAACCTAGCCTCCACACCACTATATAAATTGGTGTTTTTCTCATTTGGAGGGGTTGGTACGTGAATTGGGAAGTTGAGGTAAGATAATAAGTGGATACACTCCAATTCTCCAACCATTTAAATAAGGGTAGCTCTTGAAGCAAGGATCCCTTCGACGAAGCCTTCTTCTTCTTCTTTTTATTCTTCTTCTTCGTGTTGTAATACTTTTTTTGCATAATAAACTACTTAGTTATTCTTTAATTTATTCTATTTTCCTCTGTTTTGTTTATTCATATCCATAATTATTCTTTCTCTTTGTTATTTAATTCAAGAGTATAAACAAGATTGGGTTATATACTTTCTAAAACTTTGCACATGCAAAATGTTTCTACAATGACTACACCACCCATGGAAGCATAATTATTTTTAGTAATCAATCTACCTCTACCCTTATTCATTAAATTATTTTGAATAAATGAGATAATTTAATTCAATTAATATTATATATTAATTGAGTTTTTAATTTAAATGAAATTAAGAAATTAATTGAACAATTAACACAAAACATGCGAGGTTGGGAATTGTGTGAATTGTGAGAGCACGATATTAATCGGTAATAAAAGACCACACAAGATAAATTTGTAGAGTTAAAATATAATCCCTAACCTCATTTCATACTCATTTTTAGAATGGATATGTGCCTTAATTTACCACTAACCATAATCTAGATTTAGAACCTTAATCAAAGCAGGGTTCCACGATTTCATGTTTCAAAGCTATCTTAGGGTTTAATCTATTTCATCTTGGTGGTTAAGTTAATTCTCATAGGATTCAGGGGTTAAAAATTAAGGGATCATAATTAAGTGGATATTTATTTAAATGATAATGATAAATAATTGAGTGAATACGTAGAGTTAGAACTATTATGTCTTTTAAATATTTAAAAAAAATCTTCTTGTTGTGTCAATTTAATCGAACTTCATTCCAAAAACAAAAACAAAAAAACAAAATCTTATTCCAGAAAACTTCATCAAGGTTTATTTTTTTTATATTTTTTAAAGGAAATTCCTTGGTCAAATACCAAGACATAATTTATTAAAAAACAAGAAATGAACTACAAAAGTCTGAAGGAATGGATTTTATTACATTCTCTTTCATAGAGAGGAAGAAGATCAACCGGAATACCATCACTCCACGTAACACTCTGGTTGATTAATTTTTTGGAAAGACCATTAGACACCATGTTCACTTCACGATAAGCATGATTGGAAATGTATCTAATCTCCCGAAGCGAATCCAGGTAGTCCATCCATCGAGAAGTAAGCGGCCATGCAAGGTGGGCCACCCCATTCCAAATAGCTTGGACAATGGTGGTTGAGTTACTTTCAATACAGATGTCATTATAGAATTTAATTTTAACAAAGTCAATATCCTGAATCACAAACATAATTTTTGATTCTAGAGAAGAGTCGTTACCACCGCTTCCAAAGAAACAGCCATGGCAATGTCCCATAAAATCTCTGAAAACAACTCCAAAGCCCGCTGGACCCGTATTTCCTTTGGAAGCTCCATACACATTGATATTTATCCATCCAGGAATAGGGGCCTTCCAAAACACCTCAATTGAATGCCTCTATTTTCTATATAGGTCTTCAATTCGAAGATGTCAGAGGATCACAAAGTTCCCAACAGAATTGTCACAGTGAGATTTTTGAAGCGAGGCAGCATCCCTGATAGCGATGAGAATTCACGTCCAACCTGCATTAAGATTGGGTGAGTGTTTATTATTAATAATATCATTTATATCATAATAGATAACATAGAGGAGCTCAGAAATTGAGGGAAGGAAGATATTATTGATTTTCCACAAGGAATCAAGCTCCACACAATATTTTATTTGGGAGTAAATGGAGTCAGAGCGAAGCCATCTGCAGTCAAACATGTCAGTAATATAATTCCAAATAGAAAAATCTGTAGCATAAGATAAGAATAGGTGGTTAGTATCCTCTCTATGTTGGTGACAATTTTGACATTTAGAGTAGATTTGGATACCAAAATACTGAAGGCAAACCTCAGTAGTAATACAATTGTGAGCAATACGCCAAATAAGGTTTAGTCTAGAGAGTTTAATACAAGATTTGTCAAAGTGATTAAACCAACCAAAAATTGGATCAGGATGAGTGAAATTATGATTGTAAAAACTTTTAGAGTCTAAAATGCCTTTATGACTAGGTTACCAATTGAGAAAATCCTTCGTGTTAGAGAAGATGTGGTTATCAACAACATGAATAATGGACTCAGGGAGGTTAAGGTTATGAGAGTGCATCACCTCCTGAATAGTTTAGTTGATGTTATGTGGAGGGGAGTTAGGAAGAAACATGGAAATGAGGGGGGTTCCAGTCCAGTTATCAAGACAAAAGTTCAGGGAAGAGTTTATACTGACCATCCATCTTGATTTGTTCATAATGTTAGCAAAGGAGTCTCTAATGTAAGGACAGATCGAGGAGTTAACATGGCTCAAGTTTTCTTTTTTTAATTTCTCTAGTATTTTTTTCAAAGAAACTCAATGGAGTCAGGATTTTGATTAATCAAATTCCAAGTGAGTTTGGCTTGGAGGGTCTCATTAAAGATATTGAGATTCTTAATGTCGAGAACACCATTATCTAATGGTTTGCAGTAACTAGACCAAGGGATGGTAATAATATTTCTTTCAAGAATGATGGTAGACCAAACAATGTTTTTGATGTAGCCATTAATTCTCTTAAGAAGAGAAATTGGCCATTTATAGATCATTAGTGAGTAAACCATTTTGGAGATAATGGTAGAATTAACCAGGAAAATCCTGCCAGCCATAGAGAGGGATTTCCCCTTCCAGGAAGAAAGTTGGTTGATAACTTGGTCCACAACATTAGTGAAATACACGGATTTAGGTCTTCTATAGAATAAGGGAACACCCACGTAGATAAAAGGGAAGACACCTTCTTTGATACCAAGGTTTTCAATGATGTTAGATTTCCTATTGGATGGGAAACATTTTCCAAAGAAGATAAACGATTTTTTCCAACTAATGGATTGGAAAGAAACCTCTTCATAATGGGATAAGGCATTTTTAAGATTAAGTATATTTATTTTTCTCCCATTTAGAAACAGGATTATGTCATCAACATATAAAATATGGGCCACCACATTTAGGTTACAAGCCTCTTGAATATGCTTGAGTACCATTAATCATTTGAGGGCTCCCACGACAGTGAATTTCACTCCCATACTGACATACTCCCATGCCAAAGATAAATAAGCTCCTTCCCCTTTACTGCCTTCATGGTCTATGAAAGGAACTCTACTCAGAACTCCTTATGGAAGTAGACCCACAAAACACATGCATCCCTATGCTCTCCTAGATATAGTTCCCACCATTAATGTGTAGCTCATCACATCTAACTGACTACCAAAGGGAAACCATACTCTATTGGGTCCCAGATAAAACTGAAAGCGATCTCAAGATCCTCCAGCCATCTCTCTATCTCCACATCTAAAACACTACGCTTTTAATTCCCCAAAGCCAGCCACTGAAAAGCATACAATGTACTCTACCACTGATCCTCCTCCTCAACCAGATCAAGCCTACATAGATCAACTGGACCAGCCTACTGAACCTCAAATACCTGAGCCACACATGCACAACAAACAAGATCCATAGCATAAATTCAAACAAATACTTCCTAGTCTCAGTAGTGTGGATTTTTATTAAGATTAATTTTAATTAATTTTATATATTTCATCCATTTTAAACTTCCCAAAAAAACCCAATTCAAAGAAGAACACAAGTCATTATGATGCATGTACCTCTCTTAGGTCTCTACCTTACAAGCAGGTTCATCTCACTTGGACATTCTATAAGCTTAAAGTTCGTACACTGGATCACAAGGGGCCTTAAAACCCCATGTCCTAACCGGTCTCCCTAGACTATGTTTCATAATAAGGTCAAATGGATTTGTTTCCATACTAAACCATGTAAACCTCATAGTTCCTAACTCCAAACTCCATCTGACCTCTCAACTATCACCTTTAATACCACTCTGTCATGACCCCCTCCTTCCAAAGATACTTCAATAAGGGAAGAGAGATAATGACCCCCGAGTCCCTCCTCTAGTAGGACCTAAGTTGGAGACTATCACCAAGGGTGTAAAAATCTCAAAATATGAGAGACATTACCCTTTATAAGAAAACAAGATAGGGAGATGGAATGAATCATCCAAAAAACTCCAAGACATAATATAAAAGAGAAACCCAAACCATCCCACATGAATGTATAAATATAACTAATACAGATAAAATTCATCAAAGTAAATACCCAAAAGTGAAGCTAATGAAGTGACATAACAAATATCAAGGATCCCAGCTAGTAAGGTCCAGAATGGTCCACAAAATCCTACTGGAAACCAGAAAGTAGTTTTATTTATACAGGGTGAGAATATAAGTATACTCATTAGGAAAACCAATTTCTCTCATGAAAATGTGAAAGAAGCATACTAATTCACCTATGATAAAATATCAGAACAAAACAAAACTTATCAAGGTATACTAACCATCTCAACCTCACCCATGAATGCTCATCAAATAACACATTTCAAGTAATATAATATAGAGTAAAGAACATCAATGGTAGGGTACCCAACACCACTTTTCCTACTGATTATAAATTCTCACACCTCAATGAAAAATGTCATGGTGCTCCCACCTATTCCAAATATACCACATCACATCTCACCCACACACACTTGGGCCTCAAAACACATCACATATCATCCAAAAGACACCTGAGAAAGCACATCACATATCATTGATAAAACACTATTTTGTTGAATATTTTATTGATAATAAATGAAATAATTTCCTCACATTGTGTTAAATATGTTTATTTATAAAATATTTGGGATTTGATCATTCATTTGAAAATTTGGTGAAAATTCCAGTTTTACCCTTAATAGTACACTGTAGTATTTCGAAGATAAATATTTTTATATTTATTATTTGAATTTGAAACTTTGTAACAGTGTTCCTAAATTAATTTTCTACAACATTCATTCAGTATACTAGTGCTAAAGAGTGCATCTGGATGGAGTAAATGGGCCATTAATCCAATGGTGGGCTGGACTTGGCAGAATGGACATAGGTTCTGTATTTAGGCCATATATTCTTCATCAGGGATTGGATTGAGCCCAAATTTTTAGAAAAGATCGGAGAAATGATTTGGCACAAATCATCCTTCTGGAAGGCCGGTAAATTCACGCGTTTTGGAGGACAAATTGACGTTTCAAGTTGGAATAAAATATTTGTCCGAATTTCCACATTCACACTTGAAACCACTTGTAACCTCTCCTCCCCTCCCCTCTATAAATTGGACTTTTTCTCATTTGGAGGGGTTTGGACGTGATTTGGGAATTTTATGGAAGAGGATAAGTGGATCCACTCCAATTATCCAACCATTTAAATAAGGGTATCTCTTGAAGCAAGGATCCCTTCGACGAAGCCTTCTTCTTCTCCTTCATGTTGTAATGATTTTGTTTGTGTAATAAACTTCTTTGTTATTATTTTATTTATTCTCTTTTCTTATGTTTTGTTTAAATTTTTTATTCTCTTAATCTTCATCTTTGGGTTGGAATTATTGAGTAGAAGCGTTATTGGGTTATACCCATTATAAACCTTTGCACATGCAAAACGCTTCTACGATGATTACGCCACCCATGGAAGAGTAGTTCTTTTTAGTAATCGATCGACCTCTATCCTTTTTCATTCATTTATTTTGAATCAATGAGCTACTGTAATTCACATAATATGATCCATGAATTTTTTTTTAAATTACAAGAAACTAAGCAAGCCATTGAACAATTAACACAAAAACACGCGAGGTCGGGATTTTGTGTAAATTGTGAGAGCGTAATCTTAATCGGTAATACAAGACCACATGGGATAAATTTGTAGAGTTAAAATATAATACCTAAACACAATTCATCCTCATTTACAGAATGGATATGTGCTCTAATTAACCACTGACCATAAGCTATCCTTAGAACAACAATCAAAGCAGGGTGCTGCGATTGCGTGTTCCGAAGCTAGCCTAGGGTTTAAGTAATTTCATCTTTGTGGTTAAGTTAACTCTTGTAGGGTTTGAGGGATAAAAAATTAGGGGATCATAATTAAGTGGATATTGATTTAAATGATAATTATTAATAAGTGAATGAAGAGGTAGAGTTAGATCGATTACGCCTTTTAAAATATATTTCTAAAAAAACATCTTCTTGTTGTGTCATTTTAATCGAAATTCATTTCAAAACTAAAAACAAAAAATATATATACAATATTCTTCCAGAAAACTTCTTCTAGATTCATAAACTATAAAAAAAACCCAATCCTTTAAATTAGTGTTTTTATTTTATTCTCTTTTTATTTTATTTTTAGAATACCTTTAATAAGTTGTTAAATTCACTTCCTCCTTTGAGAGACGACCTTGGTTAGCCACTCTGCTGCACCTAAGTACCCCAAAATCATATTAATCATTTGAGGGCGCCCACGACAGCGCCCTATCAAATTGACGCCATTTAAAATCAATGGGAAATGTTTGAAGAGATACATTGAGGGACTTCCTACTGATGCAGTGGATTTTATCACACTGCATGACCCCATCATCACTTGATCACATCAGGCTGTTCCTAACCCTTTCACTTTTATATTATTTGTCCTATTTAAAAATTCTACATTTCATGTGCATATATCATATCATAGGTTCACATTGAGGACAATTCAATATTTTAAGTGTGGGGGAGGGAACCTTTTAGTTTAGTAATTTCAATTGTTTTCCTGTTTTAAAAAAACCAAAAAAAATTGTGTGTTTTTCAAATTTTGTGTGTTTATTTTTCATTTTTCTTTGTGTATTTGAAAATTTTGAGCTGAAATGATTCTCATCACAATTTTGAAATGCATATAAATGAGTGAAACAATTTATCCCTTGAAACTAAGCTTAAATGAATGCTGAAAATGACTTTGTTTAAAGTTCAAATATTTAGTAATTTCATGAAAAGTACACTGAATTTTGAATCCCATGCCACATCTCACTGTCTTTATATTTGAAATCACTTTCCTATGAGGCTTCTAAACCATTATTTTCATATTATTTACATTCATCTCACTTCTTGAGAGAACCAAACCATGCTTTATTTAACCATAATTTGATTTATTCCTGTCAAAACTTGAGGGTTTGAGGTACTTATGTTTAAATGATTGAGGCATTTGTTTGGTATTAAAGCCCCTATTTCATAGAATCCTTTTTTATAATGGCCTACCTTGAATATTAAATCCTTTTATCCCTTATAATCCATGAACATCCTATTAGGTTAGCCACATTACAAGCCAATTTTCCCTATCCAACCAAATCTTGAAGTGAAATTGCATAATCTAGTTGAGATTAAGTGTGGGGGAAGCTATGCTGTGTTGTGCAACCACATTCTGTGATACTTTGGGTGGAAAATTAAATTCTGAAGAGATGTGTTTGCTTCTGAAGAAATTCATTATATTAAAATCTGTGCCTTTTCTGGAGCTTTCAAGACAAGTGAAGCTGTGCCTTTTTTGGAGCTTCTAATTGAGGTGGAAAGCTGTGCCTATTTGGAGCTTTCAAGAAAATCTTGTTTGAGAATATTGAAATTTTTGATGCTGAAATGATGAATGGTGTAAAATTTTCATGACTTTTCATGATGATGGAGCTGAATTGATACTATGGGGATTAATGAGGAGACCATATTTAAGTGAAAATTATATTAATGCAATTTTGCTTCAAAAAGAGTCAAGCCCTCCTCATTCAACCTCCGAATTTTTCACATCTAAATCCTACCAACCGGAAGCCACAGAACAAACCTGAAAAGTCCTCATGATAAACATATGTCCCTGACTCACATCGGGTGGCGATGTAGGAATCTATCAAGCCTATGGTGACCCTTGTATGAGTTTTGATGAGAAAGACATTTCAAAAAAAAATTGATATTTGAGTGATGAGATAAAATTCAAGCGAGGTAAGTGTTTTGTGCATGAGAGGATAAATAAATTGGAAATATATTGAATTATATAAATGAAGAACTTGAAATAATTGTTTTTTATGAGGCATGATATCTTTTGTTTCTTGGTGTGTAATTGTTTGATCTCAAAGATATGTGTTTTAAAATTGGTTTTGATTTGATATTGATGTTTACTTGATATGAGATTTTGCTCAGGAGTGCAAAAGGGTAAGTGTGGGGGAGTTGATAAAACACTATTTTTTTGAATATTTTATTGATAATAAATGAAATAATTTCCTCACATTGTGTTAAATATGTTTATTTATAAAATATTTGGGATTTGATCATTCATTTGAAAATTTGGTGAAAATTCCAGTTTTACCCTTAATAGTGCACTGTAGTATTTCAAAGATAAATATTTTTATATTTATTATTTGAATTTGAAATTTTGTTAAAGTGTTACTAACTTAATTTTCTACAACTTTCATTCATGACACTAGAGCTAAAGAGTGCATCTGGATGGAGTAAATGAGCCATTAATCCAATGGTGGGCTGGACTCGACAGAATGGACATGGGTTCTGTATTTGGGCCATATATTCTTTATCAGGGCTTGTATTGAGCCCAAATTTTGAGAAAAGATCGGGGACATGATTTTACACAAATCATCCTTCTGTAGGGCCGGTCACTTCACGCGTTTGGGAGGTAAAATTGGCGGTTAAAGTTGGAGTAAAATATTTAGCCGAATTTCCACATTCACACTTGAAACCACTTGTAACCTCTCCTCCCCTCCCCTCTTTAAATTGGAGTTTTTCTCATTTGGAGGGGTTGGGAAGTGATTTGGTAAGTTTAGGGTAGAGGATAAGTGGATCCACTCCAATTTTCCAACCATTTCAATAAGGTTAGCTCTTGAAGCAAGGATCCCTTCGACGAAGCCTTCTTCTTCTCCTTCATGTTGTAATGATTTTGTTTGTGTAATAAAATTCTTTGTTATTCTTTTATTTATTCTCTTTTCTTCTGTTTTGTTTAAATTTATTCTTCTCTTAATCTTACTCTTTGGTCTGGAATTCTTGAGTATAAGCGTTATTGGGTTATACCCATTATAAACCTTTGCACATGAAAAACGCTTCTACGATGATTACGCCACCCATGGAAGAGTAGTTCTTTTTAGTAATCGATCAACCTCTATCCTTTTTCATTCATTTATTTTGAATCAATGAGATACTGTAATTCACATAATATGATCCATGAATTGTGTTTTTAAATTATAATAAACTAAGCAAGCAATTGAACAATTAACACAAAAACACGCGAGGTCGGGATTTTGTGTAAATTGTGAGAGCGTAATCTTAATCGGTAATACAAGACCACACGGGATAAATTTGTAGAGTTAAAATATAATCCCTAAAAACAATTCATCCTCATTTCCAGAATGGATATGTGCTCTAATTAACCACTGACCATACGCTATCATTAGAACAACAATTAAAGCAGGGTGCTGCGATTGCGTGTTCCGAAGCTATCCTAGGGTTTAAGTAATTTCATCTTTGTGGTTAAGTTAACTCTCGTAGGGTTCGAGGGATAAAAAATTAGGGGATCATAATTAAGTGGATATTGATTTAAATGATAATGATTAATAAGTTAATTAAGAGGTAGAGTTAGATAGATTACGCCTTTTAAAATAGATTTCTAAAAAAACATCTTCTTGTTGTGTCATTTTAATCGAAATTCATTTCAAAACAAAAAACAAAAAAAATATATACAATATTCTTCTAGAAAACTTCTTCTAGATTCATAAACTATAAAAAAAACCCAATCCTTTAAAGTAGTGTTTTTATTTTATTCTCTTTTATTTTATTTTTAGAATAACTTTAATAAGTTGTTAAATTCACTTCCTTCTTTAAGAGACGACCTTGGTCAGCCACTCTGCTGCACCTAAGTACCCCAAAATCGTATTAATCATTTGAGAGTGCCCATGATAGTGCCCTATCAATCATCCCTAATACACCTAGTAAACCACATCACAACTCATCTCTAAGACACATGGGATACCACATATCATCACATCCTACCCAAAGAATCATGGGTCATTATCGTCTAGAAGAGGGAGCAGGGAAGAGTAGGTGGCCAACTATCCATCCTCCCACCAAGATGTTAGGAAAGACACCCCCCATATGACGATGTGGGTGTTCGAAACATAGTTCTCAACATGGGTGGGTAGCATAAAGAAATCACAAGAATATATAGTGTATATATATATATATATAAAATTAAACAAGCCCAACCTATGGGTTTACAAATAAATCACTAACCAACCCATGACTTCCCCACTTTTCTACTACCTAAAAATGCATTTATTAGTATCTACAATAGTCATTTAATATGGTGAATATCCCTTCATTTCATTATTTAGCATCAAAGACATTTAATCACACAACTGATCATTTAATTTTCCATTAACAAATTTCCACCCCATTAACCTAAGAAACCCATTCCATTTCAAACATTATTAAATATTCATTTATTCCACCACTACCCAAACATATAGCAGAAAGAAACCATATATCACAAGCAACATGTCACCCCCAATAAACACACCTTACCTCCCAAATATCATGGATAAACAACCACCACCTCACCACCCCCAAAGAATGGACCGAAAACCATCATCCCCACAAGCCCCAACCACACATCACAACACATCAAGTTCATTTTGCAGATTTATAAAGGGTCTTTTATCACATTCCACTTTATTTATTTGGGGCGTTATCACACAAGTCAAAATTTTGGGCTAACCATTTTATTATCTAAATATATATGGTTAACTAATTTCTATTTTAGGGTGATACTAAACAATCGCAAAAAAAAAAAACAATTACATCACACATATCTAGTGAAACAAATTCCACTACTACAAATATGGCCTTTATCAGTGCTAGAAAAGGGAATTAAGAGCGCTATACAAGTAATGTTAATTGAGGAGAATATAAGGGGGGGGGGGGTCCCTTTTATCAGCGCTAAAAACAAGTGCTGATAAAAAGGTCCTTTATTAGTACTTTTTTTAGCATTGATAAAATACCCCTTTTATCAGCACTTCTTTTTAGTGCTGATAAAAGTTAAAAAAACATTAATAAAATAAAAAAAATATATCTTCAATTTGGGAAGGGGCTTTAACAGCGCCCCCAACCCCCCTTTAAAAGCACCCCGAACCCACCCCATCCAGAACGCCCCCACCACACCGCCACAACCTTTAATAGCACCCCAACCCCTTTAACAGTGCTAGCCATTATTCCCCACATGCACGCGCGACCTGCCTTCCCTTAGATTCAAACTCTAGACCTCTTGCCTGCACACCTAACCCTTTACCACTCCACCATATTTCTTTACTCTTTATTTGTTAATATATATATATATAGTTATATTAATATATATATAGTTATATTAATATATATATATATCTGTATATTAATATATATATATTAACATATATATATTTAGTTATATTAATATATATATATATATGTATATTAATATATATAGTTATATTTATATATTAATATATTTATTCATACATTAATATATATTTATAAGATCAGTTTTAAATACATTTAAAAATATGCTTTTGTGTGTGTGTGTTTATAAATAAATAAATACATATATACAACACACACACATATTATATGTGTATTTGTAAGTATAATTATACATATTTATATATATTTACAAATATTATATATTAATATGTATATGCATTTTTTTAGAATATATAGATAATATATATCAATTTGTCAATACAGATGCACACAAATACACACACACACACACAAACACATCATATAGGTATATAAATATTATTATATTTTTATTTTAAATAAAATTGATATTAGTTTTTTATTTATATAATCCTTATATATTGAGAAATATACTTTATATATAAATATGATTAATTATTTATTTATAAAATTAAATTTTTATCGGTGAATATATAAAAAATATGTATATATTGTTATAAAATTGATTGTAAGTAATATTAAATTGTAAAAAATGATAAAATTTCAAAGTCATAATATCAATATAAATGTAACCCATAGGAATAAATTCAGTCCCCAGTGAAAAAGGTCAAAAAGACCCCCTGAAATGAGGCCGAAATTCCATCGAATGTTAAAAAATTTGGGTATCCAGACTAAAAACACAATTTTGAGGCTTTCTGGGCCTTTTTGTCCTCAAGAAATGTGATAGAAGGTTTTATTGGGTCACTAGAATGTAGATATCATTTCAGGCTTCAATTTGATATGCCGTAGAGCTCAAATGGACACCCAGATCAAAAGTTATGGCCGTTTGAAGTTTGAGTTACATTTTCAACTTATTTTATATATTTTTTTTTGATTATTTGTGTTTTTAAATTGTTATTAAATGATTATTAGTCAATGATAATTAGAAAATTATTAATTAATAATAGTTTTTAAAATATTTTAAAGCCATTTTCACTAAATTTCTTATATATTAAATGTAATAGTATATTTATATTTTTATAAAACATATTTAAAAAATATATATTATATTTATATCAATATAAATATAAATATATATAAATATATTAGTTTTCTTGATTTTTTTGAAATATACACTTTATCATCTCTATGAAAAAGCACTGATAAATCCCCCACCTTATCAGCGCTACTAAAAAAAGCACTCATAAAGGGGTCCCCTTTATCAGTGCTACTAAAAAAAGCACTAATAAAGGGTGGCTCTACGGAAACCCAGTTTTATGGTAGTGTCCCCTAACGACCACAATTTTCAGTGTGGCATTAGGCCCATACAATCCACAATATTACAATAACATCAAAGCTATAAAATCATGAGAATCAAACCTTTTTACCCTTAAATTTCAACTTAATCAATTTTTTATCTTTAATTAATCCGACACAACCATAAACCATAGATAAAAAAATTAAACCCCTCTTGCATTATACATAATAAGGAGAAATGAGGGAATCCCTACCTCAAAGAATCTTTTCAAATCACTGCACACCACATGGAAAAGAAGAATGCCCGCAAACCAAAACTGAACCATGAGGAACCACATATCAACCTATACCACACCAAGATAACATCAAGATGAAACCTAAACATACAACCCAAACCAAACTATACCACCATAGTGAAACCCTGAAGAAGAATGAAAGAAAACTGACGAGAATCAGAGGAGAACTCACCATGGATCAAAGAAGAAAGACCAAGGATCGATCCCCATCGAAAGGAATCTCCAAATGTAAAGGAGAAGGTCTTCAGATGCCTGGAATGAGAGAAGATCCACTAGACATAGGGTTTGGAGAAAACCCAAGTGGATGAAGCCTTTAAAACTATACAATATCAGGTAATTACATGAAATTTAATCTCCTTTCACATCATGTAATCCTAGGATTTGAGGTTCCACTGAAAACACATCTCCCTTTTATTATTTAACCCTAAAAAATTACATGTTGGTAACTATCCCTAGACAATTCGTGAAACCAAATTTCACATCGTGTAATACACTTACATGACGTGTATTTACTACAACAACTCTACTTCCCATCTTCCACTTATAACTACCAAAACCTCACCCAAACACCTCCAACCACCAAAATCAGAAAAGTAATAGAACGAGAGGGTATGATTTGTAATTGTTATTTACATCAATTTTCACATATTCAATTATTTCTAGTTCAATTGTTGAATAGTGGGTCATGTTGAACTCAATCCATGACCTATTGTAATTTCAAAAATTAGTTATAAAAACATAGGTAAAATTAAAATATTAATCTTACAGAAATAAAATAAAATAATAAGACTTTCACCTTTAAAAACTTTTTAAATATTCTTCAAACACCACCCAATAAAAAGAATAACCAGTATGCCTCACATTCATTTGGGTAAAATATTTTTAACATCTAATGTATATTAGTACATAAAAATTCTAACATTAATAATAGTATAATGAATAGTGGTTCATAATTATATAAGTGTTATTACCAATTAAAGAATGGAAACAACAATATGTAATCTCCATGTTTTTTAATCTTTCAGATATATATTCAATTATGGCTTCTTGGTTCAAGTATTACACAATTTTTGAAATGTATTATGGATCCATAAAACCTTAAATAGAAGTGAAATCTTATTGAATTCAAATAATGTGGAGGTACATGATTAGAAAAGTAATAAATTAAGTTAATATTACATTTTTTTACTTAAGGAAATTAAATTTATAATTGAAATTTAATTACGTGGAAAACAACTGCAACATGGGTATAATGAGTTGATCACCCTTTACAATATCAATGATGTTGTTTTTAAATATATTTCATTTATAATCTCTTCCAAAAATATCATCACTCATCAGAAAATCATAATAATAATATAATATAGCATAAAACTATGTTAACTTAGTTATGCCATGGAGTATTTTATGGTGTTGGTTTTTGAAATTTTCATTTACTTTACAATGATTCCTTTGATTTTTGATACTCCTATATAAGTTGATTATAAGAAATAATTTTAAAAAATTATGAATTTAATGATAAATAAAATATGAAAAACAACACATAACTTATATATCAACTGAAGATAAAGACTAGATGACCAAAGAAAAAAATGACCAATACTCTATCCAACAATAGACACCTCTTTAATAGGCTGCGTCACTGGAGAAGTTTGACCAATAATATCATTTACCACTAATATTAATTGGCCTAGAAACATAATATGATGATGTACATAATCCCCTAGATGGTGTACAATTATGTATGAGGATCCTCAACTTGAAACTCACAGTTCACGGTCAGGTATGAATGGGGAGGTGGAGGATCTAGATAGGTAGGCTACATAAGCTGTGTCTGTATCATCACTACCACAAAAATTGCCTATACAGATTATTTATTTCTATCATCTATAAACTCATTCAACTATCATATTTCAACCTATAAGGAATATATTTCTCCCTTGTATTCTTCCACCATCGATGCCATACTAGGGATGACCATTTTTTTTGTAAAACAGATTCCCTCCTTACATTCTCTTACACAACCTGGGTATTCTATATTTCCCATAGAAATTGCAATAATATCTATCCTACCATCAGGGTTAAAGGTCCCCTGTGCTTTTTTCTCTTAAAGGGTGTCCTAAAATAATATTTTCAAATGTTATATTTTTGGGATGAATTTAAAAAATAGTAATATTGAAGAAAAATAATAATTAATTACATATAATATTATAAGAAACTTATTTTATTATCTTAAAAATAAATGTCCCCCTTTTTTCATCCTTTCCCTTTTTCTTTTTTCATGACGAGGGGAAGAGACAGAGGGGCATATTGAACTTCTTCAAAGTTTCTACTTGAGTCTTAATTCATTAATTTTTTTGGAAATTATTTTCTCCTCTAATAAAGGATACTCTCCATATGTTAATGTATGATGGTATAAATTATGGGATTGTATCTCTTGGTGAGATTTCCTAGATGCTTGTTACATAAGAAAAAAATAATAAGTATCAAGTAATTAAAATTAATTTAATAAATAAATTTTATAAAAAATAATTACATACCATAAAGGCTTCATCCTAAAGACTGAAGAAAAACTTGTTTCACATTTTTGTATCTATAAACCCATACTTAATGTAAAGACTCTATTTTTACCTTACAAAAATTTAGATTATTTTAAAAAATATTTTCAGAGCCAGACACTGAGTTAGTAGGGGATTATAGGGCCTAAGTAGCCTCAATGTTTATATGATAAAATTATTATATATATTATAACACACGTGCATAATTTTTCTAAAATAATGGAATAAATCCCATAAATATGCTTATATAGGAAATCTGAGACCACCATTAAATTTGAATGTAGGTTTTATCCTAAGCATGACATAACCTTGGTGTGTGTTGGGTGTTTGTCTTGAGTGTAGTCATGGGAGTGTTTATAAATAAATAAATTTATTATTTATTAAATGAAGAGACCTAATTATCCCCATTTAAACCCAGTTATGACCAAATACTAGGGGAAGCTACATAAAATTTTGAATTTTAGAGGTACTATAGAGGATAACTTTTGACGAAAATCAATGTTATCATGGTTCAGTGATCGATGAGCCACATATTTCTTATTCAAAAAATAAGTTCTTGTATCTCACCAACGACAATGGAATTGAAATTTTTTCACTAGTTATTGATCCAATATTTAGTTAAGATTATTTTTTTTACTGTATTCAATATTGAGGTAAGATGGTTGTTTTTCATTGGATTCAATCACTATCTTGATTACCCCCAATCAAACATGAATTAATCTCTTTAGTAGATTAATATGTAGGTTGATGTTTGGATTTTCCATTCATGTTCATCTTCCTAGAAGTAGAAATTGATATTGTTTTATTGATCCCTATTATTATATTGCAATCAAGATTTTCTCTATTGATATATTTAGGCTAATATGAACAATGACTGATGTTTTTTTCTCACTCATGTGTTGTGTACTTTTATCCCCTCGTTATTTACATGATCGTCATCAATGTTTCTTTTGGACAGTGATTCGAAAATACCTGGAAACTGATCATTAGATTGTTGATATTTGGTGTAATGGATTATTTTCATGGGATCAGTTACAAGATCAAAGTAAGGATCATGGTTTTATGACAGTAATGGACTATTGATCATGTTTTCAAGCACGTTAAATTAGTTTTTTTAATTTTTACTAGAATTTATGAAGTATAGCAGGAACCCTAGGTCGTCTCTTGATGGAGCCTTAGATAATTAATTTAATATGAAAGTTTTTATTATGAAAAGGGGAATTATAATTTATAAAATGTGGGGTTTTTTATTTAATAATCCAATACATAAAACTAATAAATAAAATAATATGAAAATTAACGGTTTTGATTAAGCGTGATCAACCTGGGGAACTCTCATGATGCCCATACTTCATTTCTTCAAGAGAAATGGTATAGTTATTTTAATCCTTGGTTTGTAACACCTAGAACCAAAGTGTTACCAATTTTATACTAGGATACCTCTTAAGGTTCAGTTGGAAACACAATATGACTCACCAGTTATCGCTGACGATTTGGTGATTTGTGTTCGACTTCATAACCAAAAATCACCAAGGCAACACATGAAGAACTCAATACACTATAAAAGTTTGTATATTATTTTAATGTTTTACCATGAAATTAATGTACATGTCTATGGTAGTGTTTATGAGAGTTCAATTAACCAATATGAACCACACAAACACCGCAATTGAAAGGGGGAGGAAAAAGTGGTGAACAATGTGTGAAACATCACATGAATGGGTGCCCCCAAACATGATCATATGAGTTGAGTATGACATACCAGTACATAAATCAATAAAATAAGAACATAATATGAATAAAAAATAAAATTGGAATTAAAAATATCATTCAAATACTATAAACAAGAAGTTTGATATTTACATCACGTTCCTCCTCGGGTGATCACAAGGAGTTTAGAACTCCATGGAAAGGGAGGAATCCATATATTTTGAATTAGAACTTACCATATCCTCAAAAACATCTAAGTATAGGATATGACTCTTATGGGTCTCCAAAATAGAAGAAATTTTCTTCCTGTTTGAACTCCCAAATGTGGTGCCCAAGGTTTCTTTTTATAGCCAAAATGGGATGTGGTTTTGGGCCCACATATTTAGAGATACCACTTGGACCATGGTTTTTGGATAATAAAATACCTTATCAAGACTTAAAAAAAACTTTTTGATCAACCTACCCTATATCTCCATGTAAAATTTGGAAACCATATAATGTATAAAATTAGAGATATTTCCAAAATACATAACCAAAATTTTGGATTCGTGCAGATTCTTTTTTCTTGGACATATCGGTTCAGTTGGGATAATTAATGGATGAATTGGGATTGGGTTACTTTACAAGAGTTTTAAACCATTTAAATTTGACCCATGCACAAAATTTCATCCCAATTAGATGAATTGATTAGTTGAAGTGTACAATTATGTCCACTAGTATGCATGGATTCCTGCGTAGTTTGGCCCATTTTTCTTCAACTTCATCCGAGGACCTCCAAATCACCTCTAAATATAATGAAAACATCAAAAAAGTAAAATTAAACTTTTTAATAGTGATAAAAATTAAATTATTAAACTAAAAATGAAGTTAACATTTTTATAATATTTTTAAATTTCAATATAAAACTAGTTTAATACAGTGGTGTAATGGTGAAATAAAACAATGAATCATGGTACGATCACACCCCCACGCCTAAATATTTGAATTACTAGGAAAAGTAGCATATCCTAATCAAGTCCTATTCCTAAATCAAAGGTGATAAAACATCAAAAATTATTTTTAAATGAAATCCATCATGTCGCTTTTATGAAATCAATTTTCCTATCATTATTTTTCTCTCACATTAAAATTTGTTCAATTTCATTTGTTCACCCATGAGACATGTCAAAACCTACCTCACCTATAAATTTTAACTATTAACTATAGGAATAAATGAAAGCGGAGTTATGCTCATTTCCCAGAGTTCATTTTATCATACTATATGATTTCCAAGATTCTAAGTTCTCTACCAGTAGAAACTAGTGTGCTAGTCAAGAGGACTTCCAACGGGTTGTTCTGGGATTCAAGGGTTGGTAGGATTTGATGTTTAGAAATATGAGGCAAAAGAGGAGTGTTTAATCTCTTAAGTACAAGTCATTTCAAAATTTATAAAGTGTTAAAAATGAATATAATCACTCAATATATCACATAGTGTATCACATTCAACTCACTCCCCCTCTATTCCTTTTGTGTGGGTCACAACTAAATAGTGAATAAAAATGAGTAAACATCCTCTTTTCTCCATTTCTTATTTTTCTTTTTTTATGTTTTTTTAGGTATAGAAATATTGTATTTTTTTGTATATATTTTTTTTGGAGATAAATAGGGAAACATGTATAAAAAAATGATATAATATGGATTTTGGAACCACTGTCCAAAACAAATGTAGGTACCCTTTAACTCACCCATTATAATGAATCTTTACCTATAATTACTATGGAATACCCTCTCCCCCAAAAATGATGAAAATAAAACAATAATATACAAAATATATGGGTATTTAGGGATAAATTAGCATGTAATGTGTCTATATAATAGGAATTTCATAGTCTTTAAGGCTTAAAAAGGGTAAAATTTAAAGGTTACAAAAAATAGAGGTTAATTGTACAAATGTATTTTCAACGAATGATGGCCTATATCATGAATGTAGAACACTTGAATCTTATAGATTAAAATATAATCAAGGAAAGTTCTAGTTTCTATACATGACCCAAGGCTCTCAATAAAGTGATTAAAAGGAAGAATATACAATAAAGGGCTTAGAATGTCTCTTGGGTAAGGTATTAAAATATTAGTCAGTGCTAATGAGGCATGGATATCAAAAATCCAATAAACTCCTAAGAATGATTTGAAAATAAAAATTCTAGAAAAACATTACATATCAAAATTAATTTTAAAAACATTTTTCTAAAAATAAAGGATTTTTCTACACAATTGACTCAATAATGGAAAATGATTCTGGATATTCTATTTAAGATCAAAGTTTGTTAAAAAAACAAAATAAATAAAAAGGGAAGATAAAAATATAAACACAAAGATTTTTTGTTTTTTTGTTGGTTTTTTAATTTAAATCCTAAATATCCTATGTCACCCTCCCCCATAACTAAAACTTGCATTATACTCAATGCAAATAGTTTAAATAAATAGAAAAATAAATAAAGGTAGGGAGAAGGGACAACCTGCTAAGTGGTGTCATATACAACATTTATCAGTTAGATTTCCTCCACCGTATGATTTGGAAAATCTTCATAGAAGTGTTTGAGCCTCTTACAATTGATGATAAACCACTTTCCACTCTGCTCATGTAAAACCTATATAACACAAAAAGGGTAAACATTAGTTACTATATGAGGATCGAGCCATCAAGAATGAAGCTTACATGGGTGGATATTTAACTAGGGTTTGTACATGAGGACCTTGTCACTAATATGAAACTTATACTAATTAATCATCTCATCATGGATATCCTTTGTATTATCTTTATAGATCCTAGAGATCTCATATGCATCACATCGAATTTCTTCCAACTCTTGAATATACAGCTTTCTATGCTCACCTGCATATAAAAGATTCATATTACATTGTTTAAATTATTAATATGAATTTTGTTATACCTACAATAAGAGATTAAAAGACTTTCAAAACACAATACTATATAGTGATATTCCAATCAAGGTTTTAAAAGTTATACGGTACACAAAAAGTGCATCATCAAAGTGAAAAATCCAATCTTTCCTATTGGGTTATACCATTCTTTCCAAGATTCTCTTAATTTTATGATTTTAGATTTATTATTTTCCATTAGTTTGGGGGTGATATTAAGTAGAGAATTTATGAACAACTCCATATCTAAGGAGAAAGTTTTTCATGTTTTGATTGAAAAAGTGTGAAACCTGATCACTAATGATGAATTTTGGAAAACCAAACCTACTAAAAATTTGGGACCTCACAAAATTAGAAACCACTTTAGAGTCATTGGTCCTGTTATCCTTTCCTTACACCCATTTAGATACATAGTCAACATATAATAATATTTACAAAAATCCAAATGAATTTGGAAAATACCACATAAATTCAATGCCCCGTGCATCAAATATTTCACAAAATAATATGGGTTGTTGGGGGAATTTCATTCCTCTTGGAGATATTCCATCCGAATTGACAATGCATGCATGACACAAAAAATTTATGGGAATCCCTACATAACTTTTTCTAATAAATTCTCAAGTCAAGGAACTTTTGAGCAGTGCATTGAGATCCAAAGTGTCCCCCACAAGACAAAGTGTGGCAGAAGCTCAGAAAAGAGGTGAACTCATAGTAAGGGACACACCTATGAATATCCTGGTCAGTAAAAATTCACCACAAGTATGGGTAATCCCAAATTTACCATCATGAATCATGGTAAAGTCTATGGGATTATGAAGTACTATGTTATTGGGGACTCGAGATGCTGCTATAAAATTCAAAATGTCTGCATACCAAGGGGTAAGGTCTAAAACATCATAAGGGTTCTCATGAGGAAATAATTCTCCACTGGGGAGGGATGAGTCAACATAGTGGTCAAATTTTGGGGGAATCCTACTAATGTGGTCAACTACCACATTTTTCACTCCCCTATTATCTCAAATCTCAAGGTCAAACTCCTATAGGAGGAGCATCCACTGATTAAGGTAAGGTTTATCTTTAGCTTTCTTAAGGAGAAAACGAAGGGAGACATAATCAGAAAACATAATGATTTTTGACCAAATAAGATATGAATGGGATTTTTCCAAGGCAAACACAATTGAAAGAAGTTACTTTTTAGCGGTTGTGTAGTTTTCCTAGGTAGGGTCAAGGTTACATGAGGAATACACAATAACATGAGGAGACTTATCAACCCTTTGCGATAAAACTGCCCCAACTGCAATGTTAGAGGAATCACACATAAGGGGAGATCCCAACTTGGTGGTTGGGTGATGAGAGGTGATGTGAGACTCCATTTTAGTGATTTTAAGGAATCTTCACAATTTTTTATAAAAAAAACTCAGAATATTTTTTGTAATAAACAAGATAAGGGAAGTACGATCTTACTAAAGTCTTTAATGAATCAGTGTTAAAAAACAGCATGAACCAAGAAAGATCGCACCTCATGAATTTTTTTTATATGGAAGGGATGAAACTAATTCAAATTTTGATTTATCCACTTAAATTCCCTCACATGAAATAACATGTCCAAGAACTATCCCCCACTCAACCAAGAAATGGTATTTATCATAATTTAATATGAGATCTATTTCAATGCAACAGTGGAGGATAGAACTTAGGTGTGCTAAATAGTCATCAAAGTAAGATCTATAAACTATGAAAGCATCTGTACAAAATTTCATAAAATTATCAAGGTACTCAGAAAAAATTCTCTACATACATCACTGAAAAGTACCAGGAGAATTATAGAGACTAAAAGGCATCCTTCTATATGAAAATGTGTCAAATGGACAGGTAAATGTTGTCTTTTCTTGATCCTCATGGGCTATATGGATTTGAAAATAACCTGAATAACCATTAAGTAAACAATAATGGGACTTACCATCTAATATTTATAACATTTGGTCAATGAAAGGTAGAGGAATTTTTTCCTTTCACATGGATTGATTTAGTTGAAGGTAATCAATACAGACTTTTGAACTATTTTGCACACATGTTGGAACCAATTCATTCCATTAATTTGACACAATCATTATTCCTATTTTTTAGGCACAATTTTCACCGGGCTAACACGTTTACTATCAGATATGAGATATATGATCCCATCAACAAGCATTTTACTGAATTCCAATTTTACAACTTCAATGAGGGTAAGATTCAACCAATATTGAGCTTTCCTTACACGTTTATCCTCATCATCCAAAAGTATATGGTTTATACAAATAGATGGGATAATCCCAGGAATATCATCCAATTTCCATCCTATTACCTTTTTACACTCTCTAAAAAGGTCTAGTAATTTTTATTCCTTCCGTGGAGCGAGTTTATTAGAAATAATTACTGGAAATTGGTCAATACCTTCAAGATAGACATATTTTAAATTATATAGAAGTGGTTTTAATTCCAACACTATCGGTTTTTGGATTAAGAAAGGGATTTAGGGGGAGTGAGGTCTATGAAACTATCTATCTTCTCATGTTTATTCTCTAAAGAAAGAGAATCAATGGAAATAATATTTTTAGAATCATCAATAGTCATGGTTACCTTATAATGAATAAAATCTTCAATTAAATAAAAAAATTTACACTTTTGTGAACCCAAAAAACACTCAAAACATGAATCAAAACTCAAATCATTCAAGGGTGTAGAAGATGAAAATGAATCAGAGTATGGGTCGAGGAGAGAATTATGTGTGTGTGAGTCATTAGAGATAACATCCATCAAATATACAGGAAGAGTGGAGTGCTCTTCAATGGGGTGTTTCATGGAATCAAGGATATTAAAACATACCTTTTCTCCATCGAAATTCATAGACAACATACCATTGTGAATGTTGATTATCACATTCTCTATTTTGATGAGTGGCCTCCCATGTATGATAGGAGCATGTTATTGGGTTTATGTATCTTCCATATCAAGAATGTATAATTCTACATGGAAGATGATATTTTTCACTCTTACAAGGACATACTCAGTCACTAATGAAGGGTGTGTTGTGCTTCGATTCACAAGTTGCACAACTATGATTATTGGTTGGAGATCTATAACTTATAGAGATGTATAAATATAGTGAGGCATTAAATTAATTGAAGCACCTAAATCTAGCATCGCATCAGAGAATACTGTCTCCCCTATAGTGAAAGGTATCATGAATATTCCTAGATCCTTGAATTTGGTTGGAATTTCTAGTTGGATCAAATATGAGATATTACTTCCAAGGATGACTCTCTCATTCCCCTATACTCTCTATCTATGGGTGCAAAGCTCTTTAAGAAATTTGTTATAGTGAGGGAACTATTTAACTACATCCAATAAAGTAATGTTAAATTTCACCTTTTTAAATGTATCCATTATTTCTCTATCAATCACATTATCATAATTTTTATTAGGTTTAGAGAGTATTTAGGGGAAAGGAAGAGGAATGGATTGTTCAGGGGAATCCTCAATAATAACTTGTTTACCATTTTTGTTCTATTTTTCTTCATTATAGTCTTTTATGGGTAGAGAAAGAGAGTTTTCAAGTGGGGGAATTACCTGTTGTGTAGAATCAATGGAAGAATAAACTTCTTTAACACTATGAAGTGTGATTTCACAAATATTACCTTTATCTTTTGGATTATAAATAGGCTCGAATGGTAGTGTCTAAACCCTTGAATCTTTATCTCATGGATGGTGTTTTTCAATTGTCCTACTTGAGTTTGTAGGTCTTGAATAGCAGAGTTTGTGGTCTATTATAACTAGAGGTTCTCGGTTTCCATTTTATTCACCATATCCTCAAGTCTTGGTTCAAATTTTGGAGGATGAGGATTTTTTTTATATTTTTAAGGATAATAAGGTTACATACCTTGAAACTATTGATACTAGTTCTATTTAGGGTAGCTCTAGTTTATTCCTTGTTGGTATTATGGTTGTATTTTACAAACAAGGTTTGGATTTGGAATGGATGGTTCTTTCTTTAAGGGTGGTTCTTATTGAAATGGACACCTAGGAAATACTGTTGTGCAAGACTTATAAGAATCCTAAAGTTGGGGACACTATTAAAAAATGATTATTATCAGAACAAATTCCACAATGAAATGGAATGGGAGGAGAGTGTGAATTACATTAAGCTTGAGATAATTATCTTATAAGGGTATGCATCTCATCAAGTTTATTATCTACCTTTTTTTCTTAGTATAAATTAATTACCTCATGAACTCCTCGAGTGGATTCAATTGATCATGTAATAATATTTTATGCATTTTGATCCATGTTGGCTATTAAGTTACAAGAAGCAGAAGGGGGATTATCAATTAGGGAACCACTAGCTGGAACATATATCATTCCACAATCCATGGGGAAAAGTACCTCATAAAATTATTTAATTATAATTTTTTCACTAATTTGGTGGTGGGGGAAACTTGAACAAAGTCTTTTTAATCTCTCCTAATATTCATGAAGGGTCTCTACTTGTGATTGCCTAATTCCATATGTTTCTTTTCTAATTGATGCAGTACAATAGGTAGGGGAAAAATTCCTTAGAAAGAGTTTTTAAGGTAATTCCATCCCTCAATTATGGTAGGCAGATAGTATATATAGTCTCTGGCTACACCGTCAATGGAGAAAGAGAAGGCCCTAAAATTAATGAGATCCTCAGACACATTTTGGGGTTTCATGGTGGAGCACACTATGTGAAACTCCTTGAGATATTTGTGATGGTCCTCACCAAGAATACTATGGAATTTAGGAAGGAGGTGGATGAGACCTGATATCAGATCAAATTTGGATACTTCCTTAGTAAATTGGATGTACATGGGTTGCTAGTCCACATCAGGGGTGGTCGGTTCTTTTAAGGTTTGATTATTTGTAGCCATGATTTATGGGGTTTGATTTGGATCAATTTTTGATTGGTTTGGGACTGATTGAGGTTCCAAAATGGGTTCCTCAATGTTAATTTACTATCCTACTCTAGATTATCTAATTTGTGAGTGAAGTTTCTTTTTGATTTCTGGGTTAAATTCAATCAATTTTTCTTTTTATGACCGGGTCATGTAAATAATTTCTGAAGTTTCTTTTTTTATTTTTTTTCTTTTTATAATGAAAGATAGATAAAATAAAAGAACATAATAATAATTAAAATAGAAAACAAAAGATAATTTTATATTATATAATTAGAATGATATAGATAAGAAAAAGAGACAAATAGAGACAACAAAAACAAAAACAAAAACAAAAACAAAAACAAAAACAAAAACAAAAAACAATAAAAAATGAGGGGGATAGGGATTGAATGGTGTAATAAATAAAAAGTAAAATAAATAAACAAAATTTAAAAAAATGATCTTGGATCCCGGAAAATGGCATCAAAATTTTAGTGTGTTTTAGAGCATGTCAAATTAGTTTTTTTAGTTTTACTTGAATTTTTGCAGTATAGCAGGAACCCTAGGTCGTCTCTCGATAGAGACTTAGATCATTAATTTAAAATTAAAGTTTTGATTATGAAACATGGGAATTATATTTTATAAAATGTGGGGTTTTTTGATTTAATAATCCAATACATAAAGGTAATAAATAAAACAAAATAAAAATTAATAGTTTTGATTAAGTCTGATCAACCCAGGGAACTCTCATGATGCTCATACTTCATCGCTTCATGAGAAAGGGTATAGATATTTTAATCTCTTATTAGTAACACCTATAGACATATTTTTATTGAGTTTACACTAGGATACCTCCTAAGGTTTATTTATAAACACACAATTATTCATTAGTTACTGCCGATGATTCAGTGATTTGTGTTCGACTTCAAAACTAAAAAACAGTAAGGAAACTCATGAAGAACTCAATGAACCATCATAGTTTTTATATTATTTCAATGTTTTAACAATAAATGAAATTATATGGCCATTATAGTATTTATTATAGTTCAATTGACCAATATGAACCACAAAAACACTGCAATTGAAAGGGGGAAAAAGAAGTGGTGAACAATGTGTGAAACATCACATGAATGGGTACCCCCAAACATGATCATATGAGTTGAGTATGTAATACCAGTTCAAAAATAAATAAAATAATAATATAATATAAATAAAAACAACATATAAATCTATAATTAAAAATATCATTGAAATATTACAAACAAGAAGCTCAGGATTTACATCACATTCCTCCTTGAGTGATCATAAGGAGTTTAGAACTCCATGGAAAGGGGGGAAGACATAGATGTTGAAGTAGAAATTACCATAGCCTTCAAAAATTATAGGATGATGAGAATAACCCTATGGGTCTCCAAAATGGTAGATATTTCCTTCATGGTTGAACTCTCAAATGAGGTGCCCACGGTTCCTTTTTATAGCCAAAATGGGAGGTGGTTTTGGGAACATAGATTTAGAGATACCACTTGGACCATGGTGTTTGGATAGTAAAATTACTTATCAATACTTTTACAAATGAAAAAACTTATTGTAAGACCTACCCTTTGTCTTCATGTCAAATTTTGAGACCATATAATGTATAAAATTAGAGATATTTTCAAAATATAGAACTAAACTTTTGACTTCATGCAGATTCTTTTTCATGGAAAGATCGGTTCTATTGGGACCCTTAATGGACAAATTGGGATTTATTTTATTTAGAATAATTGTAGAAAATTAAATTTTAGACCTGTTCTAAAAACTTAAAATAAATTATATGGACGTATTATTTGTATTTTTCGGTTAAGTATACTAGTATGCATAGATTCCTACATAGTTTAAACCATTTTTCTTTAACTTCATCCTGGGACTCCAAATCACCCCCTATAATGAATTCATCAAAATAATAAAAATTACCATTTTTTAATAGTGATAAAAATTAAATTATTATACCACACCTGAAGTGAAATTTTTTATTATATTTGTAAATTTCAATACAAAACTAGTTTAATACAGTGGTGTAATAGTGAAATAAAATAATGAATCATGGTGAAATCAACAATCAAGGAGAGGATCAAAATTTTTCATCCAAAATTTTTGTATTTTGTAGGTACGACATGATGGGAATAATTTATTGAGAAGATTGGGTGGAAAAAATACATCCATAATGATGATTCGACTTCAGTCAACCTTAGATCTAAGTTCCTTGGTTGTTTTTATGGTTGGATCAAAGGAGGAAGTGACATGGGTTAATACATGTGAAGACTATAGGATTTTAGAAAATATCACGTTAAATGAAATGTGGTTCAGAATAACACACTCCATATAGATCCATTCCTATGGTGTCTAGGGTTTTTCACAGAGTTAAATATCACATGTCATGTGGGATGACCACAAACCATGCGACTCGATGCTAGAAACTTGGCATGTACTCTAAGGGTACATAGGAACAGACACAACCAATGTACATGGTCATGACTAGTGTACATTGGTGTAGACACATCCAAAGTACCTGGAAACAACTAGAGCACCTGAGAACAACCACAGTACATGGGCACAACTAGTGAACATGGGAATGAAAAAAGTACATGGAAGAGGTCCATAGTACATGGTCATGGGACAAAGGACATGGGGATACTCAAGAAAGACAAGACATGCTGTGTATTACCTATACACATTGTGTACTTGTTTTAGGGTAGGTTGAGGCCTTTTTTCTCTTTAGTTCATGCCAATATATAGAGGGTTCATTCCCTTAGTCTATCCCCATGAGGTTATTATGAGGTATCCTATCCTAAGAATAAGATAAATGATCCCATATATAGATTAGTCTTGGATAGAGTTAGGTATCCCTCTATGTGGCTCGGGGTGTGATCCTCTATCATTATTCCATAGGTTGGTTCAGGTATCATATTACCAACTTACAGGGAATATGATCCCCATCCTAGTGGTTTACTCTGATTTGGGTTAGGTATCGCCCATAGTCCCTTAGTGTGATCCCCTATATGTGTATTGATATATTTTGAGTTCTATACTGTACTTATTTAGGATGAGGCCTGACATACAAAACTTCACAGATGAGAACCATAAATGTTAGTAATACCTGAGGAGTAAGTTCTCCTAGATGAGAGTTACCTCAAATCCTCGAGAAAAGTCATAGGCTGAGAGTATGGTTGTGACCTTATATTGGGACTTGGTTTTTATCTTGAGTATATCTATCTTGATGTTATCCTTGCTTATGATTTGACTCTCTCTCTCTCTTGAAGCTTTATATTTGATGATTTCGGGGTTCCCTACTAGTTATTTTATACTCACCCCTTCTTGGGCTCTAACTACATGTGTCATGTATTATATAGATGACATGACGTTCAAGGGACTCTTAGGTAGACTAGGATCAAGTGAAGCATAGTTGAGTTAGACAGACCATAATTGATTCCATGATTTTTATTTGATATCATTCCACTCAATATTAGAAATTTGGACTCTTTTACAGTTATGGTGGGATTGTATTTGACCTTTTATGCTTTCTCATAATTGTTTCATACTTTTATTGGAGATTTAGTTATATTCACGCGTTATGGTACTAGTTTTATCTCCCCTTTATGCTTTATACTGGTGTATGGAGATGTGTTCGGGTGTACATTGACTTTAGGATAAGGCCTACCATGTGTTTTTTATTCCTACCCAGTGCAAGTATCCAGAACTTAGACTATTAGAGGTGGGATTGGAGTGTCACAACTGTCTTATCATCTGACAGATGAGCCCTTGTGGGTTGGGTCGTGATAGAGTGGTATCAGAGGGGGGTAATCTTAGGACTAGGGATTGGATATTTTCTATCTATGAGGTTTGGTTTGGGAACTATGGAAAAAATGTTAAATCATATCAAGTTTGGCTATCAGGACATGGAACCCAGGATTGGTGCGGTGGATGATGTATCCATTCAAGAGGACTCTGATAATCTTCTTGTTGACTCAGTGCATGTAGGCAATGTTTATAGGGAAAACATTAGTACATGCATCATATATGAATGAGTTGTGGTTTACATGTCCTTGAATTATCTCCTTAGATATATTCTTTTATCATTATTAATCTTTAATTCCACAGGATTCCTCCACAATAATATCCAGTAATGATTCCATATGGGATTGTGATGATGATCCGCTGTGTGATGAGGCTTCAGTTCAGGGTCTTGTACTTGAGGTGGTACCTCTAAGTGGTTTACCAGTCTTACCTTCACTCCTTGAAAAGTATGTTTATCCTAAAATGATGAAAAAGTAATCACATAGTATTATAACAATATATGAGTTTTAGAGACAATATACCCTTAGGTTTTAGGTTGATCTTGACCGCCAGGTAGTAGAGGACTAACTTGAGATAGTTGGGTGAGTTTTCTACCGTGTTAGGACCCCTCCTGATCAGATGGTGGTCCTAGTGGCGAGCCTTATCCATGGATCTGTAGGGTGATGATGGAGTTTTGTGACTCAGACACATGACAAGGAAACACTCTCTTATAAAGAGTTTGAGACTTTATTTAGAGAGGAGTTTTACCCAGCTATGTTGTGAGCAGTTTTCATACAGAAGCTTTTAGAGTTCCATTAGGGTAGTTCGACAATAATAGAGTATGAATCGAGGTTTAATAACCTCTCATGATACTACATAGATATAGTTTATGATGTGTTCTTTTGATCATGGAACTTTGATAATGGACTTCGTTGATACATCCATTCTGATGTGGTATCTCTTTTAATTCCTACTTATGTTTGGGTGCTAGAGTGTGCCTTGGTGGTGGAGAGATTTTTGGATTAATAGACAGAAATAGTTGGTGATGGTAGTGGGAACTCTAGATGCAAGACTTAAAAAGATGGTATCCGATGACATACTTAGGGATTTAGGTGTGCGAGACATTTCTAAAGACAGTCTCAAGATAGGGGGTATACAATTCAGGTCTCTAAGGATAGTTTTAGTCATCCAAGGGAGATGCGATGCTACTCTTATGATGGGAGGGGACTTATCACATGAGATTGTATGAACTTCCATGAAACTTATAGGGATAAGGTTGATGGGACGCCTAGGTAGAGGAAAAAAATAGAGTAGGGAGGTACGTAGGGTGGTGGACATGTCATAGGAGCTAGGAGAGTAGTAAGAGGTGGAAAATGATTTGATCTGTTTCCACCACCACCCCCAGGTGGTCCATGCTTGGCTTACAGAGATGGTGGTTAGGGATAAGGGTAACTACAAGTAGTTGAGACTTATGACCCAAAGGATCTAGGGATAATTCAAGGTATTATCTGCGTCTTCTATACTTTAGATACAATATTAATAGACACAATTGAGAACCACTCTTTTCTTTACACATACCTTGTTCCAGGTCTAGAGATTCTAGGAGAACCTTTGGATGGACCTCTATATTTGGAGGCTCCTACTAGAGGAGATTTAGTGATTACAAAATTATTATGATATTTTGAACATAATCTTAGAGTATAGAGATTATTATGGTTTTTTATAGTTATAATTATTCCTTATGACTTAATTCTAGGTATGGGATGACTCTATTCAGTTCATGCACATATTGATTGTTTCAGGTGGAGGATGAGGTGAATTCGAGTTGATGGGATGGGTTTTTCCTTCATCAGTTAGATAGAAACCCAGACAGAGCAGGATGATCTCATAAATGGGAGGATACAATTGATTACTCATTATTTGGATATTATTACCCATGGAGTAGCAGATGTTATGAGCTTTCAAATTCTTATAGTGGTGGAAGAGTATGGGTACATCTTCCCTGAGGATGTTTTGGGATTACCTCCCCACTGAGAGATTGATTTATGAATAGAATTTCACCTGGGTACTGCCATGATATATGTTCTATCATATCAAATGAATCTTTTAGAGCTTTAATAACTAAGGTTTCAGTTGGAGAATTTTTAGAGGAAGATCTTTATAAGACCCAATGCGCCTCCCTAGGCAGCCCCACTGTTGTTTTCCTAGAAGGAAGATGAGATCTTCATCTTGAGTGTGGATTAACATCACCTGAATTATTTGACCATAAAGAATAATTATTTACTATTTATAATTTATAACCTTTTTGACCAACTGAAAGGAGTGAGGCACTTCTCAAATATTTACCTCAGTTCGAGCTATCACTAGCTTTGAGTGAGATATGAGGATATACTATAGATGACATTACAATGACACTATGGTCACTATGAGTACTTGGTGATGCCCTTAGGCATGAATAATTACCCAAAAAAATTAATGGTAATTAGGAATTGGATCTTTCAACCCTTCTTAGGCTATTTTATGGTAGTCTTCATCGATGGAATCCTGGTGTACTCAATGTTAGAGGAGGAGCACGTGAGACATCTAAGGATGGTCCTGGATATACCCCAAGAGTTAAAAATTTATAGGAATATCTCAAAGTGCCCGTTTTGGATTTGAGATGTCCACTTCTTGGGACATGTCATATCAAAATAGGAAGTATCAGTGGACTTAGAAATGGTTGAGGCAGTGCTATCTTGGGGGATACCCAAGAGCGTGGATGAGGTGTGGAGCTTCCTTAGGTAGAAAGACTAATATCAGAGATTAATTCCTTATTTATCCAAAATTTAGACACCATTTACTAATTTTACTTGAAAGGGTCAGCCTTTCATGTGGATAGTGAGGTTCCATCAGACTTTTCCGGAGTTGCAGTAAAGGCTAATGAGAACCCCCATCTTAAGACTTCCAGAGGAGGGTGTTGAGTATGTGGTGTTTTATGATATCTACAAAACTAGTCTTGGATGTGTTATGATGTAGTGGTAGGTGATTATTTCTTATGAGTCCCAAAATTTGAGACCCCATGAGAAGAACTACACGACCCATGATCTAGAGTCGGAAGTAGTGGTCTTTCCCCTAAATATGCAGCGACACTACCTTATGGGTGAGTAGTTTATCATCTATTCTAACGAAAAGATTATCAATTATATATTTTCATAGATAGAAATTAAATTAATACATAGGAGGTGTCTATAGTTCCCCCAGTATCATTACTTTGAGAGATATGATACGCTTGAATAGGGGAACGTGATGGTAGATGCTCTTAATAGGATATCTTGTTTGCAGTCGCTGATCAAGGTGCTAGAGTAGTTGACCTCGATGTAGTTATTCTTAGTGAAAGATGATGGTACAAATTTCCTTTATTTTATGGTTTTTACCCCTATGACTCATCACCATAACACCCTAATATTTTATGAAATATTTTTTTCAAATAAATTTAATTTATTCGATAGCTTACGTTACACACAACACTGAGTTTTAATGAACCACAGTATACTATTAATATTATTATTTAAATATGACCATTATAAAATAGCCATTAAAATTGGAGATATGAATAAGATTAAATATTTTTGAAAATAAATTATAATGGTTTTATATAAATAAAAAATATTGAAAAAAGGTACGTAATTTTTAGTAAAGTATTTATATGATCATAAAATACGTTTTCCTCAAAAACTGTTTTTATTTCGCTTTGTGAAAAAAGTAAAAGTAAATTTTTCTACTTTTATAAAATGTATTTGAAAAAATAAAATTTAATTTTTTAAATCTACATGTAAAATTTATCTTTGAGTTAATTTTGATAATTTTTTGAAAATATTATTTTTTGATGAATATTAAAAAATACTGATTTTTATTAAAAACTGCATTTTTGTTTAAAGCATTTATAAGATCCATTTTATTTTAATATGGGTTTGAAAGTAAAATTTATTCAATTATATATTTATTAATACAGTTTAGGTATTTTAAATCAATTTAATATTTAATTTTTATATTAAATTTTTTTATACTTATGAAAATATTTTCTTTAGAAAACCACCTTTTCACAATGTATGAAAGATTAATTTTTTATTAAAATTTTCCACTTATGTGAATGGAATTTGTAAAAATTTAATACATATTTGTAATAATAATTAATAAAATTATATAATAAGGTTACCTTAATTTTCTTTCAAAATAAACAGTAAACACAATAAAAAAATTACCGCAGTTAAGGTTAAAATGGGTTTATGAGGGGGGGGGGGGTTAAACAAAAAAATAAGGGTACATTTTCATATAAAACTTGTCTAAATAATATTGGATATCCAAATTTCAAAATTATCATATCCTACTTTCTAAGATAAGGTCATTTGAATGCATGAATTGGGAATGAATTTATCATTTTAGATTATTTTGGGAACTTTACAAGTAGTTTCCAAGTGGGTTCCTTTCCTCACTTATATAAGGAAATCCCCTATTCTATCCTATTCACACTTAAAATGTATTTTGGTTATTTAAATACCTACCCAATTATCTTCCTTACTTACCTACCCATGTTTTAGAGGCTTTATTTTTATTAAGAATCCCTCCTAAGAAGTCTTTAGGTATAAACCTAAACAGGCTCTCCAAAGAAGAGGTATACCACTTAACCACATGTTATAATTTTATTTATTCTTCCAACTCCATTTAATATTCTTAATAAATGATGATATAATAAAATAAGTATCTAAAATATAATTAGAAGTTATTATATTATTGGAAAAACCTATATCCATCTCCACTTCTGTCAAATGGGAAATGAAACCATCGATCACGTGTATGATGGACTACCACCTCACGAACTGATATAATTAATTTTCCATCATATCCTCTCAGGGATGTATATAATGATGTATTTAACATATTTATATGATTTTATGATATAATTATACCTATATAATTATAATATCACATATACCTTTTTGGGACCACTTTGTGTATGAATATTATATTTGTTGTCAACAGTTGTCAATACTGGTCAAAATGAAGAAGGAGATAAAGAAGGACTAAAAAGTTAATGGATATTGGTTGAAGTGAGTTTTCCTGGATAATTGTTATGTAATAATATCATTGGATGTCATACTTGAGCAATTCTCTAAGAAGATCAATTCAAACGATTGTTGAACTGATCCTAAGTTCAAAGAACTTGTGTTAAAGGTGACACATTGTTTACAACAATGAAGAATGATGAAGTATCATCCATATAAGGATGATTGAAGAAGAATGAGGATTTGAAGAAGACCATGAAATGATTCACAATTTCATGAGAACCACACAGGATCTTACTTGAAGAAAATAGTCATATGATTTTCATGAAGTAGAGAATGATAGTTGAAGAAGAAGAGAGAGTTTGGAAGGGCTTGGCATTCTAATATGGTCATGCATTACACATTTCCTTGAAATAAGATGAATGTTGCACTATTCTTAAAGTTCAAAATACATGTAACAAAGGTGATATATTTTCTACAACATTGAACGTGTTTGAAGAAGCCTCAAGCCTCCACTTTTGGATGAAGATAGATGATTAGAGTTCTTTGGAATTAACATTCCAAAAGGAATTGAGGATTTGAAGTGAGGATGAAGAAGTACTTTGGAATTCATATTCCAAAAAGAATGGCCAAAAATATAGTGATGATTTACTGATTTTTATTTCACAAATATCATAAGTTTGTAGAACTTGTGATTCAAGCCTTATGAAGGATAGGGGGAGAAAAAAAATTCTTTTTGGCAAAGGAGAGAAAATGGAACGCAAGTATATATGGCGTGAAAGTGTGTCATGCAAGTATAAGTGGCACGAATGTGTATGTTGCATGAAATTCATATTTTAAGATCATCACATCAAAATATGACAAAGTAAATAAAGTGGTGTGCAAGTAAAAAATCAACACGCAAGTGTGGCGCACAAGTATAAATGGCCTACAAGTGTATATTGCGTGAAAGTCATATTTCAACATCAGCTTATCAAAATTGATAAATGAAAGAAAGTGGAGTGCTAGTGATGGAGAAGCGCACAAGTGATGGAGTGGTGCGCAAGTGATGGAGCAGTGCATAAGTGATAGAGCGACGCACAAGTGATGGAGCGACATACAAGTGATGGAATGGTGCATAAGTTTATATGGAGTGAAAGTCACCAAAATGAATATAAATTTATGGATACCCTCCTCATTTTTCAAATCCCAACACTTAAGAGAAAATTTGAGATCTGATTGCACAAGTAGTATAAAGTTGCGCACAGGATGAAGTGGTGTGCAAGTTAAGGGTTATTTATAAGCCGTGCAAGTAGGGAGGCATGCAAGCAGAGTGGCACCCAAGCATATGTGGTGTGAAAGTTGTAAGAGGCACACAAACAGGGAGTTGTATGCAACAAGTGTGTTTTGTCTAACCCCAAAGTGGCATGCAAGTTGTGATTTGTGCACAATTGTGGCATGAAAGTAGTTAGTGGCACACAAGCAGGGAGGCGTGCAAGTAGGGTGGCATGCAAGTAGGGATTGGCACTCAAGCTTTGAGATGTTCTAGAAGTTATTACCAACTTCTGATCAATTGTGATGATGCTAAGTTGAGCTGAACTTAATTGTTTTAACAATCACAACTATAACTTGTGATTCTAGCAAGAAAAAGAATAATAAGAGTTTAGTGCAGTTGGTTTTTCACTGAAAGAGAAAGTGTGAAGAAGAGAAGGTTTCAGTGTAGCTGGTTTTGCATTGAAGAAATATAAGAAGAAGAAGAGTGTGCAACCTAGAAGTTTTCTGCAGACAAAGAAGAGGTTGGTTACTTGCATGCTGCTAAGCAAGTAACAAGAAGAAGAAGAAGGTTGTGGAAGAACAAAGTATCACCATAGCATCCAATAGGTCTCAACATGTGGAAGATTCTTTTTTGTGTTGAAAAAACTTTGAACAGAGAGAAGAATGTCTTCTGAGGTAGTATAAAGAACCAGTTAGAGGATGTAAGAGACTGTCTACACTGGCAGTATAAAGAATCATCGAGTTTAAGGGTATATCCTACTCGCTGCAAGTTGGAAGAGGATTGTTTGCCTTCCCCCCTCTGAGTGTATGGAGAAACACTAGGAAGTGATTATTTCCTTCCCTCCTCCAAGTGTAGGGATCCATACTGAATAGCAGATTTATTTTCTAGTCAACTACTATAATAGTTACTACATTATAGTGGATAATTTGTGCACTGGTCATTACCATACACATCAAAGGCGTAGCTTCTCTTATTGAGTGGTGAACCTTGTAAAAATATTGTGTGCATATTTTCACTGCTTTCATATTATTGCATGCAAAAGGGAAAAGAGAATAGGAGAATCCGGATCCTAATAGGTCAAGAGGTATCTGGATAAAAAGAAGAAATTAGTTAAAAAAGGTCCCCAACATTGATTCACCCCCTCTCAATGTTAGGCATATCCCAAACTGGTCCTCTCAATTGGTATCAGAGGGATAGGTTCACCTCTGTTCTATTCTCTACATTGAAGATATTATCTTTTGAAGACATGAGATTCTTTCCTTAGTTAACAATGAAGTGTATTTTTGATGAAGAGTCAGTTATATTTGAGAAGAATTCTATATATACCAAAACCATGACGAATAAAAAAAATAAGGAGAAGAGAAAGATGAAGAAGAAGTCCATCTTATCTAAAGAAGAGGAAAAATCTAGTTCTCTATATCTGGATGACATTGAAGACACACCAGACCTGAAAAGTAATGAGAAGGTGGCTCAAGTTCCCACCAAGAATATAAAAAACCTTCGTACCTCAACTGATGAAGAGGTATGTGTTAGCACATTTGGAAATTATTCTCATGATAAAAATGTGATCACAAGTGGTGATGATCAATATAAAACATCTCAAAAAATATCAGTTAATAGATTAAGAATGATTCTTCATGGTATTACTGAAGAAAGTACATCCCTATTTTGTGGAGTATTTCAATGCATGTAGGAAAATATCACTCATTTGGAAGAAGAAACTAATGTTTTGGATAAAGTATTACAATAAAAAATTGTTTAATGTTTAAAACTCTCTAGACAAGTTGGAGCCTTTGAAGTAAAAAAGAGGGGATTTGAAGTAAGTTCTTCAAAGTGGATCAAATATGTTGAAGAAAAGGATAGATTCAACAAGACTCTAGAAAAGAAGATCCATGAAATTGAAGATGAGATGAAAAAGAGCATTGAAGTCAAGAAGATATATTTGGAAGAAGACTCCAAGAAGATCAAATAACTTGAATCTTTGTTACTAAACAAAGTAAGGATGCATGAAGATGAAGTTTAATGATTAAAGAAGGATTTTGAAGATAATATGACTATTATTAGAGACCCAAAAGTCATTCTAAATATGATATGTCTAGAGTTGGAAACTCAGTTGACCAATCTTGAGAAGACACATATTGAGTCTCTACAAAAGAAGGAAATAGTTGCTACAAGTACTCAATGATCACTGGAGGATTCTACTGTCAAAAGTACTCCAACTTGTGATAAGAAGATCATGGATTCACTAATTGATCTATCAAAAGAAGTTGAGAAAGTTAAGGTACCATCCATGCCAACTTGTACCAATGTTTCTAAAACTGTTTCTATAAAAAGTACAGGGTGGAAGAAAAACTATAAATAAGTATGTATGAGGAAAGGTGATGAGATGCCTGCCAACATGGATAGGGTGGATAAGAAGAATAATATGGAATATAGTTCCTCAGATAGAGAACAAAACATCAAGAATAAGGCTCAACAATCTAGTAATAAGATATCAAGAAGTCAAGATTTGTGTGTCAATGCTGGTGTTGTAACAGATTTGTGAATTTTGAACTAGATTGTTGGTACAATCCTTTAAATGTAAAAGAATATATAAATCCCATATCAAGGGGGAGAAATAAAAGAAGAAGCAACTTCCACAGATCCAGAAGCATCTGTATATTGAAAATAGATTTGGATTGATGGACAACATCTGTGATGTATCCAATGGGAGTGGTCACAAGAATGGTGCATGCTTATCTCATAAATTATTCAAAGCTAATAAGAACAGAAGACTATAGAAGTTGGTGAAGAATAAATAAGCTACCTTGGGAAGTAATCATAAGTATGTTGCAAAATAAAATGATCCCAAGAAGATTACAAGGAGGAAAACTGAGAAGTACTTGGATTTTAAATCCAAGAAGTTGATGGGTAGTGTATCCAAAAGAACAATCAAGAAGGATGACACTCTGAAGAAGCCATGTGGAAATTAAAAACATGCTTCCACAATTCCTAAAGACCTATTGGTTATCTAACATAAAGATTTGGAAATAATGAGAAAAGAGGAAGATGAATAGGAGAAGTCTAGTACAAAATGTAATAAGAAGATTCCACATGATGAAGAAAAGGTGAATAAGATGTTGAAAACAAAAGGAAACCCTCATGTTCAAGAAGTTTTGTGTGTGAGGTGCAACAAGGTTGGTCACACTGTTAAAAATTGCATTGAACTTATTCCATCCTAAGAATAATTTATCAAAAGGATGAAAATTGAACCAGGAGATTCTTATGCCTAAAAATCTCTTGAAGAAAGAAGATTCACACATAAAAAAAGGAAGAAGTATTGAGATCCACACAACCATAGTCAGAATTAAATATTATATGTGCAAGTGTGAGGAGTGGAGAAAATAGAGAATCTTGGTTAAGAAAATCATCCCAGCCTTCCCGATCACATTGAAGAATCAATAAGGATCCACCTTATTCCCTTAAATCTTTGTGTATTGTATTTGTTATGATAATACAGGGAATTGAAGGTGAAGCAAGCTCTCAGGGGGAGAACTTGAGAAGCAGTGATTTCTATCAACTCCTGATAGAAAATCTAAAGAAGTTTTCATCTGTGGAAGATTCATCAATTGATATTAAAATATTAATATGATGATGGATCACCATTGATAAAGATGATGAGGAGTGTTCCCTTAAGAGGGAGACATATGAAGAAGCTTCCAGAGTTATTATTTTAATCAGTATCAACTTTAGCAGTTATCAAATTCAATTACTCTGGAAATTCCTTGAATATTATGTCATTGGAAAAGGTATTTCATTTCTTATTCTATACTTCTTGGTTACTCAAAATAAATATATTTTTACAAAGTGGGAGTAACTAAGTCAATCAGTGACATAAGAAGAATGAAAGTTCCCCAAGACCACTTATCCTACCAATTGCACTTGAATTTTTTTGATCCATTTGTTGAGGTGAGTGTAGGAATTTCAGGTTGATTATTTCCTATCACATTCAATATATTCATCCTGGAATGAAAGTGGAAAACCCTTGGAGACAAGTTTACAAGATCTCATCTCATGAGGTATCATGATCAGTGGATAATGGAAAACTTTTCTCTCTAAATAAAATCCTCTTGTTTTCTACATCGATATTTTCTCAAGTAAACTTAGAGTGAAATGATTGATAGCACACTGCTTAAGTAAGGATTGATACCCTCTCTACCATGAACTTTTTATTTCTTGTCAATAAGGGGGAGAGAAAGTGAAATGAAAATTTTAAATGTAAGGGGGAGAGAAGTAAGTTAAGGGGAGAGAGAAGATTCTCATTTTGACATTGACAAATTCATTTGAGGAGACTTTAAGGTATTGACAGCAAAATAAAAAGGGGAATATTTTTGGGACCAATTTGTGTATGAATATTGCATTTTTTGTCAATAGTTGTAAATACTAGTCAAAATGAAGAAGGAGATGAAGAAGGACTAAAAAGTTAATGGATATTGGCTAAAGTGAGGTTTCCTGGAGAATTATTATGGAATCATAGCACTCGATGTCATACTTGAGAAATTCTCTTTGAAGATCAATTCAAATGATTGTTGAATTGATCCTAAGTTCAAAGAACTTGTGTCAAATGTGACACATTGTTTACAACAATGAATAATGGTGAAGTATCATCAATATAAGGATGATTTAAGAAGAATGGGGATTTGAAGAAGACCATTCAATGCTTCACGATTGCACGAGAACCATGCAAGAGCTAACTTGAAGATAATAATCATATGATTTTCATGAAGTAGAGAATTATGGTTAAAGAAGAAGAGAGAGTGTGGAAGGGATTTTAATTGTAAGATGGTCATACATTACACATTTCCTTGAAATCAGACAACTATTGCACTATTCTTAAAGTTCAAAATACATGTATCAAAGGCGATACATTATCTAAAACATTGAAGGTATTTGAAGAAGCCTCAATCCATCACTTTTGGATGAATAGAGATGCTTAGAGTTCTTTTTAATTAACACTCCAAAAGGAATTTAGGATTTGAAGTGAGGATGAAGAAGTACTTTGGAATTCATATTCCAAAAATAATGGCCAAAACTATGACAATTCTTTGCTGATTTTTATTTCACAAATATAATAAGTTTGTAGAACTTGTGATGTAAGCCTTATGAAGGATAGGGGGAGAAAAGAAGTTTATTTTGTAAAAGGAGAGAAAATGGCATGCAAGTATATGTGGCGCACAAGTGTGGCGCGCAAGTATAACTGGAGCACAAGTTTATGTTGCATGGAAGTCATATTTCAAGATCATCACATCAAAATATGACAAAGAAAATAAAGTGGTGCACAAGTCAAAAAGAGGCACGCAAGTGTGGCATGCAAGTATAAATGGAGCGCAAGTGTATATTGCGCGCAAGTAATATTTCAACACCATCTTATCAAAATATGACAAAGGAAATAAAGTGGCGCTCTAGTGATGGAGTGGAGCTCAAGTGATAGAGCGGCGCACAAGTGATGGAGCGAAGTGCAAGTGATGGAATGGAGTGCAAGTGTATGTGGCGTGCAAGTCACCAAAATGCCTATAAATAGACGACTACCCTCCTCATTTTTCGATGCTCAACACTTAAGAGAAAATTTGAGCTCTAATCGCATAAGTAGTTGAAAGTGGCACACAATATGAAGTGGCACACAAGTTAAGGGTTATTTATAAGGTGCACAAGTAAGGAGGCACACAATCAGAGTGGTGTGAAAGCAGAGTGGTGCACAAGCAGAAGTGGCGTGCAAGTTGTGAGAGGCACTCAAGCAGGGATTTGTATGCAATAAGTGTGTTGTGTCTAACCCTAAAGTGGCGCACAATTTGTGAGTTGTGCACAATTTTGGCACGCAAGTAGTTGGTGGTGTGCAAGTTGGGAGGCACACAAGTAGGGTGGCTCACAATTAAGGATTGGTGTGCAAGCTGTGAGTTATGCTAGAAGTTATTACTAGCTTCTGATCAACTGTGGTGATGCTAAGTTGATCTGAAATTAATTGTTTTAACAATCACAAAGAGAACACGTGATTCTAGTAAGAAAAAGAAGAAGAAGAGTTTAGTGTAGTTGGTTTTTCACTAAAAGGGAAAGTGTGAAGAAGAGCAGGTTTTAGTGCAGCTGGTTTTGCATTGAAGAAACAGAAGAAGAAGAAGAGTGTGAAGCCTACAAGTTTGATGTATACAAAGAATAGGTTGTTTAATTGCATACTACTAAGAAAGTAACAACAATAATAATAAGGTTTTGGAAGAACAAAGTAGAAATGTAGCATCCAACATGTCTCAATAGGTGGATGATTCTTTTGGTGTTGAAAACTCCTTGAACAGAGAGAAGACTGTCTTCCAAGGTAGTATAAAGAACCAGCTAGAGGCTATACGGTACTGTCTACACTGGAAGTATAAAGAACATGCAAGTGTAAGGGTATATCCTACTCCTTTCAAGTTGGAAGATGATTGTTTCCCTTCCCTCCTCCGAGTGTAGGGAGAAACACTGGGAAGTGATTATTTCCTTCCCTCCTCTAAGTGTAGGGAGACACACTGACTAGTGGATTGATTTCATAGTCAACCACTATAACAGTTACTATATTATAGTGGGGAATCCATGCATTGGCCATTACCATACACATCAAGGACATAACTACTCTTATTGAGTGGTGAACCTTGTAAAAATATCGTGTGCATATTTTTACTGCTTTCATATTATTACACGCGATAGGGAAAATAGAATAAGAGAATAAAGATTCTAATAGGTTAGGAGGTATCAGGATAAAAAGAAGAAATTGGTTAAAAAATGTCCCAACACTGATTCACCCCCCTCTCAGTGTTAGGAATATCCCAAACTGGTCTTCTCAATTGGTATCAGAGGGATAGGTTCACCTCTGTCGAATTCTCAACATTGAAGATATTCTCTTTTGAAGACTTGAGATTATTTTCTGAGTTAACAATGAAGTGTAGTTTTGATGAAGAGTTAGTTATATCTGATCATAATTCAATATCTACCAAAACCATGATGAATAGGAAAAATAAGGAGAAGAGAAAGCTGAAGAAGAAGTCCCTTTTATCTAAAGAATAGGAATCATTTGGTTCTATATATCAAGATGACATTGAAGACACACCAGACTTGGAAAGTAATGAGAAGGTGGCTCAAGTTCCCACCAAGAATATGGAAAACCTTCCTACCTCAACTGATCAAGAGGTATGTGTTAGTACATTTGGAAATTATTCTCATGATGAAAATATGATCACAAGTGGTGATGATAAATCTACACCATGTCAAGAAATATTAATTGTTAGATTAAGAATTATTATTCATGGTATTTCTAAAGAAATTACGTCCCTAGTTTGTGGAGTATTTCAATGCATGTAGGAAAATATTACTCAACTGGAAAGAGAAACTGATGTTTTGGAGAAAGGCTTACAAGAAAAAATTGTTGAATGTTTAAAGCTCTATAGAAAGGTTGGATCCTTTGAATAAACAAAGTTTGGATTTGAAGTAAGTTCTTAAAAGTGGCTTAAAGATGTTTAAGAAAAGGAGGGAGTCAACAAGGCTCTAGAAAAGAAGATCCTTGCACTTGAAGATGAGCTAAAAAAGAGCACTAAAATCAAGAAGATATATTTAGAAGAAGACTCCAAGAAGATCAAAGAACTTGACTCTTTGTTACAAAACAAAGTAAGGATGCATGAAGATTAAGTTGAAAGATTAAAGAAGGATTGTGAAGATAATATGTCTATTTTTGAATACCAAAAAGTCATACTTAATATGAGATGTCTAGAGTTGGAAGCTCAGTTGACGAATCTTGATAAGATACTTATTGAGTCTCCACAAAAGAAGGAAACAATTGCTGCTAGTACTCAATTATCACTAGAGGATTCTACTATTAAAATACCTCAAACTTATGATAATAAGATCATGGATTCACTCATTGATCTATCAAAATAATATGATAAAGTGAAGATACCATCCATGCCAACTCGTACCAATGTTTCTAAAACTGTTTCTATAAAAAGTACAGGTTGGAAGAAAAACTCTAAACAAGTATTGATGAGGAAAGGTGATGAGATTCCTACCACCATGGATAGGGTGGATAAGAAGAAGAATATGGAAGATGGTTCCCCAGATAGAGCACAACACATCAATAAAAAGGAACAACAATCAATACATAAGATATCAAGAAGTCAATATTTGTGGGTCAATGATGGTGTTGTAACATATTTGGTAATTGTGCATTGGATTGTTGGTACAATCCCTTAAATATAAAATCACAGATAAATCCCATCTCAAGGGGTAGAAAGACAGAAAAGAAGAAGCAACATCGATATATCCAGAAGCATCTGTATACTGCAAACAGATTTGGAATGCTGGACAACATCTGTGATGTATGAAATAGGAGTGGTCACAAGAATGGTGCATGCTTATCTCAGAATTTATTCAAATATAATAATAACAGAAGACCACAAAATCTGGTTAAGAATTAAGAATCTATCTTGGGAATTAATAATAAGTATGTTGCAAAATCAAATGCTTCCAAGAAGATTACCAAGGGGAAAACTGTGAAGTTCTTGGATTCAAAATCCAATAATTTGATGAGTTGTGCATCCAAAAGAACAATCAAGAAGGATGACACTTTGAAGAAGCCATGTGGAAATTTCAAACATGCTTCCAGAATTCCTAAAGACATTTTGGTTATCTTCCGTAAAGATTTGGAAAGAATGAGAAAAGAAGAATATTCACAGGATAAGGCTATTACAAAAAGTAATAAGAAGATTCCACATGATGAAGAAAAGGTGAATAAGAGGTTGAAAACAAAAGGCAACTCTCATGTTCAAGAAGTTTTGTGTGTGAGGTGCAACAAGGATGGTAACACTGTTAAAAATTTCATTGAACTTATTCCATCCCAATAATAATTTATCAAAAGGATGAAAATTGCACCAGGAGATTTTAATTCTTGGAAAGATCTTGAAGAAATAAGAGTCATACACAAACAAATGGAAGAAGTATTGAGATCCACACAACCACAGTCAGAATTAAAGATTATATGTGCAAGTGTGAGGAGTAGAGAAAATGGAGCATCTTTGTTGATAAAATCATCCCATCCTTCCTGCTCACATTGAAGAAGCAAGAAGGATCCACCTTATTCCCTTAAATCTGTGTGTATTGTATTTGTTTTGATAATACAGGGAATTGAAAGTGAAGAAAGCTCTCATGGAAAGAACCTGAGAAGTAGTGATTGCTATCAACTCTTGATATCAAAGATGAAGAAGTTTTCATATGTGGAAGATTCATCAATTTATATTAAAATATTAATATGATGTGGGATCACCATTGATGAAGATGATGAGGAGTGTTCCCTTAAGAGGGAGAAATATGAAGAAGATTCCAGAGTTATTATTTCAATCAGTATGAACTTTAGTAGGTATAAAATTCAATTACTCTGAAAATTCATTGAATAGCATGTCATTGGAAAAGGTATGTCATTTCTTAATCTCATATCCTTGGTTACTCAAAATAAATAAATTTTTATGAAGGGGGAGTAACTAAGTCAATCGGTGACATAAGAAGAATGAAAGTTCTACAAGGCCACTTATCCTTCCAATTGTACTTGAATAATTTTGATCTATTTTTTGAAGTGAGTGTAGGAATTTCAAGTTGATTATTTTATATCACATTCAATATATTGGGCCTGGAATGAAAGTGGAAAACCCTTGAAGAAAAGTGTATGAGATCTCATCTCATGAGGTATCATGATCAGCGGATAATGGAAAGCTTTGTTGTCTAAATCAAATCCTCTTGTTTTCTACATTGATCTTTTCTCAAGAAGACTTAGAGTGAAATTATTGATGACACACTACTTAAGTAAGTATTGATACCCTCTCTACCATGAACTTTGTATTTCTTGTCAATAAGGTAGATAGAAAGTGAAATGAAAGTTTGAAATGTAAGGGGGAGAGAAAGAAGTAAACGAGATATAGAAGATTCTTATTTTGACATTAACACATTCATTTGAGGAGAATTTAAGGTATTAAAAACAAAATAAAAAGGGGGAGATTGTTGGGACCAATTTGTGTATGAATATTGTATTTGTTGTCAACAGTTGTCAATACTGGTCAAAATGAAGAAGGAGATGAAGAATGACTAAAACGTTAATGGATATTGGCTAAAGTGAGGTTTCCTGGAGAATTTTTATGGAATCATAGCATTAGATGTCATACTTGAGCAATTCTCTATAATGATCAATTCAAACGATTGTTGAACTGATCCTATGTTTAAAGAAATTGTTTCAAAGGTGACACATTATTTACAATAATGAATAATGGTGAAGTATCATCCATCTAAGGTTGATTGAAGAAGAATGGGGATTTGAAAAAGACCATGCAATGCTTCACCATTGCATGAGAACCATTCAAGAGATTACCTGAAGAAAAGAATCATATGATTTTCATGAAGTAGAGAATGATGGTTGAAGAAGAAGAGGGAGTGTGTAATGGATTGGCATTCTAATATGGTCATTCATTACACATTACCTTGAAATCGGATGACTGTTGAACTGTTATTAAAGTTCAAAATACATGTATCAAATGGGATACATTGTCTACAATATTGAAGGTGTTTGAAGAAGCCTCAAGCCTCCACTTTTGGATGAAGAGAGATGATTAGATTTCTTTGAAATTAACACTCTAAAAGGAATTAAGGATTTAAAGTGAGGATGAATAAGTACTTTTTAATTAATATTCCAAAAAGAATGGCCAAAACTATGATGATGATTTTATTATTTGTATTTCACAAATATCATAAGTTTTTAGAACTTGTGATGCAAGCATTATAAAGGATAGGGGAGAAAATAAGTACTTTTTGGAAAAGGAGAGAAAATGGCGTGCAAGTATATGTGGCGTTCAAGTATAAGTGGCGCTCAAGTGTATGTTGCAGGCAAGTCATTTTTTAAGATCATCACATCAAAATATGACAAAGGAAATAAAGTGGCGCACAAGTCAAAAAGTAGTGCACAAGTGTGGCGCACAAGTATAAATGTCACAAAAGTGCATGTTTCATGCAAGTAATATTTCAACATCATCTTATCAAAAGATGAAAAAGGAAATAAAGTGACAGGCTAGTGATGGAGTGACGCACAAGTGATAGAGCAGAGCACAAGTGATAGAGCAGCGCACAAGTGATGGAATAATGCACAAGTGTATGTGGTGCGCAAGTCACCAAGATTCCTATAAATAGAAGGCTACCCTCATCATTTGTTGAAGCTCAACACTTAAGAGAAAATTTGATCTTTGATCACAAAAGTAGTATAAAGTGGAACGCATGATGAATTTGTGCACAAGTTGAGGGTTATTTATATTGTGCGCAAGTAGGGAGGCGTGTAAGAAGAGTGGCGTGCAAGTAGAGTGGCATGCAATAAGAGTGGTGCACAAGAAAGGAGTTATATGAAAAAAGTGTGTTGTTTATAACCCCAAATTGGTGCACAAGTTGTGAGTTGTACACAATTGTGTTGCATAAGTAGTTGGTGGCGTGCAAGTAGGGAGGCACAAAAGATGGGTGGCGTGCAAGATGGGATCGGCGCACAAGTTGTGAGTTGTGCTAGAAGTTCTTACCAGATTTTGATCAACTGTGATGATTCTAAGTTGAGATGAACTTCACTATTTTAACAATCACAAAGAGAACTTATGATTTTATCAAGAAAAATAAGAAGAAGAGTTTAGTGCTGTTGTTTTTTCACTGAAATAGAAAGTGTGAATAAGAGAAGGTTTCAGTGAAACTGGTTTTTCTTTGAAGAAACAGAAGAAGAAGAAGAGTGTACAACCTACAAGTTTTCTACAAACAAAGAAGAGGTTGGTTACTTGAATCATGCTAAAAAAGTAACAACAAGAAGAATAAGGTTGTGGAAGAACAAAGTAGCACTATAGAATCCAATAGGTCTCAACAAATGGAAGATTCTTTTAGTGCTGCAAACTCTTTGAATAGTGAGAATATTGTCTTTAGAGGTAGTATAAAGAACCAGCTAGAGGCTGCAAGTGACCGTCTACATTGGAAGTATAAATAACCTGTGAGTGTAATGGTATATCCTACACACTGCAATTTGGAAGAGGATTGTTTTCCATTCCCCCTTCTAGTGTTGGGAAAAACACTAGGAAATGATTATTTCCTTCCCTCCTCCAAGTGTAGGGATCCACACTGACTAGTAGATTGATTTCCTAGTCAACAACTGTAAGAATTACTAAATTATAGTGGAGAATCTATGCACTGGTCATTACCATACACGGCAAGGACATAGATTCTCTTATTAAGTGGTGAACCCCGTAAAAATATCATGTGCATATTTTTACTACTTTTTTATTATTTCATGTGACAGGGAAAAGAGAATAAGAGAATCAAGATCCTAACAGGTCAAGAGGTATTGGGATATAAAGAAGAAATTGGTTAAAAAAGGTCCCCAACACTGATTCACCCCCTCTTAGTGTTAGGCATATCCCAAACTTGTCCTCTCATACCTTCTTACCTTCCAATCTATTGGAAAATGATTACGTCACCCATGCATAAATGTAGACTATTGCCTCCACGAAACGATGTGATACATTTTTCATTTTTTTTACATGGATGGTAATAAGGGTAGATTTAAGGAATATATATGATATAAATGATGTAAAAATGATTCTATAATGGTTAATTAATATTTACCTTTCTTTCATTCTATCTATCAAGAAAAAAGGAAACCAACATTCATGCGTACACACAACCTACCGTCTCCATAAATGATGTAATTCATTTTATATATATAACTTTAATGGATTACTCTAAAAATATATATAATGAATATATATAATATTTATATCATTATTAAAATTATATATATGATTGAACCATGATCAATTTAAAAGGAATTAAAATACCAAACCAAAACATACATGAAAAACGAACCATTTAATCCTCGAAACGTGATTTTAACAAGGAATTGTTAATAAATGGGTAATAAAAGGTCATAAGTAAATAATATATGATATATATATATATATATATATATGGTTCTGGAATATAAATATAATAAACCTATATTTATTATTTAATAGGTCCAAATTTTTATTAAGAAAGTCAAGACTTCGGGTAAGTGATTTATAATATCTCTTTTATTTCTGGGAGACATATTCCATATTCACCATTAATTTATTTTTTGTGATGTATATAATTTTATTTTGAAATTTTATATCATGAATATAATTATTTTGATTATATTTAAAGTTTTATTTTATGTTATCATTTAATGAGGACTATGATTCAAAATATTACCAAAGTGGTAAATTTTTTATATTACAATCTCATTGTTTATGAGGATTTTTTATGATTAAGTTTTTGATGATGAAATATTATGGTCCAAATATCAATAAACTCATCAATTTTATTCTCATATGGTTATTTCTATAAAATACATGTTTTAATTTTATTTTCCTCTCTTTAATAACTAAAGAGGCCAAATGAATGTTTTTAAGAAAAAAAGAACTTTATTTCTCTCTTCGATCAAAATAATTTTTTAATCCATGTACATGTTTTATAAATATATTTTAAAGAAATTATTTACTATTATACAATGTTTTTTGAAGAAATTTTTACCCAAGTTTTATTTTTTATAAAATAGTTTAAAATGAATCTTCTTGTCATTTTTTGAATGAGGCAATTTTAACTTTTTATAAAAAATGTGAAGGAAATCTTTGTTTTATTGTGTATGACATGAAAGAAAGATTTTTCCTTCATTAACAATCAATTATTTGAATATTAATATAAAAAAATTTAAGGTTAATTTAAAATAAAATGTTTTATTCAATATTTTGTAATTTATTATATTTTAAAGGAGTGATTTCAAAATGAAAAGGATATTTTCCTCAATAATGTTTTAATTATCTTTTTATAGAATTTATATTAATCAATGACAAAAAGGTTTGGTGTTTATTATGTTTTACTGGGGATATGAACTAATGGAATCATACTTATTCTTTATTTAGATGGTTTATTTTTTATGATTATGATAAAGAGATGATTATGAAACCTGTTTCTTTCCAATGAGTTATACTATGATGAAATTTTTATTAAAGTCATTTCCTTTCCATGGGTTATGATATTATTAATGTTTTAAAATATTGTGGAATAAAAATATATGAATTATATGATTGGTGGGACTAATATACCCCTCCAATTCATTGGGTAAAGATTTATATCTCATGATATAATTATGGTAAATAAGCTAATGTGCTTGATCTGCTATGGGAAATCAGACGATGTGATTTATCCACTATGGGAAACAAGTTAATGTATTTGATCCAATTTGGGGAATAAGTGATGATTACTAATCCATTATGTTATGGGAAATAGGTAGAGATTCTTAATCCACTATGATTTTATGGTATTAGTAGTTAAACTTGAAATATGAAACTATTTCTATAATTATGATGTTTTCACACTTATATGACATGAACTTATGGTTCATGATTTATTTATAACAATTTATAACTCTTATGGTTCATGTATTTGAACTGATAATGTTTTATACCGTGAATAATTTTTATGATCTTTGATATATTGGGTATAAACTGTGTAAGTTATGATCATGATATCATACCCTTATGCTTATCTTATTCTTTCTTATGATCATCAATTGATATCTCCCATGTTTACCATTATTGAGTATATGAGATCACAATTTATTATTTTTATTTTCCTTGGGTTATAAAAAAAGGTTTAAGTTGGGTATGTCTATGAAGTGTACTAAATGGGAAGATCATTATAGGAGATGTTGAATATATTTCATGAAATAAGAATATTGTGTATCTAGTATCCAAATACACTAAACCTTTATGGTCCTCAGGCATGTATTTGTGAAATGTATTAGATATTCATCTAAAACAATGTAATATTTATGTATGAAAATACTGGGATGATATAGTTTGTATTAGAGGAAAGGTTTATTTAACCTTTGGAAACTAAGATAAGAAAATTTTAGGGAGATCCCTAGGAAATTTTCTAAGGATATATCTAACGATAAGTCTAAGGATAAGACAAAGTATAGAAAAATGTCCTAGAATTTTGGTGAAGTATAGAGAAAGTGGTTTCCAAGAAATTATATCCATGTCTAGATACTACAAATGGATGTGAATATGGAACAATTATACCTATGGGAAATAGCTCTGAAAAGGGTTCATTGATATTTGACTCTATCATCACATGGTGCACCATAATGGGTCTTGATGCACACCTATTTTGACACTCCTAGGGGATATGTTTTTAAATTAAAAAACTATTTATAAACCATCACAAAATATTTAAATAGTTGATTACCATGGATGAACTAAGTTAAAACTATGGTTTACTGATTTAGACATCCAATAAATAATTATGTGGTTTAACAATATGATAATTATTTCTCATACTATTATTTTTAGTTCAGTCAATGGATGTAACCAAAAGTAATCCCATTGACACTAGATTTGATGAAGAATTCAGTCATTATGAGCAACCAAATTGGATTATGATTGGATAAAAAGTTATTGTGATTATTTATAATAATCCATCACAATATATTATTAATAATTTGAATTTCATTGAGATTATTAACATGTAAAATAAGAGTAATATTGACTTTTATGAAATTTAGTGTGGTAGAAAAATAGAGGAAAGATGATCCAGCTTAATACATGTCAAGAAAGTGGGAATAATAACCTAGAAGAATATATCAAATGGAGGGGGAAATGTTTTTATGTGGATATGAAGGTATCGAGGAAAATAATTTCCAATTAATTAAATGTATTATATGTGGGGAACTTGGGAATTATCTAATCCAATGCCCTAAACTAAGGGTTAACCCCTACACCAAGGAAGGACCTATGTTATTCCAACCATTGAAGTGAAAGGATTGAAGTATTTGTAAATTGGGATTCAATAATTATGTTTTATAAGTATTTTTACCAAGGGTATTTTTGTTATAGGAATCATGAAACATCTAAGGATTGTGTTAATTTTGGAAGCATATATGTCTTCATGTAAGATTAACTTAAGAGTTATGGATACCATTATGGGTTTATGCATTTAATTTTGATCATAAGTTCAAAGTATTAAACACTAATTTGAGGTTTTAAGTGATGGTATTTTAATGTGATTAATGAAATTTTGGGATAAATTTTATTATGATAAGGTATATGTAACCCTTAGGTTAACATGAAGTACTATTTCAGAAGAATGCACTTTTTATAAGTTTTTTAGGTATTGATAAAATCAAATTTTTATATGATATTCAATGATTAAATTTATTTTCAAGGATGTTTATCTTATTTGTAGTGATTTTATAAGAATTATATTAAGATAGTTTTAGTAAAAATAGACAACCTATCACATTTGGAAAGGCTTCATGGATTGAACCCACAACCAAATGGCGATAAGGGTCCAAAACCTACCACTGGAAAACATGAAGTACTGGTTATTATGGATTTTAAAAAAAAATTATGTGACAGATAAATATTTAGTTGATTTTGGGAGCATATTTTTTATCGTAGGGATAACCATGCGATTTAAAAATGATATGGTAATAACTTATGTCTCATGACAATTAAAGGATCATGAGAAATATTACACAACTCATGATTTAGAGTTAGTTGTTGTAGTTTTTTCATCAAATATATGGAGACATTATATTTATAGAGAAAATTGTGATATATATATTTATCATAAGAGTTTAAAGTAAATATTAACTCAGAAAGAGTTGAATATGTACCATAGAAGATGGTTGGAGCTGATTAAAGATTATGATTTCTCAATACATTAATACCCTAGGGAAGAGAATAAGGTGGATGATTATTTAAGTTAAAAGAATCATTCTACATTATATATGATGAGGATCACACAAGATCTAATATTTATGGATTTTCAAAGGATGAATAAGAAAATATTGAAGGAGGGGTAGAAATCTTATTTTTCTCAAATAAGAGTTCAACCATCTATTGAAGTGAAGATCAAAGAGGAATATAAGGAAGATGTAGAGCTATAGAAGAAGGTTGGAAATATTCTAGAGTTTAACCTTATTTATGATGTAATTATAATGTTCAAGAATTGTGTATGTGTTCCATCCATACCAGTTTGAAGGATCTATTGGAGGAGGCTCACAGTTCTTCATTTTCTATTCATATAGGAAGTATAAAGATGTGTAGTGAACTAAAAGAGAATTTCTAGTTGGATGGAATAAAAAGAGATATTTTAGAGTTTGTATCTTGGTTCTTGGTATGTCAGAAAGTTAAGAATAAGAGACAAAATTCTAAGGGAATGTTATAACCATTACCCATACCATAATGGAAATGGGAAAACATCACCATGGATTTTTTCATTGGACTCCCCAAAACATCTATAGGGAACAATGATATATGAGTTATATTCAATCACCTTACAAAGTTTAAAAACTTCATTAAAATCATAGAATATTTCTATATAGATTATATTTCTAGGATATACATTAAGAAAGTGGTAAAGTTTCATATAGTACCATATTCAATTATATCTGATCGGGATTCTAGGTTCACCTTGAAATTATAGAGAAGTATTCAGAAAACACTTGATAATGAGTTGAGTTTTAGTATGATGTATCATCCATAGATAAATGGTTAGTCTAAGAGAACCATTAAAACCATAGAGGATATGTAGAGATCTTTTTCATTGAATTTCAAATGTGTTTGGGACCAACACCCTCTTCTAGTTAACTTTTCTTACAATAATAGATTTCACTAAAGAATTTAGATGGATCCTTATGAATCCATGTATATAAATAAGTATAGAACTACAACGTACTGAGATGATGTTGTAGAAATAAATTTATTGGTACTAGAGATGGATGAATAAATAGAAGAGAATGTTAGATCCATTTAGCAACACATAAGGGCATCAAAAATTTGATAGATAATTTATGCTGATAATCATCGATGTGATTTGTAATTTTAAGTTGATGAGAAGGTGTTTCTATGAATTTATCCATGGAATAAGTCCATGAGATTTAGAAATAAAGGAAAGCTAAGCCCTAGGTATATTTTCCATTTTGAGATTCTTGATCGAGTAGGGATGAATGGTTATCACTTGGAACTTCCACAAAAAATCTCTTAAGTCCATGATGAGATCCATGTATCTCTCATGAGGAAGTACATACTTGGCCCTTCACATATAATAAACTAAGTTTTCATACCATTGAATCAAGATATTTCTTATGATAAAAAAACAGTGGTGATTCTGGATCGTAGAGAGAAAGTGATAAAAAACATTACCATTCACCTGGTCAAAGTTTTGTGAAAAAAACCATTAATTTAGAGAAGCTACATGGGAACCTAAGGATATGATGAGGAATAAGTATGCTCATTTTTTGTATTAGAGTGATGAATTTTGAGGAATAAATTCATTTTAAGAGGGGAAAAATGTAACACCCTGATATTTTTTGATTTTTTTTCAAATAAGTTTAATTAATTTGATAACTTATGTTACATGCAATAATGAGTTTTAATGAACCATGATATACTATTAATATTACTATTTAAACATGATTATTATAAACTAGCCATTAAACTTGGAAATATGAATACAAATAATCAAAATTTTAAAATTAACTATATTTTTTTTATAAAGAAAGCATATTGATAAAATAGTACTTAATTTTTAGTAAAGTCTTTATATGCTTTGAAAAAACATTTTTCTCAAAAACGTTTTTATAGTTATTTTGTGAAGTAATTTTTTCCACTTTTCAAAAATTTATTTGAAAAAGTAAAATTCAGTTTTTTAAAATCTACATGTCAAAATTATCTTTGAGGGATTTTTTAATAATTTCTAAAAGATTAATTTTTCTATGAATAGTAAAAAATAATGTTTTTTATTAAAAAATACATTTTCATTTAAAGAATTTTAAAAATCCATTTTATTTTAATATGGGTTTAAAAGTAAAATTAGTAAAATTATATATTTATTAATACAATTTTTCTCATTAAAATTAATTTCATATTGAATTTTGATATTAAAAATTTTTACACTTATGAAAACTTTTTCTTTGTAAAATTGCTTTTTCGTCATGTCTTTGGGTTTAATTTTAAAATAAAATTTTCCACTTATATGAATGGATTTTTTTCAAAATGGATTCCATATTTTTAATTATCATAATTTATATTATATAATAACTTAACTAAATTTTGGTCAAAAAGAATAGTAAACACTATAAAAATTAATTACTATAGTTAAGGTTAAAATAGGTTTACTGAGGGGTTAAACCAAAAGATAAGGGTATTTTTTATAATAAAACTTTTATAAATACTATTGGATGGTGTAATGTTACCTACCTTCCTGGACCATTAGTTTGTTATTTTTTTTGGTTGGAGTGTGATCGGAGGAGGCTAGAGGAGGTTCAATGGAGTTGGAGCTGCAACAGAACTACAACAGATTTTTTATGCCCTGAAAGAGGTGTTTATTGATTAAGTCAGTGGTTTACATCTTGTGTGGACAACATTTTATGGATTGTTTGAGATTGAGGTGTAGTGAGTAAACATAATTTATTCTATAAGAAGGGGTTTTATTCCATATTTTTTTTTCAGGCCCGAGGTGCCATGAGATTCAACAGAAGTTGAGGTCTCAAGGATTTTATGGCCTAAAGGTTTGTTTTGGGGTGTAAGATTTACTGGAACATGGAATTTATAATGTCAAATTGTAATTTATGTTGTAAATTTAGCGAGTTGAAAGGTGTTTATAAACCTAATTTGGTCAATTTTTTATTTATTCAGTCATCACCATCTCTCATTTTCCAGATGGACCCTAGGCGATTTCGGGAGACTTTCCAATTCATCTTCCCTCCCCTTGATCCCTGGGTTTTGGTGGTTGATCATTGGTGAACAGTGGTGAGTTCTTCCCATTTATCATCTTATTTTTCCTTATTATTCTTATGAGGATATTTTATGGTGATGTTGTTTTGGTTTGAGGTATATATGGTATATGTTCTTATAATCCCATAATGTAGTATATATTTTTCTAGGATTTTATTATGTGGTTGTGGTTTGTGGGCTGTTTATTCTTCACCCTATAGTGCACAAAGATATTGAAAATCTTCTTTGAGGTATAGTATCCTCGTTATATCCCTTTTTATGTGCTATGTGTGGGGATTGTGTGATTTTTATTTCATTTGAGTGGATAGTAGGGGTTAGCATAATAAATATAATTAATTGGTATAACTGAAATTTATGGGTATATGGAAGATATTTCGCGCTTTACTGATTTGATATTTTTTTTGATGATATTGTGTATACTTGTTTTCAATAATGAAAAAAACACATGTTGGTAGCCTTGTTTTCATCGTAGTTTTTATACTGTGATGACCCTTGATGTGCTGTTGTGTGATCACAAACTGAATAAAAGGATAAAGAATATATATTTGGCTAATAAACTGGTTTCCCATGGAACCTAGTTTATATGATAATAACCATACTAAATAAATAAGTAATTAAATGGAAGCCCTTGAATAAATTTTGGAAGTAGATATGTGTTTTTGTTGTGTGTTCTTGGGCTTATTTTGTTTCCATTCATGATTTGGGATATTGTGCGGTGATGGAGGTAACTAGATGGGCTTTGTGAGGTGTGGGGCTATGATGTGATGTAATGGTTGGTTGACATGAATGTGGTATGGGAAGTTGGGAAATTTGGTGCACAGTGGATGAAATGTGGGAAATTGTGGTGTGGTTATAGTGTGTAGTGGTTGTGGTGCACAGTGGTGATGACGTGTAGTGGTGCTGTGAAACGTGGTTATGTTTTATGTTTTGGATGGGATTGATAGTGATGATTTTTGGTGATAATGCATGGATTTTGTGTGCAATAATTATTTTGTGAGATTTGGTTTGGATATGGATGTATGGTTTCTATGGTGAGATGGGTTGGATGGTTAATTAAAGGTGTTGTGATGACTTTTTATGTGTGTTAGTCCAGTTGTGTGGTGTGGTTGTGTTAGTTTCCTAGGTAATAGTGGAATTCATGTTTATGCTGAATTAAATAAATAAATGAATGGGTAAATGAATGAATGAATAGAATTTATAAATATTAATTAAGTGGATTAGTAGATGAATGTTAGTATAACTTGATTAATATAGAAAGTGGTGAACCTTTTAATCGAAATTGGTAAACATTATGTGGCTTGTGTGGTGGGTTGTGTGGTGTTGCGTATAGTCATGGAAGCAGTTCTGATAGTTGATGTTGTTGAGCAATGTATTGTTTTTAAACAAATCAAAATAATGTTTTTTTAAAGGGGGAGATTATTTTAAATAATACTCTGTCTCTTTATGATGATTTTGATGCTCACAAATACCCTTAATTATTTACTAATTATTTCGTTGAGTATTTTGCAGGAATTTATTTTATATAACGAGATTCTATACTTCATTTATTCCGAGATCAATTTTAGCGCGTTCTGGAATCACTGTAGCGCGAGATCAATTTTAGCGCGTACTGGAATCACTGTTCATACCCTACGTTGATGAACGTAACGTATGGATGAAAAGTTTACTTTTTTTATGTTATTTTGAAACGTATGGTTAATGAACCTTACGTTGTTGAAAAGTATGGAAGAAGAACATTACGTTTGGAAGGAACCTTACGTTTTCGTTGTTGAAAAGTATGGAAGAGAAACCGTACGTTAGTTTTCAATGTTGAGTTTGTTTCTCAAAAGTATGGATCGTCAACCTTACTTTTATAATCAACCGTACGTTCTTTGGAGAGTTGAAGCAAGACAAAGTATGGATGATCAACCCTACGTTTGAATGCTGAAGAGAAAGTATGTATGTTCAACCTTACGTTCTGAACCTTACGTTTGTGAACCCTACGTTTGGAGTCACGTCATCAACCCTACGTTTGGCGTCGGGATATTTTTGACAGACGATATTTCCTTTTGAATTAGTCAATCAAGCGGATTATTAGGCGGATTTCAAGCTGATTCTTAAATACGACTTTGACTGAATCAAAGACGATTTACAACGGATTAATGTTTGATTTAAACGGAGCTTTTTATGCCGATTCTTCAGGGGAGTTACAACGGCTTTGTTATTTCATTTAATATCGCGAATCTAAAGGAGATTTTCATGGATCTATTTATGCGGAAGATTTTCTCATATTTGAATATGTTTATGTTCTATCTTGGAAACTTCGGAGATATATATATGCACGGGAAAGTGTGTGAAATATAGAATGATTGATCTTTTTTTTTGACGAGCAAGAAAACAGAGGCTGTGTGAAAGCGTTCTTTTCTGGTGATCAAGAAGAAGCGTAAGACCTTTATTACTGAAAGAAGATTTTGATAGCAGATTCACGTGTTCTACATCGACTACCTGTTGTGAATCTACTGCTGCTGAAGTTGTGAAGTTTCTGGTAATATCTATTGCAACTAGATCGACTCAGAACTGTTTTGATTACGGATCTTTATTTTCTGAAGACGACGATCTATCTACTGTCAATTGCATTCTGTTGCAATTGTGAAGAACAACTGGAGAAGTGTTTCTTTATCGAAACCCTTTTATTTTTTGAGTGATCAGCTTCTCGTTCTAAGCTGTGTGGGTTCGTGTTTGAACCAGGAAGGCTGTGTTTGCCTGAATCTTGTAAAGGTGTCAACTGCCTGTACTCAGTTGTGGACGGGTCTGTGGAAACGAGGACCAGATAGTGAAAATCGCCAAGCTCGTGGATTTGAGCGTTGGTGGAGTGGACTAGGGGCCTTCTGTTCCCCGAACCACTATACATCCGTGTGTTCATGCTTTTACTTTTTCCGCTGCATATTTAATCGTGCAAAAGCATAGTGAACAGAATTTGTCTAAATTGAAGAGATTGTAATAATTTGAAAAAGACACAATTCACCCCCCTCTTGTGTATAATCCGTAGATTCAGATCCAACAATTGGTATCAGAGGAGGAGCTTCTTATTTCTAAAGTCCTATCAAGCTAGAAGTATTTAAAGATTATACATAGTGTATCATGGCTGATATGAGAGAGGGAATGTCAATGGTCAGAGCACCTTACTTTAATGGAGACAATTATGGCTGCTGGAAATCACGTATGATTATTTATCTGAAAAATCTTGGTTACAGAGTCTATTCAAAGATTCTGACTCCCTATGAAATTCCTGAAAATCCCGATACATGGAGTGCTGCTACAGAGGCTGAGTATGACATAAATTCAAAAGCTATGAATGCAATCATCTGTGGTCTAGGACCAGACGAATTTAACAGAGTATCTCAATGCCCGACTGCATATGAAATGTGGCAAACAATAGCTGTTGCTTATGAAGGAACAGATAATGTAAGACAGATGAGATATGCAACTGCTAAGTTAAAATTCGATACTTTCAGAATGATTGAAGGAGAGAGCATCACTCAGATGAATGGAAGATTGACAGAAATTGTCAATAATATAACAGCTCTAGGAGAACCAATCAAGCAGGCTGATCAAGCGTTGAAGGTACTGAGAGTACTTCCTACTCGATGGAATGGAATCTCTGCAGCAATCAGACAATCAACTTCTGTTAAAGATCTAACTATGAGAGAACTGATTGGTACACTGATGATGTACGAAGCTGAAATGCAAGATGAGGTAAATGAGCATAAAGTCTACATAAAAAGGGAAAATACTGCTTTGAAAGTGACTTCTCAACAAAAGGATAGAAAGATGAAGAACAAAGAAGTGAGTGCTAAATCAGAAAGCTCTGATTCTTCAAATTCGGATGAAGAACTGGCACAGCTAGCCAGAAAATTCAGAAAGTTTTATAGTAAGAAGAAAGACTTCAAGAAATCCTTTAAAAAGGATAGCAAGGAAGTGAGATGTTATGAATGCAAAAAGATGGGACATATCAGACCAGATTGCCCAAAATTGAGAGATGCAAAGAAGAAGAAATTCTTCAAAAGAGATGATTATGAGCAGAAAGACAAGAAAGCTATGAAAGCTACTTGGAGTGTTTCTGAAGACTCAAGTAATTCTTCTGAATCAAGCTCAGAGAAGGAGGAAGCCAATTTAAAAGCAAATATGTGTTTCATGGCTGAAACTGATGAGGTACACTCATACTATTCCTCTGACTCAAATAATGAATCAAACTCTGAAACAAGCTTCTCAAATAAAAAACTTGCAGCTTACTGCAATATGCTTGAAGAAAGGTATGACTCATTATTTAATAAATATAAATCTATAAAGAACTTGTACAAAGCTATTTCAGATGAGAGAAATGCTTTGCTAAAACAACATAAGGAATTAATTGACAAATACAATTCTGCTGAATCAAATAAAATTAATTTTGAATCAAAAATAAAAACTCTACAGGATGAAGTAGAATCTTATAAAACGGCTGCATTAATTTTTACAAAAGGAGAAAACACCTTAAATGAGATACTTGGAAAAACTGTAATTAAAAAGGAAAGGTTTGGAATTGGAAGTAAAGGAGAAAAACCTAAGTTATACAAAAATTATTTTGTTCCTAGCACTAAACAGGTTATTTGTAACTACTGTGGAACAAGAGGTCATATAGCTAAAAACTGTTTTCTAAGACAACCTCAGATATGTGGAATTAAGAAAGCTTATATTTCCAACGATCTATATGATTCAATCAATTTTAAGAAAACAAAGAAAATATGGATACCCAGATCACTGCTTGCTAACACTCCTGGACCCAACAAAATATGGGTACCAAAGCAATTTGTTTGAATGTCTTTGCAGGTAGCAGGTCACCAAAGAAAGAAAAAAAATATGGTATATGGACAGTGGCTGCTCAAGACACATGAGTGGAACTTCAGCTAATTTCTCTTCTCTTACTCGAAAGGAAGGAGGACTTGTCACCTTTGGTGACAATGCCAAAGGAAAGATTATTGGTATTGGAACAGTTGGAGATCCAGAGACAGTCTCAATCAACAAAGTACTTTATGTACAAGGGTTAAAACACAATCTGATAAGTATCTCTCAACTCTGTGATGATGGATACACTGTTTATTTTACTAACAATAGTTGTACTGTTTCTAAAGATAAACTGTTTAAGTTTAGAGCACCCAGAACTGATAATGTTTATACTTTGGATTTGTATTCCTTGTGTAAACAACAAGTAAACTGCTTAACTGCTAATATAAGTGAATCCTGGATCTGGCATAGAAGACTTGGTCATTGCAATATATATGCTTTACATAAATTATCTAAGAAACATTTAGTTTCTGATTTGCCTAGTCTCAAATTTGAAAATGACAGATTCTGTGATGCATGTCAGCTTGGCAAGCAACACAAATCATCATTCAAATCTGTTAATAAAGTTGCTACAACTAAACCTCTAGAACTTATCCATATGGATTTGTTTGGACCCTCAAGAGTAGCAAGTTTAGCTGGTAAATTATATGTTTATGTATTAGTTGATGATTATTCTAGATTTACTTGGATTTTCTTTTTGAAATTTAAAAGTGAAGCTTTTAGTTTATTTGAAGGTTTTTGTAAATCTATTCAAAATGAAAAAGGTTTTAATATAATCTCATTGAGAAGTGATCATGGTGGAGAATTTGAGAACCAGGAATTTAGTTCCTTTTGCTCAAACATGGGTATTAAACACACCTTCTCTGCTCCAAGAACACCTCAACAAAATGGGATTGTAGAAAGAAGAAATAGAACTATTCAAGAAATGGCTAGAACTATGTTAAATGAATATAGCCTACCTATATATTTCTGGGCAGAAGCTGTTAATACAGCTTGTTATATAATGAATAGAATTTTAATAAGACCTATTTTGAAAAAGACACCCTATGAACTATGGAATAACAGAAAACCTAAAGTAAATTACTTTAAAGTTTTTGGATGCAAGGTTTACATCCTGAATACCAAAGATAATCTTGGTAAATTTGATCCAAAATCTGATAAAGGTATTTTCTTAGGATATTCTGCAACCTCCAAAGCTTATAGAGTCTATAATAAAAAGTCAAGGATTGTTGAAGAATCAGTTCATGTGAAATTTGATGAATCTGATCCTTTTGAGAAAAGGATAGAACAAATAGATGAACCTGATTCTAATGAAAACATGAGACCTGAGAATTTAAAGAATGTTTTTGAAAATGATATAAAAGAAATTCAGTCCAGTTCAGAAGAACATGATACTGAAGAGCCTTTGAATGTAATGCCTAGACAGTCTAGAACCTTAAAGAATCACCCTTTAGAATCTGTGATAGGTGACTTAGAGACTGGTATTCAAACTAGAAGAAACTTTGGAAACATAGTTGAATTCTCTGCTTTCCTATCCCAACAAGAACCTAAGACCATAGAAGAAGCCTTAGATGATGAGAGCTGGGTAATAGCAATGCAAGATGAATTGAACCAGTTTAAGAGAAATAAGGTTTGGGAATTAGTTGAAAGACCACATGATTATCCAGTAATAGGAACTAAATGGGTCTTTAGGAATAAACAGGATGATCAAGGGATAATAACTAGAAATAAAGCAAGATTAGTAGCTAAAGGATATAATCAAGAAGAAGGAATAGATTATGATGAGACCTTTGCACCTGTAGCCAGGTTAGAAGCCATTAGAATCCTTTTAGCCTATGCATCTTATATGAATTTTAAATTATTTCAGATGGATGTTAAATCTGCCTTTTTAAATGGTTATTTAATGGAGGAAGTTTATGTTGAGCAACCTCCTGGTTTTGAAAATTCTCAAAAACCAGATTCTGTTTTCAAACTTACTAAAGCTCTTTATGGCCTTAAACAAGCACCAAGAGCTTGGTATGAAAGACTAAGTTCTTTTCTTTTGAAAAATGATTTTACTGTTGGACTAGCAGATCCAACACTCTTTAAGAAAACTGTGAAAAATAATGTTTTGTTGGTACAAATTTATGTTGATGATGTAATTTTTGGATCGACCAATAAAATTCTTTGTCGTGAATTTTCAGAATTAATGCAAAAAGAATTTGAAATGAGTATGATGGGAGAATTAAATTTCTTTTTGGGTCTTCAAATATTTCAAAAAGATTTTGGAAATGTTTTAAATCAATGCAAATACATTACTGATTTACTTAAGAAATTTGGGCTTGAAAACAGCAAGACATTTACAACTCCTATGTGTACTAATATAAAACTTGATTTGGATGAAACTGGAAAATCAGTGGACAACAAGTTATATAGAGGTATGATTGGTAGTTTGTTATATCTTACTGCTAGTAGACCAGATATAATGTATTCAGTATGTCTTTGTGCTCGATTTCAATCAAATCCCAAAGAATCCCATTTAACTGCTGTTAAACGAATTTTTAGATATTTAAAAGGTACTATTTATCAATCTCTGCTTTATCCAAAAACCTCTGATTTTAATTTAATTTCATATTCAGATGCTGACTTTGGAAGCTGTAGATTAGATAGGAAGAGTACTTCAGGAACATGTCACTTTTTAGGAAAGTCTTTAGTATCATGGTCTAGTAAGAAACAACACTCAGTTGCCCTGTCAACAGCCGAGGCAGAATATGTGTCTGCAGGTAGTTGCTGTGCACAGGTGTTGTGGATGAAAAACACTCTTATGGACTTTGGATTAAATTTCAATAATACGCCTATTTTATGTGATAATACTAGTGCAATTAATATTTCAAAAAATCCTATTAGTCATTCTAGAACTAAGCACATTGATATAAGACATCACTTTTTAAGAGATCATGTGTTAAAAAAGGATATATTTTTAGAATTTGTAAATACAGAAAATCAATTAGCAGATATTTTTACTAAACCACTTCCCACGGCAAGGTTTGAATTTATTAAGGGGGAGTTAGGTTTATTTAATTTTAAATAGTTTCTTTTTAATCTTATTCTGTTTTCGAATTCTGTTTAATTTTCTGTTTCTCGCTATAAGTTATTTTATTTTGTTTTAAATAAAAGTAATGATTAGTGATTACACGGGAATCAAGGCTGTCAGAACCGTTTCACCTTCTAACCTGTTTTCACCTTTTTCGGAAACCCTTTCGAAAACCTAAAACCGCACATCTGCTCCAAAACCCTTTTCTGAATCTTCAAACCCTAAACTTACGAACCTTCAGAAATCGTTGTTGAAATGGCAAAGACTAAGCGTCCAGATGAAGCCGAGAGCAGTGCTGCAAAGAAATCTAAAGTAGTTGGTCGGAAGATACTGCAAGGTAAAGTCATCGATTTAGAATGGCTGTTTGAAACTAATTTGCTGTTGAAACAAGCGTTGTCATTTCAAGGCCTTGAGCAAGCTTTTAATAGTGAAAACTCTGAGTTTCTTTATGAGGCAGAAATGAGACATTTCTTTAGATCTGTTCAGTTTAGCCTTGGAGATACGGAGGATAGTTTATTGGCTCAAATAGAGGATAAGGACTTTTCCATATCATCTGTAGAGATAAGTCAAATTCTTAACTGCCCTCATGAAGGAGTTTTTCATTTCGATTTACGGAATATTGGAGATTCTGTACATAAGTCTGAAGACATTATGTCTTTTCTGTTTGGAACCAAAGTAATAAAGAAGATGTTTATTAAAGATTTGGAGCCCGATCAGAAAATCTTAGTAAAGTTTGTTCAGACTGGTTTAGCACCAAGGATGGCTGAGATGGAGAAAATTCTGTACCCTGACATGTATATAATGTATCTTTTGATGAGTGATATTAAGTTTAATTTTCCTCGATTTATGATAAGATATCTGAGATACTGCTGTCAGAGTGAAGCAAGAATGACCTTTTTCCCATATGGAAGGTTCATTTCTTTGTTGTTGTTTAAAAGAGGAATGATCAGATTGGTAAGTGCTGGGGTGAAATGTCACCACAGTAATGTTTTTAATGCTGGAACTTTGAGGAAAGTCGGATACTTCTGGAGCACAATTAAAGGAAAACTCTTACCTGTTGGAGCTGAGGAAGACTCGGAGAGTGCTCAGGCTCAACCTGCTAAGTCCAAGGAGGGACAAGCAGAATCAAGGGTTAGTACAGTGGCAAGGAGAATTCGCTTTGAGATGGAGGAAGTTGAGGAAGAGAGAAGTCAAGAAGGACTTCAATCTAGAAGGAAGAGGTCAATTGATGAAGAAATTATCTCTCCTGTCTTGAAGTCTTCTGAACCTGTAATTTCTTATTCCTTTGTGAGAGAAGCTGTTGTGGAGCAGACTGCACCGATAGAGGAACCAGTAGCTCAACCGGAAATTCAGCTAGAACCTCAAACTACTGCTGTGGCTGTTGAAGAAGCAATTCCACAAGAACAACTTATGGAGGCAGTGCCTGGTGAAGAAGTGGCCCAACCTCAAGAAGTTCATGAAGATATTGTTCTTGATCATTCAGTAGAAGTCAGAGAGACTACTGTTCGTGATGAACATACTTCTGAAGTTAATACAGAGGTACTTCAGGAAGATTTTTCAGTGGAAGAGTTTCAGGCTTCAAAGAATAGTTCAGTGGATCAACCTTTTCAGGACAAAGAACAATCAGATGCAGATTCTTTACCCCTTGTCCTGCTTCGTCAATCTGATTCTGGACATGAGAATCAAGCACAGGGTGCCCCTGATTCGAGAAAAGAAGAAGTTGTTGAGTTATACAAGCGTATTTCTCAGTTAGAATCTGAGAATGTTAGTCTCAGAAGTTCTCTGAACTTGGAGCAGTTAAAGTTTCAGAAGCTGAAAGAATCTACTGTTTCAAGACAGGAAGTAGATTTGTTTAAGACTGATATGTTGCATGCTGTTGATCAGTTGAAATCAGAGATGGTAACGAAAGATGATTTGGCTGAGATGAAAATTTACATGGAGAATAAATTTGAATCTGTTGCAAATAGTGCTGTGAGTGGATCAGGTTCTTCACCTGATTTGATTCGAAGATTTCAAGCAATTACTAGAGCACTGAGCAATATGAGTGACAGATTACACGATCTTCAGTGTAATAGTGCCCCTTTGTCAGTTTTGCTAGATAATCAGAAATTTTTGGTAGATTAGTTGACATCTGGAGAGCAACCGATTAGGATTCTTTTGAATCAGTTATCAGAAAAGCTGGCTCTTTTTGTTGAAAAAGAAGAAAGAATGCATGAGTTTTTCAGAGTTAATTTGATTGAAGATATTCATATGACTCAGGAGAACAGAGATCTTATCATCAAGTTAGGAGATGGGATGATGAAGAGGCTCAGAGAACAGTTTACAGAGATCAAGACCACAATTCAAAGGAGATAGACACCTTTTTCCCTGTCTTATCCCTACACCTTGATTCCTCTGTATATCACTGTCGTTTTTATATAATAGCTTGTGAATGAAAATTCTTTTCTTATCTTTTTTGTTTTATTATTTATTGATTTATGATTAAGTTAGCCAGTATACGAAATTCACTTATTCATACACAGTTAATTATAGCATTTACTTATAGTCCAGTGCAATATTGAATGTGTTCAAATCCGTAATTTTTCATTCTTTTTGATATCACAAAAAGGGGGAGAATTTGGATAAACACAACATTTAAATTCATTCGTTTCCTATGAAGAAATTTGGATATATAGGAGCATATGGATATATACGACATTTATCTTTTATCTATTTGAAAATTTATTTTTATGGGAGTTATGGGGGAGAAATTTTAGTTATGGGGGAGAAATTTTATAGTTAAATATTGTTTTAATCCTTTCAAAATTCTAAAATTTTATAAAACTTTTTTTCAATCAAGATTGCAATTAAATTAGTTTTATTATTTTATGGGTTTTGTGATCATCAAAAAGGGGGAGATTGTTGAGCAATGTATTGTTTTTAAACAAATCAAAATAATATTTTTTTAAAGGGGGAGATTATTTTAAATAATACTCTGTCTCTTTATGATGATTTTGATGCTCACAAATACCCTTAATTATTTACTAATTATTTCGTTGAGTATTTTGCAGGAATTTATTTTATATAACGAGATTCTATACTTCATTTATTCCGAGATCAATTTTAGCGCGTTCTGGAATCACTGTAGCGCGAGATCAATTTTAGCGCGTACTGGAATCACTGTTCATACCCTACGTTGATGAACGTAACGTATGGATGAAAAGTTTACTTTTTTTATGTTATTTTGAAACGTATGGTTAATGAACCTTACGTTGTTGAAAAGTATGGAAGAAGAACATTACGTTTGGAAGGAACCTTACGTTTTCGTTGTTGAAAAGTATGGAAGAGAAACCGTACGTTAGTTTTCAATGTTGAGTTTGTTTCTCAAAAGTATGGATCGTCAACCTTACTTTTATAATCAACCGTACGTTCTTTGGAGAGTTGAAGCAAGACAAAGTATGGATGATCAACCCTACGTTTGAATGCTGAAGAGAAAGTATGTATGTTCAACCTTACGTTCTGAACCTTACGTTTGTGAACCCTACGTTTGGAGTCACGTCATCAACCCTACGTTTGGCGTCGGGATATTTTTGACAGACGATATTTCCTTTTGAATTAGTCAATCAAGCGGATTATTAGGCGGATTTCGAGCTGATTCTTAAATACGACTTTGACTGAATCAAAGACGATTTACAACGGATTAATGTTTGATTTAAACGGAGCTTTTTATGCCGATTCTTCAGGGGAGTTACAACAGCTTTGTTATTTCATTTAATATCGCGAATCTAAAGGAGATTTTCATGGATCTATTTATGCGGAAGATTTTCTCATATTTGAATATGTTTATGTTCTATCTTGGAAACTTCGGAGATATATATATGCACGGGAAAGTGTGTGAAATATAGAATGATTGATCTTTTTTTTTGACGAGCAAGAAAACAGAGGCTGTGTGAAAGCGTTCTTTTCTGGTGATCAAGAAGAAGCGTAAGACCTTTATTACTGAAAGAAGATTTTGATAGCAGATTCACGTGTTCTACATCGACTACCTGTTGTGAATCTACTGCTGCTGAAGTTGTGAAGTTTCTGGTAATATCTATTGCAACTAGATCGACTCAGAACTGTTTTGATTACGGATCTTTATTTTCTGAAGACGACGATCTATCTACTGTCAATTGCATTCTGTTGCAATTGTGAAGAACAACTGGAGAAGTGTTTCTTTATCGAAACCCTTTTATTTTTTGAGTGATCAGCTTCTCGTTCTAAGCTGTGTGGGTTCGTGTTTGAACCAGGAAGGCTGTGTTTGCCTGAATCTTGTAAAGGTGTCAACTGCCTGTACTCAGTTGTGGACGGGTCTGTGGAAACGAGGACCAGATAGTGAAAATCGCCAAGCTCGTGGATTTGAGCGTTGGTGGAGTGGACTAGGGGCCTTCTGTTCCCCGAACCACTATACATCCGTGTGTTCATGCTTTTACTTTTTCCGCTGCATATTTAATCGTGCAAAAGCATAGTGAACAGAATTTGTCTAAATTGAAGAGATTGTAATAATTTGAAAAAGACACAATTCACCCCCCTCTTGTGTATAATCCGTAGATTCAGATCCAACAGATGTGTGGTACAGTGGTGTTGATGAGGTGTTATATAGTGTAGTTGATGTGAATTCATAGGTTTGGTATTGTGTGTTATCTATATCATGTATTTTATGTTATATTTATATGCACCCCACTTGAGTTGGATAACCTTACCAATGTTTAGAGGTTCTGAGTTCTGGGTGTTTTCCCCAGCATCCAGGATGGTGGTAATATAGATGGATGGATACCCCCTCTCCCCTAATCTCCCTTCAGTGGAAGTGATATGGGTTGGTGTCGGAGATTACCCAATGGTGATGATATGGGTTTGCGTTGGAGATTACCCAGTAATGATGTGTTAGCCTAGGTGTCTTCGGACAGGATGTGATGTGTTGGCACAGGTGTCTACGGGTGAGACGTGATTTGGCGTGATGTGATATGTGGTGGGGTCATGCATGGTAGGATGAGAGAATTATGTTGATGTCCTTCATGTTCATGATACTATAATGTTCTATTTATGTGATGAGGTGGTATATGATGTGATGACCTAGGTGTTTTAGGGTAGGATGTGATGTGATGTTATAGCCCAGGTGTATTTGGGTAAGATGTGATTTGATATTTGTAGAAGGTATGGGAGCACAAGACATTCAATAATGAGGCGTGAGAGCATAAAATCAGTGGGGAAGTTATAGTGAGGTCCTTGATTTATTATGATCTTGATACTATATTACTATATTAGATGTTTTATTTAGTTAGTGATACATGGTGAGGCTGATATTGGTTAGTTGGCCTATTTAGGTGCTTGTTGGTTCTGTTTTTTGTTCAATGGAACATTAACATGCTATTTTCACATATGCTATCGAGACCTTGGTTGTGTCCCTATGGAGTATACCTATTATGATCGCCCTACATATATAAAATATTTTTCATGTTTCCAAGAGGACATTGGGGTCCCAACTAGGAATTACTAGCTAGGTTAGAGCTGTAGTTGAGTCACTACCATAGACTTGTCTTTTTGGTATATTTTTAAGACTTTTATATGTATCAGTTTTACTTTATTCATGCATTATGGGATAGTTTTTAGTTGAACTTTATTTTATCTACTAGATTTTATTGGTGTTTTTTTATCCTATCTTCTAATATTATTCTATTTATATAGTTTAATTCCTCTCATATATTGATATTTTTATACCCTTGGTGCTATTATTCAACCTAGGGCCTACTAGAGGTGGGACTTAGGGGTCATTATCTCTATTCCTTAATTGTGGAATCTTTGGAGGGAGGGGGGTCATGAAAAATGAACATATTTCAAACTTATCCTATCCCACCTTTGAATCTAAGATCATTTGGATGCATTTTTCTTGGGAATGATATTATTATTTTGAATTATTTTGAGTAATTTCCAAGTAGTTTCCAAGTTGGTTCCTTTACCAACTTATAAAAGGATACCCCTATCCTCTCATATTCACACTTACAAATCCTTTTGGATCAACCAAGACCTACCCAAATATCTTCCTTACTTCCCTCCTCACATATTGGGGGCCTTAGTTTGATTAGTATTACCTCTTATAAAGGTTTTAGGTATAAACCTAAAGAAGATATCTGAAGAATAGGTATAGATCATAACCATGCATTATCATTTTATTTATTCTTCCACCTACTTCAAATATTATTCTAAAATGATGATATAATAACATAAATATCTTCCATATACTTGTATTATAAAGTTTTAGTGGCATAACCTATCCATATCTCCACTTCCATCAAATGGGAAATAAAACCATCGATCATGTGTATGATAGACTACTGCCTAACGAATCGATGTAATTAGTTTTCCATCACCAACTATCATGGATAGATATAATTATGAATTTAATATATGTATATGATATTTATGACATAATTATAATTCTGGAATTATTATATCACATCTACTTTATTTCCATCCAATCTGTTGGAAAATGATAATGTCGCACATGCGTATGTGTGCACTACCTCCACCATGAAGCGATACAATATGTTTTTCATTTTATTTTGAAATGGATGGTAATATGTATAGATTTAATCAATATATATGATATATATGATATATAAATGATTCTATAAAGGTGAATTAATATTCAACTTTATTTCCTTCCAATCATTGAGAAAGTGGAAATAACATTCATGTGTACGTATGAACTATTATCTCGATGAATGATTTAATTCATTTTATATCTATAAAATTAATGGATTAGTCAAAAAACATATATAATGTATATATATTATATTTATATCATTTTTAAATTTAGTTCATGATTGATTTATGATTATTTATCACTCTTATAAAGCATGTATTTGAACTTATCATGTTTTATGCCATGAATCATGTTTATGATCTTTGAAATATTGGGTATGAACCTTGTATGTTATGTTTCTGATCTCACACACTTATTATTATCTTATGAATTATTATGGTCATTGATTGATATATTTTAAATGAGAATATATTTATATGATACATTGAATATATTTCATTAAATAAGAATATTTTTCATCTAGTCTCCAAAGACACAAAACCTTTATAGTCCCCATGTATGTATTTGGTATGCCTTTACATGTAGGATTTAGTTTATCTCCATGGAGTTACCTCGAAAATAATTTAAAACCATGATTCTAGTTTCAAATAACGATTATGGAGAGGATTTTTGGATCTCTTTGGGACTAAGTTGTGGTTGAGTATGTCATTTCAACCCCAAACAGACAGCTAGACTGAGTGGACCATTCAGGTTCTAGAGGACATGCTTTAGGATTTTATGTTGGAATTTCCTGTAGTTGGGTGGAAAAAATACTTTTAGTGGAGTTTCTATATAACAATAACTACCAATCCACCATCAGTATGATACCATTTGATTACTTTTATGGGAGACCCTATAGGTCACCATTATGATGGACTAACCCATGGTACTCAACACTCATGGTCCCAGAGTTGGTGCAACTGACTAAAAAGAATGGGTAGGTTATCCAAAAGCATATTAGGACTGTCCAGAGTTATCATTAGTCTTATAAAGATTGAAGATGGTGGTCTTTGAATATTCATGAGGGATACCATGTGTTCTTGAAGGTCTCACCTTGGAAAGGTTTGTGGAGATTTATCTAGGGTATCAAGTTATCTATGAGATTCATTGGTCCTTTCCAGATGCTATGTAGGTTTAGTGAGGTGGTGTACCCTTAGACTTACCACCAAAATTATACTATATACCCAATGTCTTCCATATATTTTAGTTGAGTAGGTATGTTCACAACCCATCACATGTTATCAATTGGGGTGAGATGAACATAGAGGATGGTGCTACCTTTATAGAGTACCTAATAGAGATTGAGGATAGAAAAGAGAAGATCCTTCATGAGAAATTGATTCCATTCCTGTGTGTCCAATGATATCATGAGAATCCTTAGGAGAGAATTTGAGTGTTAAAAAACTAGATGTGAGCTCAGTACCTTCATATTTTCAAGTAGGTTTTTTGATTTTTGGGTGGAAAATACCTAAGGTTGGGAGAATGTGACATCTCTAGTTTTTCCTAATAATTTTTTTGAATATTTTAAATTATATTTTCAGATCCAGGAAATGATTTTTCATGGGATTATAGGTCTTGGGAAGCCTTGATGTAGATATGATAAAAACATTAAATATATTATATCACAATCACATGGTTTTTATAAAATAATCTAATAACTCCCAATCACAAATATGACCTAATTACCTAGAAATAGCCAGAACACCTGAGCATGACCATAGTAAATGAGCACAAATAGTGTATACAAACATGACTAGAGTACATGGTCATATACCATAGTACACAGTCATAGGACATAGGATACGATCATACCCATACAAGCTAAGAAACACCATGTATTACCTATACACATCATGTACTTCTTTCAGGGTAGGTTGAGGCCCTCTTTATCTTTCGTTTAGGCTAGTATCTGTAGGGTGCATTCCCTTAGTCCATACTTATGAGGGTATTGTGAGGTATACCATACTAAGCATATGAAGAGTGATCCACTCTACATATTAGTCTTGGATAGAGTCAGTTATCCCTTTGTGTGGTCTGGGGTGTGATCCTATATTATTCATCCCTAGGTTGGGTTAGGTATCCTATTACCAACTTCTAGGGAATTTGATCCCCATCCTAGTGGTTTACTTTGGGAAGAGTTAAGTATCCACCATAAGCCTTGGGTGTGATCCCCTATTTGTGCAATGAAATATTCTAATTTAAAGCTTTTACTTCATGGTGAAGCCCGATAGACACAACCTCTTGGATGAGCACCATCAGCGTTTGAAAAAATTTAGGGGTGAGTTATCCTGGATGAGCATTAACTTGAAGCCTTGAGTATAATCTTAGGCCGACCGTATGGTTGTGACTATAACTTGAGACTTTGTTTCTATCTTGAGTATATCTAGATTTATGTTATCCTTACTTATCAACTGAATCTATCTATATATCTAGATGCTTTATGTTTTGTGATTTTAGGGTGTCCTACTAGGTATGTTATACTCACCCCTACATGGGAACTTCCCACATGTGTCGTGTATTTTATAGATGACATACCATTCGATAAAGTACTAGGTAGACAAAGAGTAGGTGTAACATAGTTAAGCTCTACAGACCACAGTTGGTTCTATGGGTTTCATTTGATAGAATTCCCCTTCTTATTATCATGTTAGACTCTTTTATAGTTTTGGTAGTTCTATATTTGTCTCTTTATGATTTCTCATACTTATGTTGTACTCTGATGAGATATTTGCTTATATGCATGCATTATAGTACCAATTGTATCTTTCCTTTCTACTTTATATTGGTGTATTGAGATGTGTGGGTGCATATATGAACTTTAGACTAAGGCCTCCCATGTGCGTGTTATTCCTACTCAATATTATTCTATACCCCTAACCTATTGGCAGTGAGATTTGGGTGTCACACTTGGCTTATCATTATCCAGGTGGGCTTCGATGGGTTGGATAAAGACACTTAAGGCATGGATCTTGATTTTTTTACTCTAAAAAAATAATTTAATGTCAATTTTGTCTTAAAATATATCTAATTGATTTCCAAAAATTAATAACACCTTTTCTTAATTTCTTTTATCTCTTGAAATTTAAATGGTATATTTAATTGAATAGTTTAAATATAATCATATGAAATGCATAATAATTAAATCAGTAGAAAAGTAAATAAATAATTTCATAAATTTTAATATTATGGCCTTCCATAATTTATCTTTCACTCATTAGTCGACATTCCTCTAATTATGGAATAAAATTATTATCCTAAAATGATTATTCAGAACCAAATAAGTCCTAAGCTTCTTGGAATGTGGAAAACTTGGCATTCATTATCATTAAACTCAATTAACAACATTTTCTCTCCACGTACAAGTGAAAGTATTGGTAAATGTGTAATAAAAAACTTACCATATATAGGAATCATCCTACCTATAAAAGAAAAAGATATGCACATAATTTTTAAAAAATATAAGTTTAATTTCATTAAATAATTTAATTTCTATAGATATATTTATATAAGGAAACATACATACCTCGGTCCCCTACCTTAGTGTTTGTCATTTTGTAAGATATACACTACTTCAATGAAAGTTTTTGTAACTGTATTTGATTAAAATTAAATAATTATTATAAATATAAATAAAAACATTTAATGTTAGACTTTTCAACCAATTTTTTTTAACTAAAAATAATGAATATAAAATTAACAAAAAAATGACATAAATGATTATCATATAAAAATATGTAATTTTGTGTACGTGTATTCGATTAGAAATAAATAAATTTTATAAGTAAAAATGTGATTGTTCATAATAGGAATAAAATTATAAATATTTTTTTGAATGAAATTTTATACCTAGAAATATAGAATATAAAGAAAATAGTCACAAAAAAATGACAAAGATAAACTTTTCAACCAAAAAATGGATATTCAGATCAAATGAATATAAAAATTATTACAAAAATGCTAGTAATTATCAACATTTATATATATAAATATCAAATTTTAAAAAATAATTTTTTTAATAGTGTTATTTTTACAAAATAAAAATAGATATTTACTTGATTAATTAGGAGAGTAATTGAATGTTTTCCCATATCGATTTTAAAAAATAATTTTGTGTTGCATGAACCATGTTTACATCATAGTCATTATTATCCTCAAGTAATCATGTAATAAACAAAAAATTTAATATAAGTTTCAAAATCATAAATATTATTTTCAACCAAATTATTTTTTTTCCATTAAAAAAACGATCCACTAATCATTTAATGGATCAAAAACATAACTTTTTTCATGTGTCACCATGATAAATAATTTCTCTTTGCAAATAAATCTTTTCAAATCAATAAGTGTAAATCCATAGTAATCATGTTTCACGCCATTGTTACTATCAAACTAATTAAAATTAAATACCAGTACTCAAAATTTATTATAACCATTCTACCATATATTCTCAAAAAGTCCAAAATATGTTGTTGATGCAGAAATTGATTTTTTATCTTTTGAACTTGAAAAATATAGCGCTTTAGAGATTACCATTACATAATTATTTTGAATGGTAATATTATTATCCTTGTTTTTTATGTAAAATGTGTAACCATTAATATAAAAACCTGACCATGTTATCACATTAACACTTGGTCGCCCTACTAACCATATCAATGTTTCTGATTTGGATAAATCATTATTTAATTTTTTCTTTAAACCATGAAACAAATTTATTTTTTTATGTTAATTTATCAACCATTTTTCATTTATTCTTGGATATCTTACCCTAAATCTAGAAATATATGATGTTATATATGGTTGAAACTCACCTATGTTGATCAAAATGTATAAATGTTCATGCACCCCTTCATCAAATGTAATTAACTTTACCTTTAAGCCATAGATCTCTTTACCTTCACTATAAAGTATCAAATGTGTAGATATAGGAAGAACAATGTTATCCACTTTAAAAAACTAATCTGTATATAAATCAATCACCTATTTTGATATATATATTTAAATAATAGAGTCCTTTGGTTAATGAATATTCTTAACACAATCCCTTAAAAAATTTCATATATCTTTGAAAATGTTGCATCTAACATAAAAAAACCATCCCAAATAATCTTATCGCTCATGAAAAATGAATTAACATATGATCCATTATATAAAAAACGTAAGGTGTATAATAAATTTATAGTTGAAAAAGTATAAGTAAAACTTCATTTCCAACACATCTAACAAATATGGATATATGAATTTACAAAAAATGTAATTGAAAATGTAACACAAATGAATGAGGGAACTTTTGATAGGTATCAACAATATGATACATCATTCAACTGGTGGAAACTATTTCATCAATACACAATAGTCATGAGATTTCATACTTATTAACTTTAAATATTTCAGTGGCACCAAAATTGACACATTTAAAGAAAACTCACTTAGTACTTTAATACCATATAGACATTGAAAATTTTTATGTTCTCACACTTGATTAATGTGTGACAAGATGAAGGAAAATATGTGATATTTCCTTTCATAGTGGAAACTAACTCTAAATGTATTCCCATGTTTATTAAGGCCAATGTTGCATGAAATCCTTTTTTTATTTTCTTTTATATTTAAAAAAGTTTCAATCAAAATTCCACAAATGTTTTTCTCGACATGAATAACAACAATGTTATGTTTTACCTCTAAAAATTTACAATAAGCTAGATAGAATAAATGCACATTTTATTCCATATATTTTTTTGAAAACAAAATTTCCTTGCTTTCCAAATTCGACATTGATTTTTTTATTATTTTTATAATATTCTCCAACTAACAATGGTTATGGGGGAAAACCATTCTCTCATAAACCATTACGTACTTTTTTTAATCTTCAATAATGATGATTCATTATAAAAAATATCCGATTTTCCATATACACTATCTTTATACAATTACACAAATTATGATATGAAGGGAATCAACCTTGGTTTCATGTATTTGACTGTTTTTAATGTATTTTAAGTATATATAATGTTTGGGTTAAGTTTTGGGAGATTTTGAGAAGTCTTGGCATGTTTTGGAGGCTTTTAAAAAGTTTCATGGTTTGATCATGGTTATTTGAAACTATGAAGCACCTCCAAGAAACTGTGTAAGGAAAATTGAGTTCACTAGGTAGGTGTGAATTTTGGCCAAAACCTATGGATTCCTAAGAGAAACCATGTAAGAATACTATCATTTGATATAGTGGATAACACATGGTTGGTGCAAGGTATTTCTAACAATGTGATCCAACCATGTATGGGGTTTCATAAGGTAGTACTCATACCTGGTTAGCACATAGTTTTCCTAACTGTTCACCCTAACCATGCATCGTTAAATTTCAAATACAAAAAATTGTAGATCTAACTCAGTTTAGACCCATAAGTAATAATTTCTCAATAATCTAGTCATAACATGAATTATTATTACTCCCAAGTCTGGAGAGAGAATTACCTTCGATCTAGGATCAGTTCCTAGGAGTGTCTAAGTGCGTTGGAGGCCTGGATTCATTGCTAAGTGCTCATTATTCATCAATTTATTTAGATTTCTTCTTCTTACTTCTCTTGTAATCATAGATATCATCTATTAGGGATATATATATTCTGTATGATATCAATAATGATGAGATATTATGTTTTTGGGTGAATTAAACAAGATCTAAGTTCATATCTAGAAGAACTAAATCAAAAATTTTAAGTCATTGGGTCATTCTTTGTTTTTGACAAATTTTGAGAGGTAGGTGGATTATCTATTGACTCCCATTGATTAAAACCTTAAGGCTTTGTTTATGATTGATTTAATTTCTTGAAATTGTTATAAAACCCTTATGCGATTTGATGGAAACCTATTTAGTGATGTTTTCTTGAAATTGTTTAAATTGGGAGTTTTTGTGGAAAGTGATTTTGGTTCACGATTTTAAAAGGATGATTATAAAATTATAGTTGGTTTTGATACATGGAAAATTTTTGTAGACATGTTTTAAATAAAATAAATATCTTATTGATGTGGCATGGCATGGTTAGATTGACTTGGTATTTAGAATATATGGTTAACGTGAGATAATTTTCATTAGATGTGACCCTATGGAAGGGGAGTGTGACATTGGGGAACCTTGTGATGAATTGGTAGATCAATAGAAGATCTCTCATGAGTATTGAACTATCACATGGGAATGCATTTATAAATGTGTAGATGTATGGAATGGGTATTTCAAATGTATTTGAGAAATATTTTAAAGGATTGTTCGATTTCTTACATGGAAAACTATTTTGTTTGGATATAAACTTCTTTAAAAATATTTAAAACTATTTTATATAAATATAATAACAAATTTATTCCTATTTGAATTTGTTAGTAAGTCATTTGGGGAAATCCTACTGAGTTTCATACTCACCCCCTGCTTGGGCACTATGGTGCGTTTGCAAATGTCATATATTTAGAAACAGATAAAGTCAAGGTATCTTATTTCTCTACCGATTCTTCATGATACCATGGGAATGGATTATTGTTTTGGAGCTTGGAGAATATTGGGTTTTACAGATTCTATGTCTTTTGTGTCTTTTAGATTTTCCGATATTTTTTTTCTGCTTTTTTACTTTGATATTTTTGTGGTTTGATTTGGATTTGTTGAGTGGTATATGCATCATATAGAGTTTGATTGTTATGGTTATTGTGGTTTGGTAGTTTTATCTTCAAAGGGAAAGTCATCCCCCATTTTTTTATGAGGCCCTTGGAAGTTATTTCTATCCTTTAGTGTCTTGGGGATGTCACCTAAGGCTAGTAACACCCACTGCCTCTTCCCAAGCTAATGGGTGAGGGAAAGGATGTTACAAATGGTATCATCTTGTTTGGTATTTGATATGGGAATAGTTTCAGTCTATTTTTTGTATGGTATTAAGGATTAGGATCGTCAAAACTTGAAATGTAGTGCTTAAAAAGGCACAACTAACCTATTTATGCTGAACTTCAAGTTACCAAGGATTTTGGCTACATGAGTGTTTTTAGACAATTCTAGGTGAGTTATTACCTAATAATCATGGTTTTAGTCAATGATAAGAGAATAACATGCATTTATAGAAATGAATTCCCACTAGGAGTGCATAATTCATTTTGAGTAATGATTTATGATTTTGTGAAAACATGTTGATTTTTGAAAATTGTTGAAAAAGATTTGATTTTGAAAAATCATGGTGTGATTTTTCAAAAAATGGTTTAAAATGGGAAATTGTTTAATTTTGGAAATCCTTGTTTTGATATGTGTGATATATTAAATTTTAAATTTATAATCCTTTAGTTTCGAGAGAGTGAGACTAAATGGAGTTTGTTTTGGTTATAGAGAATGACATCAGGTTGGCCCTGTAGAAACCAAATGGAGGAGGCTGCTGAGAATGTGGTTTTACTTGATTTATAGATGAACCAATAATTGGCCCAAATTATTGTCTAGGATATTTAGGCTATGGAAATATGGAACAAAACGGATGAACCAAGGAAAGTGGATCATTCAGTTTAGTTCCAGAAGTAGAATCCACCCATCTTTTGGGGTGATTTAGAGTTGGAAAAAGTAAAATCATGTCTAAATAGAATGAATCACATATTTGATTTACTTGGAACACTAGATAAATAGACAATGAAGTTAGAAATGTATATGCTAGAAGATCTAGCATGATAGTGGTGGGATTTATCAATTCAGGATAAATTAGACCAAGGTATTTTATGGGAGGATTTTGAATAATTTTTCAATAAAAAATTCTATACTTACTCATTAATAATTGATAGAGAAATTTAATTATTTAGTTTGAATAATGATAATTTCTTTATAACATAGTATATATATAAATTTATAAATTTATTCCACTTTGCATTGGAAGTTTCTAAGTGTGTCCTTGAAGGCATGAATTTTTGAATCAGAGTTGAAACCAAAAATTTACTCAAACAATATTTTGATTTGTATAATAGATTATATATATATGATTAATAGAGTGATATGTTGGAATAAAGGGACATTTTAGGAAACACACTAAGTGAAAGAATGTTTATTCCTATGAGAATTGTTGGGAACTCTAATGATAGAAACAAGCATAGGAGGGACACCTATTCTAAAGGGGTGGTATATATCAGAATCAGACTATGGGATTGCTCAAATTATATCCCAGGATAAAGGGTAAGCCTGGATGTTTTTAGTGTGGTTGTTTTGAGTATATAAAGTGTGATTTTATAGCACCACTGAGAGCATGTCAAAATTACAATCAGATGAGACACCTTCAGTACTATTGTCATAGTGCTCCAAGGTTGGGTGCTAGGGACACATATCATGCTTCTCAATTATTGTATGATTTTATGAGACAAGTGATTCTGAATAACTATAATTATTAGAACCAAGAAATCCATGGTGATTCTAGAAATACCATGACTCCTCAACCAGTGCAATCTCAATAGTGTAATAAAGATCAAAGTGTAGTGAGTAAGAAATTGTATAGAGTTGAGAAAATGATCATGTATTATCATTTGGGTCCTTTGATGGTGAAATGTACTATTATTTTGAATTATAACCTTATAAAATCCTTTTTATATGTGCATGTACCATTAATTTATTACTTCTCGTATTTTTGATATAATGGGTTTATATATTGAGATAGTGCCTACTGTTTTGAAACTCCAAACAACTTTGGGACAATGAGAGTGTCAAGCCTTAAAATTCATAATGTGTATGATAAAAATTTATAGGAAAAAGTTGTTATGGGATTTATATGTGATATATATGGATGTATATGACATGATTCTAGGGATAGATTGGCTGAAAACTTGTGAGGCCCATATCGATTGTTATTCACAACAAGCGAGTTTCAAATATTTTTATGGTGTTAGAAATTAAATTAAAGGATATTGGGAAGTAAATTCAAGTATAGTAGTCCCCTTGGTACCATTGGTTAGAATTATCTCTTATCGGTTGAAAATAGTGGCTTTATGAGTGATAGATTAGATTTGGAATATAGATTTTCCAATCATAGTGGACCAATTCCTTGATGTTTTACCTAAAATTTTCTCAGGGTTTACACCCAAAAGAGAAGTAGAGTTTATGATTGATATCTTACCAGGGATCAGTCTTATTTCCCTTCCATATTATCGGATGGTACCAATATGATTGAGGGAATTTAGGGATCAATTGGAAGAGTTTTAAAGTAAAGGGTTCATTCAAATGAGTACATCTCTGTGGGATGCACCAGTTCTTGTTGTGAAGAAGTAAGATATAAATCTTTTTATTTATGTATATTACCATAATATTAACCAATTTGAAATAAATAATTGTTATCCTATTCAAATAATTGACATTATGTTTGATCAATTGAGGTGATCCCTGTGGTTCTCTAAAATTGACCAATATTCCGGATATCACTAGTTGCGAGTTCAGAAGGAGGATATTCCAAAAATAGATATCAAAAGAAGATATGACCATTATGAGTTTGTTGTTATATATTTTGGTATTATGAATTCACCAGATATATTTATGGAATTGATGAATCAAATATTTCAAAGGTATCTGGATTCCTTTTACAAGGAACCGACCTTAAACATTACACAATATTGTAAATTTCTTTAGAATTCACTTCCTTACATTCCCAAAGATATTTTCGGTTTAGAGTTTTATAAAATTAGGAAATAATTCATACATATCAACACATAATAATAAAAATTGGGTACTACTAAAACAATATCCATTTCTTCCATACTACAATATTTTAATAAAAACATGAAATATTTTCATAAAAATTCTTCACAACATTCATCTTGGATTCTTATTTTCTCTTACCCATCCTTAAACCCTGTGATTTTTTTTAAAAACCTAGGATGAGAAAAAAAATCTCAATAAGGGACATAAAAAGAAGGAGATAAACTATTATTCCATGAATACTTATAAACATATGAAAACATTTTCACTAATTCATACTTCTCACCCAATAAGTATAATAATGTTACTTTGTGAAAACATGAGATTTCCATAAAACATAAAAAAATAAATTATACCATAAAGTTAAATTAGGGAATTAAATAATTAATATTGTAATTCTTGAGGCTAGCATATGATTTTTAAGCCTCATTACTACCATACAATGTAACCCACATTACTACCTTACAATGTAACCCTCACGACTACCTAATGGTGTAACCATCGTAGTTACACTTGGAGTAACCATACAGTCAACCTCCAACATAAACATACCCAATGCATTGAAGGGAGATATAGGTAATAAAATTCATCATAAAAATTCCCAATAACCATAATATAATCATAAAACATGAATACTTTCCTCATAAAAACATTCTTTTTAAAATTTGTCAAAATAGAAATTTAAAAGAGGATTTTTATAGAAAAGTACCTTACAAATATCATATAATTAAAGTGAAAATTAATAAAATGAATGGAATATGTGTATGAAATATAAATAAAAATAATAAAACATAATATAATCAAAATTATTTTCATAAATAATATTATTATTACATAATCAATAAAGTATATGGTCAACCCAAAGAATGAAAATTGGGTTAAGAATTCCCTTAATTAAGGTTCGTCTTACTTCAAATGTGTTAAAACCTCCTATATAATGGTTTAAAGAGTGTTATTAATATATTAAGTAATAATATTTATATTTATAATTACTTATATGATATTCTTATAACATCTTTCCACCCATTTATTAATAATATTTTGTTATTTTCTTTGTTTCGGGTGCATTTATTTCATGGTTTCCATGGTTGGTTCATTATGGATTTTATTGTCAAATGAAAGAAAAACTATAGAAGTAGAATGAAATGGTGATAATATGTTTCCATAATTTTAAATGATACCATATATAATTTTTCTCTTATATGAGTATGAATCATTATATAAAACATTAATGAAAATGATTTAATTTATTTTTTCGGTTTTTACGATCATCAGGAAATTATATCATTTTATTAAATATCTTGTTTATATGTTGGTTCCAGAATATTAAATAAATTATAATATGTATAATAAAATATTATTTAATCATAATAATGGTTTTATGACCATACTTCAAGGCACTAATGAAAAATAAAAGTGTATCATCCACGATGGCAGTAAATCGACACATCACTTAGAATAAAAGGGAAAGGAAAAGAAGTTTATGATGAATTTTTCCATCAACATGATAAAATTATAGTATATATAAGATAATGGCCTTATTATTCCACTTGGATAAGGGGAGGTTAATAGATTATAAGAAAATAAAATAAATTGAAGATAAAATGAAAAGAAAATGAAAGAGGATTTTACCTCTTAGATTATCCTCCTTGAGAACCTCCTAAGGACCTTGGTTTTGGCCTTTTGGTGAGACCAGAAGGTCTTTTACATGGGTAAGAGGATTGTTAAGGGAATTGGGATAAAATTAAACAATTCAAAAGTCTTTTATGTGTGAGGAGAAGAGGTGGTGAGGGGTTGTATTTATAGTGGAGGAGAGGGGTGTTTTCTCATTATTATATTCATTAGTTTATTATTTTGGATCAATAATATGAATAGTTTGAAAATAAACACTAAATATATTAAAATAATAAAGTATTATTTAATATTTTGGTGATTACATCAGTGATGACTCAAGTAATAGTGTATTTAACTTATAATGTACATATACTGTAAATTACTGTATTTTACTATTCATAAAAAAATCAAGTACTTTAGAAAAATACCAAAAAATCACTCTAACCATTTTTCAACACGTAGAATTAAAAAATGAACTCCATTTTTTGAAAACAATTTTCTAAATATGATAAATTTAATTTTTAATTAAAACCATCATTTATTCAAAAAATACCAGTTTTAAAATTATAATTGATTTTATGACACTTTGAAAAATTAATTAAGGTCTCATAAAAATCATAAGATAAAAAAATATTTATTTATGAATATATTTTATGAAAATATAATTTTTTTAAATCATTATATTAATTATAACATTTTAATTAAATATTTACGACTTGCAAAAATACCAACACTTAATTTATCATTTCCAAAACATTTATTTACTTATTCCATGATATAAATATATCATTATTATACTTATAAGATGCATAAATTTTATTTATACTCTCATAAGATAGGTTAATATTATATTATTATAGATTCGTTAATTATAAATTCCACTTATTTTATTATACATTTATAATGAATTTAACTATTTAATTCCAAAATGATAACTAATTATTTTATAAGTACCCGGGTCATTACACCTTTGTGGTGGTGTTTGTAGATGATATAATCATTTATTATTGGACAAATATGGATCATGAGAAACACTTGTTAATAGTTTTGGGTATCTTGCGAGATCATCATCTATATTCCAAGTTATCAAAGTGTGATTTTTGGATATAAGAGGTTTATTTCCTTAGCCATGTCATTTTTGAAAAAGGTGTTTCTATGGATACACAAAAGATAAAAGATGTTATCTCTTGTAAACCACCAAAGAATGTATTTGAGATACATTGTTTCCTTGTCTTGGTGGGATAATATATACATTTTGAATGTGAATTTTCACGTTTGGCATCACTATATAGTCTATTGTGATGCATCGAGATTGGGGCTGGGATGTATACTCATGCATGTAGATTGTGTTGTTTAATATGTATCATGATAGTTATAGTTACATGATAAGAACTACCCAACAAATGATTTGGAATTGTCTTCTATAGTGATTACTCTGAAGACTTAGTGTCATTATCTTTTTTTGTGAGAAATTCATGGAATTTACAAAACATAAGATCTTGAAACAAATTTTCTCACAAAGAGATTTGAAAATAAGGAAAATAATATGGATGTAATACCTTCAAATGTTTGACTTCAACTTGATGTATACAATGGTTAAAAGAAATTTAGTGGTAAATACATTAAGTAGGAAGTTGTATAATCAGCTGGCTAAATACGCTTTAGATCAGTGGTAGATGATGTCAATTATAGATTACATGCAATTGGATTGTATCAAATAAGGTGATGTTGTAGTTTTCTTCCCAATTTTAGTTGTTCCTAATTTAGTTCACCATGTGAAAGAGGACCAAATGTCTGATTCTAAATTTGTTTCTATAAGGTTAAAAATAAATGGTGGGGAGACCATTGAGGGATGTAAGCTAGATCGTAGTTCATTTTTTTGGTTTATATATTGTATTATGGTACCTTTGTCTTGTTAGGAAGAAATTATCAATGCTTACCACTATTCAAAATGGTGTATTCATCTCGGAATTCAAAAGATGTATAAAGTATTAAAGGAAAAATTTTGGTGGGTTAGCAGGAAAAGGGTAGTGGTAGAGTATGTTTCGAGATGCCTAACCTATTCAATGATCATGGAAGAACTCCAAAAACTAGTGAGCATGTTACAATATTTACCAATTCCCATATGTAAATGGGAGTAGATAGCCATATATTTTGTGATAGGTCTCGCAAGGACAATTCCAAAACACGATGCCATATGAGTATTTTTGGACCAACTCACCAAGTTGGATCATTTTATCCCTATTCTTGAATCTCATATAGTGGAGGAATTTCCCAAAATATATATATGAGAAGTTTTAAAGATGAATGATGTTCCAGTATCGATTGTATCAAATAGAGACCTTAGGTTTATGTCTTTTTTTGAAAATCCTTATAGAAATCCATTGGGAATTTGTTCTCTATGAGCACGACATATCATCCTCAAATAGATGGAAAATCTAAGAGGAAAATACAAATGTTGGAGGAAATACTTAGCTCTTGTGTAATGGATTTTGGTGGATCATGGGAGGATCATATACCATTAGTATAGTCCTCATACAATAAGAGTTATCAGGCCTTGATATATATGGATCCTTTTGAAGAATTGTATTGGAATCCTTGTCATTACCTAATTTATTGGGTGTAAATAGGTGAAAATTTACTAGTTAGACCGAGCCTTTACCAAGAAAAATAGAAAAGATTCAGTTTATCATAAAGATAATAGAGATGGATTAGAGTTTTTAGAAATCAAATGTAGATCATCATCGATGACCGTTGTCATTTGGGGTGAGTGATCATGTGTTCTTGAGAATCTCTCCAAGTTTTGGACATCGTTGTTTTGGTAAGCCATGAAAGTCATCTCCTTGATACATATTCCCTTTTGAGATAATTGAATGGGTTGGTGAGGTGGAATACTGGTTGGGTTTCCCACCAAGGTTTAGTTTAGTGCATAATGTATTTCACGTATCTCAATTGAAGAAGTATAAACCTTATCCTAACCATGTGATGCAATAGGATCATGTTCACCTAGAGATGGATGCTACATTGGTTCATCCTATGATATAGATTGTGGATAGAAAATAGAAAGTCTCTCATGGAAAAAACATTGTTCTATTGTGAGTTTTATGGAAACATGGTTAAATTTAGGAAGAAACATAGGAGAGTGAGAAGGAAATGGTGGAGAAATGGCCTAAACTCTTTCAGGAAAACTCTAGTTTTCTACTTTATAGGGATGGAAAGACCAATGGTGGGGAGAATGTGTCACCCTTAATTTTATATAATTAACCTTTTTTTGTATTTTAAGTTTATATAATGTTTGGGTTAAGTTTAAGGAGGTTCATAGGAGTTTTGGAATGTTTTGGTGGATTTTATGGAGGTTCATGGTTTGAGTATGGTTAGTAGAAACTGAAAAACACCTCCAAGAAACTGTGAGAGGGAAAACATAGGTCACTGGGAAGGTGCACGGTTGGTTCACCATTTAGAAAAATCACGTGGATACCTAGTAGAAACCATGTGTGCCTAATTTCATTTGAGATAGTGGATAACAAACAGTTGGTGCATGGTTTTTCTAACCTTGTGATCTAACTATGATAGTGGTTTCTTAAGACAGTAGCTTGTGCATGGTCAGCACACAATTTTCCTTTTCGTTCAACCTAACCATGCATCATTAAATTTCAGATCTAAAAACTAGGGATCTAACTCAGTTTAGTATATTAATCAATCATTTTTTCCCTAATCCGGTCATAAAACAAATTCTTATTCTTTACAAGGCTATAAATATAATTCCTTTCAATCTCAGAGAAATTCCTAGGAGAATATAAGTGTGTTGGAGGCCTAGATTCATCAGTAAATGCTCGTTCTTCATATTTTCCTTAGATCAATTCCTTTTTCCTTATCTTAGAATCATAGATCTCATCTATTGGGGATATATCTATGCTATGTGATGTTAATCATGATGATATATGATTGTGTTATTTAAAGGGAACATGATATAAGTTCAGATCTAGAATAACTAAGCTAGTTTTTTGAATTTATTGGACCATTCTTCTTTTTTTCCAAAATTTGAGAGGTAAGTGGACTTTCTCTTGACTCTTCTTGGTTAAAACTTAAAGGATTAGTTTCAAATTGATTTAATTTATTGAAATTTTCAGAAAACCCTTCTAATATTTGATGGAAACATCTTTATTAATGTTTTCTTGAAATTTTTGAAATTGGATGGTTTTGTGGAAAGTTCTTTTTTGTTCATGATTTTAAAATGATGATTTGAAAATTATATTTTGTTTTGATACATGGAAAATGTTTGTATACATGTTTTTAATAAAATAAATGTTTTATTAAAAAGTATTTTCATGGTTGGTTTAACATGGTATTTGGAATAATTGGTTGGTGTGAGTTTATTTTCATTAGACATGACCCTATGGAAGGGGCATGTGCCATTGGGACACTTGGTATTGGTTACCTTTTGATGACTTGGTAGATCGATGAGAGAGAACTCATGAGTATGGAACTGTTACCTAGGCATGCATGTGTGGATGTGTAGATGTATGGAATGGGTATGCCAAATGGATTTGATAAATATTTTAAAGGATTGTTTTATTTATTTTATATAAAAATGTTTTTTGGATATAAATTACTTTAAATTTATTTTAAACTATTTTATATAAATACTCTAACAAGTTTATTCCTAGTGGCATGAGTTCGGATATCTTTTAAAAAATCCTACCAATTTTTATACTCATATCCTTCTTGGGAACTGTGGTGAATTTGTATATGTTATATATTGAGACACATATAAAGGAATGGTTTCTTAGTTATCTAGTGATGCATCACGATACCATGGGCATGGATTATTTAGTTGGATATTGTAGTATGTTGGGTGTTTCCGAGTTGATGTATTTTATGTCTTTGAGTTTTATTGGTATTTTTTTCCTATTTTTACATTGGTATGACTGTGGTTTGATTTGAATTTTTTGAGTTGTATCTTGTACTCAAGAATTATATATTGGTTGATTATTATGGTTATTTCGGTTTGGTTGTTTTATATTAAAACCTAAAATCATCCCCCATATGTTTATGAGGACCTTGACATTTATTTCTAGACTTAGGTGACTTGGGGATGTCACTTAAGTCTAGTAACACCCATTTCCTATTTCCAAGATAATGGGTGAGAGCTATGATGTTACATGAAGTCCACTCTTCACAAATTAGAAGAAATTTCTATCCCTTAACACTGTATCCAGAAAAGTTTCCATATATAAAAAATTCATTTATAATGAACATTATAATTTCACTCAAAATAATATACTCTTTCTTGTATGCATAAAATACTATAAAACCTATCTCACATATAATTTTCAAATCATCAATTAGTGGTGATAGATAAACATTAATATCATTTCTATACTATTTTGTTCCAGAAATCATAAAGTTCATCATCACATATTTCTTCTTTACATATATTTGTGAGGAAAATTTATAGAAAATGAACACAATGGGCCATGGAATATATTAGATTCTGAGCCTCTGATATGGATTCATTCCATTTGTTAACAACTCCATCTTGAGATTTGTTAATTCATTTCCAAAATCATAAAATTAATGATCAAATATATTCCATTATGATGAATCACTAGGGTAATGTAGGTTTACATCATATATTCACTCATTTTTATGACATATTAGCCTATTTTCATCGTTTTAAATTGTAAATAGGCACTTCAAAAAAGGAATTATTATAATAAACTAGATATATTTAGAAATAGTTTTGATTCTTGTTCTTGAGAATGAATCATGCCTAGATTTTTCATACATTTTATATCATGATGTCCCACATTTAGGACATTCTAATAAAATTTTATATTCCTTACTATACAACACATAATAATTGGGGAAGAAATGAATATTTTTATACCCCAATCCCATTAGACATAATATTTTTTTGCCTCATAATTGGAATATGTAACCCCATTTCCTTCTAGAAGTTTGACTTTTTAAAAGTTTAAGTAATTTAGTGAAACTTTTATCACTACAACTATTTATTACTTTAAAGTTGACTAATATCAACACTGTTGATAACACTGTAAATTTTGTGTAACTCAGGAATTGTGGTTTCTCATCATCTCCCTATTATCTCTCAACACTTGTTGTTATTTATATGGTTTCCCTATGCACATCAAGATTTATTCCTCAAGACATTCCTCTGTCTAATGCAGAAAATCTTCATCATCATTAAATCTTGAATTATTTGTTATTTCACCATGTTAGATCCAATGTGTATAATATGATTTAAAATGTAGAAAATTATATGGAATTTGATTTCTATGTACCCTAATTTTCTCATATTCAAACACTTCATGCATGAAAAAAATAGATCTTCATTTTCACGATTTAATTTAGAAAATTCCAAGAAAATTTCACCCCCTTTTACAAATTCATCACTAGTTATTTATATATTTATCTAATTAAGATCCATTAATTACATAAAGTCAATATAAAATAGATGAATATATTAAAAAATATAAACATATAAACATATATAAATGAACAGATAAATTTAAAACATATAAGAATATAAATATATAAAAATGCATAAATTTTCAACAAACAATTTACATTAAAAAAAATTATAATTGAATCTTTTTTGCAACCAGAAATAAATTTATAAACAAAATAAATTATAATGAAAAAAAATTATATCTGAAAAAAATTGAAGAAAAAGAAACAATTTTAATCATAAACAAATTATAATGAAATAAAATTTATAAATAAAAACAATTATAAATAAAAAAATTTACAAAAAAAACAAATGAAAATAAAAAAATTATAATCATAAAATATTTATAACCTTAAAAAAATTAGGAACAAAAATTTATAATTGATAATGATATACATACAAAAAATGAGTGGATGAATGAAATTTATTACTAAAAAATAATTATTTAATCTTCCAAAAAAATATCTTAGAAAACATTGAGTCTGATGATGGAAAATTGCTATTGGATTCTGAAAAATACACACAAGGTTGGTGGAAACAAGGTGAGTGATAAATATTGAGGATAAAAATTTTTAAAAATGAAGTGGAAAATTGATCAAACAAAAACCTTGGAGTGTAGTTGTGATTTGAGTGGATTAGAGTTTTCATGGACTGAATGAAGTCAAGGGTCATAGAATAAGGATGAACAATAGAAAATTGAGGAGAAATAGTACAAAAAATAAGTATGAAAATCAAATAAAAGAAGATCAGGCATGGTTTAGGTGCCATCATGAGTCGAGAGGATGAGGGTTTTATAAATATTTCGTCAAAAAAAATGAAGAGAAGTCTATGAGAAAAATGTTTTTTAAAATATTTTAACATCAATTTTAGAAAAAATCAATGGTAAAAGATTCTTATGTCAATGTTAATGCCAGTTAGGAAAAAACAGATGTTAAAACTCTAATTCTTAATTTTTTTTCTAGTGTGTGGTGTTCCAGAAGGAGTGATTTGTGAAACAATTCCACAATCTATTAGATATTTGGTGAATTACTAACTCAAGTATTCACCACCCTGATCTGATTAGATAATTTTAATACTTTTTCTCAGTTGATTCTATACTTTTTTATGAAAATATTTGAACTTTTAAAAAGTTTCATACTTGTTTCTTATTAGAAACACATAATTGTACCGATTCAATAAGATCTGTATGTATCAATTGATTCATAATCAAATGAGTTCAAAAATAAATATATATAGAGTCTTTGGATGAATTTCTCATTTATAAATTAAAGTAAATAATTCCAAATTTAGATGGTATTATAATTAATAGATAAATTCTTATTTTGAACATTATAGACATGATTATCTATATTTAGAATGTATAAAACGTTTATTATACTACAACAAAATCAGTTATTAGAAGGAATTTAAGAAAACACCATTTTTTTTCAAAATATAGCGGTGGTTTTTTAAAAACCATTGCTAAATATTTTTTTAAACAAAGACACTCTTTCCCCTCCCCCCTCCCCACCCTCAAGACCAATACCCCCAACCCCGTAAAACCCTTGTGCCATCCCCCTTATCCCCCTCGCCGCCAACCCCTATCTCCCCCTTAGTGTTGGACCTTTTCTCCCCCTCCATATATGCTCCCCTTCTCCCCCACGCTACCAGTTCCCTTCTCCTATGATCTCCTTGAGCCTGAGCTCGAGTCATTGACCCCTATCTATCCTGAATGGTCACTACCGCTACTTCATAGGCTAGGTAATTAAAAATGATATGTGTTTGGATTTGATCATACTTTTTTTCTTGTTTTTTGAACCATTATTTCATCCAATGAGTTATGATTTTATTATTCTATTCTTGGATTTTTAATTTAGAAGTTTAGTTAATTAATTTAAGGGTGTTTAGGGTTGATTTATGTTCTTTGAGACCCATTGGAGGTCTTGTGGGCTCTGAAGTATTATGCGATTCATCGATTGAGGTAGGTGGTACCATTCATACATTTTAAAATATTAACCCTTGATCACTTATTTATCTTTAAAACTAAATTTTGATATTATAAAAGTTACGAAAAATGTGAAATGGGATCCTCACCAAATTGTTGTGGTTTTGACTCTAGTTTTCATGTGATTTATAGAATGGGGTTTAAGCTGTTATGTTTCCAAAGCCTTTTGTAATGAATTTAGTTTACAATGAATGAAATTTTAATGGACTATACTAATTTAAATGAAATGTTTTGAGTAAAAATTTTTAAATTAAGAGTGGGAATAGTTTCCTTAATGTTTCCGTACATAGTAATGGTTGTTTTAATATTTATTTGTTCCTTTTCATTGTAAATGATAATAAATGTGTCCAGGTAGAATTTATTAAAGACTATGTTGTTTTAAAAAGGATTTTATGTATCTTTATTTAGTTTGGGTTTCTAATGGAAAGGTTGTTATATTCTAATTTACTTATAAAAGATATATGTAAAAGCCAAGTTGAAACCATGGATTGTAATTATGGATATAATATAAAAAGGCATACATGGAGGGTGGAAAGAATAGTTTCTTTTATATACTTAATTATCTTTATTATTGATATTTGATTTTTAGTTGACAAATATAGCCTCAACTTTCAATTAATACCTTTTTAGGAAACCTGGGGTTCTTGGGTTGGTGAAATTAGATCAAGATGAGGTCTTTTCCAATATTTATGGTGTTTACTTGACTATTGAAGTAATTTTGTGTGCATCCCATTTTCCCAATGAAGTAGCCATGGTTATATTTCAATGGTTGAGGATTTACCTAATTAGTGATGTTGAATTACTAGGTTACTCTAGTTTTAGTGGTCATAGGGGTTCTCCCATGGTATTAAGTATTTATTTCCTTTTTATTGTGTAATGCTAATTCTATTTTTATTTAGTTATCTTTAATTATTTTACATGAGTAGATGTTTTTTCTATTTATATCCAGTTTCTTTCTCTTTATTGAGTACTACTATTTCTTCTTAGATTTTGTGACTTTCCTTTTTCAATTGGAAGATGTTATTTTTGTCACTTATTACCTCCCTTTATTGATCAATTTTACTTATTTTTTTAGTGTTGGTTATTAAATTGATATTATGTTATAATTTATCCTTTTTGGGAATTTACTTATTTTTTATTATGATCATGTTGAATTTCATGTTCATATATTTATTTTCATTTATTATCATCCAAGTTCCCCTGATATATGAAGTATCAAACATTTGTATTGAATAAATAGTAAAATACATCAAATATGTAACACCCCGAGCTTCCATGATACGCCTCTCTTTCAATAATGCAATAGCTTGCATTGTACGCAAGTTCGAGTTCTAAAACACCGCGACTAATCAAAGTAGCCGTTATGAATAGTAATAACCACCTTTTAAAATTATAGAAATTTTATATTTCAAAAGGGACTTCATTTTTTTATTCGTAATATCGAAATTAGCCTATGTTGAATTTTTGGTATTTTTCTGAGAACTTCTAATTTTTTATGAATAGTGAAAATTACTTAAAAACAACTTTTTTAATCAAAATAATTTATAGTGATAAATTATACTATTTAGTGGTTTTAAAGTATAATTAGAATATATTTTTACCATTTTATCCAATGTTGGTCATTAGAATTAATTTAACATTGAAAATGGACATAAACAATTGCCAATCTTTTTGATATAAATTGTTTCTTAAAAACACGCTATTTGTTGTGACAGTGGGAATTAATTATAAAATTAATTAATGAAACTTATATGTTTGGAATTTTGTAAAATATACTTCATTTTTGAATTTGGAATATCAATTATAGCTTACGGTGAAATTTTGGCATTGTTCTGAAAAACTTCAATTTTTGATGAATAGTGAAACCACTAAGTGGTAGTTAAATAACTGATTTTTCGTTTAAATGAAATATTACCACTTCTGTGATTTGATTTTCAAAAATCCGACATACATGGTTGTCATTAATAAGTAAAATGTGGTTCAATGAGATCAAAATAATTTTTTGGTGAATAGTAACTTTTAAGTTCTTAATCGCGATTAGAGGTAATTAGTGTAGTTTAATGTAAAAATAATGTTTTAATAATATGAGATGAGCTTGAAACTTGTCCTACTCCTATTGGATGAGTCATGGCCGACCAAGACAACCCATGGGTCAACTTGGGGACCCCATGGAGCCACTTTGGTTGGAAAATGACATTAATATATATTTATTTAATGTTAAAATTAAATTGACACAAACATGAGTTTTTTTTAGTAAAACAGTTTTTAAGTGGGGTTACACAAGTCCAAATTTTGACTATAAATATTAATTAGAAATCTAAAAAGATTTCCTACATCATAGTATTTTTTTTATAATTTTTAGACATTATATAAATTAAATTATTTATGACATCATTATGATGCAGCGATGACCTCATTATTTAACGATTTAAATAAAATGAGAAGATAATGAAAAATCCAAGTCTTAAACTTGTCCAAAGCCTATTGGATGAGGAGATTTCGAACCCTTATCACCTTATCCATGAATTATATAAGTGTGGGTCCTTTAGAATCCGAAAATCATTGTGTAATAATGTAACATTTCAATCTTTCCAAAAGTGCCCCTCCTCTCCACTTATAAAAGGCCCCCACCTCTCCCACCTCATTTACACTTTCAAGCCATTTGGCTCGGCCAAACTCTGCCCAAATACTATCCCAACTTCCCCCTATTACTCCTAGAAGCCTCACTTTGTGTATAACTCTTCCCAAGGAAGCCTTTGGCTCAAATCAAAAAGAGTTACCCGATTTTGAGGTAATGTCTTCTCTAATGTTGTTTTGTTTTATTTTTCTTCTCCAACCCCCTAAACTCTTTTTATTCATTTATTTTGTAACAACACCAGTATCCTAAATATACTAGGATGTTGTTATAAGAAGGATTAGATCTACACTTACACACACCTACATCTAATGGTTAAAGAACATACGGTTTCTGTGGATGGCGAATTTCTGCCTCACGAAACGATGATTGTTCAACACTCATATAACACCTTCAAAGGTGGCCATTAAGATGTCACTATTTTTATATATGATATATAATATGTTTATTTTTTACTTTTGCTTCTGTATTTCTCATTTATGGAATACTTTATTATTTCCATTATGGGTAAACGCGATAATTTCATTTTAGGAAGTGCGGACTACCGCCCCCTCAAAGTGATTTGAATCGTTAATGCCATATGTGGGATGTATAAAGGATAGAGTAAATGGTATTATACAATATATTATACTGGAATTATATTATACATTTATATCATTATGATTTCATTCCATTATATACGAAATATAAATGAAAGTAGCGTTCATGCGTACGTACGGCTTACCGTCTCCATGAACGGTGCATTTCATTTCTTACCTCTAAATGTTACGTAATATTATAAATGAATGTATATACTGGATATATAATATATATATGACATCTAAATCATGAATATAATTCTGGAGATAATAGATATTCTACCACATAAACAACTTGTAATTATAATAAGTTTATTGTTGACTCAAGTACCAAAGATCGACAAAACGACCGTTATTAACTTAAATAATTACATAATGTTCATATCATTGTAATAAGTGATATAATAAGGATAATGAAATTGAAAATGGTTCTTAATAAGGTATATATTAACTCTAGTTTATTATTCAGGAGGTTAAAGAACGGTTGAGTCAAGTCAGACACGAGGTAAGGGAATTTCTTAACCCAACTTCCATTCTTTGGGTTAATCTCCTACTTTCAAATTATGTCATGATATTATTATGTCCTATTTTGTATTTTTTTTACATTCTTTATGTGTACCTATAGTGAATACACATAATAGATCTATTTTATTTTAAAAAATTATCTTTTTAAGGACTTTGTCTCAATCTCCTATCATTGAGGCATATTTGGTTTTATACACAACTTTCTTTTATACGGTGTATAAACCCCTTTGACTTTTACGTTTATTCAAAAGGAATCTTTTTTATACGAAGCGTTTTACTAAACGACAAAAAGGAATGTTTTCTTGCCGTACGTATGTGGTGACAACGACTTCTCCACCGCCGTGACTATTATTTGAGTTTCGGCTTCCTCTACAAGCCATCATTTTTTTAATGAAAAATAAATACAAAGTTTTAACTTTCTTTTATTTTGGTATTGAAAATGGTTTTGAAAGCATTTTTATTATATCAATGTGTTGTATTGATATCTTGTGATTGAAATATGGAAATGTTATGTTTCCTTTATGCATGTTTTATGTGATACGATTATGTTATGGTTTATGATATGTTTAAACCTATTCATATGAGGAATGCATTGGACTTAATAAGTGACGGGTGGAGCCCGCTATAGCTCCTCGATGCATCGGCAGGTCTCATGAGACAAACTAGTGTCTTGGCACGAGGCCTTGACAAAATCTTATTTGTGGTCTTGGCACGAGGCCTTGACTATGTGGTTATGATAGTCTGGCATTATGCATTCCATCATTATGAAAGTGGTTATTGATATTGCATGTGATTATTCGACCATTAGAATATCCATGTGAAGAAGTAAATGGCATTATCTCATTTTACTTTTTCTATATTATGTTGAAGTTAAAGTTTAAAAGGCTTTTGTTTTAGTTATACATTGCCTTAAATGTTAATGTTTGTTTATGAAAGCTTCCGCTATATTGTTAACCTTACTGAGCATCTGAGCTCACCCCTTTCAATGTTTTAATATTTTTCCAGGATGTGAAGAAGTATTTTATGAATGACCTACAGGGGTAGTCAGAAAGGGATATGATTGTGGACTATGAAGACCATGTTATTGTATTTTTTCACTTTATGATGTAATGTAACGTTTACGAATGTATCTAGTGTTTCCAAGGCTACTAAACAAATCGGTCTTTCGAGACTTGATCTTTTGTGATCATGCCAATGTTACGAACTAATGCACCGACTCTGGGTAGCTGGGGTCGGGGCGTTACAGTTGGTATCAGAGGCAGTTTAGTACTAACCTTGGAAGCTAGATTTAGATAAACTCTGATTAGAGCACATAGCCCAAAGATATACTTTGAGGATTAGTATAGAAGAACTTCCTAGAATTTTGGTATTATAGAGATGTTATGAGTTTTCCAAGCAATACATCCCTGTCTGGATACGAGCAGGTAGAGGCGGCTCTGGCACAGATGTACCTAGGGGTAAAACCCGAAAACACCACTTTGAGCTAGAATCGAACGGGAACTGGTGCACGACAACGGGCCTTGCTGCACTCTTGGTTACGACACTCCCGAGGGATATTCTTAGGATAATTCTCGTTTTCTTTACAAACCACTATGAACGGTTATGAGGATATACTTCCTCAAAGAAAACCTTTTTATGATTATGGATTATATCCATAAATAGTTCAATTTATTATAAGTGTTTTCAAGTTTGTTATTATGTATTTCGATTCATAAACTAACCTAGTTTATGGCATTGTATAGAAATGACGCCCAGTAGAAGGAATGTGAACTCCATCAATACGTATGATCCAAAGAGTAAGAAGGATCATATCTTTCATGGTATTAAGCCAACATTTAGAAGGGAAATATTATCCCATGTGTTATCAACATATGATGAAATAATATCATGTGTTAATAAGATAAGTAGAGAATTCTCTGAGTCTTATGGATTTGAAGGGATGAATGAGAAGAAAAGGATGGAAGAGAGAATGATGGATAAAGGGACGAGGGAAAAGAAGAATTTTCCAATATGTGATAACTGTGGGAAGAAACACCTTGGAATTTGCCTGAAGGGAATGGGAGTTTGTTATAAGTGTGGAGTAAAAGGACACCAAGTGCGTGACTGCAAGGGTAAGAAAAAGGTTTCAAATGTACAATGCTTCATCTGCAAGGAGTGGGGACACTACGCAAACCAATGTTCAAATCATCAGAGTATGCCCCAAATGATGTTATTGGATAATAATCAAGTTATGATACTACCACAGATGAGGAGGAATGATTAGTGTTCTTATGTTGTTATTAAAGAATTTTGTAATTTGAGTGTTGGATCAATGATGTACTGGTTATAATAATTATGGAGTATATAAGGATTGTACTGCAGTACTATTTCATCTAGGACTTGAGATTGTGTGGAACCAAGAAAATCGACTCCACATTAGGTTAAATTTTTGGAAAATATATGGTTGAGAGAATGATAGACCATAATATGGTTCTGATACTGAGATTGTGATTTTGGAATAAGACGTGATTGATTTGGATAAATTATATTGGATATACTTAAATTCCTTGAAACTGATTGATGTTTTGTATACATTTTTGGATAGAAGGAGTATATCTAGTATTCTATAAGGAATAAGGGATCATGGTAATTCAGTATGTTTAAAAAGAATACATGATGAAGGTATTCACATGTTGTTACGTGAGAAAAAGGATCTTCATTATGTTTACCTTCCTTATAAAATTTGGACTGTGAGTTGGACAGAAGTATTTTGGATACTATAAAGGTTGGAATAGATTAAGTTGATCTTTGGATAGTATTGTTTAAGGTTAAAGCATTTTTGAATATTATTTTTTGAATATTATAATACTATAGTTTTAGGAAAAGGACAACCTGCAGGGTGGGGCATAACCCGTCGCGTCGGACAAAGCTACAGGAATCGAACCCACAACCATAGTGAGACAAGCCTTTATTTCCTACCACTAGACTACAGGAAGTCCCTGGTTATTACAATATAGTTTTACTAATCTAAATGTCATGTGTTAATATTTGGAACCTTATACAATTAGGATAAAAAGAATATTTTTGAGTTCCGTTACCATTTGAAGTAAAAGATGGGTTTGTGGTAAAAATTTATTAACGAATGAAAGTATACATAACAAGTATGTATATTCCCTTACGTTCTTAGTAAATCTCCTAAATAAATTCCTCAACATTATAAAAGGTAACTTAAAACAAAAATGTTGTCGGTTAACTTTTCCAACTGGGGATTCAATGACCATTTAACCAGTCACAAGTTTGTGATTTTCTCGTAGTTAAACTTTCTCCTAATCCTGTTTTCTATAACTCTCCATCAGACCTTGATGGTTTGTTTCTCCTTCATATCCATATTTTCATAGAATCCTAGAATGGGCTATATCGGGTGACCTTTGTACTTATCTTGCTTTCTTTTAATGTTATATATTTATTAACCTTATTTCCGATGTGGGTTTTCCACAAAGGTATTTTCTATTTTCAACCTTTTATTTTCGAAGAAAATTTTCAAATTGCGAGGACTCAATTTATTGAAGGAGGGGAGAATGTAACACCCCGAGCTTCCATGATACGCCTCTCTTTCAATAATGCAATAGCTTGCATTGTACGCAAGTTCAAGTTCTAAAACACCGCGACTAATCAAAGTAGCCGTTATGAATAGTAATAACCACCTTTTAAAATTATAGAAATTTTATATTTCAAAATGGACTTCATTTTTGTATTCGTAATATCGAAATTAGCCTATGTTGAATTTTTGGTATTTTTCTGAGAACTTCTAATTTTTTATGAATAGTGAAAATTACTTAAAAACAACTTTTTTAATAAAAATAATTTATAGTGATAAATTATACTATTTAGTGGTTTTAAAGTATAATTATAATATATTTTTACCATTTTATCCAATGGTGGTCACTAGAATTAATTTAACATTGAAAATGGACATAAACAATTGCCAATCTTTTGATATAAATTGTTTCTTAAAAACACGCTATTTGTTGTGACAGCGGGAATTAATTATAAAATTAATTAATGCAACTTATATGTTTGGAATTTTGTAAAATAGACTTCATTTTTGAATTCGGAATATCAATTATAGCTTAGGGTGAAATTTTGGCATTGTTCTGAAAAACTTCAATTTTTGCTGAATAGTGAAACCACTAAGTGGTAGTTAAATAACTGATTTTTCGTTTAAATGAAATATTACCACTTCTGTGATTTGATTTTCAAAAATCCTACATACATGGTTGTCATTAAGAAGTAAAATGTGGTTCAATGAGATCAAAATAATTTTTTGGTGAATAGTAACTTTTAAGTTCTTAATCGCGATTAGAGGTAATTAGTGTAGTTTAAGGTAAAAATAATGTTTTAATAATATGAGATGAGCTTGACACTTGTACTACTCCTATTGGATGATTCATGGCCGACCAAGACAACCCATGGGTCAACTTGGGGACCCCATGGAGCCACTTTGGTTGGAAAATGACATTAATATATATTTATTTAATGTTAAAATTAAATTGACACAGACATGAGTTGTTTTACTAAAACAGTTTTTAAGTGGGGTTACACAAGTCCAAAATTTGACTATAAATATTCATTAGAAATATAAAAAGATTTACTACATCATAGTATTTTTTTATAATTTTTAGACATTATATAAATTAAATTATTTATGACATCATTATGATGCAGCGATGACCTCATTATTTAATGATTTAAATAAAATGAGAAGATAATGCAAAATCCAAGTCTTACACTTGTCCAAAGCCTATTGGATGAGGAGATTTCGAACCCTTATCACCTTATCCATGAATTATATAAGTGTGGGACCTTTAGAATCCGAAAAGCATTGTGTAATAATGTAACATTTCAATCTTTCCAAAAGTGCCCCTCCTCTCCACTTATAAAAGGCCCCCACCTCTCCCACCTCATTTATACTTTCAAGCCATTTGGCTCGGCCAAACTCTGCCCAAATACTCTCCCAACTTCCCCCTCTTACTCCTAGAAGCCTCACTTTGGGCAGAACGCTTCCCAAGGAAGCCTTTGGCTCAAATTAAAAAGAGTTACCTGATTTTGAGGTAATGTCTTCTCTAATGTTGTTTTGTTTTATTTTTCTTCTCCAACCCCCTAAACTCTTTTTATTCATTTATTTTGTAACAACACCAGTATCCTAAATATACTAGGATGTTGTTATAAGAAGTATTCGAGCTACACTTACACACACCTACATCTAATGGTTAAATAACATACGGTTTCTGTGGATGGTGAATTTCTGCCTCACGAAACGATGATTGTTCAACACTCATATAACACCTTCAAAGGTGGCCATTAAGATGTCACTATTTTTATATATGATATATAATATGTTTATGTTTTACTTATTCTTCTGTATTTCTCATTTATGGCATACTTTATGATTTCCATTATGGGTAAACGCGATAATTTCATTTTAGGAAGTGCGGACTACCGCCCCCTCAAAGTGATTTGAATCGTTAATGCCATATGTGGGATGTATAAAGGATGGAGTAAATGGTATTATAAAATATATTATACTGGAATTATATTATACATTTATATCATTATGATTTCATTCCATTATATACGAAATATAAATGAAAGTAGCGTTCATGCGTACGTACGGCTTACCATCTCCATGAACGGTGCATTTCATTTCTTACCTCTAAATGTTATGTAATATTATAAATGAATGTATATACTGGATATATAATATATATATGACATCTAAATCATGAATATAATTCTGGAGATAATGGATATTCTACCACATAAACAACTTGTAATTATAATAAGTTTATTGTTGATTCAAGTACCAAAGATCGACAAAACGACCGTTATTAACTTAAATAATTACATAATGTTCATATCATTGTAATAAGTGATATAATAAGGATAATGAAATTGAAAATGGTTCTTAATAAGGTATATATTAACTCTAGTTTATTATTCAGGAGGTTAAAGAACGGTTGAGTCAAGTCAGACACGAGGTAAGGGAATTTCTTAACCCAACTTCCATTCTTTGGGTTAATCTCCTACTTTCAAATTATGTCATGATATTATTATGTCCTATTTTGTATTTTTTTTACGTTCTTTATGTGTACCTATAGTGAATACACATAATAGATCTATTTTATTTTAAAAAATGATCTTTTTAAGGACTTTGTCTCAATCTCCTATCATTGAGGCATATTTGGTTTTATACACAACTTTCTTTTATACGGTGTATAAACCCCTTTGACTTTTACATTTATTCAAAAGGAATCTTTTTTATACGAAGCGTTTTACTAAACGAAAAAAAGGAATGTTTTCTTGCCGTACGTATGTGGTGACAACGACTTCTCCATCGCCGTGACTATTATTTGAGTTTCGGCTTCCTCTACAAGCCATCATTTTTTTAATGAAAAATAAATACAAAGTTTTAACTTTCTTTTATTTTGGTATTGAAAATGGTTTTGAAAGTGTTTTTATTATATCAATGTGTTGTATTGATATCTTGTGATTGAAATATAGAAATGTTATGTTTCCTTTATGCATGTTTTATGTGATACGATTATGTTATGGTTTATGATATGTTTAAACCTATTCATATGAGGAATGCATTGGAATTAATAAGTGACGGGTGGAGCCCGCTATAGCTCCTCGATGCATCAGCAGGTCTCATGAGACAAACTAGTGTCTTGGCACGAGGTCTTGAAAAAATATTATTTGTGGTCTTGGCACGAGGCCTTGACTACGTGGTTATGATAGTATGGCATTATGCATTCCATCATTATGAAAGTGGTTATTGATATTGCATGTGATTATTCGACCAGTAGAATATCCATGTGAAGAAGTAAATGGCATTATCTCATTTTACTTTTTCCATATTATGTTGAAGTTCAAGTTTAAAAGGCTTTTGTTTTAGTTATACATTGCCTTAAATGTTAATGTTTATTTATGAAAGCTTCCGCTATATTGTTAACCTTACTGAGCATCTGAGCTCACCCCTTTCAATGTTTTAATATTTTTCCAGGATGTGAAGAAGTATTTTATGAATGACCTACAGGGGTAGTCAGAAAGGGATATGATTGTGGACTATGAATACCATGTTATTGTAGTTTTTCACTTTATGATGTAATGTAACGTTTACGAATGTATCTAGTGTTTCCAAGGCTACTAAACTAATCGGTCTTTCGAGACTTGATCTTTTGTGATCATGCCAATGTTACGAAGTAATGCACCGACTCTGGGTAGCTGGGGTCGGGGCGTTACAAAATAAACCAAAAGTTATTTCTTCTTTAGATGGTTGGATAGAATATTTATTTTTTCCCAATTGTTTTTGATGAAAATTTTACATCTTGATTTGTTTCCTAAATGAAAAAATTATTATATCAAACAACTTTCTTCAAATGAATTATACTCATCAGAATATAACAATGTAAAAAAATGAGTTCTCTTATTATGGGTAAAAGATGGAATCAAAAATATTAAAGTGGAAAACATTTTAACCAAAATCCATTATTATTGTACCTTCATGGACATTTATGATTGAATTTTTTATTTCTAGGAAAGGTTTATCCAAGATGATAGGTGACTAAGAAGAGGTTCTATCCTCCTCTGTGATTAAAACATAAAATTCATAAGGGAAGATCAAATTATTCACTCCAAATAAGACATATTTAAATACTCTCACTTGGAACTTAGTAGATCTATTAGGTAATTTTAAAACCACTCTAGTTGGTTTGAGATGTACCATCTATAGATAAGGAAAAATAGAATGTGATATACATAAATAGAATCTCTTAGATCACCACTATCATGATCCGTCCCCCGGGGCCCATTCCGTGACTACCCCAAGCCCACATTTCATAGGCTAGGGGTTGGAGACTAGCACCAGAGAGGTTTATCCCTAAAATGGGAAGGCATTTCCTTTAAGTTTGTATAAACACATGGCCCAAGAACACAACAAGATGAAACCACGAAGTAAAATTGCAGTAATAAAAGTGTGTACTGAAAGTAAAGGGGCCAAAATACAAGCACAACTGAAAGATACAACTACAAAATAAAACAATAAATAGATCTTGGGATCGTACACAAAGGATCCTACATGAATTGTAGGTATAACTCGTCTCTGCAGTTCTCTACATCAACCATCACCACCGTCCACCGTCAGGTCCTAGATCCACGCGTCTCAGTCAAGGCTGCCTGTCGTCTGCACAAGACGCAACAAGGTGTGGGTGAAGCCCATGCAGGTGTGAGTATAAAAATACCTAGTAGGGACCCTGAGACCCCTAAAGGTCTCTCAGAATTCCAAAAAGTAAAATCATAAAGCATGATCTCAATCACAAATCACAATGAAAAATACTCAGCTCAAACTTGGTATACAACTAAGATATTAGGAATAAAGATGATTAGGGTTAATATATATCATTTTATTCGATTAGGAAGTTCCAAAACTGAACCATGAAGAAGTTTTTCCATTTAAAATCCACATAGGGTTGTATGTCGCTGATCTACGACGGGCCACTATAAGGTTGGTCCTCATCGGGTCATGCACTGATGATCTACAGAGGGTCACTAGAATGATGATCCAAAAAGGGTCACTATAATGATGATCCACAAAGGGTCACTATAATTTTGATTCACACAGGGTATCTATAATACTGATCCACACATGGTCTCTATAATGCTGATCCACACAGGGCTGCTATAATGCTAATCCACACAGGGTCACTCTATAATTGACAGCCAGCCAAAGGATTCCCCGCACCTGGTACGCTTAAGTTTTGTAGTATATGATCCTATGGATATTGTTTGTGCCTCAACTGATACAAAGATCCATGAAGGAGTAACCCAAAGGACCATCACATCGTAAGGTTTCCAACACAACAAACATCACATCAATCAGACACCCGTTCTGTGAGTTATTTTCATTTTAGTGCCGAGGGCCTGGTTGGATTCGGGTACAATCCAACCCAGCCGTACTTAAACTTTATCCAAAACTCAAGTGGAGTATCTCAAAAGGACCGTCTCACTCCAAGGATCCTAATGCCGTAGATGGTTCATCAAACAGACGTCTGGTTCTCAAGATATGATTCTTTAAGCGAAACTGGGCCCGAATGGGTCTTGGGCTGACCCGACTCGGTTCGGGTTCGACCCAGGCCAACCCGAACTGGCCTGGTCCAGCCCGAACCAGCCTGGTCCAACCCGATTGGTCTCGGCCATGGAGGGCTCAACTTGTTGGGCCATGGACCATCCCAACCCATTGGCTGGGCGTGACCTGGTGTACTGGCGTAGCTCACCAGGCAGGTGGTCGCCCAACTCCCCAAATGGCTCAAAGAGCCATTCAACTCTTCAATCAGCGGTGCCACATAGCACCGCCATGTGGTCCATGGGACCTGTGGGGTTTAGTTTCTCGTTCTCCGCATCTTTGATGTCGTAACCCCTTCACTGCGGTGCACGATGGCGCGCCGCCTCACTAACGCGACCGAACGACTGCCGACCGCCCCTTCAGGTCTGCTGTGGCGCCAAGTGGCATCACCCTCTTCTGCGGATGACTAGCACTTGCCACTACCTTTGTATCCAGTTCTAGTCGCCAATGCATTCACCACCGGCACCTGTCGCCGCTGTCTTCACCGCCGACATCGGTCGCCAGTGTCGCCGCGCCGGTGCCGTGCTGGAGGATCTTCTGTGGGCCACTGGGTGAGATCTGGTGGTTCTTTTTCACCTCCTCTCATGCCTATGGGCTTGCTGGGATGCCATCGTTGCTGTGTAGCTCCCGAATTCAAGGTTCTGCCAAGTTGGAAATTCATCCACCGAAGAGAACGACAAGAACAAAGCGACAGAGGTTCTGGGCCTTGTTCGTTTGGCCCGCGTCCTCTATGTTAGCATCGTAACAAGTGGGTACCAATTTATTCATATTCAACTCAATGAATTAAACCATGAAAAATACCCCTACCTTGATCACGTTGGGGAAGTTGTGGTGATGGATGGAGAATCTATGATTTTATGAAGCCGCCACCTTTCTTCATTCCCAGTTTTATCCCTCCGATGTTGCTGTCTAAGATCCCATTCCTTGTCGTTGGAAGATGCCACAACACTTCATCTGAGGTTCCTCTCTTCCATGCCAAAAGTCCATGCCTGAGATTCAATTAAATAGACCGAAGAGAAAACTGAGTTGCACAACATTAATGCGGCTCATTTATTAACTGCATTTAATGTTCCAATGTTGAGGTTGCATAAATAAAGAGAAAATACATTAAATTTCCTAACAACACAGCGGTTCTACCACCACTGATCAACCACTGGAGACAAATAAAATAACAATTACATGTTATTTTATTATTATTTTAAAAGTTCGAAAATTATGTTTTTCTCTCAACCCAATATGGTTGAAGTGAAGCCTCTCTTAAGAGAATCTTGGCACTGCATATTCAATGGTGTCCTTGGATTTCAATTTCGAGCACCAGTTCAATAGTTATAAAATGGCGCCACATGTTTACTGAACGTACCTTAAAAAAATTTCAAAATTTTTTTCCAGGCACACCGGGACTCATAATTAAGCACTGTCAATTTTTGCATACTCGTAATAATCCCAAATAATTTAAAAAAAATTACATGGAATTTATGGGTCTTTACATTATTCCTACCTTAGGTATTTTCATCTCTAAAAGCTATAACAAAACTAGGGGAACAAACGAGGGTACTGAGAATACATCTGAGACTCATGCTCCCATGTTCTCTCCAGGAGATTCCCGTGCTGCCAACGAACTCACACCATAGGAATTGACCGCCCATGAAGGATCCACTCCTGTCGATCCTTTATCTTCATCAGGAACTCTGCAAATGTCACCCCATTATCAATGTCTAGCTCTCCCCAATCGATAACATGTGATGGATCATGTACGTACCTCCTCAGCTGCGACACATGGAAAACATTATGCACCAAGTGCATCTGTGGGGGAAGAGATAGATGGTACAAAACCTTTCCTACTCTATTGAGGATATGGAAAGGTCCGATGAACCTCAGATATAGCTTGCTTCCCTATCAAAATCTCTATAATCCTCGTCAGGGTGATACCCATAGGAATACATGGTCTCCCTCCTCAAACTCTAAGGGTCTATGTCTCCTGTCAACATAAGACTTCTATCAGATCTATGCAGTCTTTATCCACTCCTTAATGATCTTCACCTTCTATGTGGTAGCCTGTACCAACTCTGGACCCATAAGTTCTGACTCTCCTGGGTCTGTTCAGCATAGAGGTGATCTGCAAGGTCGCCTGTACATGGCCTCAAATGGAGCCATGACAATGGTGGTGTGATAAATATTGTTGTAAGCGAACTCCACCAATGGCAGGTGGTCCTCCCAACTACAACCAAAATAAAGGACATAAGCATGAATCATGTCCTCGAGTGTCTGAATGGTCCACTCCATATGACTATCTGTCTAAGGATGAAAGGCGGTGCTCAAGTGTAGGTGAGTCCCAAATGCCTACTGTAAACCCTTCCACAAATGGGATATAAAATGAGCATCGTGATCTGAGACGATCGTCGATGGCACCCCATGAAGTCGTACGATCTCTTGTATATAGAGACATCTCAATCTCTATACTGATCCCTGATCTTAGATGGGTAGGAAGTAGTTCGACTTGGTGAGTCGGTCAACGATCACCCAGATGTAATTATGGCCCCTAGACATACGTGGTGGCCCTGTCATAAAGTATATATAGATACCATCCCACTTACACTTCAGTACCTCAAGTGGACGAGCTAAGACTACTGGTACCTGATGCTTGACCTTCATTTGCTGACAAATGAGGCATCATTATACAAACTCCACCACCACTTTCTTCATCCCTGGCTACTAGTACTGATGCTGGAGGTCCCGATACATCTTTTCCACCCTAGGATGTACCGACAAAGGGGATGCATGGAACTCCCTCAACACCACCTTCCAAAGAATCATTGGTACCATGGTGCATCCTTTTAAGAGAACAATGTGATCCCCACATTCTGAAAATCCATTAGGATCCTGTCCAGAGGATATCTGAGCATGTCGGGCTTCACAATCTATGTTCCCAATATATGCCTCCCAGACTCACTAAAGGAGTGAGGAGTGATTGTAATAGATTGGAGATAAGCTACTCCATCTATATCCACAAAGGATATCTGCAAAGAGGCTAGCTACTCTATCACCTCACTCAATAACTATAGACCAGACCTCCTGCTGAGTGCGTATACTACTATGTTCCCTTTCCCAGGAGTGTAGACTATCTCAAAGTCATAGTCATGGAGGAACTCCAGCCATAACCGTTGTCTCAGGTTTAGGTCCTTCTATGAGAAGATATACCTAGGACTCTTGTGATCAGAGTAAATAGTAAACTGTTCACCCATCAAGTAGTGCTGCCACATCTTCAGCGCAAAGACCACTGCTGCTAACTCTAGGTCATGGGTAGCATAGTTCTGCTCGTGCTATCTTAACTGCTGTGATTTTTAGGATATCACTACTTGATTCGACATCAGAACACAACCTAGTCTGGTCCCTCATGCGTTGCAGTAGACTACATACTCAACTTCTTCTTCTAGTAGCCTCATGATGGGTGCACTCGTCAATCTATGCCTCAACACTTGGAAACTCCACTGGTGCTTCTCTATCCACAGGAAAGGCTGCCCCTTCTTTGTCAAAGCTGACAAGGGTGATGCTACCTTGGAGAAGTCAGGTACAAACCTTTGTTAGTATCTATCAAATACTAGGAAACTCCAATCCTCGGTCACACTTCTGGGTGGCTCCCAAGCAAGCACTGCCTCTATCTTCACCGGATCCACTACAACTCCAGCCTCTGAGATAACGTTCCCCAAGAAGTGGAATTACCGTATCGAGAACTAGAAATTTGAGAGCTTACCATAAATCTAGTGCTCTCGGAGCGTATCTTGAACTATATGTAGGTGAATGGTGTGCTCCTCCTTTGACACCGAGTATATTGAGATGTCGTCAATGAAGACTACCATGAAGAGATCGAGGTAAGGCTGGAAGATTCTGTTCATGAGCCCCATGAACCCTGTCAAAGCATTGGTCATGCCGAAGGGAATTAACAAGAAATCATAATGGCCATACCAACATATGAAGGCTATCTTCAGTACATCCTCGTCCTGTACCCTGAGTTGATGATAGCCTGATCTGAGGTCTATCTTCGAAAACCACCGTTCTCACTTCAGTTGGTCGAAGAGATCATCAATCCTCCGGAGTGGATACTTGTTCTTCACGGTCACCTGGTTCAGGCACCAATAGTCCACACAAATCCTCAGACTCCCATCTGTCTTCTTGGTGAACAAAATCGGGGATGCCTATGGAGAAACACTGGGCCTTATGAACCTCTTCGCCTAAAATTCCTCCAAATGTACCCGCAACTCACGAAGCTCTACAGGATCCATCTAATATGCTGGTGTAGATATAGGTGATGTCTCGGGGTACAGATCGATGTAGAAGTCTGCCTCTCTATGAGGAGGTAGTCCCGAAACATCATCAAGAAAGACATCATTATACTGGTCCACCACTATAGGATAACTCAGACTCCTCACATCAACAGCTCCGAGGGTAAGGATTGACAAATGATGAGTAATCAGCTGCACCATTCACCAAGTAAGTCTATCCTATGCTGAAAAGGTTCCTTTATTGCCGGTGAAGTAAAACCTGATCCCATCCTTATGGACCCACCACACTTTGTGCCTAAAACAGTCGATCTAAGCATGGACTTTGGATAGCCAATCCATACCCAAGATGACGCTATAAGGCCTCGATGTTGCTACTAAAAGATCCCGGATGAAGCTCTCACCTCCTAGAGTGAGCTCACACTATCTTCAATAGTGTGTAATCATCTAATATTCTCCCACTAGAGTCTCTAATTGTATGAATTGAGCCAACGGATCCATCGGAATCTCCGAGCTCTGAATGAGTGTCATGGAAATAAAAGAGTGACTGGAACCTATGTCCATAAGAACTACATCTAGGGTGGAATAGACACAGATCATTCCTCCAATAATCTCTAGATCATCGTGGTCATAGGACTGAGCTACCTGAAGCTGAGATCATCCCTATCCGCCTGTTCCCTGAGGTCGGAGTGGACGACCTAGGGGTGGTGGTGGTAGAACCTCAAACCATCATCCGCCACCTGCTGCATGACCTACTTTTCTGCCACATCCACTGCCCTGTGAACCCCCTCGCTCGAACTTTGGCCGCTGTCTCGACGATCCCACAATCATCTGATGATCATCGGTATGGCGGGTTAGGTAGTCACGAGCCATGTGGCCCTACCCGCTGTACATGAAGCACAACCTGCTTCCCTACTGACTCCCTCTACCTTCTAAGATCCGCACCTCTGATCCTACATCCTATGGTCTCCCTCCGGAAGCTTTGGCCCTCTTGTACCTCTGCGTTATCTACCTACTACCTCCTGCAGATGTCTCAACTACTTGTTGTCCGGTGGTGGCTCTCACCATCAGTGCCTGATCGGCTAAGAATCTCTCCACTAATAATGCTCGCTCGAGCACTCCCGCTTGCATCAGAATATTGAGCGATATCATCGACGCTCTGATCTCCCACCAGATACCCTGTTCAAAGGTCCATGCCCTGAAGAAAGGGTCCCGTACAATTTCGGTGGAGTAGTGTGAGAGGTCAGTGAATCTCGCCGAGTACTGGGCCACTTATAGGATTCCCTGCTGTAAGTGAAGCAGCTCCTAGATATGCACTGAGCGTAAAGTCACTGGTACGAACTCCAACCTGAATAGGGTCTCGAATTCAAACTAGGTGAGTGTCCCCTCATCATGTAACTGGAGCGTCATGATCCACCATCTCCCTAATGTTCTTTAGAAGAGGCTAGCAGCTAGGATCACCATCTGACTTGATGGTATCCGAACTAGGCGAAAAACTTGTGCCACAGCCTCTAGCCAGTCCTCAACTTCCTGGGGATCTGTCTCACCTTGAAATTTTGGAGGCCTCTATCTCTGGAACTTGTGCATCACGATCAGTCGACATGAACGGTTTTCCAGTGGGGCGAGTTGTAACTACTTACCTCTGAGTGGTGGTGCTGTTGGTACACCACCTGAAGGTGCCAACATAGTAAGAGGGTCCTGCCCTAAAACCTCATTGCTCGCTGGGCCATCATCATGTACTCTCTCTGGAATCCTGGCTGGCTATCTATGTGGAGGCATCCTAAAAAGAAATTGGTGCACCACAGTCAATAATTTATACCTGGTGATCTGAATCAAAAGAGATCAAAAGTAAAACATTTCCAAAACACACGCAATCAGTGTTTTCGTGCACTGAGTCCGAAATCAGAATTCAGCGTCTTGGTGTATGGATACTTCAGCTTCCGCACCAACACTGGACTCCCCAAAATAAAAACCACACTCAAAACACTTAACACTATTTCTCCATTAGAAAGATCAGAGTTCTAGTTATTTGGTAGAACTGAGTCCCTTTGATACCACTTTGTCAAGAACCGTCCCCCGGGGCCCGTGACGTGACTACCCCAAGCCCACCTTCCATAGGCCAAGGGTTGAAGACTTGCACTAGAAAGCCATATCCCTAAAATGGGAAGAAATTTATTTAAGTTTGTACAAACACACAACCCAAGAACACAAAAAGATACAACCACGAAGTAAAACTGCAGTAGTAAAAGTGTGTACTGAAAGTAAAGGGTCTGGAATACAAGCCCAACTGAAAGATACAACTATAATAGAAAACAGTAAACAGATCCTGGAATTGTCTACCAAGTATCCTACCTGAAGGGTAGGTAAAACTTGTATCTGTAGCTCTCCACATCAACCGTTACTGCCATCAACCCTTAGGTCCTAGCTCCCCCAGTCTAGTTAAGGCTTCCCATCTTCTGCACAAGACACAACAAGGTACTGGTGAAGCCCATGCAGGGATGAGTATAACAATACCCATTAGGGACTCCGAGACCCCTGAAGATCTTCTAGAATTCCACAAAAAAATTTTACAAAGCATGATCTCAATCACAAAGCACAAAGAAATAAAGTCAGCTCAAACCAGGTATACAAATCATAGATTAGGAATAAAGATGATTAGTCTTAAGCTATATCATTTTATTACATTATAAAGTTCCACAACTGAACCATGAAGAATTTATTCCATTGACGATCCACATAGGGTCATATGTCATTGATCCACGATGGGTCGCTCTAAGGATGGTCCTCTTCAGGTCACGCACTACTGATTCACATAGGGTCGCTAGAATGCTGATCCACACAGGGTCCCTATAATGCTAATCCACACAAGGTCACTATAATGCTGATCCACACAAGGTCACTATAATGCCGATCCACATAGGGTCTCTATAATATTGATCCACATAGGGTCACTATATTGCTGATCCACACAAGGTCGCTATAATGTTGATCTACACTGGGTCACTATAATGCTGATCTACACATGGTCTCTATAATGTTGATCCACATAGGGTCACAATAATACTGACCCACACAAGGTCGCAATAATGCTGATCCAAACAAGGTCACTCTACAATTGACAGTCAGCCACAGGATTCCCCGCACCTGGTGTGCTTCAGTTCTGTAGTATCTTCTCCTCTGGATATCAGTTTTTCCTCAACTGCTAAGAATATACACAAAGGAGTAACCCAAAGGACCATCATGTCATAAGTTATCCAACTCAATACACGATGCGTCAACCATATGCCCGGTCTGTGAGTTATTATTATTTTAGTGCCGAGGTCCCGGTTAGATTTGGATATGACCCCACCCACCCATACTCAAACTTTCTCCAAAACTTAGTTGGAGTATCTCAAAAGGATCGTCTCGCTCTAAGGATCCTAGCACCGTAGATGATTCGTCAAACAGACATCTAGTTCACAAGATATGACTCTTTAAGCAAAACTGGGCCCGAATGGGTTCGGGTCCGGTCCAACCCGACCCAGTACGGGTTCGACCCGACCCAGCCCTCCGAGTGATGCGGCCCATTGCACTGGCATGGATTGCCATCCGGGTGGTTTCCCAGATCCCCGAATATCTCAAAAAGCCTTTAGACTCTTCAATCAGTGGCGCCATGTGGTCCGCGGGACCTGCGGGGTGCGGGTCCCCCTCTACTGTGGCTTTGATGTCGTGACCCCTTCACTATGGCGCGCGATGGTGTGCCACCTCACTAATGTGGATGGCCGAGTTCTGGCCGTGCTTTTATGTCTACCACGACGCCAAGCGGTGCCGCCCTCCTCCACGCCCAATGAGTGCCGGCCGCTGCCTTCGCCACCGGTGCCGGTCACTAGTGCCGTGCTAGTGGTTCTTCTACAGGCCACCAGGTGAGATCCGGTGGTCCGTTTTCCCCTACACTCGTGCCTACGGGCCTCCTGGGATGCCTCCATCTCTATGTGGCTCCTAGATTCAAGGTTCTACCGAGTTAGAAATTTGTTCCCTGAAGAGCACGACAAGAACGAAGCGAAAAAGAGTCTGAGACTTGTTCGTTTGGCCCACACCCTCCGCATTAGCATTGTAACAAGTGAGTAACAATTTATTCATCTTCAACTCAAATAATTAAACCATAAAAAATCCCCCTACCTTGATCACATTGGGGTCATCACGGTGGTGGAAGGAGAATCTGCGCTTTGATGAAGCCGCCGACGTTCATCATTCCCAGTTCGATCCCTCCGACGTTGCTATCCAAGCTCACATTCCTCATCGGTGGAATACACCACAACACTTCATCAAAGGTTCCTCTCTTCCATTCCAAAATCCCACACCCAAGCTTCAATTAAATATACCAAATATACAACTGAGTTTCACAATATTAATGTGGTTCATTTATGGACCGCATTTAACATTCCAACGTCAAGGTTACAGAAACAAAGAGTCAAGCCATTAAATATCTCGACAACACGGAGGTCCTGTCACCGCCGCTCAACCACTAGAGAAAAATAAAATAAAAATTACATGTTATTTTATAATTTTTTTAAAAGTCTGAAAACTATATTTTTCTCCTGAACCACTACGGTCGAAGTGAAGCATCCCTTAAGCGAATCCCGACACTGCGAATTCAACGACGTCCTCAGATTTTAATTCTGATCATTGGTTAAAAAGTTATAAAATTTTTCCCACACGTTTACTAAACATACCTTAAAAAAAGTTCAAAATTCCATTCCGTACACACCGGGACTCAAAATTAAGTGTCGTCAATTTTTGCAGACTCGTAATAATCCCAAATAATTTTTAAAAAAATTACATGGAATTTTTTGGTCTTTACAACCACTAAAAATGCTAGTGAAGCATTATGTGACATCCCCTCTCGCTAGAGATGTGTTAAAACTCTAAATCCACTATTATGGTGATATAGAATTACTAGGTTCACCTAGAATTAGTGACCCTAGGGTGTTTCTACCATGATTCCTATTTTAAATTAATGAATGTATGTTTTTTCTTTTTCTTCTTTTTTACATAATACTATCCATGATTGATTTCCTTTTTTTAGTTTGAATTTTTAGTACTATATGACCCTTCTTATAAATACTTGGGTTATATTTTTTTCACTTCCATTTATATATTTTCCTACTTAGTAATACTTATGTGTTTTAACTTTTTTAATAAAGTGTAGGCACATTGTGATATAGATAAAAGCTGGATCACATTACCGAGGAACACACCTCAGTATGCTAAGGGTTTAGAGGATTTTTTAAAATTTTCAATTTTCAATAGATCCGTTGATGGGAGAATAATATTTCCATGTCATAAATGTAAATTAGAATATGGTTTAAGAGAGATGAAATTTATAAACACTTGATATTAAATAAATTACCAACTAAATATTTTTTTTGGATTTGGCACAAAGAATAAAAAATTATAGAAAGTGTTTTCACTGATTTCAATCGAAAAAATGAGCTCCCAAGTTCATCAACAATGGAAAATGGATTGAAAATCCTTATAAATGATGCATTCAGCATTTCAAGACACCAACATCAACATCAAAACATACCTGAACAACCAGTTGAGGGTGCTACAAATAACAAATAAAAAAGTGATATTTTTGAGACTATAGGAAAATCAGATCAAGATTGTAACATATCAATGGATCCTAATCTTGATTCTGTGGAGACTAATGTAAGGGAAAACATCACTGAGCATACAGATGTATTTCATGGTTTAATTGATAACGGAAATCAAGAGTTGTATATTAGATGTTTGAAATATTCAAAATTTTCATTCCTAATAAAGTTGTACCATATCAAATGCCTATGTAGAATTAAAAATAAGGCGATGTCCATGATATTAGAATTCTTGTGTGATTCATTTTCTGAAGCAAAGATCCCTGAGTATTTTTATGATATAAAAAATTTGACAAAAATCTTGGTATGAATTATAAAAAAATACACATGTGTCCTAATGATTTTATGCTTTATTGGGGAGAGGATTAAAGTAGAAAATATTGAAAAAAATGTTCTTCTATATAGAAGTCAATGGGTGATGTTGGAAGTCTGAATCAACATACTACTATGAATAATAAGAAAAGGAACACACCTATAATAGTTTTTCATTACTTTCCTTTAAATCCTCAATTGCAAAGATTATTCTTGTCATTGAAAACCACTGAACACATGAAGTGGCATTATATAGATAATAACAATTATGGGTTGATGCGACATCCAATAGATTCAAAATTGTGGAATAATTTGATTAATTACATCCATGTTTTTCATCTAATCATAGGAATGTTTGATTGGGATTTTCTACCGATGGATTCAACGCATTTGGGACTTTGAGTACCAGTTATAGCATTTGGCCAGTTGTTTTGATACCTTACAATATTCCTCCATGGACTTGTATGCAATAAACATATTTTTATAATTTCGATTATTATTACTAAAAAAAATTCCTAGAAATGATATTGATGTATACCTATAGCCTCTAATTAAATAATTATAGGAGTTAAGAAGCAATAGTGTTGAGACATATAATGCATATTCTAGAACAATGTTCGAAATGCAAGTTCCTATAATGTAAACCATTAGTGACTTACCTATACTTGGGAATTCTCTTGGTTGGAAAACATACATGGGTTTGGCTTGTCTTGTTTGTAACTTTGATTTTGAGCCTGAATGACTACCTTACAGTAAAAAATGGTTCTTCTTGTGTCATCAAATATTTCTTAATGCATCTCATAGATTTCGGCTGAATAAGTAAAAATTCAATGGTTCTATTGATCGTAGACCACCTCCAAAGTTATTAGTAAGTTAAAAAATATTGGCACAACTTGGAAATATTGAAACCAAATTTGTAAAGGTTCATCATTTTGAATGATAGTGGGAAATGAGTTTGAAGTGCATCATCAAGTGAAATCAGAACACAACAATGAAAGAAAAAAGTATATTCTTCAAACTTTAGTATTGGGAATTTATTTTTTTGCAACACAATATTGATGTTATGAATATTGAGAATAATTTTTGTGATAATTTTATCTTCACATTTCTTAATGAGAATGAAAAATTGAAGGATCATCTCAATTCTCATAAAGACTTACAAACAATGAACACACAGTGTGATCTCTAGCCTGATGAGAATGGAAATTATGGTCTGGAAATTTTTGTAATTAAAAATAGGGATAAAGATAAATTCCTTCAAATTTTAATACATGTGAAGGTATATTATGAGTATTCAAGTAAAATATCAAGGTGTTTTTACTTAAATCATAATAGGTTACTTGGATTGAAAAGTCACGATTCACATATTTTGTTACAACAATTTCTACCATTAGAATTGAATATATTATTACCTAAAAAGGTTACTACTATTGTACTCCAATTTTGAACATTATTTAGAAAACTATGTGAGAAAAATATAAAACCATTTGAGCTTGAAAACCTTTAGGAGAGATTCTTATTGACACTTTTTGCAATGAAGATGATATTTCCTCTATTGTTTTTTACTTTCATGATGAATTTAACTATGTATTTGATTGAGGAAGCTAAATTAGGAGGCCCCATACACTATTGGAAAACTTCCCTATACCCACGGTTCAAAACTATGGGTATAGCCCCCAAAACCGTGGGTATAGGCTATACCCACGGTTTTGGGAACCGTGGGATGGAAAGGCGTCAGGATAGGGGGTCCGCCTATACCCATGGTTCTCTCCAAACCGTGGGTATATGATTTCCACAGCGTGGCACACCATGAACACACTGGCGCAGCATTGACCCCATGGTTGTCAAACCGTGGGGAATTAATCTTCAAAAAATCGAGACTATTGAGACTCGACCACGGGACGCACCTTGCAGCGATTCATCCTTTGCTACCAACCGAGCCAATTGCATATTTATTATATATAGATATATCTATCTAAATATATTAATAACATTTCGTATATAAAAATCGGCACGCCAGAATCGAAAATAGAAGATGTTGGGTCTCGAACCGGCGACCTGCTGATTGGAGAAGATGCACCGAACCAACCAAACTACGGAACTTTCTGATAATTATTTATATATTATTCTACTTATATTAATATTATTTATTTATTACAAAATAAAAATAATGAGAGATTTGATCCCAGAATCGATACATATGACAAAAAACCGCCTAACCAACTAAGCTACAATGATTCTCTTATTTAATATTTCTAACCGCATAATTATATTAATCCAGATCATCTTCCCGCCAATTTTGTTTCATTGTCCTGTGTAATTTTTTTCCTACCTTATGGTGGGGAATCTATTCCCACGATTCTCAATAACTGTGGGTATAACTCTTCAAAAAAAAACCCCAATACCCAAGGTTTTGAAGAACCGTGGGTATAGGTCTTCCGGAAAAACTCTATACCCACGGTTTTGCAAAACCGTGGGTATAGGTCTTTAAAAATAATCTATACCCACAGTTTTCTAAAACCATGGGTATAGGTACCCATATTATCCTTATACCCACGGTTTTCGAAAACCATGGGTATAGGGGTAACCTATACCCATGGTTTTTTTTTGCAAAACCGTGGGTATAGGCCCATTTTCCAGTAGTGATACATTATAGATGGATGTATCCAATTGATATGTACTTTATTTATATGTTTTTAATTTAAGTAAACATTTCTTTGATCTTCATTAAATACAATATTATGTTTTTTTATTTTATTTCACAAATATCTTGGGCCTTTAAAATCATACATGAAAAATAAAACTCAACCCGAAGGCTCTATTTCTGAAAAATATTTGGTAGAGGAGTGTCTTAAATTTTTTTCTAGATACTTGGATGATATAGAGACAAGATTAAATCAATTTGGACATGTTGATGACACATCGACTCAATCTCAACTACACAAGAAATAACAAATCTTTCCTGCTATTGGATGATCAGTTGGGAGGAGCTCAAATGTTACACTGATAGAAATGGAATTCATACTGGCACATAGATATGTGTTTCTGAATAGTGAAATTGTAAATACATTAATTGAATATTTGAGGATACAAACAAAGATACTAATTAGATGATGAACTTGAAATGAGAAATATATAACCAAATCTATTAATAAATATCTTGTAGAATGGTTTTCATGACATGTAAGTTCCTAAATATTACAATAAATGTGGATATTAGGTTGATACATATATTTTTTCAATATAATAACATGTATTCCATTTTATAGATCATGAATACTGATACTTGAGCTGATTTGTCTGAAGATTTGAAGTTTCTTGCTTGAGGTCCTCTAAAACAGGCTGCAAAGTTCGACGTTTACAATGTGAATGGATTTAAATTTTTTATATTCAATCGAGAAGAGGGTTTGAAAACATATAACAGTGGTATATTTATGTTTTTTAAAGTGGTATACTATATAAAGTTGAATTATATTATTGAATTAAACTACCACATGCATTTTTTGGTTATTTTATTCAAATGAAATTGGATCGATATTTTCAGGGGTGTTAAAAGAGATTCCTTACAATTTACTTATATGAACTTCTCTCACTTGATGGATGTTGGTGACCATGAATTACATGATCCATATATCTTATCATCATAAGAGAAAATGGTATATTATGTGGAATATGTCATGGATTAAGGGTGGAGTGTAGTTGTTCACATAAAATCGAGAGAATTGTATGATATGAGTGATGAAGTGGAAGACTTGAGATCTGACATTGAATCCCATAAATTGTAAGAAGTGAACTTATTTTTCTGTCATGATATTGAAAATATTAGTCTTTCAAGGGTGGATGAAGTAGATGATGTAATGATAGAGTAGTAAAATGACACGATTGAAGGATAAAATGATTGTATTTGTAGTAATCCATTCATTTATAAACCACTTATTTCATTTTTGGAGTCATTCAATATCATATTTACGTATATTTTTTTCCAGCACTGTGCGTCTGATATCATTTCTATTTTTTTTTCTGCATGATTTTTTTGAAATATATGTTTTGAAGTTAATTTTATTTTATTAAATGATAGGAATGGAAATGAGGGAGCATACTTCCACTCCTAGTTTTTTTAGGGATATTAGAGGGTGACTGTTATAGGTACAAATTTTAATAAGAATAAAGTCATTTCACTTTTTTATACTACTAAATGTTTTTTTATAAAATATAGAAAAATGATACTATAGAGAAAAATATGAAAAGTTCAGATGTATGGAGTCTGAACAAACTAATGGTAGTTTTCCTATTTGACTGCTATGGGGTCCCTATGGATGACGCTGTAGGATTATTTTACCAGATTCTAGGCCAGCTAGCAGCAGATCTAGTTACCCTTCTTATTACATATGATGATTGGAGGCATATGCCTTCATCTTAGAAAAATGAAGTTTTTTATTCATAGATAAAGGTAATTTTAATACATTATGGTGTAATTAAATGTCATTATGTTATTAAATTTTAATATTTTCAAATTGAATCTCTTTATATAGATGTTTTTACACTTTCCCATTACTGATCGGATTGCATCGATGACCGGTGGGGAGAAGGTAAATCACAAAACTTCAAAATCATTTAGTTCAAAAACTCTTTATTGATTTTAAGTTTAAATATAAATATAAAACATTGTTTAATTTTCAATATAGTTGTCTTACAGGTGCTGGTAATAGGATGTATAGATAGAGATGGAGAGGGTACCAGGTAGATTTTATCATCCGATAGTGATTAGTGGAGAGTGTTTTTTCATGTATCATTTGTGGCACAAAGTATTCACCTGACATTTTAGATGAGATTAGGAAAATGGGGGACCTATATATGTTTTTTATAACATGTGACTATATAATGTGTTTTATTTGTTATGGAATTATGTTACTAATTTATGTGTACTCTGATTATAAGATTTGTAAATGTTGGTATAACTCTATGGTGGAATGATATAGTTTGTGCATTGTTTTTTTTTTCTAGGGTTGTTTTGGGGGTGCAGGTTCTAGGAATGTAGATTCTACAACTATTTTTTGGTAATTCATCATTATAGGCGGTTTAAACCGCTGCTATATCATGGTATTTTTTTGGGTAGTGGTTAAAAACACCACTAAATATGATTTTTTTATTTAGGGGTGGTTTTCTTCATTTTAGCATCGGTTGTTTTGGTAAAAAAAACATCAAAATTTAGTAGCAGCTTTAACGACCTCTAAATTATAGTTATTTTTTTATCAGAAAACTGCTTCTAAAACATATAAAACCGCCACTAAATGAACATTCTATGATAACTTTTAGAAACCAACACTAAATGAAATAAACCTCTTTATTTTGGACATTGATTCCAATTTTAGTGGTAGTTTTTTGAAACTGTTGTAGATCCATGTGGAGGTGGTTTAAACTGCTTCCATATGAAAAAACTTCCACTATATGACAATTTTCTCGTAGTTCCATATTATCAATTTCATAAAATATATCATTATTACATATATAATAACTCTTTCATAATATTGAATTTAAATCCCATATTATCTAAATAAGAAACATAAATAAAATTCTTATTAATGGAGGGAACATAATAATAATTATCCAATTCTTGAACTAATCCATTGGTTAGACTTAGATAATAAGTTCTAAATTATAATGTAGAAACTCTTGTTCCATCACTAGCACAAAACCCACTTCTCCCTTTTTAGATTAGTTTATATCTCCAAGTCTATATTTATAAACACAAATGTATGATGCACACTCAATATCCAATACCCATGAGTTATAGTTTCATAAATCAATCTCTATAATATTCACATTCATATGCTCAAAATTCTTCTTCTTGAGAACACTTCTCAACCCTAAATACCAATTTTGAACTATTTTATATGGAATACCTATAAGTGATCTCAATATTATGAACATGATATATATTTTAATTTACAATAAATACATATCTATTTGATTGATTATCATGTTTTATATCTTTTTATATATTTATTTTAATGAAATTAATCTAACTAAAAATGATTAACCCATAAAACATAACCATTTAGTGAGCCAAGATCTATATTTTTTTATGTAATGAGTCTGATATAGTGTTACTCTCACCACTTTGTTATTTAGGTAGGGAATCATCTCAAAAATAACAACTTTTACTCTTAGATTATTGATTAGATAACCCTTTTACTAAATCCATCATATGGAATCAATCAACTCTATTTCTCCGGTAATCTAATCATATTAGGGTTTCCTGACTAAGTGTAGCCCAAAGAAAATTCCAATAACGAATTCATAGTCCAATTAGGGTCACGTAGTAATTTCTTTACTTTTACAAGATAATATCGAGGCACCCAAATATGACATGATCGACCTGGATAGATCGAGGTCTTGAAAAATTATACTTTAAAAGGAATGTCACACTAATTATTTGATGAGTTTTCTTTTAAAAGTCTCACCAATTTAATATACACCATAATAATATTAAATTCATAACTATTTCATTATATGAAATATTTATTATCACATGTTTTACTCATTGGTGTATGAATACTTATAATGATTATGTTTTGGAATCTATAATCCATCCTCTAAATTAATATATTCTCATCATATTATCATGTAACTATTTACAAAACCCATAATTTTTGTTACTCACAAAAATATAGAAGAAAAACATATTTATATATGTCCAAATGTATCATATGCATAGGGTAAATGAAACATTCATGTAAAAGTCTAGAGTCGTATGAGATTTACAATATCTATATAAGTAATATTGGAGACATAGATCTCTATACCTCACATTTCTAGAACAAGTCATAAACATTCAAGATAGAGGTAAGTCCAATCAAAAGTCCCTATACTCATGTATAATTTACTCAAGGTTGAGTTGTAATAACTATAAAACCTAATATATTAAAAATAAATCTAGTAACTAAATTCAAGCTAATAACTTCAATTATAAACTGAAGTCACAGTAAATGAAAATTAAATCTAATGTTATCATTCCTAGAATGTATTGTATGGAATAAAAATATATTAAAATAAAATTTTCTCATAAAATAATTATACATGATATTCATATTTTTTAAACATTTTATAAACATGAATATTCTAAAGGAACTAATAAATAAATAAACTTTATTTATTTTACAAAATGTGATATACAAAAACGAAAATTTCATATTTAATTTAGGTTTGAAAAATATCATTATATAAACCATAAGAAAATATTATAAAAATTACTTTTTTTTGTAATTTTTTTTCCTTATATTGTATTTCAAAACTGATAATAGGATTATCAATAGTAATCCATGATTGATATGCAAAGGTAAACATACATATCAATAGTATCTTACAATATAACTCAATCACAATTTGTAGTTGATATCAATTCTTACAATTGGTGATATTGTAAAGCTCTAATTGTGTTTGAAGATATCAAATATATTATCAATATAATCTGATGCACTATTTTTGTGAAATACATAGTTCAATCACAGTTTAAAATATTGTACATTGTATCCTACATAATAGAACAAATCCTTTAGTTTCCAATATAATATACCCTATAATATATGGTAATCACATGCTATGATTAAGAAAAATAGAATCATTTCTTTATATATTAATTTATGATATAACACTAAATGCTTTATGATAGATATGTTCTTAAAACAATAGTAGTAAAAACATGTTGTTCCATTGAAGAATAAGACTTTGGTACTACTTATGGTTTTTGGGTGTTCATCATATGAACTTTGGAAATAGAAACATACCCATAAATTTCCCGATATGTCTTTAAATAAACCAACATGTAAGAATATGATGGATAAATAATTATGCATGCTTGAATTAAAATAACCTCTATCTCGATTCCTCAAAGTATTATGCTTGATGTGGATCACCATTAGTGATAATTTTATTAATCTCACCTCTGTTGGGGATACACCAACCTTAGGTATCTCATTCACAACGAGAGGATATATTATAGACCAACAAACGGGTAATAGAACCTTATCCGTGAGATAGATGGTAATTTATAATGAATAGAGTTTTAACTTATTACATGCATAAATCGAGGGTATTTTTAATAGGAGGGATAAAATCCATTTTATAGATCCTCTTCATTTAATAAAGAGAGAAGAAACATATGGAGTGTCTACTTACATCTCCTGGAAGCCGATGCATTACTAATTGTTGGAGATTTAATTCATTGATCTCTTTAATAAATATTCATAACTATTTCAACTCTTCAAATGATTATTCATATTTTTCCATTTAATGAATTAATAATATTGTTTTATCTTTGAAGAAACCATGTGAGAGATATATGGTAGTGTCATAAAATTTAAGCTATAAGATTACTTTGAGATGACATAATTTCATGATATTAATTTCATGAATTTTACATTTCATTAGTGGAAATATATTCTTAATATTCTTCTTAAGGACATGTTAAGTGAATATATATCCTAAAGACCAATACACATAATATGCATATTGCCGGCAACGATATAAGGGGATATCGTACAATATGATATCCAATTTTAGTAAACATCAAACATATTATAGAACTATTATACTCTCTGAACTCTTTGTAACATATATAAATTATATAATTTTATTCAAAAAAATCTCACCTTTTGATTTTAACGCCCCTGTATTTTAAAATAAGAACATAATGTTTGACAAAATATATGACATGTAACACCAAGAATAAACAACATATGAAATATATTATCATTATAACATAGTCATCAAATTGGATGTATAAATAATATTAATTAATTTATGAAATATATATAAAGTTATTACTCAATATAAATTTATTGATAAATTCCTAATAAATAAGCACACAACTTTTAGTAAAGATGTTTTACTCTATAAAAACATGTTTCCTTAAAAAATTATTTTTATTAATTTTTGAGAGAAAATATAATATTTAATTTATGGAACTTTTAGAAATTTTATTTTATAAAATCAATTTTTTTAAATAAACACATCATAATTAAACTAGGGTAAAATTTTGGGATTTTTTTGAAAATTTTGATTTTTTCAGTGAATAGTGAAAATTACTGATATTTAAAATACTGACATTTATTTTCATTTAATAAATTAATTTAAAAGTTACATTATATTTTGTATTTAGTATTAAATTTATTATTTCCGACGCTTTCGCCGGGGCGCGCGCATCCGTCAGCGGAGGACGCGCGGCTGTTGCCCCGCATTCCCACTTTCTAAAGGCGGGCGACATCTGCTCCTTATTCAGGGACGTCTGCTCCTTGATCGAAATTGGGATAATGGGATGTCAGTTCCTCCTTCTGTGGATTCCTCCTCAGAACTTGTCACCTAGTCCGAGTCTCCCTCATATATTTAATATGTTGTTCATGAAACTCTTCCCAGTTCCATGTTTCCATGGACGCCGGTTAATTACACTGCTTCTATCAGAACATTCTAAAGGGTCCGGTCAGGGCAGCAACCTTTAGTCGGGGGAGTAGTCACGTTGAGGCATCAATAGCGTGTCTGTATGCTGGGGGAACTGGCGTGTTTGTCTTTTGTCCCTTTTCATGGGGCTTCTCGAGTGCGTGGAAGCCCGAGGCATCCCACATCGAGCGCGGGGAATCATATGCCCTAGGAATATATCTGAGGTTTTCCTCAGCTTCCTATGTTTGACACATGGTATGCCGCAGGTTTAACATCCAGCGGAGACGGTTATGCCAAGGGCGTGCCATCCGAGGTTTTCCTCAGGCATCTCATGTGTATCACGAGGTAGGTCGCAAGTTTAACGTCCAGCGGAGACGGGTTGACCTGAATGTTGTGAAGAGGAGCGGAATGGCATGATCTCGCCGGGATATGACGGTCCGGGTGAGGATCAGGGTGGATGATGGATGGGTGGATGAAGCGGAGGGGGACTGAGATGGGACTATCGCAAGGGAGACAGTGAGATTGGGCTTGATCCTCGAAGAGGCCTCCTACGTATCCCCATGGCAGGGAATCAAAGTCCGCGTAGTTCAGGATGGTGCCAGCGAGCCGACGTGAAGGTGGACCTGGGCCCGATGGGTATCGTCAGCGAACTGACGTGAATGTGGTCGGAACGACTGGGTGATGGGTTTGAACCTCATAGTTCAGAATGGTGTGTCGGCAAACTGACAAGAATGAGGACCTTGGTCCGGATGGTGTGGGGATTACACACTAGGTTGACCAGGTGTTGGTGACCTAATGTGAAGAAGGTCGTAGTGACCAAAAGGTGGTGGGCTTGCACCTCTGGGAGGCTTCCTACGTACCATGCCTTGACATGGATCAAATACCTCATAGTTCAGGTTGGATGCCGGAAGGCTGACGTGAATGAGGAGGACCAGAGGGGGTCCCAATGGTGGTGGGCTTGGACCTCTTGGAGGCTTCCTACGTACCATTCCTTAGCACGGATCAAAGACCACATAGTTCAGGTTGGTCACAACGAATTGCCACTGGACCGGAATGCAGTTTAACGTCGTGCGGGACGAAGATGAACCCTGACGTGAATAAACGACAAAATATGGGATTGAACCTCATGGAGGCTTCCTACATACCATGCCTTGACATGAATCAAAGACCCTGTAGTTCAAATGGGCTTCGTCGGTGAACCGGCGTGAAGGTGAACCCGGGGGGTCCACTTATGGTGGGTGTTAGCGAACCGACGTGAAGAAGGGACCTTGGTCCGATGGGAGATGGGATTGAACCTCAGGGAGGCTTCCTACGTACCGTGCCTTGACATGGATCAATGTCCTCGTAGTTCGGGTTGGTCACAACAGCTTGCCGTCAGATTGGAATTGTAGTTTAACATCATGCTGGACGAGGGTGGAACCTGACGTGAAGAAATGACGCGTGGGATTGAACCTCGTGGAGGCTTCCTACGTACCATGCCGTGACATGGATCAAAGACCTCGTAGTTCAGAATGGGTGTGCAGTTTAAGGTCATTCCAGGACAGGGGCATGCAGTTTAACATCATGCTGGATGAGGGCATATAGTTTAACGTCATGCTGGATGATGGCATATAGTTTAACGTCATGCTGGACGAGGGAATACAGTTTAACGTCATGCTGGACGAGGGCATATAGTTTAACGTCATGCTGGACGAGGGCATATAGTTTAACGTCATGCTGGATGAGGGCATACGGTTTAACGTCATGCTGGACGAGGGCATACAGTTTAACGTCATGCTGGACGAGGGCATTTCCATGGCCGATGCTTACTCTAAGCCCATGTGAGTCATGCTCGGTGTGAGAAACAAGAGGCAACAAGGACCTGATGATCACGTCGCGAAGGGTGCGTCCGTGAGGAGCAAAGAGGGGCTTACGCGTTAGGCGGCCCATGGTGCTGGGACTTACTCCAGGATGGAGGCCCGAAGTGCTACAAAGTGCGGTGGGAGAGGGATTTGGGACCAACGATGGAAGGTTCCTCGTTCCCTATCGCGCCCTCCGCTGGCCTTGGAAGTGGAGAAGTGCGGAGGTGCATGGGTGCTACCTTCCGCAAGAGAGGCTTGGGGCATATACCGGGGTGGTTTCCCTTCTCCCATGGACATACGCTACTCCGAGAAGGAGGATATCATCCCTTTTGGAGGGGGTGACCCCGTCTCTATGGAGATGAGTGGCGTAAAAAATGTCCGAGCTGGGGGGACCCTGCATGCGAGGCACGGGGCCGGATCACAGTTTAACGTCATGTGTTGAGGACGAGGTGCTTGGCAGTTTAACGTCCTGCAGCTTGGACGAGGTGGGTTTACACCACAACCCTAGGACTTACATAACTGGTACCCTCTGTTCCTTGGGGGAGGGAAGGTACTGGCAAGGCCATGGTAAAAGGGGGTCGCGGATCGAACCATCGAGGGGTCCATGTTAGCGTGGTTATACGAAGAAGCAATAGCCGTTAGCGTGACTATGCGAAGAAGCATTAGGCGAAGCAACGCTACGGGTGGTGTTGCCCATGGGATTTTGAGATCACATCGTGCAAACTTGGAGGGTCACACGGGAAGAGGAATTTCCAAGAAAAGGAGTATGCTTCGCGAAGTGGAGTGCCTCGGCCTTAGCATGGGGAAAGGGTGTGACTGGGATGTGCTTTGCGAAGTGGAATATTATTCGCGGAGCACTACCTCGTGAAGCAGAGGGGCCTCGCGAAGCAAGGTGCTGAGAAGCAGTGTGCTTCGCGATGTACAGCGACCCTGCCTTGGCATATGGATCCCTAGTATCGGATGGGTGTTTCGCGAAGCATAAATGCTCCATAGCTTCCCGGGTTCCCTTGGGAATCCCCTTCCTATGCAAATTCCCTTAGGCTTCGCGAAGGTCACCCCTCTCGGAAGAGGGGCTCAAGACGAGATAGGGTGAAGGCATCTCACGAAGTAGAGGTACCTCGCAGAGCTCATGATTCCCGGGGGCGAAGGGTGCTTCACGATTCGGGAGATGAGAAGCCGAAAGGTCGGATCGTCCATCCTCTTGGGCTCAGGGGGAACCCGGTATTTATAGGCAAGGGGTGCCGCGAAGTAGACCTCACACGGTGCGAAGGGGCGGCGGTTTGCTTTGTGTCGGGCTCGCGAACTTCAGGTTGTTCGCGGATCGTTACCGCCTCCTGTGCTCCGCGGCGGGCGCGCGAACGTCAGGGAGTTCGCGGAGCGTTACCGCTTCCTGTGCTCCACGGCGGGCGCGCAAACGTCAAGGTGTTCGCGGGGCGTTACCGCCTCCTGTGCTCCGCAGCGGGCCCGCGAACGTCAGGGCATTCGCGGGGTGTTACCACCTCCTGTGCTCCGCGGAGGGCTCGCGAACGTCAGGGCGTTCGCGGGGCGTTACCGCCTCCTGTGCTCCGCGGCGGCCGCGATGCTCGGGGGTGCTTTGCTCCATAGCTTCGCGAGGCAGCGCACATGGCCTCTTTTCCATCCCTTCTTTGTGTACAATATTTTGGAACCAAAAAATGCCCCCCCTCAGACTTGGAGCCGCGGGGGTAAAAAGGGTCGAAGTATGAGGAAAAAATCGCCAAAATGAATGGAGGTTTGTGATGCGGCCTCGCGAAGGGGCCCGTCGAGCTGCAGGCGGCCACGCGGTCCAGACACGCCATGATGCTCCGTGTGGGCAGGATGCGCCGCGAAGCACCTGGGTCACCGCCTATAAATAGGGGGGGGGGTGACCTCTCTTTTGTCCTCTCGCGACTTTTGTCCTCTTGCGCTTTCGACTTCGCGAAGCTCCGCGTTCTCCACGTTCTCCGCGTTCGCTCTCCACGAATCGAGCTTCGCGGTGAATCGAGAGTCTCCGACTCCACGACCGCGCCAAGCGAACTTCTGTTTGTCGTCCTAGTCCAGACTCCGCAGCTTTGTTTTGCGTCTGAACTTCGCGAGGGATCTTTGCGAGAAAGCTTCACGATCCAGCCCGAAATTTTTTCCGAGTTCTGAAACCGAAATGGCCCATCAAGAGGCTGTATTGGGGGTCCTTGCAGACGCTTCCCGGAGGGACGAGATGGCTAACTGTCTGGGTCTAGGAGAGATGGTCCGAAGCCACTCAGACCATACTTCTTTGACAGAACTCCTATCAGAGGGTCAGAAGAACTATCCACAGTGCCAGAAATTGCCCTTGTATGGCTTTGGGCTGAGGGATGATGTCTTCATCCCTAAGGAGAGTAGGGAAGAACCAGCTTGTTGGTTCAGGAGCACACCATGTCAGCGCCAGTGGTTCAAGGCGGCTGATGGCCATGCGTGAGAGGATTTCACACCCATCACCGCTGACTGTCTTTACAACCATGTGAACAATATTGACGGGAAGCCACTGAAACTGGAGACGTCCCCTCCTTTGTACCGTACCATGCTGAAGGCAGCGTTGCAGGGTCCGAAGAAGGGGTGGTCCGATGAGTGGGACCTGCGCTAGGGCAGCAACTTCACCAATGACTGGGCATGGGCCTACTGGGTAGGCGCCTCATGTGAGGAGTTTGGGGCTGAGATGAGGAGAGTAGGTTTGTATGAGGCGGCATGGGCCTCCCAATTCCACATTTACCAACCCAAACAGATGATGCCAGAGCTTCTGAGCAGATGGTCGTCTAGAACCAATACTTTTCACCTGCACCATGGGGAGGTGGGCATCAGCCTGTGGGATGTCCACCAGATTTCGGGGGTTCCGATCTTGGGGGCCATGTATGATGAGTTCCTCCCCGTCATGAGAGCGTGGGAGGACACGGAGCAGATGCCATGACTGGCATCGGTGCTGATGGAACTGGTCCCTGGAGAGGACAATGAAGTAGTGAGGGATGCCCACTTTAAGAAGTGGTTCGAGCAGTTCCTGAACTTCCCGGAGAATCGATAGTTTCCTCCGAGGCCTCGAACTTGTCCGAAGGTGGCTCAATGGGGCAATGATCACTCGTACTGGCGGGTCTTGGAGGAAAGACAATGGAAGACTTGGGGTTTCAGTGTCAGCACTGAACAACAACCGATAGTCAGGCTGGCGGCGTTCATCGCGGCCCTTATCTGCGGTTGGATTTTACCGGTGAGGGATACCAGCATGGGGGTGTGGCCTAGCTCATTTTTCATGACGTCGGTGCTGGCCATGGGGAAACGGGTCAATCTGGGGATTCTAATGCTCGCCAAGCTATACAGGATGCTGCGGCATGTTAGCAATGGCAATAAGCCGCCAAGGATATGTGGGCCCTTCCACATTCTGTATGGGTGGATTTCAGCGCAAATACGAGAGATTTATGAGTATCCAAACCCTATCTCTCCACTGGGATCGAACTTCCTCCCCTCCATTCTGAATGTGGCCGGGAGCTTCCCATTCAAACTAACCGTGTCGATGGTGTTGTACTAGGTGTGGAGGACGGATGATTTTAACTTCCACCCATTTCCATTGCTGACGGGGATACTCACTAACGATGGGCGGGGAATGGAAGAGCACCGATCTTATCTATTGGACTTTAGAGGCGGAGTTTTGGTGGCACGAGTGGATCGTGAGCCGCTCTGTGAACTGTACACCCCGCATCGCTTTGTGAGGTAGTTCTGGTGCCTCCAGCGGCTGACCCCGCAAGTCTACTAGGATGTGCGTCACGAGGAGCACCCATGTGTGATGAGGCAGCTATGGCTCATGTTCACATGGAAATATGGGAAGATGTGAATTTCATTGCCTCCATCCACCGCCGCTTTCGGATTGGTGAGAGAGTATGCCATTAGCTGGGAGGCTGCTTATCCGGGGGAGATGCTGAGGCAGCCAACTATTTGGGTCAGTGACGGCGGGCCTCCTCTATCCCGAGGTCGGGGTTTAAGGGCAGTAAGGGACTCTCGCGGTGGCGGGGCCGTCGTGGCGGCGAGACCCATGCCGGCCGAGGGTGTGGCAGAAGCGGCAGATCCAGTGATTCTGGAAGAGCAGGGCCATCCGAAGGGGCGCCCACTGAGGGGATTTTGTAGGATATCCACTCAGGATCCGGGGAAGCGGCTGTGTCATTTCGACATGGCAGAGGATGCAGTCTTCTCGGAGGCCTGGGAAATTTGGAATGTCAACCGGAAATTCCTCAGCCCACTTGAGATATGGGCGCACTTTAATCGCCCTGGGATGGAGTTACCGGGCATTGGCCCAGTCTGGGCTGGTTTCATGGCATCTACGGCGGAGGCAGAGCGATACTTGAACGAGATGGAGGACTACGTCCACTCCAGTGGTGTCCCACACCCAATGACAGACCGGGTGAGGGTACTGCTGGATTGGATGGTCCCCCCACAGCTGGCAGCCGCCGATCTGAGGGAGCGCTTCCCCCTGCCGGAAGAATCAAAGGACTCCTCTCGAGAGGATGAGGCTGGTGGAGGGAGCCCGTTAGAGGAGGGTGAAGTTAGACAACACGACTCAGATTCCGATGATTTTGCAGAGGCTCTCGAGGTAGCATCCGAACTTCTTTCCTTACGGTCCATTCTCGGGCCATCACGGATTTCTCACCGATGTTTGAACCATGCAGGAGGAACTTGTACGCAGGCCTCACTCTCACCCCTTGGTGGGTGAAGATGCATGACCTTCCGAACCTGCGCTTACGGCTGCGTCCAGTTCTGCGTCCGGTGGGGCCGGAGCACCCGAGGTGGCTACTCAGGAATCTTTAGACATTCCAACAGTATACGGAGGGCCACGCCTCAGGGTCCCATCAGCATCGAATCAAGAGCAGCACCAGGAGATCGATCTCCGTAAGTTTCCCCTACTGGATTCATTGTTGTCACATGTAGATTGCGCCAACTAATGTTTGTGCCTCTCTCTGTCGTACAATTCTTCGACTAGCGTGGGCTGCTGTGGCAAGGCTGGTTGGGATGTCTGGTGGCATCCCTCCTAGGGGCATGCCGATGATGGTGGAGATAGTCCCCCCATCTCCCCGAGCTGCTACACACACTATCACCGGTGGGGCCACCAGCAGGCTCGCACCTGAGGTTATTGAAGTGGATTCTGATGACGAGGATCAATCGGCCGACCCAAGTCCTGTCACGCCTGCTCCAACGCCAGATGCCGTGCCAGATTTAACACCAGATGCAGATCCTGCCGAGGACTTCCTGCCGGCGTATCCCGCGTACGAGCCTGCCAATCGCGCAGACTGGGACGAAACGGCCTCCGACGAGGAGGACAACAGCATAGTCTGCCGCCGATCGTGGAAGCTGATCACACGCTTCATCAAGGATACCCCCAAACGCTATGGATGAATGAAATGGACAGACTTCGCTCGTGGCTACGCGAACTGTGCGCTGGGGGAGTGGATGCCCAACGTCCTCATGCGCTCATCCGAGATCTCATGGTCGAGCAGATCCAGGAGTATGATCGCGGGCTCACCGTGGGCTGGTAGCGGAGGAAGGAAACCAACTTCAAGAAGCTTCAGGAGGCTGAAAGCGAGGTCCAACAGATGTAGACCCGGGAAGATGAGCACTCAGCCTCTATTAATGCACAATCTGAGCTGATCTCACAGTTGAATGCCTTGCTGGCAGAGGCAGAAGAGCATATAAGGTAGGCTTCTAGAAAGATGGCTGCCATTCAGGCTGGCGTAGAAAGGGCCAGAGCCAAGGCTGACGAACTGCGCCCCGCCGCTGCTGAGGAGGAGCGGGAGTTGAGTCGGCGACAACAATTCTTGTACGCCATAAGCCGAAGGGTGGCAGAGCTGCAACGTTCTTTTGACGGGGTCAACCCGTCCATGGGGGGACTCGACCCCCATGTATTGTAACAAATTACAAACCTTTTAATGGTACTTTTACGCTTCAAATTTTTTCTTGAATATCGTAGCATGCACGATTTCCACTATTTGCATCGGTTCATTACATCCCTATAATGTTGGTGGGACGTCCGACGAAAATTCCCCAAGCTCACGTGGGTCAAGACCAATGCAAGAAACAAGAGATAGTTGCCTCATCATCCCTCCCAACATGGGAGTGGAAAAAAAGTTTCGGGCATCCGGGGTTTGGATAACCAGTCTGGATTTCCGGAGGGTGGGAGAGGCTTGTCCGGAGAAGGAGGTTCTTAGAACAACCTAATTACCATTTTTAGCGTGCTCTTATGCACGAATGGTGCAATGCCAGGGGCGCTAAAATCAGTCCGAACAGATGGAAATGAGAAGTGTGGATCACGATGCCCAAGATTCGGAACACTGCGGGGATGGCATGACAATAAAAGACAATCGTTAACCGTGGAGGAGAAATGATATCCTTACTGTGTTAGCCTGAAATGGGGACAACAAATGAGGGTCGACCTTTGACCATGTTCGAAACACGGGACCAGGTCACAAATGTCGTCGGTCAATCCTTCGGGACATTGGCCCAGGAGAGTATGCAGACCCTAGGTCGAGCATCCATACTGTTAGGGGGTCCTTCCAAACATGACCAGTCTTCCGGGATGTTGGCCCAGGATGGTAGGTGAGCCGATGCAGCATGAGACACGACCATTAGGGGGTCTCTTCAGACATGAAAGGAGACGAGGGTCCGAATAAGGGGCACGAAAAGCATGGAATATGGAGTGATGGTTTGTCTGAACAGAATCCAACACTCATGTAATTACACCACCGTGGTGGTAGTACGCTAGATGGGCACATTGGTTTGATCATGGATCATTCCTTCTTTGGTACAGGGCCTCTCTAACGAGGGGTCTGGCCAGGGGTCCAGAAAGGGGAAGGATGGGATTAATGATTTCTATGGGCTGAACCCTAGGCAAAATACCAGGGTGTCTCTACGTATCCCATGAGGATGGGAATCAAGCCACACGTAGTTCTCTAGATGCAGTTTAACGTCATGCAGGACGATGATAAATGACTATGGGCTGGACCCTAGGAAAAATACTAGGGTGTCTCTACGTATCCCATGAGGATGGGAATCAAGCCATACGTAGTTCTAGAGCAGAGGCTCTGGTGCATCCCATGATTAACACGGAGCATTCTGAACTTGTTTAGGGTAGAACCGCAGTTTACTGTCATGCGTTGAAGACATATGGACTCTTGTAGTTTAACATCATATGATAGGACATGGAATGAAAGGGAAGATCTTAGGAAGCATGTGGTGCGGTAGATATGAAACCGACGTGAATAAGGACTTGGAGTCCAAATCACACCACGTACCCCCAGAAGAAACTATTTTGGTCGAGGGTCCAAGAGTGAGGATTAGGCTGGGCCCAGAGTAGAGTGGTCGGGCATTCCTACGTACCCCATGAGGATGGGAATCAAGCCATACGTAGTTCTAGAGGAGAACAGATATGAAAATTCCTATGGGCTGGACCCTAGGCAAAATACCTGGGTGTCTCTACGTATCCCATGAGGTTGGGAATCAAGCCATACGTAGTTCTGGAAGCGTAGTTTAACGTCATGCAGGATGATGAGAAGCCTGGCCGTGTTGGTACACATCCTGCCAAAACTATTAAGCCCACGTGATTCATGTTCAGTGTGGGAAACAAGAAGTAGTGGCGGGACTTTCTTGACACAGAAAAAAAGAGGGAAGGTTAGGGTGAGGGGATGCTCGGTGAATACCGGCCCCATGAACCTAACACACCCATGTGGCGCACTCAGATGCGCGAAGAGATAGAGCCGAATATGTTGGATTTCCACTTGAACATAGGAAGTGGAAATGTGTGAATCGTGACGCATGAGATTTGGATCACAATGACGGTGGCGTGATGATAGGGGATAACTATTAACCGTGGTGGAAATGCATCGTCCATATCGCATTATCCTAGAATGGGGACAGACAAATGAGGGTTGACCGTTGACCATGTTCGAAACACGGGACCATGTCGCAAATGTTGTCAGAGATCCTTAGGGATGTTGGCCCGAAACGATTGGAGGGCCCTTAGGTCCAGCTTCCATGGAGAGCCCTTAAGCCTAGTATCCATGTCGTCTGAGGGACCTTTTGGATGTGTAAGAGGATGAGGATCCAAATAGAGATCTCACGAAGCTTGGTCATGGGACGAGGGGAATTTCCCCATGAAAATCCCACACTTCGGGCTCTTTGTCAAAACACATCTGAATATGACAATGAGACGTATTAGATAGAGGGGGCAGAGTCCTTTCCAATAGAGAGATCTCAGTTTAGGGTCATATAATTTGGACCATGAATGGGTATGGGGGGGAGGGGACACATGGAAAGGTGGTTACAAAACCCGATGTGAATGAGGACCTAAGCCCTACTTACCATGTGTTCTATGGGGAAATTCTCGAGTCGAGGGACCGAACATGAAAGTTAGGCTAGGCCTACGGGGAAGTGCCTGAGTGCTCCTATGTATCTCATGAGGATGAGAATCAATCCATACGTAGTTCTCAAAGGTGGCACGGTAAGGTACCAGTGCCAGGGGAAAAGGGGAAGTGCGGGCGTGGCCCTTGCACCAAAAGAAGCATAATTTGATAAATTTTGTTTGTCCTTTAAGGTGAGTGGTTTTTTTTGAAGCGACATGCCTAGGGTAGCAGGCCCTGGTGTCGCCATAAGAATCAAGCCGTGATAGGCATTGACAAATGGTATGGCACATGACCAATACCCAACGTGATGTCTTCTACAATGAGGTCATCACAATGCAGTGTCGTTTTACGTCGTGCAACCAGGATGAGAAAATGTCACAGTTTAGGGTCATGTGATAGGACCAAGCATGCATTTTAACATCATGCAATGCATAAGTAGTAGAGACAATGCTAACCAGGGAATGTGTATGGTGTCATGCGACACAACCGACGTGAATGAGGACGTATCCCACACCACGCCACGCAGTCCCGCAGTCAGGGTCCCGGAGGTAGGACGCTGAACTCAAGTTGGACCCAAATACAGGAGGTCTGGGTGTTCCTACGTATCCCATTAGGATGGGAATCAAGCTGAGAGGATCTTAGTTTATGGTCATAGAGCTCAGACCATGGATGGTGAAAACTTCCTGAGTAAGCGTAGACGTCAACCCGATCCCTAAGCCCACGTGAGTTAAACTCGGTGTGGGAAACAAGGGGGGGAAATTTTTATCGCAATACTTAGGGCATCCATCAAAGGGGAGTCGGAAGAGAGACCCGACGGACACCTTTAATGCGGCTTTGTCCCCGTAACGTGTAGATGCACACTGAGGAGTAGTACCAAGAGCTTCAAAACTCTACTTGGACAAGATGAAGTGAAGAAGGATGTGAATCGTGTACCCGACACTTTGGGATTAATGGGGATTTGACGTGGTGATGGAGGATAACTGTTGACCGTGGCGGAAAATGGTATCCATATCGCGTTAGCATGAAGTGGGAACAACAAACAAGCATCGACCACTGACCGTATTCGCAACGCGGGATTTTATCGATTTGTTGTCCAAAACCCTCGGGGGTGTTGGCCCGTAACAGTAGGAGATCCCTTGGTCATAGTATCCAGGCCATTCTTGGGGGTCCCTCCGGGTGTGGAAGATGACAGAATCCCTGATGAAGGGATACACAAAACTTGGAAGATGGGTGCGGACGTGTCCGAGTAAAGTCTGGCCTTCCAGGTAATAAACCGGAGTACCCTTAGGCACATTGGTGAACCATCAGAAAGGGTTGACGAAACAACTCGAGAATGAGAGGCGCATGGAGTTGTTATTACAAGACCGACGTGAATGAGGTCATAATATTATACCACTCCATATAATCCCCTCATGGAGGAAGGGTAAACCAAGGGGCCAAGGTGGGATGAAGATTCACGAGAGATGGGGCTGGACCTGAAGCCTAGACATTCATGTGATCCTACGTATCCCATGAGAATGGGAATCAAGCCACATGTAGTTCTCTAGATGCAGTTTAACGTCATGCAAGACGAGGAGGGGGGTAATATATCCCCAAACAGGGGAGGTGTATGGTACAGTGATTAAATCGACGTAAATGAGGATGTAATCCCACACCACACCATACACTCTCACAAGAGAGGACCTAGGCCGGGGGCCTGAAAAGGACAAGGGGCCTGATTGTTAGGCATTGGTCAGGAAGGCCTGACCTGGTTGCAGTTTAATGTCTTGCGGTAAGGACGAGGGCCAGGGGCCTGAGGAGGCCAAGGGGCCTGGGGTTGGGCATTGGTCAGGAAGGCCTGACCTGCTTGCAGTTTAACGTATTGTGGTAAGGACGAGGGCCAGGGGCCTAATAAGGCCAAGGGGCCTGAGGTTGGGCATTGGTCGGGAAGGCCTGACCTGCTTGCAGTTTAACGTCTTGTGGTAAGGATGAGGAAAGAGATAACTATATATCATTCGGGGAGGTGTACGGTGTGGCGAGTAACCCAGCGTGAAAGATGATGTAATCCTACACCACGCCATATGTCTTGACACAAGGGGAAGATTTTGGCTCTTGGGCTGGGCCAACAGACGAAATATCCGGGCGTTCCTACGTATCCCATTAGGATGGGAATCAAACCATACATAGTTCTTGACGGCCATGCAGTTTAACATCATGCTGTACAAAGGATGCATCTCATTTGGTGATATGTATGGTACGACAAGTAATCCGACGTGAATAAGGACGTATTCCCACACCACACCGTACAATCCCATAAGAGAACCTGAGTCGATGAAATCCATGGGGCCTGAGGTCGAGTCGCGGTCAGGAAGGCCTGAATGGCTTGAAGTTTAACGTCTTGCAGTAAGGATGGGGGTCGTGGGCCCGAAGAGGCCAAGGGGCCTGAGGCTGAGCCTCGGTCAGGAAGGCCTGAATGGTTTGCAGTTTAACGTCTTGCAGTGAGGAAGGGGGAGATCTTAGTTTAAGATCATAGTGCTCAGACCATTTTGCAGTTTATCGTCTTGCAGGACGAAGATGCAGTTTAAGGTCATGCATGACCCTTTTTCCCTAGGTAAATTATCGCTTGAGGAACTTGGCGTTGGTGGGAGGGGTTATGCGCTCACCATTCGTGGTTGCCAAGGAGTATACTCCGTTGGGGTAAACCTTGTGGATGACGTAGGGTCCTTCCCATTTGGGCTCTAGCTTGGGTGGTTTCCTATCAGAGATCATTGGCACTCGAAGGGCCAAAACTAGATCACCCTGCAGAAAAGAGCGAAGGCGAACCTTCTTGTTGAAGGCCCTTGCTATCTTATTTTGATGTCTTTCCAGATTTTGCAGGGCACGAATCCTGTTCTCATCCAGTGCTTCCAATTCAGCTAAACGGATTTCGGCCACCTCATATGGAGCTTGCTGGTCATAGACTACTGTGCGTAACGATGGTAGCTGGATCTCAATGGGTAGGATGGCCTCAGCCCCATACACCAGGGAATATGGGGTCACCTGGGTGGAATTGCGAGTCGTCGTCCGATAAGCCCAGAGGGCGTTGGGGAGCTTGTCCGGCCAACTTTTCTTGTTCTGACCAACCATTTTCTGCAGAATGTTAGAGAGGGTTTTGTTGAACGCCTCGATCTGCCCGTTTTCCTATGCATGATAGCGGGAGGTATGGTTCGAACGGATATTGTACTTAGCATACAATTTTTTTATCTCAACTGCTCGGAAGTTGGTGCCGTTATCGGTGAGGACAACGTGAGGGACCCCAAACCGTTGAATGATATTGGAGCTCACAAAGTCGACGATGGAATGGGCCTTGACCTCTTTAAGTGGAACTACCTCTGCCCACTTGGAGAAGAAATCTGTAGTAGTTAGGATGAACCTACACTGGTGAGCTGTCGCTGGTGGATATGGTCCCACTACATTGAGTCCCCACACCAAAAATGGCCAAGAGTACCTGGTGGAGTGGAGGGGTTCCGGCGGCCGATGCAGGAAGTTGGCATGAACTTGGCATGTGTGGCATCTCTTGGAAAACTCAATACAATCATGGATCATAGAGGGCCAGAAGTACCCCAACCTCCGGATTTGATGGGACAGCTTTGGCCCAATTTTATGGGCACCACAGGAACCGGCGTGGACCTCTTGCATAACCTGAGAAATCTCGAATCCTTGAATGCAACGGAGGAGAACGCCATAGAAGCTCCGCTTATAGAGGGTCTGCTCAAGACTGGGGCCACTCTGGAGGGTAAATTGCAGCGCGCAACGTCGGATTCGCTCGCGCTCGACCCAGTCATCTGGGAGGCAACCATTTTTTAGATACTCGTCAAAAGGTTCCCTCCAGTCGGGATTGGCTTCAACCATTATGTCTGACGAACCTGGGAACCCTGACGTAGAGGGCCCGACGGTGAGATGACTTACCCGAAGGCTGTCATTGTCCTCTTGGGTGACGAGGGAAATGACTCTTTGGTGTGCCACATGTATGATCAAATCATCTTGGTCGGGTTCCTCGAGTGACATAGATAAGCCAGCCAAAGTGTCAGCTCGACCGTTCTGTGATCGAGGGACATGTGTGACCTCTGGCCGAGAGGAGAACTGGGCCATTAGGCAGAGGGTGCACTCCAGAAATGGCACAAGCTCCGGCTTCCTAACGACATAATCTCCATTGAACTGCTTGGTTACCAGCTCAGAATCTCCTTTCACATGTAGATGGGGCACGTCGATCTCAAGGGCCAACTCGAGGCCGGTGATGAGAGCCTGGTACTCTGCCTCGTTGTTGGTGCAGCCTTCTGACAATAGGAACGACTATGGTAAAACGGATTGCGCCAGGGTGATGAAGACGATACCCATGCTTACTCTGTTGAGCTTAGGATCATCGAGCTTCCTACCGGTGGGGCTCCGGGAGGCACCGTCGAAGTGCATTTGCCAACATGAGATGGTATGATCGACTGAGAGGATCGTCTCATTAGTAAAATCCAGGTCCAGGGATTGATCCTCGGAGGTTGGATGGGCAGCTAAAAAGTCTGCCAATGCCTGTCCTTTAATGGACTTCTGAGGTACGAACCTGATATCAAACTGCTGGAGAATCACCACCCACCGTGCTAGTCGGCCAGTCAACATGGGGCGGTTCAGGATGTACTTTAGTGGGTCTACCCGAGAGACCAATTGCACCTCATGGTGCTGCAGGTAATGCCGCAACTTCTGTATGGAAAAAACGAGCGCAAGGCAGCCCTTTTCGATAGGGGATTATATGATCTCCGTATCGAGAAGCATGCAGCTGAGATAGTAGAGACTGTTCTCCGTACCCTCGTTATTCTTCTGGGAGAGCAGTGCACCGAGGGATCATTCCAGGGCGGTCACGTAAAGGACCAGTGGCTTCCCGGAGACGGGTGGCATCAAAACCGGAAGTTGGAGCAGGTATTGCTTTATTTCCTCAAAGGCAGTCCGACACTCTTCATCCCATTCGTAAGAGGCGCCATTCTTCATGAGCCGGGAAAAAGGCTTACACTTTCCGACTAGATTCGCGATGAATCGGTGTATATAGGCTAAGTGGCCTTGGAGACCTTGAAGTTCCCGAATATTGCTTGGGGGAGGCATTTGGCTGATGGCCATGATCTTCTCTGGGTCGATCTCAATGCCCCGGTATCTAACAACAAAGCCAAGAAACTTTCCAGAGGTGACCCCGAAGGCACACTTTAACGGGTTCATCTTCAGGTGGCGGGAATGGAGGATACCAGACACTTTCTCAAGGTCTTTGAGATGGTCCTGGCGCTGGCGCGATTTGACCACTAGGTCATCCATGTAGTATTCCACCAGCGTCCCGAGAATCGACCTGAATATGCGATGCATGGCCCTCTGATAAGTGGCACCTGCATTTTTCAGGCCGAAGGGCATAACCTGGTAATAAAAGGTACCTTGGGGAGCCCTAAAGGCAGTTGACTCCTCGTCCTTGGGGGCCATCCGGATCTGGTTGTACCCAGAATACCCATCCATGAAAGATAGGGCTTGGAACCCTGCCGTAGCATCAATTAATAACTCGGTCACCGGGAGGGGAAAGTCATACTTTGGGCAGTGGTGATTGAGGTCGCAGAAGTCGATGCAAACCCTGATCTGCCCATTCTTCTTCCCGAATGGCACAATTTTGGCAAGCCACTTGGGGTACTGGACTTCCTTGACGAAGTTGTCTTTGATAAGCTTGTCAACTTCGGCCTCAACCATAGCACCGTGAGAAGGGTGCATCTTTCTGGGGGGCTTCTTAAACCCGCGATGGTTTGACGGGAGGCCCAGGCGATTAACGACTACCTGGGGATCTAGTCCTGGCATCTCGTTGTAACTCCAGGAAAACACATCACGGTGTTGCTTGAGAAATTCTACGTACCTCTGCTGCTCCTCGTGGGACATGGCTGCACTGATCAATGTGGGTATCGGATCTGCCTTGCTACCAAGGATCACCTATACCAGTTCATCAACCGTGGTAGAGACGCCTTCCTCAAAGGCGGGGGGAGAATCCTCTAGATCTTCCTCTCCACCTGTGGAGAGGTTTCCCGCAATGGAGGCTTCCTCTGGGATATCAAACCCTGACGAGAAGCTGGTGCCAGCTTGGGCAATAGTGGTCATCGTATCAGAAGACCCACTCGCCACTAAGACCATAGCAATGAAGGTAGTTGATCTTATCCCATCTGACATTCGGCCCAAGGGGCCACATTTAATGACATCGAAGCAGTGGTGATGCGTCGGCCTGAGTCAGTTGATTCCAGCCCGGCGGAAGAGACACGTATGACGTACTTCCATTGTCATAATCTTGAAATTCTGGTACTGCACAGGGGTAGGAGGCTCCAGGATCACCTGACCCTAGTTGGTGTAGGAGTACGAGGTGATCTATCGTCGTCTCTTGGACATGGGAACACTCCTTCCTTGCGTACCTGAAACAACAAAACACTACCCCATGTCCGGGGTCATGGCCTCCAATCGATGGATCAGGAAGATGTAAGCGTCATCCAGACCTACCCATGGATCACTTGCAACTGGGGTGGGTTCATCCTCACTTACTAGGATTTTCTTATCCTTTCTCTTGTAATAATCGGCGTCCAAATAGCGAGCTTCACAAGAGGAGAAAGGAGACGCATCTCCTTGGATCACGCCTACTCGACCATTGAGGGAGTATTTGAGGCATTGATGATACGATGAAGGGACCACTGCGTGCAGATGGAGCCATGGCCTGCCCATCAATGCGTTGTAGGCGGTGTCCTGAGAGACAACTATGAACTCGGTGCTGGCAATTAGGCCACTAAACTAGGTCTTCAGGAAGATCTTGCTGACTGGGGATTTCTCGGTCCTGTTGTATCCCTGGATTCTGAGGTCGGAGGGCGTCAAATCATCTTCAGACAGACCCAGCTTTCGCTGTGTCCGATTCAGGATTAGGTTGATCCTGGAACCCGTGTCAACGAGGCAGCGGCGGACTTCCACACCATTGAAGTGGACATTTATGTACAGTGGGCGAATATTCCTCTGTATGGGAGGGTCTTCATCTTCACCGAAGAACAAGATAACTGCCTGGCATGCGGCGTTCTCAATTGTCTCAGCGTGGAAGGCTTCCGCAGTTTCTACCTCCGTCTCAAACTGAAGGGGGGCTCCTTAGGACCTCGGCAAGTGCCTCGCGCATTTCAGACGATAGGCGAAGGGCCTCAAGGATAGAAAGACCTGCTGGAATGCCGGCCAGGTGCTTCAAGACATCATAATTTCGTGCCAGGCGTGAGACTCTGCTTACAGGAGGTCGTTCTGCAGTTGGAGGCATAGCGGGTCCTGCCGGTTGAATGGGCGGTTGGATAGTGCTGGGTACACCCTGCTACCTACTAGTTGAAGCCTGGAACGTAGTCGCCATGTTAGGATCAGATAGCGGAGATTGGCCTGTAGCAGGGCAAGACTGACTGTGATACGGACGAGGCAGCTCTGCCTGATCTAGTAGCAAAAATGGCGGTGGAGGTAGAACTGAGGGCATCAAATGAGGTTGCGTGTGCGGAGCTCTGCGTTGAGCCTGCTGTCTGGTCTCAGCAGCGTGCACGGCTTGGCAGAAAGTGCCCGCTGACGTGGCTTGACGACTGGCGTGGTTTTGGTTCCGCTGGCGTTGACGTCGACTGGGGACGTTGGGGAGGCTCGCCTGGCATTCCCCTTCATCAGGAGTCATATAGGGCTTTACCAGCTCCACGGTGTTAACCGAAGCGTACCCCTGGCTTTCGCTCGACGAGTCATCCACCACCGGGCGGATTATGGAAGGAATCCCCATTTCAGGGGGCATAAAGTCACCAAGAGTGCAGGATGATGATGGAAGTGGTGGAGCGCGTTGCTTCTTCTTGCGTCGTCGCTGCTTACCCTTTTGGGAAGAGGTCGGCTGTGAAGATGATGCAGAGGTACTGGCTACTTCCCTCGAAGGCTCCGACTGATTCAGGCATGCCCGAATGATACCATGGGCATGGGCGACAGTTTTTTGAGCCATCTAGTCATCGTATTTCTGAGACCCACAGCTGGGAACCTGCTGCCACTCGCCTTCGTTGTCGCTACCGATCTCTGACCCTACAAAGACAAGCGCTACTTGTGTTGGTGCCGAGCCCAACATGACTATGTTTTTTTCGACCTGGTCTTGAAGCCAGTCTTTAAAAACATATAATTGCTTGAGGGTGTGCCCCAGAATCCAATGATAAGGGCAGTAGTTGGGGTGATCAGTGAGGTTCGCCTCTACCGACCTTCTGCACTCGGGTAGGCGCACAATCCCTTGCTCTAGAGCACTTCGGAAGTAGCGAGGGACCTGATTTTCATTGAACGAATAGGTCTGGTGCCTTCTTTCCGGATAGGGGGCCCTGGGGGCCTGGCCCTGGTGAGGGGCCGGAGGGGCCTGCCAAGGAGGCGGTTCCTGATTGTCTCTCCTAGGTGGTGGTGGCGCATTGCGCGGGGGAACCTGTCGATTCTGAGGCGGTCACTGCTGGGCAGGAGCCTGCGCTTGAGGTGGAGGACCTCTGCGGGGTTGCGGGGACGGTGCCTCCGGCAGTAATTCCAATTGCCTGGGGGCTTCTATTTGGGCCACCGCAACTGTAGAGACCTGAATCTTAACGTACATAGACATTACATTAATTTTGCGGAATACTTAGTACATAACAAAAACACACACACAAGGATCGTAATATTTTAGTGTCTTTGGAAACTCAGAATATAATCTTCTAATCATGGTGAAAGATCTTCAACATCTCCCATAAATTTCTACTTTTTTTTACCTAAAAAATTTCTTTATATCCTGGGGAAAAGAAAAATAAAATGGTGAGCTCAAATTCTTAGTAAGGGTAAACAAAAGAAATATCAATCACATCATATACATAATAACATAACTTTTGTAAATCTTAACCTTCAAAAGAAATCATAATTTCATAACATGAGATAAATCATAGTAGTGAAATGTAATCCCAATAATCATAACTTAAAACATGAAACTTTGTGTCATACACACATAATCATAGAGAATAATTTGTTATTAGTCAAGACTCATTGCCAAGACTATCTTAGTGGACAAAGTCCATTTCTGAACCGAGTTCACTCCTCGTTTCAGTCCTGTTTCACTGAACCGGTATAACCTGCCGTTCCAGCCATGTCTATATCATGTGATATAAAATCTTTACCCAATGCATTGGAGGGAGATATAGGTCCCCCCATCTCATAATGATACCATTCTTATGTGTGCCACAAAATCATAAACCATACATCATAGCATAACCCATGTAATAAAAATGGGAATCTTAAACATCATGACATCATAAAATAATTCATATAAGATAAAGGAATTCATAAAAATAATTCCATCACAACATAATCAAATCAATGTAATAATAGGTATAGAAATATAATCCTATATTATCTTATATGGAAAATAATTTTGATAAAACACTTGAACTCCATTCTTGAAGAAAATATCCTTTCTACTTCAAAAACATTTTCCTTTCTTAACATGTCATACAATTTTAAACTAAAATAAGTTGATTAAAAATAAACTTGAAAACTTGTAAAGGAAGCTTCTTGGAAATAATTTTTTAAAAATCCATTCATGCCGTATAAGTTAAAAAAACATTATTTCCGTACTTTTGTCGGAAAAGTCAAAAAGTACCTCGTACGAAAAACGACAAAAGATTCCTTTCATATCTTTTACTAAAAACTCACCAAAGGGTAAAATTGGATTTAAAAAATTGTAGGTGGATGGAAATAATATTACATATTGAGGAAACATGGATGTGGATGATAAAATACACCCCAGTAAATACCAAAGTATAAACAATCTCGGATAAAAATGAGATTGTGATATTTTCCCTTACCTTAGGTCCGATTTGCTTCGTAAGTATCTGAAACTCCTATATAATGATTTAAATAATGTCATTTACTTATTCCATAATCATAATCATTGTTATGATATCATATATGGTTCACTTATGACTTTATATTACCCGTTCTTTTGTAAATTACATGTTAAAGAGCGTTTTGGGTAAAATTGTTTCATTTATCATCCGTGTTTTGACTTGTAATTATTAATATGATTACTTAGATCATGATTACTTAATTACAGAATATAAAACATGATTTATATATAATATATATTCAGAATATACATATATATAATAAATCAGTAAATGGAAAGAAATACACTGTTCATGGAGACAGTAGGTCGTACGTACGCATGAACGCTGTTTTCGTTTCCTTATTGAGTTGAATGGAATTAAGTAGATGAAATACATATATACATAAATCCATTAGCTTTATAATGTCATATATTTCATTATTATTGCTTATATATACTTTATAATCATTCTTAAATGGTTAACATGGAGAATGAATCTCATCGCGTCGTGGAGACGGTAGTCCGTACGTACACACGAGCGATGATATCGTTTCCATAATTATTGAATTGAATTGGAGTGGATGATACAATATATCAGAATTAGTATTATGTTATAATAACTATTTATAGTTATTCTTTACACCATTATACCCATCCATGTAAGGTGTTGGTGGAAAAACAGATTACACCACGACGTAGAGATGGTATTCCGTACGTACGCACGCGCGGTGATTTTGTTTTCCGTAGGATGGATAGAAGGTGGAATGGGGTTGTTTCATATTTATAATAAAAAATAAGTATATTAGTTATACTGATGTTATTAATTTATAATGAAACAACTAAAGAAGAAGAAGTTGAAGAAGAAAGAAGCTTGAAAGAATCGGGAGAAGAAATTACCTCTTCTTCGATATGCCTCTTTAAAACCTCCTCTTAGGGAACTAAGATTGGTCTTTAAAGTAGACCAGAACCTTTAGGATGTTTCTAGGGAAGTGGATAAGATAATTTGGAAGGGGTTGGCCGAGGTTGAAGGCTCAAATTGGTGTGAGGAGGAGAGGTAGGAGGTGCCCTTTTATAAGGGAGGAGAGGGGTTCCTTTGAAAAAACTAAAAATTTTATTTTATTATAAAGTCAAGTTCGGTTTTAAATAGCTCCAAATTGATTTATCTCTAATATAAGGTGGGGATGGGTCGAAATCATCTCATCCAATATAATTTAGACAAGTTTAGGTTCCTATTTTAACCTTATCATTTATATTTAACATTAAGTTAAATAATTTTACTTTTACCGTGTCTTCTCGTGTTCTTATACTATAAGGTTAATAAATTTACTATAAGAAGAAAAAAGAACCCCAAGTTGTTTATTATTAATATATATAACCTTATCTAAGTCATTTTTCCGAACCTTAGATTTTTAGGAATAAAATAAAAATTAATAATATAATATTTGTTTTAAAAACTATTTTATGTCAATTTTGACACTATTTAGTAATTGATTTTTTTTGAAAATCATAACAGAATGATTAGTTAGAAAAAAATTAATTAAATAAATACTAACATGTCATATTAGCCTATAAAATTCGTTTAATTCAAAAAAAGTCTCAAATTATATTTATTTGGGTATTTATAATATCAATTATTATAATTTTTCACTATTATGGTAATTACTACATCATCATTGTGTCATAAATAAATTAATTTATTTAATGTTTAAAAATTATAAATAAAATATAATTATGTAGGAAATCTTATTAGATTTCTAATGAATATTTACAATCTAATTTATCTTATGTATAACCCTATATTAAAAATGTTTTAGTAAATAAACGTTGATTTTAACTCTTTTAACTCTTCTTTGAATTAAATAATAATAAATGTCCTAATCTAATCCAAGTGGGCCTAAATGGTCATATTTTATTCCTAAGGTTGTTTTTGGTCGAATTAAACTTATCCAATAGAATTAGGACATGTGTTAGGGTAATAATAATATCATTTTTACCCTTAATTACCCTATTTACTTTTAACCGTGGTAAAAAAAAATAAAAAGTTACTATTCACCAAAAATTATTTTCATCTCATTGAACCACATTTTACTTACCGACATCAACCGTGTCTCTCGGATTTTTGAAATTCCACTCACAGAAGTGGTAAAATTAAGTTTTATGAAAAATTCATTTTTTTAAACTACCACTTAGTGGTTTCACTATTCATCAAAAAATGAAAGTTTCCAGAAAAATACCAAAAATTAGGCCAAAGATATATTTGATATTATGAACTCAAAAATGATTTCTATTTTACCAAATTAAAAACATATCAGTTACATTAACTAATTTAAAAATTAATTCCCATCGTCAAAACAAATAGCGTGTTTTTAAGAGATAATAACTATCAAAAGATTGACACTTGTTTATAACTGGTTTAAATGTGAAATTACATCCAATGACCAAAATTGTATTAAATTGTAAAAATATATTTTAAATATACTTTAAAACCACTCAAATTAATAATTTATCACTATTAATTATTTCTATTAAAAAAGTTGTTTTTAATTAAAATTTAGTAATTTTCACTATTCATCATAATATGAAAGTTATCCGAAAAGTACCAAAATTTCACCTTAGGCTAAATTCGATACTCCGAATCTAAAAATGAAGTCCATTTTGAGAGATAAAATTTCTAAAATTTTAAAAGGTGGTTATTACTATTCATAACAGCTAGTTTTAATAATATTTTAATAGCATATCGTTGTTTAGTGAAACTCGGTATTGCGTACTACACACGCTATCGAGGAAGGTTGCGATTGCGTGTAATTCAAGGCAAGTCAAGGATGCATGTTGTGTAAGCTCCTTTTGGTGTAGCTTACAACACAAGACATTAATGAAATTAAAAGGAATATTTTTCATAAAATCTCGGGGTGTTACATTCTACCCTCCTTAAAATGAATTTCGCCCTCGAAATTCGTCGGTGTTATAAATGGTTTACTATTTGAAAATTTCTTTAATATAAACCCACATCGTGAAAAGGAATACCAAAACCCATATTTAAAAACAAAAGTATGAAACGTAACGGTTACCCAAATAAACTAATCACTGGGTTTCCACATAGGTGAAAATATGGATATGGAAGAGAAATCTAACCATCATGTTCTGATGGAGAGTGGTAGAGAACATGGCTATGGAAAATCCAGCAACCACAAAGCCATAAATTTGTGACGATCTAAGGTACCATCTGATTCATCAGATATAAGAGCACTTGGACAACATTTTTGGTTTTCAAGATCATTTCCCTAAAGTTGATGAAATTGGAATTAGAAGAAATACTTTCGTGATTTTGGTATAGTCTCACCGTTGGTCATTATTTGGACAATTTCCACTTTATATCTTAAAGAAATGAAGTTGAATTTGTCATTCATGATGTGTTAGCAGATCATGTGATAGAATGATGGGTCATTCCATCTGTCTCAAACAAAAGGATAGAAAAGTTATCAAAAAATACATAAGTCCATCTATAGTGAGATTAATCATATATGGTTCCTAAAATGGACTTATACTTCATATATCATACTGCTTAATATAATAAAACTAGTTTCTACTAAACAGGGACTTCTTGTAGGCCAGTGGTAGGCGATAAAGGCTAGTCGCACTTCGGTTGTGGGTTCGATTCTCACAGCCTTGTCCGACGCGATGGGCTGTCGCCCGTCCTGCAGGTTGTCCTTTTTTTTAAAACTACATTACTATAACATCCCGTCAATAATATCGAAAAAAGTTCTATCCTTAAACAATACTATCTTATGTGCAACATAATCGATTCCAATCTTTATCTAAAATAATTCAGTCCAGGCTCATAGTATAAAGAAAACTATTACTTGAAATGTCATCAACTAACCATCATTTATTCCCCATTATCTTGTTGGTCACATTCCAATCATTGGAATACCTTAATCATGTATTCTTTTGAAAAATGAATACACATTGAACCTTATTGAAAAAATGAATTCTGTTAAAATTTAACACTTTCCGCATACCAAAATCCTCAAAATTATATATACTCAAACCATGATATCACTTAGTCCTTATATCAATCATGAGCTCATGAATACAATCAAACATCTCATTATCTTATTATCCCTTCATTATGCGCATATCATCTGCTTTCCAAAATATTTTAATCACTTTTCATGGTTACCGGTACCATAAAATTATTGAAAACCACAATATACTAATACAAAAATACTCTAATACACCATAAAAGTACCTCAACAACATTATTCTTGAATACCAATACATAAACACTTCAATCCATCCTCTTCAATGATTGTCCTGGAATAAGTCCTTCCTTGATTTAGAAGTAACTTTTTAGGTCAGGGCATTGAGTTGGGTAATGCCCATGTTCTCTACAAATAATAAATTGAACTCCATAACAGTCTGTCACTCTATGACCCTTTTCTCCACACAGATAACATCGGTCCCTCCATTTGAGGTATTCCTCAAGGTTTTCTTCCCTTCTTTAGAAATTTCAATCTTCCTTTCTTTATGCTCCTCATCATGCGGACATGCATAAAAGTCTATCTTCCTCTTATTTGATGAATGAGGCATACCACTAAATTTCACCTTGTTAATCATATATCGCGATGTCTGATTCGACATAATAACAATATCTTTATCTCTAGGCATTACACAATTTTGTTTCTCATAGTCACCAATTTTTCCATTGGATTCAATGTTAATTCAATTCTTTCTGGTTCCCTCCATTGACTAAAACACAAAAAGAATGCTGTGAGAGGCAAAAATCATGCTAGGAAAAACAACATAGTAAAGGGGGAGTACCCTCAATATCTAACATCTTAGGTTAAATTCTAAGATTGTTACCGTAGTTCTAGGACTATATCCTATACGTATAATTATCCTTAGGGACATCCCTAGACATAACTTAGAAATATCTATAGGGATCTCACTAACGTTTTCGCATCCTAGTTTCCAAAGGTTAACTAAACCTTTCCTCTGATACCAACTGTAGGGACCCGAAGCCTAACGTACATGGACATTACATTAATTTTGCGGAATACTTAGTACATAACAAAAACACACACACAAGGATCGTAATAGTTTAGTGTCTTTGGAAACTCGGAATATAATCTTCTAATCGTGGTGAAAGATCTTCAACATCTCCCATAAAGATCTACTTTTTTTTACCTAAAACCTTTATTTATATCCTGGGGAAAAGAAAACATAAAATGGCGAGCTCAAATGATCAGTAAGGGTAAACAAAAGAAATATCAATCACATCATATATATAATAACATAACTTTTGTAAATCTTAACCTGCAAAAGAAATCATAATTTCATAACATGGGATAAATCATAGTAGTGAAATGTAATACCAATAATCATAACTTAAAACATGAAACTTTGTGTCATACACACATAATCATAGAGAATCATTTCTTATTAGTCAAGACTCATTTCCAAGACTATCTTAGTGGAAAAAGTCCATTTCTGAACCGAGTTCACTCCTCGTTTCAGTCCCGTTTCACTGAACTGGTATAACCTGTCGTTCCAGCCATGTCTATCTCATGAGATATAAAATCTTTACCTAATGAATTGGAGGGATATATAGGTCCCACCCATCTCATAATGATACCATTCTTATGTGTGCCACAAAATCATAAACCATGCATTATAGCATAACCCATGTAATAAAAATGGGAATCTTAAAAATCATGACATCATAAAACAATTCATATAAGATAAAGGAATTCATAAAAATAATTCCACCACAACATAATCAAATCAATGTAGTAATAGGGATAGAAACAAAACCCTATATTATCTTAGATGGAAAATAATTTTGATAAAACACTTGAACTCCATTCTTAAAGAAAATATCCTTTCTACTTCAAAAACATTTTCCTTTATTAACATGTCATACAATTTTAAACTAAAATAAGTTGATTAAAAATAAACTTGAAAACTTGTAAAGGAAGCTTCTTGGAAATAATTTTTTAAAAATCCATTCATGCTGTATAAGTTAAAAAAACATTCTTTCCGTACTTTTTTCGGAAAAGTCAAAAAGTACCTCATACGAAAAACGACAAAAGATTCCTTTCATATCTTTTACTAAAAACTCACCGAAGGGTAAAATTGGATTTAAAAAATTGTAGGTGGATGGAAATAATATTACATATTGAGAAAACATGGATGTGGATGATAAAATACACCCCAGTAAATACCAAAGTATAAAAAATCTCGGATAAAAATGAGATTGTGATATTTTCCCTTACCTTAGGTCCGATTTGCTTCATAAGTGTCCGAACCTCCTGTATAATGATTTAAATAATGTCATTGACTTATTCCAGAATCATACTCATTGTTATGATATCATATATGGTTCACTTATGACTTTATATTACCCGTTCTTTTGTAAATTCCATGTTAAAGAGCGTTTTGGGTAAAATTGTTTCATTTATCGTCCGTGTTTTGACTTGTAATTATTAATATGATTACTTAGATCATGATTAATTAATTCCAGAATATAAAACATGATTTATATATAATATATATTCAGAATATACATATATATAATAAATCAGTAAATGGAAAGAAATACACCGTTCATAGAGACGGTAGGCCGTACGTACGCATGAACGCTGTTTTCGTTTCCTTATTGAGTTGAATGGAATTAAGTAGATGAAATACATATATACATAAATCCAGTAGCTTTATAATGTCAAATATTTAATTATTATTTCTTATATATACTTTATAATCATTCTTAAATGGTTAACATGGAGAATGAATCTCATCGCGTCGTGGAGACGGTAGTCCGTACGTACACACGAGCGATGATATCGTTTCCATAATTATTGAATTGAATTGGAGTGGATGATTCAATATATAAGAATCAGTATGATGTTATAATAACTATGTATAGTTATTATTTACACCATTATACCCATCCATGTAAGGTGTTGGTGGAAAAACAGATTACACCACGGCGTGGAGACGGTATTCCGTACGTACGCACGCGCAGTGATTTTGTTTTCCGTAGGATGGATAGAAGGTGGAATGCGGTTGTTTCATATTTATAATCAAAAATCAGTATATTAGTGATAATGATGTTATTACTTTATAATGAAACAACTAAAGAAGAAGAAGTTGAAGAAGAAAGAAGCTTGAAAGAATCGGGAGAAGAAATTACCTCTTCTTCGATACGCCTCTTTGAAACCTCCTCTTAGGGCACTAAGATTGGTCTTTAAAGTAGACCAGAACCTTTCGGATGTTTCTAGGGAAGTGTAGAAGATAATTTGGTAGGGGTTGTCTGAGTTTGAAGGATCAAATTGGTGTGAGGAGGAGAGGGAGGAGGTTCCCTTTTATAAGGGAGGAGAGTGGCTCCTTTGGAAAAACTAAAAATATTATTTTATTATAAAGTCAAGTTCGGTTTTAAATAGCTCCAAATTGATTTATCTAGAATCTAAGGTGGGTATGGGTCGAAATCCTCTCATCCAATATAATTTAGACAAGTTTAGGTTCCTATTTTAACCTTATCATTTATATTTAACATTAAGTTAAATAATTTTACTTTTACCGTGTCTTTTTGTGTTCTTATACTATAGGGTTAATAAACTTACTATAAGAATCCAAACAAACCCAAAGTTGTTTATTATTAATATATATAACCTTATCTAAGTCATTTGGCCGAACCTTAGATTTTTAGGAATAAAATAACAATTAATAAAATAATATTTGTTTTAAAAACTATTTTATGTCAATTTTGACACTATTTAGTAATTGATTTTTGTGAAAATCATAACAGAATGATTAGTTATAAAAAAAATTAATTAAATCAATAATAACATTTCATATTAACCTATAAAATTAGTTTAATTCATAAAAAGTCTCAAATTATATTTATTTGGGTATTTATAATATCAATTATTATAAATTTTCACTATTATGGTAATTACTGCATCATCATTGTGTCATAAATTAATTAATTTATTTAATGTCTAAAAATTATAAATAAAATATCATTATGTAGGAAATCTTATTATATTTCTAATTAATATTTACAATCGAATTTATCTTATGTATAACCCTATATTAAAAATGTTTTAGTAAATAAACTTTGATTTTAACTCTTTTAACTCTTCTTTGAATTAAATAATAATAAATGTCCTAATCTAATCCAAGTGGGCCTAAATGGTCATATTTTATTACTAAGGTTGTTTTTGGTATAATTACACTTATCCAATAGAATTAGGACATGTGTTAGGGTAATAATAATATCATTTTTACCCTTAATTACCCTATTTACTTTTAACCATGGTAAAAAAAAGTAAAAAGTTACTATTCGCCAAAAGTTATTTTCATCTCATTCAACCACATTTTACTTACTGACATCAACCGTGTCTCTCGTATTTTTTAAATTCCACTCATAGAAGCGGTAAAATTAAGTTTTATGAAAAATTCATTTTTTTAAAATACCACTTAGTGGTTTCACTATTCATCAAAAAATGAAAGTTTCCAGAAAAATACCAAAAAATTAGGCCTAAGCTATATTTGATATTATGAACTTAAAAATGATGTCTATTTTACCAAATTCAAAACATATCAGTTACATTAACTAATTTAAAAATTAATTCCCATCGTCAAAACAAATAGCGTGTTTTTAAGAGATAATAACTATCAAAAGATTGACACTTGTTTATAACTGGTTTAAATGTGAAATTACATCCAATGACCAAAATTGTATTAAATTGTAAAAATATATTCTAAATATACTTTAAAACCACTCAAATTAATAATTTATCACTATTAATTATTTCGATTAAAAAAGTTTTTTTTAATTAAAATTTAGTAATTTTCACTATTCATCATAATATGAAAGTTATCCGAAAAGTACCAAAATTTCACCTTAGGCTAAATTCAATACTCCAAATCCAAAAATGAAGTCCATTTTGAGAGATAAAATTTCTAAAATTTTAAAAGGTGGTTATTACTATTCATAACGGCTAGTTTTAATAATATTTTAATAGCATATCTTTGTTTAGTGAAACTCGGTATTGCGTACTACACACGCTATCGAGGAAGGTTGCGATTGCGTGTAATGCAAGGCAAGTCAAGGATGCGTGTTGTGCAAGCTCCTTTTGGTGTATCGTACAACACAAGACATTAATGAAATTAAAAAGAATATTTTTCATAAAATCTCGGGGTGTTACAGCAACGGGTTCGGTTCTGGCAGCTCTCCTGGCCGGGATCACAGGGGGCAGCAAACGTGCCTGACTAGCCTATTATAGAGCCTCCTCGAGGCGCTGTGCCTTATCTGAGAAATCCTGGAACCCTCCAGGGTAGTTCTGGGTGATCAGGGAAGGAACCAGCTCCATTTTAACGTTCCCTACACACATCGTCAGTAATTGCTCCTAATTCAGTGGCATTTCGAGGGAGTACATAATTCCCTTCCACTGAGCGATGAAGTCCGCGACTCGCTCATCATGCCTTTGTTTTCATTTGAAGAGGCCTGCGATGCTGGTCTTTCGCGTGGTGGAGGTGAATTGGTATAGGAACTGCCGGCGGAGATCCTCCCAAACGGTCACCAATCTGATAGGGAGCTGGCTGTACCAGACGAATGCGGGGCCCTCCAATGTTTGTACGAAACATCGGATCTTGGCGGATTCTTGCTGGGCTGGAGTCCCCAGCATGGGGCCACACCTGGAAGAAAAGTGGGCCAAGTGCTGCGGCGGGTCCCCTGTCCCGTTGAAGGGCGAGAAAGTAGGGTTCCCAAAACCCGGGGGTGCAGGCATATCATCCACCCACGCGGGATATGGCTTGCCATCCGGTGGGACCGCCACCTGCCACGTTTCCAACGCTTAGAGGCGGACGATGAGTGCCGCTATAAGATCATCCGGGTGGGGGTCCCTGTCTTGACGGGGATCCCTAATCACAAGTGCGTTGCCAGATTCTTTGACACGGTAGATGGATTCAGCAGCTCGTGGAGCGACTGGCGGAACGACCTGCAGGGCGGCTGGGGGAACCCAGGCTGGATTCCTCAGATTGCCCCGTCGTTCAGGAGGGTTTGGCGAGACGTATCACGCCCTTTTTCCGTAAGTTTCGGCTTCTGCCCTGTCTGCAAAAGTAGCATGATCAGGGTTGCCCAGAGGCATCTCACCGGGGGGAATTGTTCCTTCCCCTACTGCCCCGGCTTGGGATTACCATAGTCAGGTCGCCGCTCTGCAGCGCGCTCTGCCAAGAGTTTGTCAACCAGCCTCTTCTGCTCAGCAAGCTGCTGGCGTAACACGACTTTCTCGGGATCTTCGTCTGTCTTCTGTACAGAGGCGGACGGGTCGGAGTTCTTGGAAGTTATGACGTGCTCCTTACCCTTACCTGCGTTTTGACTGAGTACTAGTGACTCAGTGGGTACAGGGAGGCCTAGGAGGTTCCTCTGCTGACGGGTACCCCTCCCTGATGGGTCCCGCAGTGGCGGTACGCCCTCGGGGGGAATGTCTCCATCGAGAAATTCATGCTCGTCTTCCTTGTCCACTATGTCTTCCATGTGGACCGCGACTTCTCTCGAGGGCATGTTCTCAATGTCACATAACAAATCGGGCTGCCGTCGGATAGGGCTGAAGAGGAGAGCGACATAGTATCCCCAACCACGGAATTGCACATGGGGGGTAGATTTCCTGATGACCCTGTAGAGTACTTTTAAACTTTGAACGCATTTCTATTGGAGGGTGCTCTGACGGCCTAGTGACTCAGGGTGCTGGGCCACAGGGAGTGCAGACAAATCGATCAGGCGACATTGCTCTCCGATTTCTTCAAAGTACTCTCGACTCCTGGGGTACATCACCTGCTCGTAACGAAGGCGAAAGTGTGTCGCCCATAGGGTTCGGCAGAAGCACCCCACTTCATCTAGGGTAAGGGACTCTGGTGCGCGAAAGTTCGGTGCTGCCGTCGGCCAGAAATTCTCCGGGAAGTGATCCACTGCGAGAATGCTCCAGAATCTCCTGGGTTCGGACTCGGGGTCTGGCCTTTTATTGCCCCACTCGTCAACCGGGGGCGGCTGAGGGACCGGTAGCAGTACCGAGGCAGACTGCTGGGACAATGAACTTGGCGGCGGAGAATACGGCGAACAAGCTGACTGGCCGCCGAATTCCGGGCCATCCTCTAAAGAGTGAGGTGACCTGACCACGATATCACGATACGATGGGCTGATAGCCACAGCTTCTGGCGCAGGAGTTGCGGCCACCCTCGGTGGGTTACGTCGTTGCTCCACCGTCGTTGGTCCCCAAAACAGCTCCTCATGATCTCTGGTAGAGGTAGAGGGTGCTTCTAGTGACGACGGTGGTGGTTGAATAGTCGGGACCTGCAGCATTTCCACAATTTCTTCCTCCGAGATGTACCTGCGGAGGGAGGCGGGAATCCGGTGGACCTCGCATTCTGGGAGAATTAGGCTTCCACGTCTGGTCCCTGCCCCAGTCCTTGAAACGGAGGAGCGGGGGGAAGGTTCCATCACTGAGTCGCATTCCGCTTCAGATTCTGAGAAACAGGCAGGTTTGATCTCCACCCGGGCCTTCCCAGGACTCTTCTTTTGGCGGCGACGACCCGCTATCCTGCCCCTAGATGGCTTTTCAGGACAAGGTTGATCCTCAACATGTGGTCTCAGGGCGGCGCTGACGCCATGGAAGAGAGGGCTCCCACTTGAGATAACCGGGGTGCGAGGGGCACCAGGGAAAATGCCGAAGGGTACATGGTGAGGGCCTCCATGGACAGTACCCACGTGGGCGGAGCGAGGCTGACCTTCACTCCTCAAGTTGCCGGGGCGAGGAGGACCTTCTCCAGATGCAGAGAGGATGTAGGGAGGACCCCCATGTTGGAGAGGGACCGGATGGGCAGTGCCTCCACATCGACGGTCGGGGGCAGGAGAAGGGACTCTATACCCTGCATGGTGGGCAGTGCCTCACTGTTGCCCTTGCGATAGTCCCATCTCAGCCTCCCTCCACTTCATCCACCCATCCATCATCCACCCTGATCCTCACCCAGACCATCATATCCTGACGAGATCATGCCATTCCACTCCTCTTCACAACATTCAGGCCGACTCGTCTCCACTGGACGTTAAACTTGCGACCTACCTCGTGATAAACATGAGATGCCTGAGGAAAACCTTGGATGGCACGCCCTTGGTGTAACCGTCTCCGCTGGACATTAAACCTGCGGTATACCCTGTGTCAAACATAGGAAGATGAGAAAAACCTAAGATATATGCCTAGGTAATATGATTCCCCGTGCTCGTTGTGGGATGCCTCGGGCTTTCACACCCTCGAGAATCCCCATGACAAGGGAAAAAAGACAGACACGCCAGTTCCCCCAGCATACAGACACGCTACTGATGCCTCGACGTGACTACTCCCCCGACTGAAGGTTTCTGCCCTGACCGGACCCTTTGGAATGTCTTGACATAAGCAGTGTAATTAACCGGCGTCCATGGAAACATGGCACTGGGAAGAGTTTCACGAACAACATATTAAATCTATGAGGGAGACCCGGACTAGGTGACAAGTTCTGAGGAGGAATCCACAGAAGGAGGAACCGACATCCCATCATCCTGGTTTCGATCAAGGAGCAGACGTCCCTGAATAAGGAGCGGATGCCGCCCGCCTTTGGAAAGCGGGAATGCGGGGAACAGCCGCGTGTCCTCCGCTGACGGATGCGCGCGCCCCGACGAAAGCGTCGGAAACATTTATATATAATTTTTTTTATTTAGAATAATCTAATTAATTTTAACCATCAATTTTCATGTTTTTTGTATAAGTTTTTTTTTCTTAAAAAACACAGGTTTTTACAAACTGTTTTTAAATGCCTAAAGTTTATCCATTTTAATTAATTAAAACAACCCATATTAAAGAAAATTTTGAATGAAATTAAAATATTATACAACAATTTATGTTAATTTAAATTCATATAATTATTATTTCTATTTATAAAGTTAATATAATATAATTCATTGCTTGAAAAAATGCATTTCTTGAAAAATCATTTTTTGATAGATTTTACGGGTTTAATTTTAAATTGAATTATGAAAATTATATTATTTTACTATTATAATATGTATTATGTATTTTTAATCTTAATAATTAATATTAGGTAATAAGGTAACTTAATTTTGGTTATAATGAATTGTAAAAATAGTAAACAACCAGTTACCGTGGTGAAAAACTTAAATGGTAAAAGTAAGTTACCTTAGAGGTAAATGGAATAACATGTTTAAAACATGTTTATTTTTGATTTTTGTAAGTATATATGATGTGTTTTATTTGTTATGGAATTATGTTACTGATTTATGTGTACTCTGATTATAAGATTTGTAAATGTTGGTATAACTCTATGGTGGAATGATCTAGTTTGTGCATTGTTTGTTTTTTTCTAGGGTTTTTTTTGGGGATGTAGGTTCTAGGAATGTAGATTATACAACTCTTTTTTTGTAATTCATCATTAGAGGCGGTTTAAAAAGCCTCTATATTATGGTATTTTTTTGGGTGGTGGTTAAAAACACCACTAAATATGATTTTTTTTATTTAGGGGTGGTTTTCTCCATTTTAGAATCGGTTGTTTTGGTAAAAAACATCAAAATTTAGTAGCATATTTAACGACCTCTAAATTATAGTTACTTTTTTATCAGAAAACTGCTGCTAAAACATATAAAACTGCTACTAAACGAACATTCTATGATGATTATTAGAAACCAACACTAAAGGAAATAAACCTCTGTATTTTGGATGTCGATTCCAATTTTAGTGACGGTTTTTTGAAACTGTTGTAGATCCATGTGGAGGTGGTTTAAACCACTTCCATATAAAAAAACTTCCAATATATGACAATTTTCTCATAGTTCCATATGCTCAATTTCATAAAATATATCATTCTCACATATATAATAACTCTTTCATAATAATGAATTTAAATCCCATATTATCTAAATAAGAAACATAAATCAAATTCTTATTAATGGAGGGAACATAATAATAATTATCGAATTCTAGAACTAATCCATTGGTTAGACTTAGATAATAAGTTCTGAATTATAATGTAGCAACTCTTGTTCCATCACTAGCACAAAACCCACTTCTCCCTTTTTAGATTAGTTTATATCTCCAAGTCTATATTTATAAACACAAATGTATGATGCACACCCAATATTCAATACCCATGAGTTATAGTTTCATAAATCAATTTCTATAATATTCACATTCATATGCTCAGAATTCTTCTCCTTGAGAACACTTCTCAACCCTAAATACCAATTTTGAACTATTTTATATAAAATACCTATAAGTTATCTCAATATTATGAACATGATATATATTGTAATTTACAATAAATACATATCTATATGATTTAATATCATGTTTTATATCTTTTTATATATTTATTTTAATGAAATTAATCTAACTAAAAATTATTACCCCATAAAACATAACCATTTAGTGAGCCAAGATCTATATGTTTTTATGTGATGAGTTTGATATGGTGTTACTCTCACCACTTTGTTTTTTAGGTAGGGAAACATCTCAATAATAACAACTTTGACTCTTAGATAATTGATTAGATAACCCTTTTCCTAAATCCATAATATGGATTCAATCAACTCTATTTCTCCAGTAATCTAATAATATTAAGGTTTCCTGACTAAGTGTAGCCCAAAGAAAATGCCAATAACGAATTCATAGTCCAATTAGGGTCACTTAGTACTTTCTTTAATTACAAAAGATAATATAGAGGCACCCAAATATGACATGATTGACCTGGATAGATCGAGGTCTTGAAAAATTATAATTTAAAAGGAATATCACACTAAGTATTTGATGAGTTTTCTTTTAAAAGTCTCACCAATTTAATATACACCATAATAATATTAAATTCATAACTATTTCATTATATGAAATATTTATTATCACATGTTTTTATCATTGGTGTATGAATACTTATAATGATTTAGTTTTGGAATCTATAATCCATCTGCTAAATTAATATATTCTCATCATATTATCATGTAACTATTTACAAAACCCATAATTTTTGTTACTCACAAATATATAGAAGAAAAACACATTTATACATGTCCAAATGTATCATATGAATAGGGTAAATGAAACATTCATGTAAAAGTATAGAGTCATATGAGATTTACAATATCTATATAAGTAATATTGGAGACATAGATCTCTATACCCCACATTTCTAGAACAAGTCATAAACATCCAAGACAGAGGTAAGTCCAATAAAAAGTCCCTATACTCATGTATAATTTACTCAAGGTTGAGTCGTAATAACTATAAAACCTAATATATTAAAACTAAATATAGTAACTAAATTCAATCTAACAACTTCAATTATAAACTTAAGTCATAGTAAATGAAAATTAAATCTAATGTTATCATTCCTAGAATGTATTGTATGGAATAAAAATATTTTAAAATAAATTTTTCTCATAAACTAAGTATGCATGATATTTATATTTTATAAACATTTTATAAACATGAATATTCTAAAGTAACTAATAAATAAATAAACTTTATTTATTTTCCAAAATGTGATATACAAAAATGAAAATTTTATATTTAATTTAGGTTTTAAAAATCTCATTATATAAACCATAAGAAAATATTATAAAAATTATTTTTTTTAATTTTTTTTCCATATATTGTATTTTAAAACTGATAATAGGATTATCAATAGTAATCTATGATTGATATGCAAAGGTAAACATACATATCAATAGTATCTTACAATATAACTCAATAACAATTTGTGGTTGATATCAATTCTTATAATTGGTGATATTGTAAAGCTCTAATCGTATTTGAAGATATCAACTATATTATCAATATAATCTGATGCACTATTTTTGTGAAATCGATAGTTCAATCACTATTTAAAATATTGTACATTGTATCCTACATAATAGAACAAATCCTTTAGTTTCCAATATAATATTCCCTATAATATATGGTAATCCCATGCTATGATTAAGAAAAATAGAATCATTTCTTTATATATTAATTTATGATATAACACTAAATGCTCTATGATAGATATGTTCTTAAAAAAATAGTAGTAAAAACATGTTGATCCATTGAAGAATAAGACTTTGGTACTACTTATGGTTTTTGGGTGTTCATCATATGAACTTTGGTAATAGAAACATACACATAAATTGCCCGATATATCTTTAAATGAACCAACATGTAAGAATATGATGAATATATAATTATGCATGCTTGAATTACAATTACCTATATCTCGATTCCTCAAATTATTATGCTTGATGTGGAGAAACATTAGTGATAATTTTATTAATCTCACCTCTGAGGGGGATACACCAACCTTAGGTATCTCATTCACAATGAGAGGATTCTAGACCAACAAAGGGGTAATAGAACCTTATCCGTGAGATAGATGGTAATTCAGAATGAATAGAGTTTCAACTTATTACATGCATAAATTGAGGGTATTTTTAGTAGGAGGGATACAATCCATTTTATATATCCTCTTCATTTAATGAAGAGAGAAGAGATATATGGAGTGTCTACTTACATCTCATGGAAACCGATGCATTACTAATTGTTGGAGATTTAATTCATTGATCTCTTTAATAAATATTCATAACTATTTCAACTATTCAAATGATTATTCATATTTTTCCATTTAATGAATTAATATTATTGTTTTATCTTTGAAGAAACCATGTGAGAGATACATGGTAGTGTCATAAAATTTAAGCTATAAGATTACTTTGAGATGAAATAATTTCATGATATTAATTTCATGAATTTTACATTTCATTAGTGGAAATATATTCTTAATCTTCTTATTAAGGATATTTTAAGTGAAAATATATCCTAAATACCAATACACATAATATGCATATTTCCGGCTACGATATAAGGGGATATCGTACAATATGATATCCAATTTTAGTAAACATCAGACATATTATAGAACTATTATACTCTATGAACTCTTTGTAAAATATATAACTTATATAATTTTATTCAAAAAAACCTCAACTTTTGATTTTAACACCCCTGTATTTTAAAATAATAACATAATGTTTGATAAAATATATGACATGTAACACCAAGAATAAACAACATGTGAAATATATTATCATTATAACATAGTCATCAAATTGGATGTATAAATAATATTAATTAATTTATGAAATATATATAAAGTTACTACTCAATATAAATTTATTGATAAATTCCAAATAAATAAGCACACAAATTTTAATAAAGATATTTTACTCTATAAAAATATGTTTCCTTAAAAAATGATTTTTATTAATTTTTGAGAGAAAATATAATATTTAATTTATGGAACTTTTAGAAATTTTATTTTATAAAATCAATTTTTTTAAATAAACACATCAAAATTAAACTAGGTTAAAATTTTGGGATTTTTTTGAAAATTTTGATTTTTTCAGTGAATAGTGAAAATTACTAATATTTAAAATACGAACATTTCTTTTTCATTTAATAAAGTAATTTAAAATTTACATTATATTTTGTATTTAGTATTAAATTTATATATAAAATTTTTTATTTATAATAATCTAATTAATTTTAACCCTCAATTTTCATTTTTTTTGTATAAGTTTATTTTTTTGCTTAAAAAACACAGGTTTTTACAAACTGTTTTTAAATGCCTAAAGTATATCCATTTTAATTAATTAAAACAACCCATATTTAAGAAAGTTTTTAATGAAATTAAAATACTATATAAAAATTTATGTTAATTGAAATTCATATAATTATGATTTCTATTTATAAAGTAAATATAATATAATTCATTGCTTGAAAAAATGCATTTCTTGAAAAATAATTTTTCGATAGGTTTTACGGGTTTAATTTTAAATTGAATTATGAAAATTATATGATTTGAATATTATAAAATATATTATGTATTTTTAATCTTTATAATTAATATTAGGTAATAAGGTAACTTAATTTTGGTCATAATGAATTGTAAAAATAGTAAACAACCAGTTACCGTGGTGAAAAACTAAAATGGTAAAAGTAAGTTACCTTAGAGGTAAATGGAATAACATGTTTACAACAGGTTTATTTTCTATTTTTTGAGGTGTTTATAGAATATATCACCCTTTAAATCCATTATATATAAATTTTTCTCAAAAAAAATATAAAAAATATCTACCCAATATCCTTATCCACATTCTATATCTTCTAGTGTTCCCAAAAACCATCCTTACGGTCCTTAATAAGATATTCAAAGGAGGTTCTTCTAAGAGAAGGTAACCATCTTCACCGAGCACCTTTTTTTTACTTCTTCTTCTCCTATATTCAATTATGTCTTAAAAATTCCAATATAATATAACTATTATAACCTATATAATTATATATTATTATGTTTATGGAATAAAATTTATTCATCCCTTTTTCCATCAAATAGGAAACAAAACCATTGTTCATGTGTACTGTTGACTACCACCTCACAAAGTGATGTGATTCATTTTTTATTGATGAATCAAAAGAATGATATATGTAAGTGTATATGAATAAATAATATTATATTTATTATATAATTTATTTTTTAAATATAAAATAAAACTTACATTTTTTTCATCATGATCATTGAAAAATGGAAACATTACTCATGCGTACATGAAACCTACCATCTCAATGATTGTAACATAGTTAAATTTTCATAACCATATTTCATAGTTGGTTTTAAAAGTATAATTGATGTATACAAATTATAGTTATTCAATGATAGTTATTATGGATATAATAGAACAATGACCCCTTTTACCATGGAGAACACATTGATGCCATTTTAAAATCATGAACTATATGGGTCCTCAAAATACCCAATGAGAACATAACAAAATAAGTAATTAAATATGTAATTAAAATAAATTAAATAATTGTTTTAAGTATAATGTATTAAACAAGGAAATGTTTATTAAAAAAATAATTGATATAAGTTTATTATATAGGATATAAAAGAGATACACAATAAATCTGGACTCAAGGTAATGGATTTCTCAACTCACTTTTACTTCCATGAAACTATTGTAATATTCACCACATATTTTTTTGTGGTTTATATAATACCCATTTAAGTGTTATATAATTAATATATTTACCTTTATGGTATTTAATGTTTTATTTTTAGTTACTTATTTTGTGGGGGTTATGATTAAAAAGATTCTAAAGTGGTAAGGGTTTATAATTATTTATGATTGATTATGTTTAAGTCCCACTTGGAGTAATTGTTTGATATTTATATATTAAACCAAATCTATTTTATTCTACTTTCTTTATTCATAAAATTTTCAAGTAATAGTTCCATTTTCTTATCTTTTGTACTTAAAATTATTGATAAAATGTTTATAATAAAATATGAATTTATTTCTCTATTCAGTAAAAAATAATTTTTCTTCCATATAAATGTTTTCTAAAAATATTTTCAAATTTTTTTTTTAATATTTTAAAAATTATTTATTAAATAAAAATTTACCCATGTTTTAATTTTTAATTTTTTTAAATGAATCTTCTTTTCATTTTCCAAATGAGGTACTTTTTAACCCTTTTACAACAGTGTAAAAGGAATGTTTTTAACTTATACACCATGTACAAAATTAATCAACATCATGGACACTCAATTATTTAACAATTACTTTATAAGAATGAATGGTTATTTTTAAAGAAAATATTTTCTATAATATTTTGCAATTTCTTTTATATTTTTAAGAAGTTATTTCATAGTGAAAAGGGTATTTTCCTTAATAAATATTCCATGTAATCTTTTAAATACATTTTCATTAATTATGACAACCTTTTATGATATGTATCACTTCTAAATTATGTATATATGTGTCTAAAATATATAACTAGCTTAATATACCTTACTTTTATGGGGTAATACATTCCTTATTTTCATATCTCAAATGAATTAATTACAAAATTTCCTTTAGTTATGATATGAGACAACATTATAAAAACCATTCCTTTCCATACTTAATTATTATGTTATGCCTCATGATTGATTTAATTTTGTGGCATACATAATCATGAACATTTTATGATCGGTTCACCTAGATAGTGATCCAATTAATTGGGTAAATATTTAGTCTCATGAGGCTTCATGTATGAGATTAGTGAGTAAAGCTAATCTGTTATGAGACATTTTCCACCATGTTATATTGTCTAAGAAGTTAGCATTGACTCATGCTTATGTCATGTTATATATTTTTGGAAAATTTCCTATAATTCCATGATCTTATTATACCATTTTATTTATGTTATGCTCCTATTTTATTAATATTAAGACTTTAATTTTATGATATCATGTTATACCTTTGACTCCCAAGTCATGCTTCATTATCATGTTTATTCCCTTATTAGGATTTTTAGCTCACCCTTTTTTTCTATGTATTCCCCAGATTATCCCATGAATTTAGGAACCTAAAAGGATTTAGGAGTTAATTGTGGATAATAAATTAAAAAAGTTCTATTTTAGTATCACTTTGATGTATTATGAACCTAGTCTTCCAAATAAACTAGTCCTTATGATCTTCAGGTTGTAATTAATGGATGTTTATATTAAAAAAATTATGTAATAATATGTGTAAAAGGATCGAAACACTATAGTTGGTATCAGAGAAAGTTCTAGTAATTTTTAGAGATTAGGAATAGAATAATTTAGTGAGAACCCTATGGATAATCATAATCATAACACTATTCATAGAAAAATATCCTTGAATTTTGGTGAATTATAGAGCAAGTGGGTTCCAAGAAATTACCTCATTGTCTGGATACTATAAGTGGATGTGGATATAGAATAGTTATACCTAGGGTTTATAACCCTTAAAATGGAACATTGAGATATAATCAATCTTCATCTGGTGAATGAAAACAATACTTTCTTCACACTTAGTTTGACACTCAAAGAGGATATGTTTTGGAAATTCAAAAAGTCTTTATGAAACATTATAAAGGACTTGAAAAATTGTTAGTTCATAAAATCTAATAGGAAAAATTACTATATATAACCTAGATTTAATCCTAGATACTATTAATTCAGGTTATAATTATCATTTATAAGTTATTCTTTATAGTTTTATAAGTTTTCCATTTTGTATGTTAATGAATTTTCATCTTGTTTCTTTAATTATTTTTAGTTAATGGCGGGAAATAGGAGAAATCATTCCAAAAACCAATGTGATGGGAAATATGACGATTTCCTTAACATTATGAATAATCTAATGGTAATGAAATTTAGATATATAGTGATAATAAAAAATTAAATATCTTGAATCATGATTAACAACTAGAACATAGCTGAATTTCTAAACACATAAAATAATATAAGGATGATATCTCATGGATGTTAAAGTGTTAAAGGTGATAAAGAAAAGAAGATTCAGTTGTTTACATATAAAAAATGTGGTATGATTCACCATGGAAAATTTATTAAAGGAAATATATGATTATTTATGTGTGGAAAAGGAGGTAATAAAGTAGATAATTATAGAAGAAAAATGAAGAGTCTGGTTAACAAGATGTATGGAAATAAAGTTCCACCTAAGAAACCATTAATAGTTTAATATCTTAGATGTGGGGAACTTGGTTACTATCTAATTAAATTCCCTAATACAATGATTTATTCCTAAGTTCCTATTTTATGAAAATCATTTAAGTGAAATAATTTAGTTTTTTTTGTATTGGAACTTGAGAATCATGTTGTTGAAGTATTTTTATCAATGGTATTGTAGTTATAATAATAATTAAACTTCTAAGGATTGTTTAATAGATGTTTTTATTTAAGGATTTGAAAGAACATGTTGAATGGTACTAATGAACTAAAAAGGTGATTTAATGGTATGATGATATTTTATAAAAAAAATATTATAGAGGTAATGATAATATTTGGGTTGTTCTTGATATTAAGGTAATTATAGTCAATTAAAATTATTTGATATTGTCACAAATTATAACTTTGAAAGAAAACAATATATTTTTAAAGGAAATTGATTTGATGACTAATTCTATTTTAGAAGTTGGTCATTGTAAGAACCCGGTTCTTATTCTTGAGGTTCGAGTTTCTTTTCTTCCCGTTTCCTTATGTGTTTTTGAGAAAATGAGGGAAATTGGGGAAAAATCCCAAATTTTGTGGGTACATGCCATGTAATTTTCCACACACCGTGTACTTTGGCTGTGTGGGATGAGTACACAAGGTGTATAGGCCTGTCGGTGATGAGGGGTGTAAAAAATGACTACATGCCTTGTACTTAGTATTTACATGTTGTGTAATCAGTCAGCATGTGAAAAGTAAGGCGGTGGACACAGCCGCCAGTGGAGTGAAAGTACACACTGGGTAATTAGGAATACACACCATGTATTCATATCGACATATGAATAGTGCCGCAGTGGAAAGAAGCCACCGGAGGAACAGTTAAAAAAATGAAAAGTACACGCCGTGTACTTGAGAGTACACACCGTGTAGTCTATTTTTTTCTCTTAAAACGGGCAATAGCCTCCTTTTTGGCAGAGGAGGTAGTGGGTTCCTTTGGAGAACGTGAGAGACGTCCAGATCTTGGAAGAGCTCTCAACAGCACACCGGGAACCCGGTTCCTACGTCGTCGATCTCTTTTTAACTGCACGGGTAAAACCTTACTTCTCCTTAAGTTGTTCTTGCCAATTATTTCCCAAGGGGAAGTTATTTGAGTTTGAACATGTAGTTGTTTATCACAGATCTATGCCGTTCTAGGGTGTTTAGGAAGATGCCATTCACGTATATATGATCAGAAGAGATCAAGGTAGGTGGGATGATGTTTATTTTCAACTGTTGTGTTGAAATTGTGTAACATTTTTCTACACGCCCATGGTTGGGGTGTCCTATCGCTGAAGCCTTTGCTGAAAGATATCTAGAATTGTATGGATTATCTAATCATAAGTTAAAACTGCTTTTTGGGATCACTTCCTGGATCCAGGACCACCCTAGGGGTGCATTCCTCTATTTATCCGTTTGGCCAGGATACCCGAGGGTATGACATGACTATATTGTGCAATTCATTTTCTTGATATAAAGTTTATATAAATTTCTTGTTTATTCTTTGGGGCTCGGCCCGGTTCCTTTAGCCTGAGGGCAGTGTTCTGTTAGCCTATGGGTAGTGTTTTTCTTAGCCTGTGGGCAATGTTTGGTTAGCCTAAGGGTAACCTTTGTTTATGCCTATGGGTAGTAGTTTCTGTTCCTAAGAGAAATATCACGTATTCCTGAGGGAAATGATCGTTATGCCTGAGGGAAATCACCTGCGGGTATTTGATTCTGTTACCTGAGGGTAAGGATAATATGTCTGAGGATATGACTATTTAGAATATTCACTGTGGTGATTTTCTATGTTGTACCTTCCAAGCTAGAGCACAAGCTTGGAGGTGATAAGTAATAATTAAAATGGAAATGAAACTGGTAGTGATAGTTACTTTTGAGTATTTACTAGTTTACTATATTTACTTTTGCACACCACCGTTGCACATTTTCACTGACAGTTGGGCACTAGCCTTTGGTGGGTGACTACTGGGATTTATTTCTTACACATTGTTTGGGTCATGTCTTCGGCCCAAACAGAATATATTGCTTCAGGTGTCTACTGGGGTAAGGGTCCCTATACAGGCACATGATTGTAGTAGAGGAGTAGGAGAGCATGGGACTGAGCTTAGGCTTGGGATGTTGCTGCATTCTGTTCACTCTGTTTTGTTCTGTTTTGTTGTACCTTGTACTTTGAGTTGTATTTTACTCTATTACATTGTATCCTGTTTTGGATACTTTCATAGAATGAGTGATATGCTGCATTTTTATATATAACTGTTGGTTATCTTTTACTATAGTTGTTCATTTCTAGTTCATATTGTTTAATGCTTCCGCTATTGAATATTATGTTTCTTTTTCTACTGTGCTACACTTTGAAAAATGAGGGCATAGTTTCCCCATTATCAGATCTGGGCCCTCACTTCTAGTCGGAAGCCTCTAGCATTTGGGGAAATGTGATTGAGGTCATGTGAACAACCGTGTTCGGGGCACCCGTTGTGTGGATTCCAGATCTGGGACGTTACAAAGTGGTATCAGAGGAGTTTCTTTTCTTTGACTTACTGTTTGGAGCCTATAGTAAGAGATAGGATGGAATTGGTATTTGGTAATAAGATGTGCTAGGGAGTAGCTAACCAGTGTATAGGGAAAAACCAATTTACCTCGTGTTGCAATTTTTCTGATTTTTCACTTTTACAGTTGATTTGATTTTCACCATTGGGTGACACACTTGTGGTGTGATATTTATATTTTTATACTGGGTTCTATTTAGTTGAAACCCAATGAGATGACGGTATGCCATCTCATGCATCATTTAGGCACATGATATAAATCACATGTCATGAATTATTTCCATGCCATGTAGGTTCATTAGAAATTGTATGTTGTTATGATAGTTTTTGTGCTAGAAAAGAATGCTGTTGTGATATCTACTTTGATAAATACCTACTATTTGATAGGTTATTATTTTGTGAGGTTTTGATATAATGAACGCCAAACTTTGTTTCTTGAGGAGTATGGGCCCTCAATGATCGGAATTTGGTGGATCATCGACGTTTTTATTTTTTTATGACATGTATATGATGACAAAATTTGATTCACGGGAAGTATGGGCCCTCACGAATCGAAATTTGGAACTTAGGTGTTTCTTTCCATATTTTTCTGGGTTCCAGAGTGGTTTTTGAGGCTTACTTTTTGGAAAACTCAGCATACACATCGTGTAGTTCTATGGACACACGCCGTATGTTCTTCTGTTTGGGAAGAAATGGAAAATTTTTAAGTACATGCTGTTTACCATAAGTACACGTTGTGTAGTCTCTTACCGTGTCATAGGCCGTGTGTGTAGAGACACGGGATAGGGAAGTTTTGGGGGGAACACGCCGTGTACTGGTTGAACATGCCGTGTAGTGTCGACCCAATGTCCGCCCGTGTAACAAACAACATGGACGACGGAACCTTAAGACATACACATCGTGTCGACCTTCAACACGCCGTGTAGTCTGACCCAGGTACCCGACCGTGTCGCAGACAACACAGGTTGATGTTATCTTTCCTTGTACACACCATGTCTTTTTGGAATACGCCATGTAGTGTGACCTGAGTATATAGGTCGTGTCATGAACAACATGGGCCGATGAAAGCTTGTGGAGTACACGCCGTGTCTACCTCTGAACACGTGGTGTAGTTTTATTTTAGGAGAGCCATGTGGCTTAAGCTGTGTAGAAGGACTCGAGCAGGGAAGACGGATTCAAGTACACACCGTGTGTTAAGACAACATGCCGTATAGTTTGGGTGTTACACAGCTAGTTTAAGATGAAGTACACGCCCATGTGGATGGCTTGTAAGAACACACCGTATAGTATTTATACACATCGTGTAGTCAAGTTTTGTAAAATGTGAATGCTTTTCTTCTCCTATACCCTTCATGGACTCCTCATTTTCGGTCTTTGATAATCTTGATCTAAGGTGTGCGTTTGACCTTGTAGAGTCATGCCACCAAGACCACAACTGGTTGTTCACCAGGAGAGCGACGATGATTATACTACTAAGATAGTAGTCCATGGGATACTAGTGGATCCTCCAGTAGTTCCATATGCGGCACCAGCTGTTATACCAGACACAGGCACGGATGCCCAGTTCCGTGAAGGCTTCATGCGGTTCATGCAGACCTTCCAGGGAGCACCACAGGCCGCCACATCTATGGCAGAGCTGACTTGTATCTTCGAGCAGCAATATCCACCTATGTTATTAGGGGATGACGGACCACAAGCTGTAGAGTAATGGTTGGATTCGATGTAGACGATATTTGAGCATCTGGAGACACCTCCTGGGAGGAGGGTCAAGCTCGTTACATACATGCTACGTGATTTCACCAAGAGGTGGTGGGATGTTACCATCCAGTCTGAGCATCACCGAGACATGGTGTGGGAAGATTTGCAGACAGCCTTCTATGACTTCTTCCCAGAGACGCTGAGGGAAGATCGAGCTCGAGAGTTCATGAATCTGCATCAGGGTTCCATGTTAGTGATGGATTATTCTACTCGCTTCACCGAGATTCAGTGTTTTGCACCAGTTATGATGGGTGATGAAGAGTTGAGGTCTATACGCATCAAGGATGGTCTTTGGTGTGACATATGAGTGCTGGTGAACGTTTTTAGGTTTCCTACCATGCATGCTATTGTGAACCAGGCACTGATTACAGAGCAGAACCTGTGATAAGATAGTGGTGTGGGCTAGGGCGGTTCGACACCATTTTCAGGTAGTATTTCTACCGGCAAGAGGAATAGGCAGATGGAATTCTATCATAGTGGTATTACTAGTCAGAAGAATACTTCAAGTGGCTAGGTCATGTGCTACTAGTGTGGTAGAGAGGGTCACAAGAGACCTCAGTGTCCGCATGACCTAGTGGAGTGCCGAGCTTGCGTCCAGACGAGTCATCTCTAGAGTTTTTGTAGGGAGTTTCTACCAGTGGCTAGTGAGAGGGGTTCTGTGCATACTCCACATGCGGGAGAAGGACCAACAGCTTCTTACTAGTCAGGAAACTGGAATATTTCAGGGCGTGCAGGCAGAGATGGTGGTCGTGGCCGTGGTTGCCAGACACCAGGATCTCAGAGACAACAGGGTGGGTTAGCTCAGGGTAGCCAGGATGTGTCATAGGGTCGTGACACTGGGAAGGAATATACAGTGCAACAGACCCAATAGAAGTAGGATCCCGGACCTTCCACTGTCTGAGGTACTATTCTAGTGGCTTCTGTTTTATCTTCTATACTTTTCGATATGGGTGCTACACATAGCTTTATATTTGAGCCTGTCGTGAAGATCCTTAGGCTTTCTGTTTCTTCTTATTCTAATGTTATGACACTAGATACCCCACTGGGAACTAGAATGACCTGTATGCGCCAGTGCAGGGAGTGCCCCTAGAGGTTGGTGGGTGTCACTTTCCATGGGACCTCTATGTATTGGAGATGACGAGTTATGATTTCATCCTCAGGATGAACTGGTTGGCACCCTTTCGAGCCTTTGTGGATTGCTATCATCTCAGGGTGAGTTTCACGTCACTAGAGGGAGGAGATTTTCTATACAAGAGAGAATGAGATGTCCAGGCGAGTCGAGCTGGACCCAAGCATCGTGGGTGAGGTGGTGTGACAGCCCAGATTGCGAGTTTATATCTGGATGACTAGGGAACTCTTCAGAAGGATTTCCCCCCAGTAGTTGATCATTTCAGGGATGTCTTCCCGGATGACTTTTCAGGTCTACATCCGGAGCGTGAGGTCAATTTATCTATTGAGCTTGTGCCAGGAGTGGCACCGGTGTCCATTCCTCCTTATAGTATGACCACACCTGAGTTACAGGAGCTCAAGAGGAAGTTAGAGGTGTCTTAGGCAAAGGGTTTTATCCGACCCAGTACTTCTCCTTGGGGTTCTCCGGTCCTTTTTGCGAAGAAGGTAGATGATACCCTTAGACTCTGTGTGGACTATCTAAAGTTGAACTAGTTAAGGGTCAATAACTTGTATCCCTTACCAAGGATTGATGATCTATTCGATCAACTTAGAGGAGCACAAGTGTTCTCGAAGATTTAATTGAGATCCGGATATCATCAGTTGCGCGTGAGACCATTGAACATACCGCTTATGGCCTTTCATAGCAGATATGATCTTTCTAATTACTTAGTCATGCCGTTTGGACTCACAAACGCGCCAACAGTTTTTATGGCTTTGATGAATCGTGTGTTCCACCCTTATCTGGATTCTTTTGTGGTAGTCATCGTGGAAGACATCTTGGTGTACTCTCACACTCGACTTGACCATGCCACCCATCTTGAGATCATATTGAGTACACTGAGAGAGCATCAGCTATATGCTAAGCTCTCAAAGTGCCACTTTTGGATGGACCAAATTCACTTCCTAGGTCATATTATCTCAGAGGCAGGAGTAGCAATAGACCTAGAGAAAGTGAGAGCAGTAGTTTTCTGGGAGCAACCTAAGAACGTGTTTGAGATACAGAGTTTCTTGGGGCTGGCTGGTTACTAAAGGCTCTTTATACAAGACTTCTCCCGCTTACCAGAACCATTGATGGGATTGACTAAGAAGGGTGTGAAGTTTGTTTGGTCAGAATTTTGTGAGACAAATTTTAAAGAGATGAAGGGGAGATTGACATCAGCACCATTCCTGATACTTATAGAGCAAGTGAAGAGCTATATAGTTTACTGTGATGCATCAGGTATTGGGTTGGAAGCAGTGTTGATGCAGGGAGATCGAGTAGTTGTGGACGGGTCTCAGCAGTTGAGGCCACATGAGAGGAATTACCTGATGCATGATCAAGAGTTGGCTGTACTTTTTCATGCGTTATGCTGTTGGAGACATTATCTCTTGGGAGAAAATTTTTTGGTGTTTACGAACCACAAAAGTATCAAGTATATCTTTACCTAGCATGAACTGAATTTGAGACAGCGAAGGTGGGTTGAATACCTTCAGTCCTTCGACTTTGAGCTTGCTTATACACCTGGTAAGGGTAACACAGCAGCTGATGCACTGAGTAGGTTGACTCAGATATAGGCAGTTCAAGAGGCTAGTGGCGAGTGGCAGCTTATGGATTTGTTCCCTGAGATGCATTTAGAGGTGCATGATAGTCAGGGGTGAGCCTATATTTCTTATTTAGTTGTGACCTCTACCCTCCTAGATAGAGTGAGGATGAGACAACTATCAGATTCGAATGGCCAAGTTCTATGGGAGTCGGTGGCAAGTGAGGACCCTCCTCCTGGTTGGACGATAGATGATGATAAGTTACTACGTTTCCATGGATGAGTGTGGGTTCTAGGGGATATACGTGAGGAGTTGATGCGGTAGTTTCCTGATTCATCTTGGGCAGTTCATCCCGGATTTACCAAAATGTACCGTGACTTGAGACATCAGTATTGGTGGCCAAGTATGAAGAGAGAGATCACTTGTTTTGTTACTAGATGTTCCACTTGTCAGCAGGTAAAGGCGGAGCATCAGAGGCCAGCCGAACTATTACAATAGTTACCCATTCTGGAATGGAAATGGGATGATGTCACGATGGACTTCATAACCGGGTTGCCGAGGTCACCATGAGGCAATGATGTCATGTGGTTTTTTGTGGACAGACTCACAAGGGTATCTCACTTTTTGACAATCAAGGAGACCTTCTTTGTTGATGAGCATGGAAAATTGTATATCAGAGATTTAGTACGTCTTTATGGGGTCCCTCGTTCTATCGTTTCAGATCGGGAGTCCAGTTTTACGTCTCGTTTCTGGTAGGGATTTCAAAGGGCACTAGGTACACATGTGCTTCTGAGCACATCTTACCACCCTCATACTGATGGCCAGTCAGAGTGTACAATAGAGGTACTTGAGGACATGCTGCATGCATGCGTCCTGGAATTTGGGGGCTCTTGTGAGAAGCACATACCCCTGGTTGAGTTTTCCTACAATAATAGTTTTTAGGAAACTATTGAGATGACACCTTACAAGGCTTTATATGGTATGCCATGCCAATCACCCTTATGATAGTTAGAGGTAGGTGAGACAGCTTTACTGGGACCACATCTCGTGCAAGAGACTTCAGAGCAGGTCCAGTTGATTCAGAAGCAGATGGGTACTGCACAGTCTTGTCAGAAATCTTATGTTGATCGCCGCAGATGACCCCTAGAGTTTATGCTTGGGGATCAAGTTTTCTTGCATGTTTTGTCAAGTTTGGGACACAGGTGAATCAGGAGACAAGATAAACTTTCACCGAGGTATGTGGGGCCGTTTAAGATTCTTAAGTGAGTCGGGCCGGTTGCTTATCAGTTACAGTTACCACAAAGGTACTGGGTCATGCATGACATCTTCCATATATCTCAACTGCACCACTATCACTCAGACCCATCTCATGTTTTTCAGCCCGAGGAGGTTGAGCTTCAGGTCAATGCATCCTTTGAGGAGCATCCGATTCGTATTTTTGATAGGATCATGAAGGTTCTCCGAGGCCAGTTAGTTCCTCTCGTACGGGTGCTATGGAAACATGGCCGAGTGCATGATGAAACTTGGGAGCGGGAGACCGTCATATGTGCTCAGTGTCTAGAGTTGTTCTGAGCATTATCTCACCACCATTTGAAGGGAAATTACATGATGAATATCTTTAAGGGGGGAATTTTGTAAGAACCTGGTTTTTATTCTTCAAGTTCGAGTTTCTTCTCTTCCCTTTTCCTTCAGTGTTTTTGAGAAAATAAGGGAAATTGGGGAAAAATACCAAATTTTTTGGGTACACGCCGTGTACTTTTCCACACACCATGTACTTTGGCCGTGTGTGATGAGTACACAGGGCGTGTAGGCCTGTCAGTGATGAGGGGTGTAAAAACTGACTACACACCGTGTACTTAGTATTTACATGCCATGTAATCAGTCGGCATGTGAACAGTAAGGTGGTGGAGGTAGCCGCAAGTGGAGCGACAGTACATGCCATGTAATTAGGACTACACGTTGTGTACTCATGTCGACGGATGAACATTGCCGCAGTGGAAAGAAGCCGCCAAATGAAAAGTTAAAAAAATGAAAAGTAAATGCCATGTACTTGAGAGTACATTCCGTGTAGTCTATTTTTTCACTTAAAATGGGCAGTAGCCTCCTCTTTCAGTAGAGGATGCAATGGGTTCGTTTGGAGCACGAGAGAGATGGATGGGTCTTAGATGAGCTCCCGACCACAAACCGGGAACCCGATTCCTACGTCGTCGATCTCTTTTGAACCGCATGGGTAAGAACTTCCTTCTCCTTGAGTAGTTCTTGATAATTCTTTCCCAAGGGGAAATTATTTAAGTTTGAATGTGTAGTCATTTATCACAGATATACACCATTCTTAGGTGTTTCATAAGATGTCGTTCATGTATATAGATCAGAAGAGATCAAGGTTGGTGGTCTGATGTTTATTTTCAGCTGTTGTGTTGAAATTGTGTACAGTTTTGCTAAACTCCCATGGTTGGGGTGTCCTATGGCTAAGGCCTTTGATGAAAGATATCTAGAATTGTATGGATAATCTAATGATAAGTTAAAACTACTGTTTGAGATCACTGCTTGGATCCAGGACCACCCCGAGGGTGCATTCCTCTGTTTAGCCATTTGGCCAAGATACCCGAGGGTATGCCATGATTATATTGTGCATTTCATTTTCTTGAGATAAAGTTTATATAAATTTATTGTTTATGCTTTGGGGCTCGGCTCGGTTCCTTTAGCCCGAGGGCAGTGTTCTATTAGCCTGTGGGTAGTGTTTTTCTTAGCTTGTGGGTTGTGTTTGGTTAGCCTAAGGGTAACCTTTTTTTATGAATATGGGCTGTAGTTTCTGTTACTGAGGGAAATATCACATATTCCTGAGGGAAATGATCATTATTCCTGAGGGCAATCAACTGCGAGTATTTGATTCTGTTACCTGAGGGTACGGATAGTATGTCTGAGGACACGACTATTTAGAATATTCATTGTGGGGATTTTCTATGTTGTACCTTCCAAGATAAAGCACAAGATTAGAGGTGATAATTAATAATTAAAATGGAAGTGAAACTGGTAGTGATAGTTACTTTTGAGTACTTACTATTTTACTACATTTACTTTTGCACACTACTGTTGCACATTTTCACTGATAGTTGGGAACGAGCCTTTGGTGCATGCCTACTAGGATTTATTTCTCACACCCTGTTTGGGTCATGTATTTGGGACAAACATACTATATTTCTGCAGGTTTCGATAAGGGAAAGAGTCCCTATACAGGTACATGATTGTAGCAGAGGAGTAGGAGAGCATGGGACCGAGCTTAGGCTTGCGATGTTGCTGCATTCTGTTCACTCTATTTTGTTCTGTTTTGTTGTACCTTGTACTTTGAGTTGTATTGTACTCTATTTCATTGTATCCTGTTTTGGATACTTTCATTGAATGAGTGACATGCTGCATTTTTATATATAACTGTTGGTTATCTTTTACTGCAGTTGTTCATTTCTAGTTTATATTGTTTACTGCTTGGGCTGTTGAATATTATGTTTCTTTTTCCACTGCACTACACTTTGACAAATGAGGGCATAGTTTCCCCATTATCAGATCTGATCCCTCACTGCTAGTTGGCATCCTATGGCGTTTGGGGAAATGCGCTTGAGGTCATGTGACCAACTGGGTTCGGGGCACCCGTTGTATGGCTTCCAGATCCGGGATGTTACAAAGTGGTATCAGAGAAGTTTCTTTTCTTTGAATTATTATTTGGATCCTATTGTCAGAGATAAGAAGGAATTGGTATTTAGTAATAAGATTTTCCTGAGAGTAGCTAAACCGTATACAGGGAAAACCCAATTTACCTCGTGTTGTAATTTTTCTGATTTTTCACTTTTACAGTTGATTTGATTTTCACCGTTGGGTGACGCACTTGTGGTGTGCTGTTTATATTTTTATACTGGGTTTTATTTAGTTGAAACTCGATGAGATGAGGGTATGCCATCTCATGTATCATTTAGACACATGATAGAAATCACATGTCATGAATTATTTCCATGCCATGTAGGTGCATTAGAAATTGCATGTTGTTGTGATAGTTGTTATGCTAGAAAATCTTGCTGTTGTGATAGCTACTTTGATAAATACCTGCTATTTGATAGGGTATTTTTGTGTGAGTTTTTGATAAAATGAACTCCAAATTTTGGTTCTTGAGGAGTATGTGACCTCAATGACTGTAATTTGGTGGATCATCGATGTGTTTGTTTTTTTATAACTTGTATAATAAGACAAACTTTGATTCGTGGGAAATATGGGCCTTCACGGATCAGAATTTGGAACTTAGGTATTTGTTTCTGTGTTTTTCTAGGTTCCGGAGTGGTTTCTGAGGCTTACTATCTGGAAAAACCAGCATAGATGCCATGTAGTTCTATGGACACACACTGTATGTTCTTCTGTTCGGGATGAAATGGAAAATTTTTAAGTACACTCCATGTACCCTAAGTACACTATGTGTATTCTCTTACTGTGTCATAGGTCGTGTGGGCAGAGACATGGGATATGGAAGTTTTGGGGAGAAGACGTTGTGTACTAGTTGAACATGCTGTGTAGTGTCGAACCAGTGTCTTTCTGTGTAACAAACAACAAAAACGATGGAACCTTAAGACATACATGCCATGTCGACCTTTAACACGCCATGTAGTCTGACCCAGGTACCCAACCGTGTCACAAACAACATGGTTCGGTGTTATCTTTCCTTGTAAAAATTGTGTCTTTTTGGAATACGCCATGTAGTGTGACCTGAGTATACAGGTCGTGTCATGAACAACACGGGCCGATGAAAGCTTGTGGAGTACACACCATGTCTACCTCTGAACACGCCGTGTAGTTTTGTTTTAGGAGAGCCATGCATCTTAAGCCATGTAGAAGGAATCAGGTAGGGAAGAAGGATTCAAGTACACGCCGTGTGTTAAGACAACACACCGTGTATTTGGGGTGTTACACGACTAGTTTAAGCTGGAGTACACGCCCATGTGGATGGATAGTAAGAACACACCGTGTAGTATTTATACATTCCATGTAGTCATTTTTTGTAAAACTTGAATGCTTTTCTTCTCCTATTCTCTTCTTGGCCTCCTCATTTTCAGTCTTTGATAATCTTGATATAAGGTGTGCATTTGACCTTGTAGAGTCATGCCACCGAGACAAACACTGGTTGTTTTCCAAGAGAGGGGCGATGATTATACTCCTGAGATGGTAGGCCATGGGCTACTAATGGATCCTCCAGTAGTGTCAGATGCGGCGCCAGGCATTATACTGGACACAATAGCGGATGCGCAGTTCCGTGAAGGCTTCATGCGGTTCATGAAGACCTTCCAGGGAGCACCAAAGGCCGCCACATCTATGGCAGAGCTGACTCATATCTTCCAGCAGCAGCATCCGCCTACATTTTCAGGGGATGCTAGACCACAAGCTGTAGATTCATGGCTCGATTCGATGCAGACGATATTAAAGCATCTAGAGATGCCTCCTGGGAGGAGGGTCAAGCTCGCTAAATACATGCAGCGTGATTCCTCCAAGAGGTGGTGAGATGTTACCACCTAGTCTGAGCATCACCGAGACATGGCGTGGGAAGATTTTCAGGCATCCTTCTATGAATTCTTCTTCCTGGAGGCGCTGAGGGAAGATCGAGCTCGAGAGTTCATGAATCTGCAGCAGGGCGCCATGTCAGTGATGGATTATTCTGCTTGCTTCACCGAGCTTCAGAGTTTTGTACCAGTTCTTGTGGGTGATGAGGCATTGAGGGCTAGACGCTTCGAGGATGGTCTTTGGTGTGACATCCGAGCACTGATGAATGTTTTCAGGTTGCCTATCATGCATGCTATTGTGAACCAGGCACTGATTACAGAGCAGAACCTGTGGGAAGCTAGTGGTGTGGGCCATGGTGATTTGACACTAGTTTTCGGTACTATTTCTACTAGCTATAGGAAGAGGTAGATGGACTTCTCTCATGGTGGTAGTACTATTCAGAAGAACACTTCAGGTGGCCAGGTCATGTGCTACCAGTGTGGTAGAGAGGGGCACAAGATAGATCAGTGTCCGCGTGACCTAGTGGAGTGCTGAGCTTGCGGCAAGATGAGTCATCTTCGGTGTTTTTGCAGGGAGTTTCTACCAGTGGCTAGTGAGAGGGGTTCTGTGCAGAATCCACATGTGGGAGAAGGACTAGCAGCTTCTTACCAGTCGGGAAACTGGAATATGTCAGGGCATGTAGGCAGAGATGGTGGTTATGGCTGTGGTAGCCAGACACCAGGATGTCAGAGACACTAGGGAAGGTTAGCTCAGGGTAGCCAGGCTATGTCGTAGGGTCGCGACACTAGGCATGCATATGAAATGCAAAAAACCCAACATGAGCAGGATCCCAGACATTCCATTTTCAGAGGTACTATTCTAGTTTCTTCTGTTTTATCTTCTATACTTTTTGATATGAGTGCTACACATTGCTTTATATCTGAGCCCATCATGAAGAGCCTTGGGATTTCTGTTTCTTATTCTTTTTATGTTATGATGCTAGATACACTGTTGGGAAATAGAACGACTGGTATGAGTCAGTGAAGGGAGTGCACCCTAGAGGTTGGTGGGTGTCACTTTCCATGGGACCTCTATGTCTTGGAGATGAAGAGTTATGATGTCATCCTCGGGATGGACTGGTTGGTACCCTTTCGAGACTTTGTGAATTTCTATCATCGTAGGGTGAGTTTCATGTCACTAGAGGGCAGAGAGTTTCTATACAAGGGTGAATGGGATGTCCAGGTGAGCTGAACTGGACCCGAGCATCGTGGGCGAGGTGGTGTGACAACCCAGATTGCGAGTTTATATATGGATTACCAGTGAACTTTTCAAAAGGATTTCCCTCCAGTAGTTGATCGTTTTAGGGATGTATTCCTGGACGACTTTTCAGGTCTACCTCCGAAGCGTGAGGTCGATTTCTCTATTGCGCTTGTTCTAGGAGTTGCACTGGTGTCCATTCCTCCTTATAGGATGACCACACTTGAGTAGAATGAGCTCAAGAGACATTTAGAGGAGTTGCAGGCAAAGGGTTTTATCTGAACTAGTACTTCTTCTTTGGGTTCTCCGGTCCTTTTGCGAAGAAGGAGGACGATACCCTCAGACTCTGTGTGGACTATCGAAAACTGAACCAGTTAACAGTCAAGAACTGGTATCCCTTACCAAGTATTGATGATTTATTTTATCAACTTCAAGGAGCACGAGTGTTCTCCAAGATTGACTTGAGATCCAGATATCATTAATTGCGCATGAGACCATCAAATATACAACTTACGACCTTTCAGAGCAGATATGGTCTTTATGAGTACTTAGTCATGCCATTTGGAATCACGAACGCGCCATCAGTTTTCATGGATTTGATGAATCGTGTGTTCCACATTTATTTGGATTCTTTTGTGGTAGTCTTCGTGGATGAAATCTTGGTGTACTCTCACACTCAACACGACCATGCCACCCATCTTGAGATCGTATTGAGTACACTGAGAGAGCATCAGCTATATGCTAAGCTCTCAAAGTGCCACTTTTGGGTGGAAAAGATTCACTTCCTCGATCATATTATCTCAGAGGAATGATTTTCAGTAGACCCAGAGAAAGTGAGAGCAGTAGTTTCCTGGGAGAATCCTAAGAATGTGTTTGATATACCGAGTTTCTTGGGGCTGACTGGTTACTACAGGAACTTTATACTGGACTTCTCCCACTTAGCAGCGCTGTTGAAGGGTTTGACTAAGAAGTGTGTGGAGTTTGTTTGGTCAGAACCTTGCGAGACAACCTTTAAGGAGCTGAAAGGAAGGTTGACATCAACACCAGTCCTGATACTTCCATAGAAAGGGAAGAGCTATACAGTTTACTATGATGCCTCAGGTATTGGACTGGGAGGAGTGTTGATGTAGGGTGATCGATTAGTTACATATAGGTCTCGGTAGTGGAGGCCACATGAGAGGAATTACCCGGTGCATGATCTCAAGTTGGCAGTAGTTGTTCATGCGTTACACTATTGGAGACATTATCTATTGGGAGATTTTTTTTGGTGTTTACGGACCACAAAAGTATCAAGTATATCTTTACCCAGTGTGACCTGAATTTGAGACAGTGAAGGTGGGTTGAATACCTTCAGTACTTCAACTTTGATCTTGCTTATACACCTAGTAAGGGTAACACATTTGCTGATTCACTGAGTATGAGGACTCAGATACAGGCAGTGTAAGAGGCCAGTGGTGAGTGGAAGCTTATGGATTTGTTCTCTGAGATGCATTTAGAGGTGCACGATAGTCAGGGGCGATCCTATATTTCTTCTTTAGGTGTGACCTCTACCCTCCTGTATAGAGTGAGGATGATACAACTATCAAATTTGAAAGGCCTAGTTCTACGGGAGTCGGTGGAAAGTGAGGACCCACCTCTTGGTTGGACGATAGACGATGATGAGGTACTGTGTTTCCATAGACGAGTGTGGGTTCTAGAGGGTATACATGAGGAGTTGATGCGAGAGTTTTATGTTTCAGCTTGGGCAGTTCATCCTGGAGTTACCAAAATGTACCGTGACTTGAGACATCAGTATTGGTGACTGGGTATGAAGAGAGAGATCATTCGTTTTGTTACTAGATGTTCCACCTATCAGCAGGTGAAGGCGGAGCATCAGAGGCTAGCCAGACTGTTACAGTAGTTACCCATTCTGGAGTGGGAATGGGATGATGTCATGATGGACTTCGTGAATGGGTTTCCGAGGTTACCTTGAGGCAATGATATCGTGTGGGTTGTTGTGGACAGACTCACGAAGGTAGCTCACTTTTTTCCCGATCAAGGAGACCTTTGGTGTTGACGATCTCAGGAAATTGTATATCCGAGAGGTAGTATATCTTCATGGGGTCCCTCATTCTATCGTTTCAGATAGGGATGCTGGTTTTACGTCTTTTTTCTGGCAGGGATTTCAGAGGGCACTAGGTACACAGGTGCTTCTGAGCACAACTTACCATCCTCAGACCGATGGCCAGTCAGAGTGTACAATGTAGGTTCTTGAGGACATGCTGCGTGCATGCATTCTGGACTTTGGGGGATCCTGGGAGAAGCACATACCCCTGGTTGAGTTTTCCTAAAATAATAGTTTTCAGGAAACTACTGAGATGGAGCCTTACGAGGAATTATATGGTAGGCCATGCCGATCACCCTTGTTCTTGTTAGAGGCAGGTGAGGCAACTTTATTGGGACCACATCTCGTGCAGAATACTTCAGAGTAGGTCCAGTTGATTCAGAAGTGGATGGCTACTGCACAGTCTCATCAGAAATCTTATGCTGATCGCCACAGACAACCCTTAGAGTTCGTGGTTGGGGATCAAGTTTTATTGCGTGTTTCACTGAGTTTGGGACATAGTCGGATTAGGAGACAGGGTAAACTTTCACTGAGGTATGTGGGTCCGTTTGAGAATTTGAAGAGATTCAGGCCAGTTGCCTATCAGTTACAGTTACCAAAGAGGTACCGGGCCATGCATGACGTCTTCCATGTATCTTAGCTGCACCATTATCACTCAGACCCATCTCACATTTTTCATCCTGAGGAGGTTGAGCTTCAGGTCGATTCATCCTTTTAGGAGCATCCGATTCATATTTTTGATAGGAACACGAAGGTTCTCCGAGGCTGGTCAGTTCCTCTCATACAGGTGCTATGACAGCATGGCCGAGTGCAGGATGAAAAATGGGAGTGGGAGACCTACGTACATGCTCAGTGGCCAGAGTTGTTCTGAGATTTATCTCACCACCCTTTGAAGGGAAATTCAGGGACAAATTTCTTTAAGAGGGGAAGTTTTTAAGAACTCGGTTCTTATTCTTGGGGTACGAGTTTATTCTCTTCCCTTTTCCTTAAGTGTTTTTGAGAAAATAAGGGAAATTGGGGGAAAATACCAAATTTTGTGGGTACAAACCATGTACTTTTCCACATGACATGTACTTTGGTAGTGTGGGATGAGTACACAGGGTGTGTAGGCCTGTCAGCGATGAGGGGTGTAAAAACTGACTACACGCCGTGTACTTAGTATTTACACTCCGTGTAATCAGTCGGCATGTGAATAGTAAGGTGGTAGAGGCATTCACCAGCAGAGAGACATTACACGCCATTAATTAGGAATACACGTCGTGCACTCATGTAGATGGATGAATAGTTCCGTGGTGGAAAGAAGCCGCTAGAGGAATAGTTATAAAAAATGAAAAGTACATGCCATGTACTTGAGAGTACACGCCGTGTAGTCTATTTTTTTCACTTAAAAATGGCAGTAGAATTGATTAGTCACTGAAAGTGGCTAATATTAATTTTTAAGATCTTAATATTAATGTTTTTAAAAGTTTATAAACATCAATTTTAGTCCAATTCAGAAATTGAACTTCATTTCCCATCATTGTGCAATTCATGCATAAATTGTCAATTTAGTCCCACTCAATAATTTGCTTGTGGAAATTACAATATTCATCATTTTAATTTGGTATTTTGGTATATGATTAATCACATTATTTGGAACATTTTTTCTTTTAGGTCTGATGGATGAATCACAAGTAAAGATGGATATTTTTTCACCTGAAGGCAGAAACTTTTTGGAAAAAGCATAATGGGCCTAAGGCCCATCAAACAAATGTGGGGCCCAAAAAACAAGCCCAATGAATCTAAAATTTATACATTATAAATATAAAAATATGAGGATCATTTTATTACACTGTCTCCGGAGCTAATTCTGATGTTTTCATGATGATAAAGGGATATGAAGTTGAGATTTAAATGGTGGACCCGACATTAATGCACAGAAATCCGTCTCACCATTTAGACCATACTTCTAAACGGATGAGGAAAATTTCCTGAAATTTTTATAGCTAACAGAGGAAAGATGGAGTAAGATATTTCTCTTCTACAACCACTCCAGATTCGGCCTTCTTAAATTACAAAATCACACGTCAATATGGTGGACGAATCTGGACAGTTTTTCGGGTCAAATTCGAAACGTCAATTTCCTGTTGATTATTCACCCTCCTTTTGACTCTATTAATTGTTGGGGTTTGAATTAATTGTTTGGGTATGGACCTAAGGCTCCTAATATTACTATATAAGGATCTAGTGGTGAAGGTAATAAGGGTGGATATTTTTCTTATCATCTTTTGTTGCTTGTTTCATTGTAAGGTTATGCTTCCAAATTTCCTTGTAATGTTTTCCATTTCCATGTAAGTTTATTTTTTGAATCTTTATGTTCTTAATCAACTTATTTATCTTCTATATTTTTTATTTCATTTATTAAAACATTATTATCACAAAGCATAGTGATATCTCTGTGTTTTTTTGAATTAGTTCACACATAGGTGTGAATTTCATTCACACACACAGAAAAGTGCTCGTTATTTCCGCAGTTTTAATTTCTTCAATACAATTCTTGTTAGCCATATTCCGCCCACCATTGAGAGTATACCATAAATGTAGGGATAACACTTTAATGGGTTGATCTTAGGAGGTTGAAAAGGATGGATTGAATGTTATTTTATGAACGAATTGTTGTTAATTGGATAATTAATTTAAGACATCCATTCATCAGTTATTTCTACTCTTCATCTTTACTGTGTTTGAACAAACTAAATTCAATTACTAAATGACCATATACCTCGGAGAGATCATGAATTTGGTTCTATAAGTGTATATGGGATTATTAATTGTGTTTAGTATGTACCAAACCAGAAAATGATGAATGTAGTGTTATTTTTGAAGAATGGATTCATCAAGAATTAATAAAACCAAAATTGTCTAAAGAAGTAAAATTCATTCAATCCACCCCGAGCATAATCCTAAGATCAACCCATTTTATTTGAATTGAATTCACTTAGGTTTCTTAGTTTTCTTTAAACCATCCAAAATCAAACCCAAATTTGGCTACTTCATAGCCCATCCTTCACCAAATCATAGCATCTCAAGGTTACTTCTTCAGTCCCTGTGGATTCGACCCCTACATGTACTACATCGACCGCTTTTACCAGTAGGGTAAATTTGGGTGCAACCAAGACTCCTCTTTTGGAAGAGGAGGGAGTGGGTTTGCTTGGAGCACGAGAGAGACGACCGAATCTTGGAAGATCTCCCGACCGCACACTGGGAACTCGATTCCTACGCCGTCGATCTCTTTTGAATCGCACGAGTAAGACCTTACTTCTCCTTGAGTAGTTCTTGACAATTATTTCCTGAGGGGATGTTATTTGAGTTTGAATGTGTAGTCATTTATCACAGATCTACGCCGTTATCGAGTGTTTTGTAAGACACCGTTCACGTATATAGATCAGAAGAGGTCAAGGTAGGTGGTCTGATGTTTATTTTCAACTATTGTGTTAAAATTGTGTACCATTGTGCTACGCGCCCATGGTTGGGGTGTCCTGTGGCTGATGCCTTTTCTGAAAGATATCTATAATTGTATGGATAATCTAATGATAAGTTAAAACTACTGTTTGGGATCACTGCCTGGATCCGGGACCACCTCGGGGGTGCATTCCTCTATTTAGCCATTTGGATAGGATACCCGAGGGTATTCCATGATTATATTGTGCATTTCATTTTCTTGAGAGAAAGTTTATATAAATTGATTGTTTATGCTTTGGGTCTCACCCCGGTTCCTTTAGACTGAGTGCTGTGTTCTATTAGCTGGTGGGCAGTGTTTGGTTAGCCTGAGGGTAACCTTTGTTTATTCCCGTGGGCAGTAGTTTCTATGCCTGAGGGAAATATCACATATGCCTGAGGGAAATGATCGTTATGCATGAGGGAAATCACCTACGAGTATTTGATTCCAATACCCGAGGGTAAGGATAGTTTGTCTGAGGACACGACTATTTAGAATATTCACTGTGGTGATTTTTTATGTTATACCTGGAAAGCTAAAGCACAAGCTTGGAGGTGATAAGTAATAATTAAAATGGCAATTAAACTAGTAGTGATAGTTACTTTTGATTACTTACTAGTTTACTGCATTTACTTTTGCACACTGCTGTTGCACATTTTCACTGATAGTTGGGCATGGGACTTTGGTGGGTGCCTACTGGGATTTATTTCTCCACCCTATTTGGGTCATGTATTTGGGCCAAATAGACTATATTTCTGCAGGTGTCGACAAGGGAAAGAGTCCCTATGCAGGTACATGATTTTAGCAGAGGAGTAGGAGAGCATGAGACCGAGCTTAGGCTTGAGATGCTGTTGTGTTCTGTTCACTCTGTTTTGTTCTATTTTGTTGTACCTTGTACTTTGAGTTGTATTGTAATCTATTTCATTGTATCCTATTTTGGATGCTTTCATGTAATGAGTGACATGATTCATTTTTATATATATCTGTTGGTTATATTTTACTGCAGTTGTTCATTTATAGTTCATATTGTTTACTGATTTCACTGTCGAATATTTTGTTTATTTTTCCGCTGCACTACACTTTGACAAATGATGGAATAGTTTCCCCATTATCAGACTTGGGACCTCACTGCTAGTCGGCACCCTCTGGCATTTGGGGAAATACGCTTAAGGTCATGTGACCAACCGGGTTCGGGGCACCCGTTGTGTGGCTTCCGGATTCGAGATGTTATAATCATCATGTCAGACCCGCCTTCACCAAAAGGAGGGAAGGGTCAATAGATTTCCAAGAACTTCCTTCTTTAAGTTGAAGAAGAGATAATGACCCCTAAAAGCTGCCTTCAATAGGTCCCGGAGTGGCGACCAGCACCAAGGGTAGAGAATCTCACATAAAATGGAAGGCATTACCCTTTTTATTTTTATAGGAACGAGAGATAAGATAGAAACCCCAACAATACCAAAGATGAAAGTAAAGGAAAAGACAAAAGTAACCCATTACCATATGCATGTTCAACAATAAATAATACAAGCTACAAAAAAACTCCAAAGGTAAAGTACCAAGAAAAGGAAAATGACAACAGCAACTGCCCCAAGGTCTGCGCTAGTACAGTCTCGCACGATCTCTGAAGTCCTCCTGGAAACCTGAAAAAAGTTTTATATATGTAGGGTGAGTATACAAGTACACTCAGTAGGGAAAACCAAAGACTCTCATGCACAATTGAGGAGACATTATAATGCCCATGGAAAAAGAGATAACCAAACACCCAACCAAGAAAAGCTACCCACCCAAACCTCACCAAGGCACGCTCACCAAATAACGCAAGTCAAGTAACATATAGTAATAGCACATCGATATTTGGGTACCCCATGCCACTTTACCACTAGTTATTCAAGACATCCTACACATCGAACCAATCCCGCCATTTTCACCGCAGTCCCACTGCCACACCCGCCCGCACACACCTGGGCCATAACCTCACCGCAATCACACTGCCAAACCCCACCCACAGACACCTAGGCCACAACTACTATCCTGCCCACAGACACCTGGGCCTCAACCACCTAACATAACCATGCCCGCAAAAACCTAGGCTAGAACAACCACTGCCACGCCCGAAGACACCTGGGCCAGAAAGCTACCGTCATGCCCAAAGACACCTGGGCCTCATCCTGAAGATACTTGGGAAACAACCTACCCGTAAACACCTGGGCCAACCACCAGAACTACCCTGACCGAAGATTCTTGAGCTAATAATGGAAATCTGGCCATCACAGCCTACCCGAAGAGTCTTGGGCTATTCGGGAGAAAAGGATCTAATAACCAGCCACTCATAGGAGTGTTGGGAAAAACACCCTCCCCATGAAATGGGGTGTTCGGCACTAAGTGCTCAACGTGGGTGGGGCGCGAATAAGAAACATAAAAGCTACAAAATATATGTATAGGTAACAAAGACTCATCCGAACCTAGGGGTTCCAAAATTTAAGCACAAAAATCCTTGTTACTATTCATTTACAAAAGAAGTCACGACTCGTGGCCAAGTCACAACTCATTCCCAAAATCAATTTCCAACTTAACAATTATTGTTTCCATGTTCAAGTGATCCCATTAGGGTGAATTTTTCACTACTGGGAAACTAACAGCCATAACCACAAGCCAAAAGGAAAGAAACATATAAAAAACAATTTAAGCACCCACACTCGGTTATCTTGCAAGTCCCAACAACAAAGGGATAAGTGAGATCCCTCGAAGTACTGGAACCAAAGAAAACCCCAAGACATAGCCCCATGTCCCCAAAATCCAGGATCCAATGGTCTCTCAACAACAGAGGATTCCACCCCAATTCGTGATATAAGCAGAGTAACCACACAACCTCAAAAATCACAACTAGCGAAAGTACAACAACATGGGATATCATCCCCACCAGCGTCACCAAAGCAATAGGCCCATGGAAGAAACAACCAAACCGCTACCACCAACACAAGGTAGGACCATGCATGTATTTTCTAATTTAAAAGATTTAACACACTCTATGGTTTCATTTCCACTGTGCTTTAACCGGGGTTATCACAAAAAAGGGTTGATCCTGGTGCTTTCAATTTATTCAACCGAGTATACGTAATTAACCATTTCCATGTTACGGTTATTTAAATATCCAGGAGCACCGAGTTTCATTAGTTCATAGAGAAAGACCACCAAAAACCATGATTTTCAGTGAGCATAGGCCCGCACAATTCACAACACATAACAACATAAAGAGTACAACAGGAAATCGATCACACCCACCCTTCATTCTTTAAAAGTCCATTCATTATCTTCGTTAAGTTCGGTTTCGTCAATTTCCACAGAAGAAAAAGCATGCCCACCCCGCATGATACACAGAAAAGAGAGACGAAGGATAAAATCCCTACTTGGTTGATCAAAGATCTAAGTTTTTCTCCACGTGCCAAAACAGGGGAAGCGCGACTCATAGGGCTCACGCACAGGTGAACCACTTTCCTTGGGAAAGAAGGGACTTCAAACGCACAAGGAAAAGGAGGAGACTAGCCAAGAGGGAGAAGACGAAGTTCTAGGACGATAAAAAGATGAGATACCCAATATTATAGGATAAGGAATTTGAATGCCTTGGAAGTCGGATCGTGGTTTTACCACGTGGTTGGGTGGTTACACACGACTTAATTAATTGCTATTTAATAGGGAGGTTTATCGGGTTTTTTATATATTAATTATGGGTTAAAAACGGCCTTGAATGCATTGAAAGGTCAAAAATTACTAAAAGAGGCGTTACGGATAAAACTGTAGAAGGAATACCCGACAAGGCTGGATAACACCGATCGGTCGCGCGATCGGTCGTACTGATCGGTCGTGCCTATCGGTCGCACCGATCGGTCGCTCCGATCGGTCGCGCCGATCAGTTGCACCGATCGGTCGGTCGCGCCGAACGAGGGGTGACCCCTTAGGATCCTAGAATTTGGAAAAGGGATGGATCATGAGGGTCTGGGACATTACATCAGATATCTCTCAAACTATTCTTTCCCTCAAGAATCCTGAACCAGACCCGAAGGAAAGAGGGGGGGGGGGGGTCCGAACAACCACCCCAGAAGATACCTCTCAGGAGTGAACCTCTCTGACACAGGAACACCTTATCTCCTGCACAACCATGGATGACCTACCGCTCCTTTCCCCATTCAACCATGCAAAACAAAATACTAAACCGTCTGTCCATGTGGGAGAGGGGTTTCCATTCCTCCGTGTTAAGATACTATCCGTTTTGGCCGGCACTGACTCACCCACACAAGTTTAGGTGCATCAACTTTAATGCGTCCTAACTAAGAATCAGGTCCTTCCCTCCCTATCCCTTAGGACACTTCACATACATTCACAGAAAAAGGAAACTGCCCATCCCATAGTCAACAAGGTAAAGCATTATATAACAAACAAGTACTGACAAAACAGGATAAAACTCAAAACAACTTTGGGTACTGGGGACGCATCTACACTTCCCTTTCCCAGGTACTCTCCTCAATCCCACCATGCCTCCATAATATGCGAACCAACGGGATGGTTCGTCCACGATGCACCTTCTCCTCACAAACCTCGATCATCGCTGGCTGTTCCATGAAGGTTGCATCGTCTTCGATATCTAGATCTCCCCATTTGAGGACGTGAGAATCATCATGCAGATACCGACAATGCTGGGACACATGGAATACATCGTGCACCCTTTGTAGATATGGTGGCAATTCCAGCTGATAAGCCACCTCGCCGACCCGGTGCAACACCTCGAAGGTTCCGAAGAACCCGGGGTAGAGCTTACTCCCCCTGCCAAAAATCTACTGCCCACGCCGAGGGGAGACCTTCAAGAACACGTGGTCCCCAACCTCGAACTCTAAGGGAATTCTCCTATCACCTGCATATGACTTCTGCCGGTCCTGAGCCGCCTTCATCCTCTCTCGTATAAGATGCACCTTCTCTGTTGTGCTATGTACCACCTCCGGCCCAAGAACACCTGCCTCCCCAACTTATTTCCAGCACACGGGTGAGCGACACGACCTCCCATACAAGGCTTCAAACAGAGCCATGCCAATGGTAGAGTGGTATCTATTGTTGTAGGAAAACTCTACCAGAGTCAAGTGTCACACCCACGATCCCCCGATGTCCAGGTTGCTTGCTCGTAGCATATCTTCCAAGGTCTGGATGGTGTGCTCCATCTGCCCATCTGTCTGGGGGTGGAAGGCAGTGCTAAGGCGCAACTGGGTGCCAAAAGCATGCTGCAAACCCCTCTAGACTCATGAGGTAAATCGTGAATCCCTATCCGAGACTATGGAACTTGGAACACCATGAAACCGCACCACCTCGTCCACATACCTCCGTGCTAGAGCATCCACTGCACTCGACTCCTTGATTTCTAGAAAGTGAGCTGATTTCATCAACCGGTCCACTTCTACCTAGATGGCGTCGCACCCTCCTTGAACCTTGGGTAGCCCCGTGACAAAATCCATCGAGATGTCATCCCACTTCCACTCAGGGACATCTAAAGGTTGCAACAAACCACCTGAAACATGGTGTTCAACCTTCACCTGCTGACACACTAGGCACTTGGCCACAAACTCTGCCACCGTCCGTTTTTCCCTGGGCCACCAAAACTGTCTCCTCAGACCCTGGAACATCTTGGAAACTCCTGGGTGCACCACCATGGGTGAGCTGTGGAACTCACCAAGGACTCTCTCGCCCATCGCCTCCGGAACGAAAAACTTCCCTCAAAATAACATCTGATTATGATCGTCTTCTGCCCACCCTTCTAGAGCACTGCCTTTGCTAACCCGGTCACGCACCACTTCACTCTCTGGGTCTTCCCACTGAGACTCCTCCACCTGATGTAACAGAGAAGACTGTACTGTCATCTGATATAGGCAACCCTTACCTCCATCCATCCTCGCATCCAGGTGTAGGGAAACCAACTCCTCCATCGCCCTCAAAGCGTCCGCTGACTCTCGGACCACATCCATATGTGACTTCTTGCTCAAGGCATCAGCCACTGCGTTTCCTTTCCCTGAGGTGTAGGAAATCTCGAAATTGTAGTCCTGAAGAAACTCTATCCAACTTCACTGCCGTAAGTTCAGGTCCCACTGGGAGAAGACATACTTTAAGCTCTTGTGATCGGTGAAGACCAAGAAGCGCTCCCCGATGAGTTAGTACTGCCACAACTTTAGTGCGAACACAACCGTCGCAAGCTCTAGATCATGGGTGTAATAGTTACACTCATGGGGACGTAAAAGCCTAGACACATTGGAGATCCCCCCTTGCTGCTGCATCAACACACATCCGAGGCCCTGCCCTGAAGCATCACAGAACACCTCATATACTGCCCCTTCTTCTGGTAACCTCAACATTGGGGCACTAACCAACTTCTCCTTCAGATAACTGAAGGTTGCCCCACACTGCTCGTCCCACACGAAAGCTCGATCCTTCTTCGTCAAGTCTGTCAAAGGTGCTGCAACTCGGGAGAAGTTGGGTATGAACCTATGATAGTAACCTACCAGCCTGAGGAAAATACGGACCTCGGCCACGTTCTTGGATGCTTCCCAAGAAACAACCGCTTCAACCTTCGATGGGTCTACACCTACTCCCTTCTCGGACACTACGTGCCCAAGGAAGTGCACTTCTTGTGTCCAAAAATTTCATTTTGAAAACTTCCCAAAGAGCTGGTGCTGTCGGAGGACCTCCAAAACCATCCTCAGGTGCTCGGCGTGATCCTCCTCTGATCTTGAATAGATCAGGATGTCATCGATGAACACTACTATGAACCGATCCAGATATTCCCAGAAGACGGAGTCCATAAGCCCCATGAATACAGCTGGAGCATTTGTAATGCCAAACGACATGACCACAAACTCGAAGTGCCCATATCTTCACCTGAAGGCCGTATTTGAGATGTCGCCCTCTTTCACCCTTAACTGGTGATATCCAGACCGTAGGTCGATCTTGGAGAACCATCCTGCCCCCTTCAGTTGGTCGAAAAATTCGTCTATCCACGGAAGAGGGTAGAGATTCTTGACTGTCACCTGATTTAGCCTCCTGTAGTCTATGCACAACCTTAGACCACCATCTGCCTTTTTTGTGAACAAGACTGGAGAACCCCATAGTGGCGCACTTGGTCGAATATAACCCCTATTTATCAGATCGTCAATCTAAATCCGCAACTCCCGTAGCTCCGAAGGTGCCATCCGGTAGGGAGCCATCGGAATTGGACGAGCACCAGGCTGAAGTCTATCCCAAACTCGACATCACGTTGAGGGGGTAGAGTCATCACCTCCTCAGGGAAGACATTCATAAACTCACTGATGATCCCTAGTACCTCCACCATCTCTGAATCCGCTGACTCCACCGATAACTCAGTTAACAAAGTGAGGAGGGGTTCCCCTCACTTGCTGCTCCCCTGTCAACCCCGTTCTCCGATGAAAGTCACACATTGGCCGCTCAAGTTTGAAAACATGACCCTTCCTCGGAAGTAGTCAATGACGGGGCACACAGAGAACAACCAGTAAATGCCTAGGATGACATCGTATGGCTGTATCTGCAACAGTAGGAGATCCATGACTAACTGATGTGGCCCTATCATCAGTCTACATCCTCAAAAAACATATAACAAGTCGGTATGACCTCCAACTGGTGTGATCAACACCAGAGGCACTGGAAGTCTCTCGGCATCTAGACCCAAAGAACGGGCCAGACTGGGTTTAAAAAAGGTGTGCAGAGCTCCTGTATCGAACAAGACGTAAGCAAGGGTACTGAACAAACTGATCGTACCTCGGAAGACCTCCAGTCCTACTAGAAATTCTACCTCCGCAGCGTGAAACTTCCCTCTCCCAGCTCCTCTACCTCTCGGCTGTCGGCCACCTCCCCGACCGTGCCCCGATCGAGGTCCCTGAGGAGCGCCCTGGGGGCGGCCTCCTCCTGCAACGTTTTCCCTCAGAGGAGCGGGATATCGCTTCCCCTACTGCTGCTAAAAGGGCCTAGATGGAATCTACTGCTTCTGAGATGGGTGCTGGGCCTACCCACTACTTCCGTACTACACTATATCTGGGAACTGGTTCCAAAGGTGCCCGTGGCTCCCATAGACGAAGCATCTCGGCCCTGGTCCTGAAGGAAAAGGGTGAGGGCCAGGGGATCAGAACTGGAACTACTGAGGCCTGCTCCCTGCTGGTCGAAACCTAGAGGGTCCTGATGCTGGAGTCCTACCACTGACTACCTTCCCCTTTGAAGAGCCTAGCCGAATCCCCTCTCGTGATACACCTCCCAGCGTGTGCATCCTCTCCACCACTTCATCCTTCTTCTACACCTCTAGGTATGTCGGTTGGGTGAAGGGAGTAACAACGTACTGGAGGGAAGGTCGGAGCGCCTCCTCCAAACGTCTCTCCCGAGACTCCTCATCCGGAAAGAGGTCCGGAGCAAAGAGGAGGAGATCCTTGAACTTGATACCCAACTCTCTCACTGACATAATCCCCTACTGGAGGGAGAGTAGCTCTTGCCTCTTCTCTGCTTCCATCGCAGAAGAGAGGAATTCCTCCCAGAACTCATTCTCGAAATCATCCCATGTCACCTCAGCCTCCCTCTTCTCCCCCAGATAGAGCGTCCACCACTGACGTGCTACTCCCCGCATCTGGCTCATGGCCAGAGGAACCCATTACTCTGCCGGATCTCGGATCAAGCCGAAAGCTATCACCAGCTCCTTTAACCATCTCTCCGTCTCTATGTCTGAGGTGATGTTCTTATACTTCCCAAGGTTCTGCCACTAGAAAGAACGAAGCCTCTTCTGCCACTGATCATCCTACTCCTCTTGGTCAGCCCTCCATCGGTCAGCCGAGTCAACCTTCTGGGCCTCGATCGCCCGCACGACTCTTGGTCGTCTCCCAAGTTCCATAGCTGCAAGGTAAACAAAGAATGCCTAATCCCAGGTAGTGTAGAATATTGTTCTTACATTTTATTTGACTTCTTTATTTATTTATTTTTTGAATCCCCAAAACAGCCAAAAACATGAGAACCCAAGTCATTATGATGCATGTACCTTTCCTAGGGTATCTACCCTACAATCAGTGTAGCCTCACTTGGTCATTCGGTAGGTCCAGATTCCTTGCATCAGATCATGGGGGAACCTAAAATCCCGTGTCCTAGCTGGTCTTCTCTATCCTATTTCACACACCACGGTCACCCAACATTATTTCCCTACCATCCCATGCAATCCTCACTATGCCTACCTCCAGACTCCATCCTATCTCTCAACCTTGCCTCTGATACAATTCTGTCACGACCCGCCTGCACCAAAAGGAGGGAAGGGTCAGAAGATTTCCAAGCCCTTCCTTCTTTAAGTTGAAAAAGAGATAATGACCCCCGAAACCTGCCTTCAATAGGTCCCGGAGTGGCGACCATCGCCAAGGGTATAGAATCTCACACAAAATGGAAGGCATTACCCTTTTTATTTTTATAGGAACGAGAGATAAGATAGCAAACCCAATAATACCAAAGATGAAAGTAAAGTCAAATCCAAAAGTAACCCATTCCCATATACATGTTCAATAGTAAATAATACAGGCTACAAAAAAAAACTCCAAAGGTAAATTACCAAGAAAAGGAAAATGACAACAGAAACTACCCTAAGGTCTACGCTAGTATGGTCCCGCACAATCCCTAAAGTCCTCCTGGATACCTGAAAATAGTTTTATATATGTAGGGTGAGAATACAAGTACACTCAGTAGGGAAAACCAAAGACTCTCGTGCATAAGTGAGGAGACAATTCTAATGCCCGTGGAAAAAGAGATAACCACACACCCAACCAGGAAAAGCTACCCACCCAAACCTCACAAAGGCACTCTCCCCAAATAATGCAAGTCAAGTAACATATAGTAATAGAACATAGATATTTGGGTACCTCGTGCCACTTTCCCACTGGTTATTGAAGACATCCTATGCATCGAACCAATCCCGCAATTTTCACCGCAATCCCACTGCCACACCCGCCCGCACACACTTGGGCCATAACCTCACCGCAGTCCCACTGCCAAACCTCACCCGCAGACACCTGGGCCACAACTGCTATCCCGCCCGCAGACACCTAGGCCTCAATACCCTCACGTGACCATGCCCGTAAACACCTAGGCCAGAACAACCACTGCCACGCCTAAAGACACCTGGGCCATAAAGCTACCGTCACGCCCGAAGACACCTAGGACTCATCCCGAAGATACTTGGGAAACAACCTGCCCATAAACACCTGGGATAACCACCAAAACTACCCTGCTAGAAGATTCTTGAGCTAATAATGGACTTCAGGTCATCACAGCCTGCCTGAAGAGTCTTGGGCTATTCGGGAAAGGGAGCAGAAAAGGAGCTAATAACCAGCCACTCATTGGAGTGTTGGAAAAAACACCCTCCCCATGAAATGGGGTGTTCAGCACTAAGTGCTCAACATGGGTGGGGCATTAATAATAAAAATAAAAGATACAAAATATATGTATATGTAACAAACACTCATCCCAACCTAGGGGTTCCAAAACCTAAGCACAAACATCCTTGTTACTATTCATTTACAAAAGAAGTCACGACTCGCGGCCAAGTCACAACTCATTCCCAGAATCAATTTCCCAACTCAACCATTTTTGTTTTCATGTTCAAGTGATCCCATTAGGGTGAATTCCTCACTACTGGGCAACTAACAGGCATAACCACAAGCCGAAAGTAAAGAAACAACCAAACGAAAATTTAAGCATTCACACCCGGTTCTCTTGAAAGTCACAACAAAAAAGGGATAAGTGAGATCCCTCGAAGTATTGGAATCAAAGAAAACGCCAAGACACAACCCCATGTCCCCAAAATCCAGGAGCCAAAGGTATCTCAACAACAGAGGATTCCACCCCAATTTGTGATATAAGTAGAGTAACCACACAGCCTCAAAAATCACAACCAGTGAAAGTACAACAACAGGGGATCCCATCCCCACCCACGTCACCACAATAATTGGCCTGTGGAAGAAATAACCAAATCGATACCACCAACACAAGGCAGGCCCATGAATTTATTTTCAGATTTAAAATATTTAACTGACTCCATGGTTTCAATTCCACTGTGTTTTAACCGGGGTTATCACAAAAAAGGGTTGATCCTGGTGCTTTCAATTTATTCTACTGAGTATACGTAATTAACCATTTCCATGTTACAATTATTTAAACATCTAGGAACACTGAGGTTCATTAGTGCATAGAGAAAGACCACCAACGACCATGATTTTCTAGAGCATAGGCCTGTACAATTCATAATACATAACAACAAAAAGAGTACAACAGAACATCGATCACACCCCCCTTCATTATTTAAAAGTCCGTTCATTATCTTCGTTAAGTTCAGTTTCATCAATTTCCAAAAAAGAAAAAGCATGCCCACCCCGCATGATACACAGAAAGGAGATATGAAGGAGAAAATCCCTACTTGGTTGATCAAAGATCGAAGTTTTTCTCCACGTGCCAAAATAGGGGAAGCGCGACTCACAGGGCTCCCGCACAGGTGCACCACTTGCCTTAGGAAAGTAGGGACTTCAAACGCACAAGGAAAAGGAGAAGACTAGACAAGAGGGAGAAGAACAACTTCTAGAGTGATAAAAAGATGAGATACCCAACGTTATGGGATAAAGAATTTGAACACCTTGGAAGTCAGATCGTGGTTTTACCATGTGGTTGGGTGGTTACACACGACTGAATTAATTGTTATTTAATTGGGAGGTTTATCGGGATTTTTAGATATTAATTATGGGTTAAAAACGGCCTTGAAACACATTGAAAGGTAAAAAAGACCTAAAAGAGGCGTTACAGGAAAAACTATAGAAGGAAGACCCGACAGGGTTGGATAACACCGATCTGTCGCGCCGATCGGTCGCGCCGATCGGTCGCACCGATCGGTCGTACCGATCATTCAGACCGATCGGTCGCACCGATTGGTTGCACCGATCGGTCGCGCCGAATGAGGGGAAACCCCTTAGGATCCTAGAATTTGGCAAAGGGATGGATCATGAGGGTCTGGGCCATTACACATCATATTCTTGAGAAATCTATAGGATCAAGTTAGATTATTAATATTATTATCATATTTTTTTCCTCAGTTTTAGAAAAAGGACAACCATAAGTCGGGTGAAAACTCATTCCATACGACAAGGAAATGGGTCTTAAACCCAAAATTGAAGGGTGACAAGGGTGTAGTGACTTCCAATAACCTAGATGATGTAATAGTTAGTATTAAATTGTATTTATTTAAATGATTTTATAGATAAATGATATGTTGATTTTGGTATATATATTTTAGTATCAAATATTTTTGAATATTTTTAGTATTTTTAGGTGATTAATGATATTTTGGGAAATGTTTCATTTGGTTGAGGTATATGTAACCCTTAGGTCTAACATGAGATTTAACATGAATGTTTATTTGGGAATAACACAATTAAATCTGTGAATATTGAGGTTATTTGGGATGTAGTGTTATTTAGTTATGTAATGATTTAAATCAAACTTTAGATTTGGAGATTAATATGAATGTGTATTCATTTTGAAATTATTTAACCTAGTGATAACCATTTTTGGTTTTGTTTAACATCTCAATATAAGAGGACTATCTTGATATCATTTTACGAAATAATGTGATTAGTTTGAATTTAATTTTAGTGCACCGGGCATAAAAAATTCATCTTGATTACTCATTATTTGGAGAAAAAGATAATTTTATGGTGAAAAATAAAACAGTATGAAATTAAAATTTTCAAGTAAGTATATTTCCTTATGTTCTTAGTCTAGGTTGTAAAATGATACCTTAAATTTAGGAAACATACCTTGAAATAAAAATTTTATTCTTTTTTGATAAATCCATCATCTATTCTCTCTTAAAAAAGTATAATGTTGTCTCCTAAATGTATCTTATTTCCAAATCTATATATTTTGTTCCCACTAATGCTCTCCCATTTGTAAACCTAGTTATGTGATGGCCTTCTTATTTTATTTTTCCCATTTTAAGGGAATGTTTTGTTAACCCTTTTTATGATGTGGGTTTTTTCCAAAGGAATTTTCAAATGTAAAACCATTGATTATTGAGAATAAGTTAAAATTGTGAGGAAAAAATTTATTTAATAGGGAATTATGTAACACCTAGAAATTTTAAAATAATAACATAATGTTTGATTGCGTATACAACATGCAATACCAAGCTTAAATGACATGTGAAATATATTTCTGTCATATCCAAGACATTAAGTTAGAGGGTATGAATAGAATTAATTAATTTATAAAATATATACAAAGGTCCTACTTAATATAAATTTATTTATAAATTCTTAATTAATGGAAACTCAACTTTTAATAAATATATTTTATTCCACAAAAAATACGTTTCCTTTAAAAATTATTTTTATTGTATTCAGTGAGAAAATATTATAATTAATTTATAGTAATATTATAAATGTTATTTTATAAAATTAACACAATTTTTTAAGTCATCATATCATAATTATATTAGGGTGAAATTTTGGGATTTTTCTGAAATGTTTGATTTTTCAGTGAATAGTGAAAATTACATTTTCTTCAAATTCTAAAATTTCTTTTAATTAAATAAATTAATTTTAAAGATTCATTATATTTTGGATTTGGTATTAAATTTAAATATGAAATAGTTAATTTAGAATAATCTAGTTAATTTGAATCATTAACTTTCATGATTTTGGTATAAGTTTATTTTTATTCTTAAAAACCCGATTTTCTACAAACAATTTTTAAATGTATATTGTTTATCCATTTTAATTAATTAAAATAATACATAATAAAGAAATATTTGAATTAAATTTATATATTATACATATATTTATATGAATTAAAATTTATATAATGATGATTTCTTGTCATAAAGTCAATATTAGATCATCCATTGCTTTAAAAATGCACTCACAACTAGAAATTGGAGCTATACCAAAATACCTATACCAAAGGTTTTAAAAAATATTATCATAACTTTATCTATACCAAAATTTATGGTTAAAAATTAGTATAGAATTATTATATATTAATTCCATACCAATGGTTCATGTAAACTGTTGGTATATACTCTATAAACGAAGACAATATAGATAGTTTACTTGAACCGTTGGTATAAATAATGCTATGAAAAAAGTTTTAAAACATCATTGGTGTAAGATTAAAAACAAATTATAGCTGTGAGAACTCCCCCTACCCATATCTAAATCCCATCTAGATTGATCCCTATGAGTGTATTCCACTTTATTTCCCAATCACAATGATCTATCCTTAGTTTGTGTTTTCATTCAGTTATTTTTGAACATCAAATTGGTGAGTTCCAAATCCACCATATCAAAAATCATTTTCATTTTTTTCTAGGTATAAAACACTAACCTATATATTTTTTATAGTATTATTCTAGATTCATTTAATACGGGTTAGTAATGGTACTCATGTATTGTAGTATTTTTTTATTCTATGTTTTTGTTTGGGTTCTCTTTACTATTATTAGAGTTTTCTTAAATATATACAACTATATTTAGAATTTTAATGATGATGTGTTTGTTTAGGTGTAATATATTTTAAATTTTTAATGTATTAATGTTGTGGGGGTGGGTGTATTTTTATATTTTTATGAGGTTATCTTGCTTTGTGGGGTGGTTTAAGTTTCTGGGATGGGTTTAACTTTCCAGTGGCATCTACTCTGATTTTGGAGGAGTTTTTCTAATTATGTGCTATTGAAACAAGGGATATCCATAATTCTATCAGAGGATAATTTCTTAATTTTTTTTCTTGTTCACTCTATTTATTTCTCTAATTTTCTACAGTCACTAATGCTAACTATTTAATTTTAGTTTGTCAATGGATTATTTTATTATCTCAATCCCTATTGGGGAATTATTTAGTGATGGGTTTCTCACTCTAATTACCAGCCTTGCATTTTTTATATTTAGAACCTAATTTTACTCTCCTGGGAAGTTTTTTCGCTCATATTTTTTATTTTTAGCTTTTCACAGGCAATTTTATCATGATAAAATCAATCTATCAAATAATCAAAATGTTTTCATCTTGAGTAATATACTATTTTTCAAACGCTTCATATTTTATATTGATCCTTGTGTTAATTTGCATCTACATATCAAAACCTAAAAGAGATCCTATTAGGTCATTATTATTCCCAATTTAATTTAATTTTTTTAGTGGAAAGTTATTTTTTGAGTTATTGGATGATCATTAGATATTATTCAGTCTTATAGATGGAGAAAAATGATATATTTTTTCTTTCCACTTAGAGATGGATAAATTTTTATAATAAATTTTGTATTTCATTTCACGGGAGGATATATGGGTAAGAAAATTTGTTAAATTAAAATATATATTATTATTTTTTATATGAATTAACATGTTCATATCAAATTAGATTTAAATTTCCTGATGGTCAAGCTGTGAAGGTTGCATAGTTTATAGAACTTGGGAAATTGTGGTGATCATATAAATATGAGTTATATTTTGGTTGTAAGAGTAGAGTCGTCAATGAGTTATAGGGTTTACCAATATTCAATGAATTTACATCTACACAATACTAAGAAATGATCATTTATTGTAAGAGTAATGAGTTTAAGGTTTTCTTAAAATTTAATATCTTGTGTTTAAAATTTAGTTCCTATTAATTTTATTGATTTATTTACAAATGAATCAGAAAGAAACAAAAAGAAAAATGATTCAATAATGTATATTCACACTTTGGGGCACTCTACAATGTTGAAGAATGAGAGGAACTAGGTACTTTTTAAAACTAATTTAGTTTTATTCTGCATTAACACAACTGATTAAAACATATATTTATCGAGCTTAACTAAATAGAATTTAATCAAATATATAAATATTATATGACATAAAAAAATTAAAGACTGTAACAAAACCTAAAAAAAACAACTAAAAACCCCAAAATAAATATCCCCAAAAATTAAACACAGTTATACCTCTGTGATATATACAAAAAATAACTAACTCTCAAAATCCTATTATAAACCTTTTCCTTTGAGATAACACAACCTGGTACCTCATAAATTACACAATTTTTATCTATTATTGTGGAATCATTGGGCACACTTGGGTTTTATTTGTAGAATACCATGGGATTGATGGTAGAAAAAAATTATTGTATTATCTCAATCATGACTTGAATAAATTTGGTATGAATTGAACTATAGATGTTTTATTTGTATTAATCATGTAAATATGGAAAGTAATTATAGTAAGCGATGTAATGGAGCTTCAAAAAAGAATAAACACAAGATTGTGTAAAGGGAGAGGCATGAGAAAAAGATATATGGTTCTATTTTATTGAAAAATAGATTCATCAAGCTGATGAAATATGATGATGAGAGGTAATGAAGGGAATTTTAAGAACTTGTTAAAGAATATTAATATTATTACGTATGGATAAAACAAAATAAAATATGGAGAAGGAATAATAAATAATTTTTTGTCAAAAAATGGTGGATGAACCTCTTAGGAAATACATTCTATATAAATGGGATTCTTGTGAAGAGAGATGAAATAAATGAATTTTATGCCAAAAGGGAGTAGTAAATTTCTAAATCTAAATTTCAGAAAATAGATAATTAACTATAAATTGGTGAAGATTTGGTGTGTATGTCAAAGGGTGGGTTTGGTCTCTATAAATATGGTATAATGGACTTGCGATGAGAGTAGGAATAAAATATGAGTATGAACTATTCTTTCATGATGAATTAAGAGTATGTAACATATTGAAAAAGGAGGAGATGTAGTCATGAAGATACCCCTATGAATTTCTATGATAAATACGATGTGTTTTAAATGAAAATTTGGAGATAACAATAAAGTATATAGTAAATAAGACCTTTGAATTTTTATGGGAAAAGGAGGATTAAGTGTACACCATAATCCTATACAATATTTTAAAGAATTTGGAATTAAATGGTGGATTATGAGTTATAGTAGTATTAATAAAAAATAAAAGTTGGGGCATGTTGAAACCAAGAGGTTGTGTGTTATATTTTTTGATAATAATTATAGGATTTATTGAAAATAAATGGGGTAACTTTTAGATATTGTAATGAATGAATGAAGATCATAATGATAACCATATATGGGGACCATTCTTTGTGGAAATGAAACATCATTTTCATACTTGTAATTTATGTTTGAGGATTAACATGGAAGATAAATCATGGATATATCAAGGCCACTAGAGTGAATAAATGAAGCAATGGAAAATATAAGGCAAAGGAATCCTATCACAAATATTCTTTATAATATTTGAAGAACTGAATATTTATTAAATAATGATGGTTTAATCTAGAATTTATGTTCTTAACCATGTATATTCAGGCATAACTTCATTTTTTGAAGAAGATAAAACTTGAATAAATCCATTTAGAGTAAAATGGAAGTGTTTTAGTGAAGTATTATATAATCACACTATGATAGTCTAAATCAAACCAAAAAAGATACTGCATAATAAAAATTTAGTGAGTTGGAAGATAAGTTGAACCATTCATAAAGTTCCCATGATGAAATGAGTATTGTGTTAGAGTAAAATGATGGAAGAATAAGTGTTGTGGTTTTCATGTCATAATAGAATAGGTTTCACCATGAAGAGGACCTAATAAAAAGTTTTTCTGGGTCTATCTGGACATGAATGTGTACTTTCATCATGGAACTAAAGACAAAAAAAACTCTAATAGGATTCCTTTACATTATTTTTTCCATTACTTTACACCGCCTATAGGCGATCCCTAACCACTGCTTTCAAAGACACTAGTCACCACTTCTGATCTACCACTAACACACTATGATCAATCTTTTTTACCAGATTTATCCACCCTATATAGATATGGCTATCCATATCTCCTCTATTAACCTATACATTCCACAAAGGACCACCAATCCAAAACACTAGATCCAAATGAAGGATCTGTGACACATCACATTATCAAGCTATCTCTGCCACACATGAGGCCACAATTTCTCACCTAAGTATAGATACCTATCTGTCTCCATCCACTATCAATATGCACTATTTTCTACTTTATTCACAACCAAGAAACATCCTATAATCTTATAACCATCACCCCAACCACCTCTTCCATTAATGACATCATTTTATTCCACACAAAAGACTATAAAAAATGTCTCCCTATCATATTTTAAACATATGGAGTGTCTACTACCAAATTATGTTGGAATTAAATAAAACCTCGCATGACAAATAATATTATGCTAGAAAAATTTTATTAAGATGTACCATTTAGAATATTTACTTATTTTAACAAAAATTAAATAAATTATTCATTTTATATTTAAATAATTAAAAATTTAATTAAATAAATGCAATAAAAAACTATACATATGTAATTCACTCTAAATTTATACTCAAGGGTTACCAAAATATCCTAAACATAGTAGAAAATTCAATCTCAAGACATTTAATAATTTAAAGTGACAATTTTTCCTCTTAGGTTTGAAATGAATAAATGACCTTGGTTTTTCATGAATACAAAAAACCAGGGTTTTTTAGACATTTATAGTAGATACACCTTTAAAAATTTTCATCATAAAAAATTACAATCTAATTATTATATCTAAATAAAATTAGGCACATGAATTTAAAAAAAATCCCTCAATTATTATGTCTATAAAAGATACACTATCAAAAAGTCTCAAGTAATAATTCAAAGAAGGAAACAAATGGAATAGAATCAAAACTTACATAACCAATTAAACCATTATGTTCCTAATAGAATAATTCCCACTAAAACCAAATAGAATCTATCCTAATCAAACTAAATAAACCTCATATAACCAAAATTTAACCAATCATGTCTAATGAAACCCACCCAAAAATGAGTTGGACCAAACCAAACCAAATATACCAAAAAAATATTGAACCATACTAAATATATCTTAATAAATTTAAATGGAATAAAATAAAACTAGTGATAAGAATCTCCAGTATCATTTTTATAATAAAAAAATACCCACTAAAACTAAATGGATCAAATTGAAATGAGCCAAACAAGATAAAACTAGATGAAAAATAACTGACTCAAATGATAAAAACTATATAAAACCAACTTAATGAGGATCAAACTAAATAAAATTAATTTAAATAAAATAGAAATGAATTTAATGGAAAAAATAGAAATGAAATATAAAAAATTTCAACAAATAAAATAAATATGATTGAATCGAATTGAATTTAATTGAGATGAAATGAATCAACATGAAATTACCTATATTGAACCAAAATGATAAGATTTGAACCACAATTATTTCATATAGATATAAAAGTGTTAAATAACCATAAAAAATGTTTCTTTAAACTAATATAAACTAAAAACTAGTTAAATTAATACAAAATAAATTAAAATGATTAAAAATAAATTAAAGATTCAGTTCAACCTGACTAAATACAAAATTTAATAAAACTAATATAAATATAACTCAAAAAAAGTAATTAAAGTTCATTGAAATTTAATTGAACTAATTTTTGTTTCATTTATAAATTTATTATTATTAAATAATTTAGTTTTGTAGTATTCAAGTTCATTTAAAATAGGGGACACCGGGCATCAAAGTCAGTGCGACTCAAGAAAATTTTTTTTGCTCGAGTAGGAGGAAAAAAGATAGAAGTACTGTAAATAAAAAACACAATAAAATATTTTAGATATTTTTATTTATATTTCAAATTTTGATAGATAATTCATAATTAAATATCTTATTTATATTTTAAATAGTGTTCCCTGGAGAACCTCTATGAGAAAGAAGATGACAACTTTGGTCCAAATGATCATTCGAGATAGGTTTTAGGTGAGGTTCACCAGAGGAGAGTTTGATGTTGAGCCAAGAAGAGAATCATCCCCACTAGGTATTGTACCTCATAAAGAACCTCTCAAATACATGATATAACTAAGCTGAAAAACACTCATTTATAATTATATGAGGCCAAAAAATAATTATACAGGAGTATAAAAGAGGTAAAATGGTCACTGAGCTGTTCCTGAAAGCTATGAAATCTCAATGTCCATCACTTCAATTAGAGACTAATATGTTTTTTTGATTAATGTATGAAAAAATGTGATATTTGTATGATACATTAGGTGATGGAAATGGGTTTCCTTGTTTCGGTTGAGGTGATGAAACTACTGGTGATGATGATGATGCTGGAGCTCAAGATGATGATGTTGGTGAGGATATTCGTGATGCTGGTGATGATTATGATGGTGGTTGTAGCGATGAGTTATATATTTATCCCCTCCATTTTTTAGTTTAAAGTAAATATATTAATGTGGAGATGATGTTTAATGATTAAAACTATTAAATTGTGTGTATTTTATTTGTATGTTATAGTATTGTAAAAGGTTCGATAACTATTGATAAGTAATCAGTTGGTTAAATACTAAATATAAAATATATGTAATGAATATAACTTATACTATAGTTGTTAATATTTTTTAAAAGTTGTGGTATTGATAGTGCAGAGGTTCCATATGGTCTTATAGTGCTGGCTAGGGAGAGGAAGCTATAACGACATTTTTCTGAACCATTGGTATATATATAACAATGGTTTAACATAAACAATTGGTATATCCTGACTAAGATAAAAATATATACCCACTGTTTAAACTATTGGTATATATATATATAAATAGATTCAATTTAAACCATTGGTATATCCTATAATTGAGAAAAAAATCTATACCCATAGTTTTATCAACTTTTGGTATACATATATACCAACAGTTTAGTGGAAATTGTGGGTATTAAGAATTGCCTATGGTCTATACCAAAAGATTCAATATAAATTGTTGGTATATCCCTATATAAATGTTTTAACACCCAATGGTTCATATAACCATTGCTGTAAAAAATACCAATGGTTTAAAACCATTGGTATAGGTTACTTTTACAATGGTGATTTCATGAAAAACCATTTTCAACACATTTTGCGGGTTTAATTTAAAATTGAATCACTAAAATTTTGTGATTTGAATTTGATAAAATGGATTCGATATTTTTAATCATTATAATTAATATTATGTAATAAGTTCAACTTAATTTTGTTCACAATGAATAGTAAAAGTAGTAAAAAACTAGTTAATGTGGTGGAAAACTAAAATGGTTAAAGTAAGTATCATTAAATTTAATGGAAAATAATGTTTAAAAAATGTTTTTTTGAATATAAGAGGTTTGGATCGACCATATCACCCCTTAAATCTATTATTTATCAATTTTTTAGGCACATTTACTGATATTGACTTCCTATTATTGCTTAGTTTTAGGTATTTAAAAAAATGACACTCTACCTCAATTATAAAAGGGAACCCCTCCCCTAACTTCTTTACACATATCAAGCCATTTTCATAAACCGAAACCTATAAATATATCTCTAAAAAATAATTATACACATTCTAGATATTTTTTATTCCTAAAGGACCATCCTTATGGTTCTTAATAAGTGATCCAAAGGAAGTTTTTTTTAAGTAAAGGTAATCGTCTTCACCGAGCACCTTCATTTTAACGTATTATTTTTAACCTCAAATTATGTATTAAATATTAAAATATAATACCACCATTATATTATATATACTAATATTTTATTATGTTTATGTCATAATATTTATCTATCTACTATTTCATCAAATGGGAAATGAAATCATCGTTTGTGGGTACGACAGCTTACCGCCACACAAACCAATGTTATTAATTTTCCATCATTGCATATCATGGATATTAATGATGATGGATTAAATTTTTATATTTTATATTCATATAATATTAATAATTATGGAAAATTAACATATCACATGCCTTCTTACCTTACCATCCATTGAAAAATGATAACATCTTTCGTGTGTACGACATACTACCGCCTCATAAAACAATGTGATTCATTTTTTTTATTTCCAAATCACATGGATTGTATATGTAAGTGTATTTGAATAAATAATATGATATTTATGATATAATTATAATTTTATAAAGATAATATAAAACTTACCTTCTTTACATCATGATCAATGAAACATGGAAACATTATTCATGCGTACGTATGACCTATCGACTCCATGATTGTAATGTAGTTCATTTTTCATAACCATATTTAATTGTTGGTTTAAAAGTATAACTGATGAATGAAAATTATGATTATTTCATGATAATTATTTTTTAAATAATGTAATAATTACCCCTATGACCATGGTCAACACACCAATTCCATTTTGAAATTATGAACTAAGAACCCTCAAAACACCTGACGTGGACATAACTGAATAAGTAATTAAATATTTCATTAAAATAAATTTAATACATGGTGTAAGTATAAGGTATTAGACCTAGAAAAGTTAATTGAGAAAAAAAATTAATATATTTTTTTTATATAGGAGATAAAGGATATACATGACAAGTCTGGACTCAAGGTATGATATTTATCATCTTACTTTTACTTCTGTGAGGCATATTCAATATTTACAACTTATTTATTTTTGGTGGTGTATATAATAACCCATTTAATTTTATATCATGAATATATTTATCTTCATGGTATTTAATGTTTCATTTTAAGTTACTTCTTTCATGGGGGTTACGATTCAAAAGTTACCAAAGTGGTAAGAGTTTATCATTATTCGGGATTGATTATGTTTAAGTCTCCATTAGAGGAATTATTTGATATTTATATCTTAAAGCCAATATATTTTCTTATAATTCGGTTATTCATTAAATTTTAAAGTAATATTTCAATTTTAATATATTTGGAACTTAAAATAATTAAATTTTTTTTAATAAAATATGACTTTATTTATATATTCAGTCAAAAATACGTTTTCTTCTATATACATGTTTTCTAAACGTATTTTTAATAATGTTTTTAAAATTATAAAAATTATTCATTAAACTAATTTTTACCCATTTATAAATTTTTAAAAATTGGGTTCAAAGGAATCTTCTTTTTTTTTATAAATGAGGTACTTTTTAACCTTTTTACAACTATGCCAATGAATTTTTTTTTAACTTATGTGGAATGTATGAAATTAACCACCAACATGGCATGGGACAAGATTATGAAACCCATTTATTTCCATGGGTAATTATTATGTTATGACTTATGATTGATTTCCTTTTATAGAACACATAATACTAAACATGTTATGATAGGTTCACCCAGATAGATCTCCAATTCATTGGGTAAAACATTAGTCTCATGATGCATCATTTATGGGATTAGGGAGTAAACCTAATCTGTTATGGGACTTTGTCCACCATGTGATATTATCTAGGAAGTTATCCTTGACTCATGTTTATGTCATGTTATATATTACTTATATATTTCCTATAACCCCATGATCTTATGTTACCATGTTCTTTAAGTTATTCTACCATGTGATTAATCTTGATAATTATATTTTATTATATCACATTATACCTTTGAATCCCAAGTTATGATTCCTTATCATGTTTATTCCCTTATTGGATTTATTAGCTCACCCCATTTTTCTACGTATTCCCTCATCTATCCTATGCAGTTTAAAAGCTCAAAAAAATTTAGGATATCATTATAGATAATAATATATATATTTTTATTTTAGTCTCACTTTTATGTATTATGAACCTATTCTTTCAAAGACTTAAGGCCTTATGATCTTTAGGTTGTAATTACTGGATTTTTATGCTAAAAAAACATGTAATAATATATTTAAAAGGATTGGGTCACTATATTGATTATTATTTGATCATATTTACAAATTTTCTTGGTTATGATCTTTCAAGATGATATCTTCATTGAAGATAACATTCTAAATTCTGAAAACATTCTGTAATTTATCATCCTATATCCAAACCTAAAGTTTTCAAATCTATACCCTATAAAGAAACACACTCATGAATTAGGCACTAACTTTTCCCTTTATTTGGTATCAATGTGGACATAGGAAACTAAACCAAAAACCTTGAGATGATAAATTTCAATTTTATTTCCCGACCAACATCATTTTATATGTTCATTTCCCAATGGGGATGACAAACTTATATTCACCAAGTAGGACGTACAATTCATAACCTATACCCAAAAATCTTAGGAAAACTAGCACATATCCTGATGATCCGTTACTTCTATATTAATTTCTGATTCATACTCTATGTGAATATGTATTTTTATGATTCTTCTAGTATGATCTTATTAAACTGTATACCTTTTCTCCAATAGAATCTTCAATATTCCTTATTTCTATATTCCTCGGTATTGTTAGACATCAAACATTTTATTTTACTTGTAGAAGCCTTTTCCACTATGGATCTCTATCAAATGATGTTTTTAAAAACTTCAGAATTTTTATTGAGAAATAAAACCCACATCTTTTGTTTTACATCATAAATTAATGTAATGTAGTTTAGTGAACTTCTGTGAGAATAGACTATATCTGACCCCCATATATCTATATGAACTAACTCTTACTTATGACCTTGGATGCATTCCCTTCTATTTAAGTTTAAAACTTTCTATAATTTCCAAAAATTTGTTCTTTAAATTTTACATAATCCATAATTTGGATCTTAAAAATTCCTTAAGTAGCTAGTATTTCCATCCCTTTATCAATTTTTTGACTAAGACATTAATACCACAACTTTGTGCTTGTTATTTGTCCAACATGCATTTCTGCTTTCAAAACTCTCATTAGGTACAATGTTCTAACTTTCAATCCTTTGACCACCACTATGCTATCACATGATTTTTCCACGATCCACCCATAAAATTAGTACAAAACCCCGCATCATCCAACTATACTATATAAATCAAATTATTCTTTAACCATGACAAATACTTTACAGCTTAGAATTCAAGGAAGATTATATTCTGTCTCTGAATAGAAACATTACCCTTTTTAATTATATTGAGAGATTAATCATCCTCAAGATTTACCTTGTATAATATTTTATAAGTATAATTTCTTATACTTATTCTTTTATATATAGAGTGAAAATAAGCTTCAGAGTCTATAATCCAAGACTTAAACTGGTGACACTTAGTAACATACCACTTGTATCTTTTGAAACAGGATTTATGAATGAACTTCTAGATTCATATATTTTATAATTAACTATTAAATAACTATATAATTTTATCATATGACTATCTTCCCACAATTCCAACATATAGGATCATCTTCAACTGATCTACTCTGACTTCTTCTTCCTTTTACTTTCCCTTTCTCACGACTCTTCCAAGAAAAAGAACATCCCCTAACTTCTGCACTATAGGAATTTTTGATAGAATTTTTGATAAACTTCCATTATATATCCTCATTTAGAATTATATCCTAAATGACCACAAAAACTAAGTTCATATTACCACTTGAGTTACTCCCTGGGCTAACCATCACATCCCAGGATTCTGAGAGCGATGAAATCAACAATAGAAGCCACTTTAGATCCATAAAATTTACCTTTACTAATTCTAATTAACATTGGATAATGTTTAAATAATTTAAATGATTATCCATTATATTTAACATTTATATTATCATGTTTAATGACCACTATAATATAAACACTTTGTTCATTGCAGTTGGATTCCCATTTATATCAGTAAGAGTATACATAAGTTTTGAAGTTATCTTCACTTCATAGATGTTGTAGGACACATTTCAAATCAGTGACATCCAAATATACCAGAGTTATTTCTTATTCATCCTTTAATATTATTCACCACTCAACATTTTTGGTTTGGTTATAGTCAATTGAAGATCATGTTATTTTTGCAGTAGATAATCCACTATATACATCTTCCAAAATCCAAAGTCCATCATATTGAACTTCTCCACCCGAAACTCGCCCTTATCCAATTCCATTCCTTATGGAATAAATATAAAACCAAAATAAATATGAAACACATAAGAGGAATTGATAAATACTTTCCAAAAAATATCTTATAGGGATGAGAGAGAAATTATTCTATTAAACCATGTTATGAAGAACCTTGTCTAGGGTTTTCTTACACCAAACTCTACAACCGAGCTCTGATACTACTTATTGAACCCAAAACCTAAAAATCAGAATTTATCATAAAAATATTCCAAAATAAGAAAATAAGTAAGGAAATAACAATATAGAACAAACCTTCATCTTTTATGTGTCCAAAACTAGGAAAAAATCACCACATCCATGCACCACAACACTCACACACACACAATGGACAAGAAATTATAAAATAAAATGATATAAATAACAATAATAATAATAAAAAAAGTATTTTATATTGTTAAGATGAAGTCCTATTTCTTAGGGTAACATTGAAAATTATTTATTAAGGAACAAAAGATTATTACAAAAACTGAAAAAGTATGAGTTAAAATGCCGAGTGCCTATATATATAGGTGAGTTCTACAAAAACTATCTATTCAACCCATTTCAATTAATTAAAATCTTCTTATATTTTATTTCATTTGGTTCTGATCTTTATGAGAATTTATTCATATATTTATAGGCATTCCCCAACTTAAATTATTTTGGGGAATATAATGGGATTTTAAATTATTCATGTCATATTAATCTTACATGGATTATTAGATTAATATTATGAATTATTTGAACCTTAAAAATAATTTATATGTTAAATTTACCTCCTTACAGAGTATAGTTTCAAATAATGATTTTTTTATTATTTATAGACTTCTGGAATTTATTCCTTCCATTGCATCATTTCCATCCTACTTAGACACCTAGGTTCACTCTTCCTGGAAGTTCTAATACATATCCAAAAAATTGTTTTCACACAACTGAACCTAACATTAATAACATAAATTTTCTCTATCTATGTATTGGATCCTCCAAACAATTTTGATGAATACAATTTATAGGAAAAGTATAAATATTCCAAGGGAAATCTATCGACTGTATGGATTACCTAATGATTGGGAATGATCTTATTCAATTACCAATTTGTTAGAACCATTAGTTAAAGGAAATAAGAAAATGGTGTTTTAGTTCAAGACGTTTTCACAATGATTATATCACATATATGCCTGAAACAATTTCCTAGTGACTAAATTGTTTTTATAGAGCTTCCAAGAATGATCCTTGAACTCTAAAACGCCTCAAATTCGTATGGTTATGGTTGTAACATTTCAAAAAACATTTAAAACCTAACTTGAATATTTATTATTCCAAAAATTGTTTTAATACTTAAATAGTAATTATATACATTTAAAACTCCTTAAACATAATGAAATGATGTTTCAACTGATTATGATGTCTTATAGTAGGATAATTACACAATAAACATGCATTATTATATAAGACATGAATTTACATACTCAAAATCATTGTTGAATGAAATTTTTTATTACAAAACTTTCTAATCTTATTTTTGGAAATCAAAAAACAATATATTAATACTTTACTAACCTTTATAATTCCGTAGTTCTAATAATTTTCTTTTAAAAAATTCATTTTTTGGATATAGAAATATATGTTTATCATATGGAATCTATTTTTAATAAGAATCAAATATATTGGATGATTACAATCTTCATTGGATGAATATTTATAAAAGTCCTAAATTTTAAGTATAATGAAGTTCATTAGAAAAATTTATACAAATTCCACTAAAAAATTATTTATCAGATAGAGCCAGGCATGATCTCCGGATGAACCTTTATAATTTTTTTGAATACATCTATTTTACCAGAAGAACATAGTTTATTATAATAGATAAAATCTGAAGACACTGTATTCATGTATAAATATTATGATCATTAGATGAAATAACTATGAAAAATTTTACAAGTGAAGGAAGAGTTCATCTGAATCCATTACAACAAACTCCAAAGAATACAGAATATGACCATTGTATATTTTCTTATAAATAGAATTAAAATTCACGTAGAAGGAAGATTTTTCATGACTAAATATATAAGAGTTTCTATGAAAAATTTTGCAACATATTTTTTCTTTGAGTGATCACTTCATAGTAATAATTTAGATAGTTTTTAATTAAAGAATATACTTTGTGAGGATATTTGTAAATGCCTTAAGTTTTTCCATTTTTTTAATTATTTGTCTGATCTGGTGTGATAGAGGGATTCTGGGGATACAAATATAGGTTTTGTATGATATTTCTGATCAAGGGTTCCTATGGTTAGAGAAACAGAGTTCTTTTGATATTTTTATCAAGGTATTCCTTTCTTATGGAAGACATACATTTACAGTTTGGTTATAACTATGTATACCTAATTTCTGGGTTATAAACTTCCTAATGTAAAAGGTTAAAGCAAGGATCATAATTATAAAAACTTTTTATGTTTTTCTTACCCAGTTTATAAAGTTTATTATTTTTTAAAAAGTTTATATTTCCATTGTGAATGTGTTTAAGGAAATTTGTCTGTTATAAACTCTTACTTAACTCTGATTTTATAAAGTATATAAACAATAGTTTGTATGGTTACTTTCATTTACCAAACATAGGTCTATCCAATTCACCAACATTATGAGGTTATTAAAATTAATAGATTTTTTACAAACTACAATCAAACCCAATATTATAGTGTTTCTATATACTCTTATGATCTTATATCCTCAATATAGTGACTTTTTCTATGATTTGTTTTACTCTATAAAAATGATGACATGATTAATACTACCGTGATGTGGTTTTGGTTTAGTGTATATTTACATCAATCTTACACATGAATGAAAGTCTCATAGAATTGGTGTGCATTCACCTTATGCAACATTATATACAACTTGTAAAACCATATCCAAAATTATTTTTTGATAAACTATCATTCATTCTCTCCACATATTATATTATGTGTAACATTTTGTAAAAATTCATCCAAAACTCATTTTTAATATTTTCAAAAATAAATTTTAATAAACTAAATATGTTTTATAAAAAATTAATCCTCATTTATACAACTATTTAATGAGGCCCCATGATATTTTATAACATTAGTTCCACTCAAGATATAAAAAGACCAAACATGATCTCCATCAAACACATGTATCTCTATAATTATGTCTACTAGTAGATAATCATATAATATGTTAGAATCCAATATGAAATTGGAGCTACATTGTGTTATATTTATTATCAAATATTAATTTTTATCTATGTGTTGTCGGATTTGATTAAAGTGTCGAATTTTATTGGAGTTGAAGTTGATAATAATGGAGTTATCATTGTTATAGAATTATTGAAACACTAGAGTTAGATTTTATATATGATAAATTATTTTAATTATTTATAAAATAAATTCATTGATGAAATTATTCAAAAAATCTCATATGTGAGGGCTTACTCAATGGAAGAGTGCTAGAAGTCATGGAGGAAGTCTGTAGTAAAGATGGAGAAGTTCTTTTTTGGGTAAATCACAAATCACACCAAAATGCTTGAAGAATAACACTATGAATAATTAGTGAATATTTGGTTGTTTTTGATTAAAGGTATTTCACCATAATGGATTATTATCACACTAAAATGGTTATGTAATATTAAATATTTGAATAGGTTTACAGGAAAAGTATGGATCACATTGAAAAGGGATTTCACTGCCAAGAGGATGATTTCACCATAATGTAAAGGTAATGAAAATTTAGTGTTTCACTTGAATATGATTATTACATTGTGAAGGGAGGATTACATTTTGATTTAATGGATAGATATATTTTCATAAGGGTTATCATGAAATAGGTTTTAGAGTTCGAATTAGGGTTTCCTTGTGATTTTTGGAAGGTTGATGGATTGTGTCGTGATGATCATGGCCATGCCACGATTGTGTTGAGAATGCATATTTTTTATATTTTGAATTTTATATATTTTATTAAATATATTATGATTCAAAGGGTATTTTTTAATAATATTTATAGAACATATATGTGAAAAGTTTTCCATAATATTGGAAGATGATTATATATTTGAATGAATGGAAATGTTGTGTTTTTCTCTTGAATTAGAGAAAGTAAATTTTATAGATAAAGAGATATCACTTATAAATATAAATAGAGGAATTTTTTTCTATATTTAAGTAAAAAACATGAGTGTATAAAATTGATTAAATAAGAGAGCATTGATACATTGTGAAGTAGAAACAACATAAAGATATCCAAGAGAACCCATCTACACTTGGTGCAATAATAACAATTTTGATATTATTCTGTCCTTATATTGTCTTGTGTGCTAAGCTTTTTATTTCTTTATTGAGAAACTATCTTAAGGATAGAAATTAGGTAGTGACCCTTGGGTGGTATTTTACCATCCCTAAAACTTTCTAAAGGGAGTGACCCTTAGTTTGGAGTGATATTTTTAAACCCACCATTGAAAGTGATTTAGTATATTTTAGTACATCATCACATAATTGTGTGTATGATATTTGGATGTAGTATAATGTAGGTGAACTAAGTAAATTAATGTGTCTTGTAATGGATGAAGTATACTTGGACCTCTGATTTGTGTTTTTTGGGTGTTGGGTGTGTTAATAGGGATTTCATAGGTGAGTATAAGAGGAGAGTTTGAGTTTTTTATTTATTTTTCATTTGAGATAAAGGATCATGATATGATGATGTATGCTATAATGTGGGTAGTTTTTAGGTAAGGGGAGTTTCTAAAGATTGGTAGGATATGTCGTGAGAATTATTTTTGTAGAATAAGGAGTGCATAATGTTGTGACACATGATCCGTGTGATTTTCACATTGTTCTACTTAGGATTTGTAGGATTTTTGTAGTGTGGCATATCATATTGAAAAGAGTAGGGTCTCAAAAAGTTATTGATTTAATATTTCATGAAGTTATTTAATTATGATGGGTTTAAATTGAAACATATATATTCTTAGGTTATTATTACATATAGGGACTCTATATTTTAATACGATATTGACCACTTGAGCTAATCTAACACAAGGGATGTTGCAATTTGACACTCCTAGTTTCACTATGGAGATGTGGGTGATTGATTTCTATGGTTATACTTGTCATAGACCGATTTTTCCATGGGGGTGTTTAATGTTCCATGATCATTTTTAATCTATATTGAGTTCAAGGAGAAGAGGTTGGTGAATATGTCATGGTCTCCATTTGATCGATAATTTTGGATTGAACACATTGGTTGTGATGTGACCTTCCTTTAATGTTAGTTTCAAAGTATTTTGATCACAATATTTTAGTGAGAGATAAGCAGGACACCACAATGTGTTTTTTAGAGATTCCTTTGATATGGAACCATTTATATATGATTCTTAGTATTTCACCATGATTTATATGTTTTACAATTATATTATCAATTTGGACATCCTGTTAGATTTATTTTTATCCCTTTAGCACCCTATCGAACCCTAAGTGATATGCTCTTCTTGGTGGTTTTAGATTCTTAAGGATAACCCTTAAGACAAATATTTATTTGATTGATTTTATTTATCCGGAAGTGTTCCTCTCTTACCTTTTATCACTTATTTATAGTTATATATTCCAAGAGGCTTGGTCTTGATGGATAGTGGCTATGTGATTTGACTGGTGATGATGTGTTATATATCAGAGGAGGCTTCTGTGAGTTTTTGGAAATTGGATTTAGTATTTTTTATTTATCATGGTGTCACTCGACCATCATTGAGGTAGAGGATTTATAAACCATTCTTTTATCTCAAGAATTTATATACTTCAATGTCTTACTATGATTTTTTCTTATGATCTTATATTATTTATTCCACTATATTTGGTTATGGATTCTTGAAATATTCATAAATTTAAAGGATTGAGAAAATTTTATGAAATTATCTTTAAAAAGAATAAATTTAAAGAAAAATAATAAACCAGGTATGAGATATTTAAAGGGGATATATGGTTTATTGTGATTTATGAGTTATCATGTTATGTATTGATTATTATTAATTTATTTTTGCTGCTAGGATTTCTCATCACCCATTATTGATGAACCTTTCCACCTTTATAATTAGATAAGAACATAAAGTTTCTAATAAGAAAATATAGATGTTGAATCATGAAATTAATGTGTTATTATTAGATTATTACATTGATGTTGCATTTATTTATTTTTTATTCTTATGTTTATCGAGGTAACATTATGTGACGTCCTGTTCTTAGTTCACTCATCAGTAATCAAACTTAGTTTTCCACATGGAATCAAGAACACCTCCCAGTATACTATAGTTTTCCATATAGTATCGATGGTATAATATGGTACAATGGGGAGACTATAACCTCATTATAGAGTGGATAAAAATGGTAGATAATAGAAAAATAAGTGAATGAAAGATAATTAAACAGAAAAAACACAACATTAAAAATAATAATAACCAATAGAACATCATCACATGAAATAAATAGACTGGCATAAATAATGGAATAACTACATCTAGTTCCATCTATAAAAATAATGACAATTTAATTCTATAAAAAATAGGGATCATGGGGAATAAATAAAGCATCATATACAATATGTTACACAAGAATAGACAAAAATACCCAAGAGCTATCTCCAATATAATCATAAGCATAAGATTGGTCCTCTACTCTCATACTCCATTCTAGTATAGAAAGTCAAACATCCAAATTTAGACCCTTCACCTAGTTCCTACCTCCATCCAATAAGTCTATTCAGGTATCAATTGGTGGTCTGAATGTAACGCCCCGACCCCAGCTACCCAGAGCCGGTGCATTACTTCGTAACATTGGCATGATCCCAAAAGATCGAGTCTCGAAAGACCGATTAGTTTAGTAGCCTTGGAAACACTAGATACATTCATAAGTCTTTCATTACATCAAAATTAAACAAACTACAAAAAAACATGGTCTTCATATTCCACACTCATATCTTCACTGATTATTCTTGCAAGTCAGTCATAAAATACTTCTTCACAACCTGGAAAATTTTTAAACATTGAAAGGGGTGAGCTCAAATGCTCAGTAAGGATAACAATAATGCGGAAGCTTTCATAAATAAACATTAACATTTAAGGCAATGTATAACTAAAACAAAAGCCTCTTAAACATGAACTTCAACATAATATGGCAAAAGTAAAATGAGATAATGCCATTTACTTCTTCACATGGATATTCTACTGGTCGAATAATCACATGTAATATCAATAACCACTTTCATAATGATGGAATGCATAATGCCAGACTATCATAACCACGTAGCCAAGGCCTCGTGCCAAGACCACAAATAAAATTTTGTCAAGGCCTCGTGCCAAGACACTAGTTTGTCTCATGAGACCTGCCGATGCATCGAGGAGCTATAGCGGGCTCCACCCGTCACTTATTAAGTCCAATGCATTCCTCATATGAATAGGTTTAAACATATCATAAACCATAACATAATCGTATCACATAAAACATGCATAAAGGAAACATAACATTTCCACATTTCAATCACAAGATATCAATACAACACATTGATATAATAAAAATGCTTTCAAAACCATTTTCAATACCAAAATAAAAGAAAGTTAAAACTTTTTATTTATTTTTCATTAAAAAAATGATGGCTTATAGAGGAAGCCGAAACTCAAATAATGGTCACGGCGGCGGAGAAGTCATTGTCGCCGCATAAGTACGGAAAGAAAAACATTCCTTTTTTGTCGTTTAGTAAAACGCTTCGTATAAAAAAGATTCCTTTTGAATAAACGTAAAAGTCAAAGGGGTTTATACACCGTATAAAAGAAAGTTTTGTATAAAACCAAATATGCCTCAATGAAAGGAGATTGAGACGAAGTCCTTAAAAAGATCATTTTTAAAATAAAATAGATCTATTATGTGTATTCACTATAGGTACACATAAAGAAAGTAAAAATACAAAATAATACATAATAATATCATGACATAATTTGAAAGTAGGAGATTAACCCAAAGAATGGAAGTTGGGTTAAGAAGTTCCCTTACCTTGTGTCCGACTTGACTCAACCGTTCTTTAACCTCCTGAATAATAAACTAGAGTTAATATCTACCTTATTAAGAACCATTTTCAATTTCATTATCCTTTTTATATCACTTATTACAATGTTATGAACATTATGTAATTATTTAAGTTAATAACGGTCGTTTTGTCGATCTTTGGTACATGAGTCAACAATAAACTTCTTATAATTATAAGTTGTTCATGTGGTGAAATATCCATTATATCCAGAATTATATTAATGATGTAGATATCATATATATCATATATATACAGTATATACATTCATTTATAATATTACGTAACATTTAGAGGTAAGAAATGAAATGCACCGTTCATGGAGACGGTAAGCCGTACGTACGCATGAACGCTACTTTCATTTCAATTTCATATTTAATGGAATGAAATCATAATGATATAAATGTATAATATAATTCCAGTATAATATAGTGTATAATACCATTTACTCCATCCTTTATACATCCCACACATGGCATTAACGATTCAAATCACTTTGAGGGGGCGGTAGTCCGCACTTCCTAAAATGAAATTATCGCGTTTTACCCATAATGGAAATCATAAAGTATGCCATAAATGAGAAATACAGAAGCATAAGTAAAACAAAAACATATTATATATCATATATAAAAATAGTGACATCTTAATGGCCACCTTTGGAGGTGTTATATGAGTGTTGAACAATCATCGTTTCGTGAGGCAGAAATTCGCCATCCACAGAAACCATATGTTCTTTAACCATTAGATGTAGGTGTGTGTAAGTGTAGCTCTAATACTTCTTATAACAACATCCTAGTATATTGAGGATACTGGTGTTGTTACAAAAGAAATGAATAAAAAGAGTTTAGGGGGTTGGAGAAGAAAAATAAAACAAAACAACATTAGAAAAGACATTACCTCAAAATCGGGTAACTCTTTTTGATTTGAGCTAAAGGCTTCCTTGGGAAGAGTTCTGCCCAAAGTGAGGTTTCTAGGAGTAAGGAAGGAATGTTGGGAGAGTATTTGGGCAGAGGTTGGCCGAGCCAAATGGCTTGATGGTGTGAATAAGGTGGGAGAGGTGGGGGCCTTTTATAAGTGGAGAGGAGGGGCACTTTTGGAAAGTAATGAAATGTTACATTATTTCAAAATGCTTTTAGGATTCTAAAGGTCCCACATCTATATAATTCGAGGCTAAGGTGATAAGGTTTCGAAATATCTTCATCCAATAGGCTTTGGACAAGTGTAAGCCTCGGATTTTGCATTATCTTCTCATTTTATTTAAATCGTCAAATAATGATGTCATCGCTGCATCATTATTATGTCATAAATACTTTAATTTATTTAATGTCTAAAAATTATAAAACAAATACTATGATGTAGGAAATCTTTTTAGCTTTCCAATGACTATTTATAATCAAAATTTGGACTTGTATAACCCCAATTAAAAATTGTTTTAGTAGAACAATTTATGTTAGTGTCATTTTCACCTTAACATTAAATAAAAAGTAATTTATGTTATTTCCCAACAAAAGTGGATCCATGGGGTCCCCAAGTTAGGCCATGGCTTGTCTTGGTCGGCCATGACTCAACCAATGAGGTTGGGACATGTGTCTAGGTCATTTCATATTATTAATGTATTATTTATACCTTAAACTACACTAATTACCACTAATCGCGATTAAGAACTTAAAAGTTACTATTCACCAAAAAATTATTTTGATCTCATTGAACCACATTTTACTTCTTAATGACAACCATGTATGTCGGATTTTTGAAAATCAAATCACAGAAGTTGTAATATTTCATTTAAACGAAAAATCAGTTATTTAACTACCACTTAGTGGTTTCACTATTCATCAAAAATTGAAGTTTTTCAGAATAAGGCCAAAATTTCACCCTAAGCTATAATTGATATTCCGAATTCAAAAATGATGTCTATTTTACAAAATTCCAAACATATAAGTTGTATTAATTAATTTCATAATTAATTCCCGCTGTTACAACAAATAGCGTGTTTTTAAGAAACAATTTATATCAAAAGTTTGGCAATTGTTTATGTCCAATTTCAATGTTAAATTAATTCTAATGACCACCATTGGATAAAATGGTAAAAATATTTTATAATTATACCTTAAAACCACTAAATAGTATAATTTATCTGTATAAATTATTTTGATTAAAAAAGTTGTTTTTATGTATTTTTCACTATTCATAAAAAATTAGAAGTTCTCAGAAAAATACCAAAAATTCAACATAGGCTAATTTCGATATTACGAATACAAAAATGAAGTCCATTTTGAAATATAAAATTTCTATAATTTTAAAAAGTGGTTATTACTATTCATAACGGCTATTTTGATTAGTTGCGGTGTGTTAGAACTCGAACTTGCGTACAATGCAAGCTATTGCATTATTGAATGAGAAGCGTATCGTGGAAGCTCGGGGTGTTACATTCTCCCCTCCTTCAATAAATTGCGTCCTCGCAATTTGAAATTTTTCTTTGATAATAAAAGGCTGAAAATAGAAAATACCTTTGTGGAAAACCCACATCGGAAATAAGGTTAATAAATATATAACATTAAAAGAAAGCAGGATAAGTACAAAGGTCACCCGATATAGCCCATTCTAGGATTCTATGAAAATATGGATATGGAGGAGAAACAAACCATCAAGGTCTGATGGAGAGTTATAGAAAACAGGATTAGGAGAAAGTTTAACCATAAGAAAATCACAAACTTGTGATTGGTTAAACGGTCATTGAATCCCCAGTTGGAAAAGTTAACCGACAACATTTTTGTTTTAAGTTACCTTTTATTATGTTGAGGAATTTATTTATGAGATTTACTAAGAACGTAGGGGAATATACATACTTGTTATGTATACTTTCATTCGTTAATAAATTTTTACCACAAACCCAACTTTTACTCCAAATGGTAACGGAACTCAAAAATATTCTATTTATCCTAATTGTATAAGGTTCCAAATGTTAACACATACCATTTAGATTAGTAAAACGATTTTGTAATAACCAGGGACTTCCTGTAGGCTAGTGGTAGGAAATAAAGGCTTGTCGCACTATGGTTGTGGGTTCGATTCCTGCAGCTGTGTCCGACGCGACGGGTTATTCCCCACCCTGCAGGTTGTCCTTTTTCTAAAAATATAGTATTATAGTATTCCAGAAATAATCTTCAGAAAAGTTTTAACCTTAAACAATACTATTCAAAGTTCAACTTAATCCATCCCAACATTTATAGTTATCCAAAATACCTCTGTCCAAACTTTCTCTAAAAGGTCTCTTAATTCCAAAATCAATTGTAACATCAGATTCCCCAAACAAAGAAAAGTTTCTCTTATTGTCACATACTAAAAATATGATTACCTTAATCATATTAAAACCTTACTGAAACCAACAAGTACTGCAGTACAATCCTTATATAGATCACATTATTCTAATAACCAGAATATAATCCATGAGTCCGAAAGCATCAATACATTAGTTATTCTGCTTCAACTGTAGTAATAGCATAAGATTGTCCTTGATCCCTTGGCCTTTTCTGGGGTAAGATTCCTTGACGCTTAGGACATTCATTTGCGTAATGACCCATTTCTCTACAATTGTAGCATTCAACTTTGACAGCCTCTTTCTTTCCCTTGCAATCACGTGCCTGGTGACCTTTTTCTCCACATTTATAACAGACTCCCATTCCTTTTAGGCAAGTACCAGGGTGATTCTTCCCACAATTATCACATAATGGAAAATCCTTCTTTCCCTTTTTCCCTTTATCTGTCTCTTGTTCCACCGTTCTCTTCTTCTCTTGCTTTACTTTGTTGTCATAAGACTTAGAGAATTCCTTTTCTGTCTTGATAGCACATGAGACTATATCTTCGTATGATGAGAAGGATTGTGATACTAAAGCTCGTCGGAGAAATGGTTTTAACCCATCAAAGAAACGATCAATCTTACTCCTTGGGTTACGTATATAATCGGCAGCATGCCTCGCTAACCTTGTAAAGTTAGCCTCATACTTTGCGACATTCTCATCCTCCTTCTGCCTCAGACTCAGAAATTGCCTTTCCATATCTGCTCGATGGTCACGAGGAAAGTATTTTTCTAAGAAAAGCTCTTTGAACTCCCTCCATTCCATATTCGATACGTCATCATCTTCCTTTGTGTTTTGAATCAGTGACCACCACTGATCGGCATCTCCAGTGAGGCGGTAAACTGCCATGACAACCTTCTCCCTTTCACTACTCCCCAAGGCATGGAATATTTTCTCTAAGGAATTTATCCATTGCTCAGCTACTGTAGGATTTGTACTCCCATTGAAGGTTGGCGGTTGTTGCCTCATGAAACGGTCTAGCATTGATCCTCCACGTTGCGAATCAGGTTGCTCCATACGAGTAAGGTTGTTATTCATAACCTGCGTGAGTTGTCCCAGTATGGTAATAAGTTGATCAGCACCAGTTGTATCTCCAGGTCCACAATAATTATCTTGAGCAGGAGGGCAATCCCTACACGGAGTTCGTGCATTGATACAGTTTCCATTCCTTCTACTAGGCGCCATTTCTAAACAATGGCATAATCCAGATTAGTTTATGAATCAAAATACATAATTCCATACTTGTATAATACTTAACATAAATTGAACTATTTATGGATATAATCCATAATCATAAAAAGAAATGTTTCCTTTGAGGAAGTATATACTCATAACCCTTCATAGTGGTTTGTAAATAAAATGAGAATTATCCTAAGCATATCCCCCGGGAGTGTCATAACCAAGAGTGCAGCAAGGCCCGTTGTCGTGCACCAGTTCCCGTTTGAGTCTAGCTCAAAGCGGTGTTTTCGGGTTTTACCCCTAGGTACATCTGTGCCAGAGCCACCTCTACCTGCTCGTATCCAGACAGGGATGTATTGCTCGGAAAACTCACAACATCTCTACAATACTAAAATTCTAGGAAGTTCTTCTATACTAATCCTCAAAGTCTATCTTTGGGCTATGTGCTCTAATCAGAGTTTATCTAAATCTAGCTTCCAAGGTTAGTACTAAACTGCCTCTGATACCAACTGTAACGCCCCGACCCCAGCTACCCAGAGCCGGTGCATTACTTCGTAACATTGGCATGATCCCAAAAGATCGAGTCTCGAAAGACCGATTAGTTTAGTAGCCTTGGAAACACTAGATACATTCATAAGTCTTTCATTACATCAAAATTAAACAAACTACAAAAAAACATGGTCTTCATATTCCACACTCATATCTTCACTGATTATTCTTGCAAGTCAGTCATAAAATACTTCTTCACAACCTGGAAAATTTTTAAACATTGAAAGGGGTGAGCTCAAATGCTCAGTAAGGATAACAATAATGCGGAAGCTTTCATAAATAAACATTAACATTTAAGGCAATGTATAACTAAAACAAAAGCCTCTTAAACATGAACTTCAACATAATATGGCAAAAGTAAAATGAGATAATGCCATTTACTTCTTCACATGGATATTCTACTGGTCGAATAATCACATGTAATATCAATAACCACTTTCATAATGATGGAATGCATAATGCCAGACTATCATAACCACGTAGCCAAGGCCTCGTGCCAAGACCACAAATAAAATTTTGTCAAGGCCTCGTGCCAAGACACTAGTTTGTCTCATGAGACCTGCCGATGCATCGAGGAGCTATAGCGGGCTCCACCCGTCACTTATTAAGTCCAATGCATTCCTCATATGAATAGGTTTAAACATATCATAAACCATAACATAATCGTATCACATAAAACATGCATAAAGGAAACATAACATTTCCACATTTCAATCACAAGATATCAATACAACACATTGATATAATAAAAATGCTTTCAAAACCATTTTCAATACCAAAATAAAAGAAAGTTAAAACTTTTTATTTATTTTTCATTAAAAAAATGATGGCTTATAGAGGAAGCCGAAACTCAAATAATGGTCACGGCGGCGGAGAAGTCATTGTCGCCGCATAAGTACGGAAAGAAAAACATTCCTTTTTTGTCGTTTAGTAAAACGCTTCGTATAAAAAAGATTCCTTTTGAATAAACGTAAAAGTCAAAGGGGTTTATACACCGTATAAAAGAAAGTTTTGTATAAAACCAAATATGCCTCAATGAAAGGAGATTGAGACGAAGTCCTTAAAAAGATCATTTTTAAAATAAAATAGATCTATTATGTGTATTCACTATAGGTACACATAAAGAAAGTAAAAATACAAAATAATACATAATAATATCATGACATAATTTGAAAGTAGGAGATTAACCCAAAGAATGGAAGTTGGGTTAAGAAGTTCCCTTACCTTGTGTCCGACTTGACTCAACCGTTCTTTAACCTCCTGAATAATAAACTAGAGTTAATATCTACCTTATTAAGAACCATTTTCAATTTCATTATCCTTTTTATATCACTTATTACAATGTTATGAACATTATGTAATTATTTAAGTTAATAACGGTCGTTTTGTCGATCTTTGGTACATGAGTCAACAATAAACTTCTTATAATTATAAGTTGTTCATGTGGTGAAATATCCATTATATCCAGAATTATATTAATGATGTAGATATCATATATATCATATATATACAGTATATACATTCATTTATAATATTACGTAACATTTAGAGGTAAGAAATGAAATGCACCGTTCATGGAGACGGTAAGCCGTACGTACGCATGAACGCTACTTTCATTTCAATTTCATATTTAATGGAATGAAATCATAATGATATAAATGTATAATATAATTCCAGTATAATATAGTGTATAATACCATTTACTCCATCCTTTATACATCCCACACATGGCATTAACGATTCAAATCACTTTGAGGGGGCGGTAGTCCGCACTTCCTAAAATGAAATTATCGCGTTTTACCCATAATGGAAATCATAAAGTATGCCATAAATGAGAAATACAGAAGCATAAGTAAAACAAAAACATATTATATATCATATATAAAAATAGTGACATCTTAATGGCCACCTTTGGAGGTGTTATATGAGTGTTGAACAATCATCGTTTCGTGAGGCAGAAATTCGCCATCCACAGAAACCATATGTTCTTTAACCATTAGATGTAGGTGTGTGTAAGTGTAGCTCGAATACTTCTTATAACAACATCCTAGTATATTGAGGATACTGGTGTTGTTACAAAATAAATGAATAAAAAGAGTTTAGGGGGTTGGAGAAGAAAAATAAAACAAAACAACATTAGAAAAGACATTACCTCAAAATCGGGTAACTCTTTTTGATTTGAGCTAAAGGCTTCCTTGGGAAGAGTTCTGCCCAAAGTGAGGTTTCTAGGAGTAAGGAAGGAATGTTGGGAGAGTATTTGGGCAGAGGTTGGCCGAGCCAAATGGCTTGATGGTGTGAATAAGGTGGGAGAGGTGGGGGCCTTTTATAAGTGGAGAGGAGGGGCACTTTTGGAAAGTAATGAAATGTTACATTATTTCAAAATGCTTTTCGGATTCTAAAGGTCCCACATCTATATAATTCGAGGCTAAGGTGATAAGGTTTCGAAATATCTTCATCCAATAGGCTTTGGACAAGTGTAAGCCTCGGATTTTGCATTATCTTCTCATTTTATTTAAATCGTCAAATAATGATGTCATCGCTGCATCATTATTATGTCATAAATACTTTAATTTATTTAATGTCTAAAAATTATAAAACAAATACTATGATGTAGGAAATCTTTTTAGCTTTCCAATGACTATTTATAATCAAAATTTGGACTTGTATAACCCCAATTAAAAATTGTTTTAGTAGAACAATTTATGTTAGTGTCATTTTCACCTTAACATTAAATAAAAAGTAATTTATGTTATTTCCCAAAAAAAGTGGATCCATGGGGTCCCCAAGTTAGGCCATGGCTTGTCTTGGTCGGCCATGACTCAACCAATGAGGTTGGGACATGTGTCTAGGTCATTTCATATTATTAATGTATTATTTATACCTTAAACTACACTAATTACCACTAATCGCGATTAAGAACTTAAAAGTTACTATTCACCAAAAAATTATTTTGATCTCATTGAACCACATTTTACTTCTTAATGACAACCATGTATGTCGGATTTTTGAAAATCAAATCACAGAAGTTGTAATATTTCATTTAAACGAAAAATCAGTTATTTAACTACCACTTAGTGGTTTCACTATTCATCAAAAATTGAAGTTTTTCAGAATAAGGCCAAAATTTCACCCTAAGCTATAATTGATATTCCGAATTCAAAAATGATGTCTATTTTACAAAATTCCAAACATATAAGTTGTATTAATTAATTTCATAATTAATTCCCGCTGTTACAACAAATAGCGTGTTTTTAAGAAACAATTTATATCAAAAGTTTGGCAATTGTTTATGTCCAATTTCAATGTTAAATTAATTCTAATGACCACCATTGGATAAAATGGTAAAAATATTTTCTAATTATACCTTAAAACCACTAAATAGTATAATTTATCTGTATAAATTATTTTGATTAAAAAAGTTGTTTTTATGTATTTTTCACTATTCATAAAAAATTAGAAGTTCTCAGAAAAATACCAAAAATTCAACATAGGCTAATTTCGATATTACGAATACAAAAATGAAGTCCATTTTGAAATATAAAATTTCTATAATTTTAAAAAGTGGTTATTACTATTCATAACGGCTATTTTGATTAGTTGCGGTGTGTTAGAACTCGAACTTGCGTACAATGCAAGCTATTGCATTATTGAATGAGAAGCGTATCGTGGAAGCTCGGGGTGTTACACTGAACTTGGTGTGAGACATACTCAGTAGGCCACCACCAATAGTATCTACAAAAAATCCAGTTAGTTCATATAACCTGTAGTAGTGTGAATGTATAATTGTAATAAAGCTATAAATAATAATGTAAATCAAACCAATCTATAAGTAAATGTCAAGTCAAGTAGGATATAAATTATGAAGAGATGTATACAAGATTAAGAATAATTTAAGGTATATGCTAAGTGTATCAAGTATTATACCTAAAATGTAACAACCCAGACTTTTTAAATGATATTTTTTCCTAAATAAATGTTTGTTATATATTATATAATATTATACACGTACAAAATAGATAGAAACCAAATTTTTTATATCATTATAAAAAAAATTTACATTAGTCAGATATGAAACAAATTAAAATTACAAGCATTATAACTAGAAAAAAAATATAAAATATAAAAGCTAAAATGGGAAAATATGGATCACCCAAATCTTCTAGAATCATATCCCCCACAAAAAATCTATAGAAATGAAAAAAAATATTATCAAACGAAAACAAATACTAATAAATGAAAATATAACCTTAATTGAAATTGTAGTGAATTTTGAGTGAAATAATGAAGTGATATTTATAAGGTATAAAGGGAAATGTGACTGTTGGTATTTGATCGTTATATAACCATTGTTCAAATATGAACTTTGGTCAATATGATAATTGGTCAATGTGACTATTGGAAACTATACACATGATTGATAATTTTACCATTATAATTAGTGTTTATAAGTAGTAATGATAAAGGATAAATTATTTATAAATGAGAAATGATGACCTCAACCAGCAGAGTTATGCCTTTTGAATCCCATTTCTCAGAACATGGGAGAGAGGTAGTGTCATTGGGGGTTTCCCTTGACCAAAACCAATCCAATATTCAATAATTGTATCTTGAATGAAATAACCTATGAGAGAAGTCCAAGTTAGTGTAGATTACCACTCAGTCGATGTTAGGAAAGCCACCCCATGAAACTACAACCATCACACACCTTATCCTTAGGGCGCATGTGAGTGTAATAAGGGGTTACATGTCTAAGCCTTAGTTAATTAAACATTAATTTCCTTTTTATAAATAAAATTATTATTCAATCAATTCATTTTAAGAATATTTTTTCTTAATAAAATATATGTTTAATTGTGAAAAATTTGATAAGTTTATTTCTGGACACAAATGAAACATAACTGTATTTTTTTAGAAAATATATACATTTTTATAATAAACCAAGGAATTCTGAATAATATTTTTTTAATTAAATATTATTTTAAAATATTATTTTTTAAATATAAATGATAAAATAATTTTATAATGGCCTAGGGAATTTTTTATGTGTCAGAAATTTGACTGTTCCTTAAAATTGATATATTTAAATAAATAAGGATTTTTATATTTAAAAGTTAAAATTATCATATTTAAAGAATTATTATGATAAAATAAACATTATATTTTAAATCAGTATATAAAAATTAGGTTAGGATGAATTTATGAGAATGGTCTAAAATACTTTATTTTTCTGTGTATAGTAAAAGTACAATTTTGGGTTTTTGGTATTTTTTAGGACATCTAATTTATATAATAATGATGAAAAAATTAATTAAAAATAATCCAAAACATAAAATATTTTAATTATAAATAAAAATTATTTTAATATATTTTAATAAATTTTCAAACCTATAATTGACATTCCAAAGTCTAAAATGGAAAATTTGATTTTAAAAGCATTGTTTTGTGGAAAATTTAACTTTCCATGTCCAAAGGAGTATTTAAAAAATATTTTAGGTTATGGTGGATTAAAATATAATAAATGGTGAATCAAATTTCATAAAACTTGAGAAAATCCATGGCTAATCCAACGGTTTTTATTTTACACGACCAAAATTTCCAAGGCTGATATTTTGAAATTATTAAACAAATCCCCCACTTTTTCTATAAATACAAACTCATTTTACCATTCCAATCCACTTCCAATCCATCCTATACGAATTTTTTATGGTTTTTCTTCTTAAGGAGCCCCCCCAAGGTTTCCTCAATAACCCAAGGTTCCATCCTAATGTTTTAGGAACAACTCTTCAATATAAGTGAAATCTCTACTTCTCTATCCATTCAAGTTCTCTTTTATGTGGTATGTATTCTATTTTACAAAATAAGTTCTTTCTACAATTTCTATTATCCCATTATTGTAATAATACCCTTTTTATAAATGGTGGAACTTAGTTCTCCCTCATTTTACACTTTTCTAAAACCATGTTTTATACCTGTCATGCTGCTGAATTTACTTCTCAAATTTATCTCTTTTACATAAGAAATTATATTTTCTTTTTTATTAGAAAACCTAAACCTATTTTGTTTTAAATGGATATTCAACTGGTTATAAAAAATAATTTTTTATTCAGGGATTTATATATATGAAACCCACATTTCCTTTCGTGGGTTAAAAATGACGCAATGATCATGACTTTAAGAACTTTTGTACACCAAGATTTTGATAAGAAACCCATTTTTTATTCTCCATGGGTTATTAATGAAATGATTTATTATGATCTATGTGGATCACATGAAATTAATATATATTAAGTTTGAACCTTGATATAACTCCAATGCATTTAGTAAATAATTTAATCTCTAGATATGACATGTTTTACAATACCATGGTGAATAACCTTGGAAATTTTCATTTATGATACCTTAGTGTAAACCTTGGTGATATGATTATAAATGTATCATTTAAATGTTTTAGACACATTTCCATGTCATGATTCATGTTATTACTATAATAAAATATATCTTGTTTATGCCTTATTATTAGGCCTCATGTTCTTATTGATATGTCTCATGATCACAATTTTTTGGTCTCCCTTGCTTATTCACTCACTGAGCTTCATGATTGCCCCATTCCTTTGATCTATGTCACTAGGATATGATGTGTAGTAAAAGTAACTTAGGATGAACCCATGAATATGTTTTTAAAGTGGATTTATAATAATTTTTATGTTTTAATTTATTATATACCATATTTCCAAGAAACTAAACTTTAAAAGATCCTTTGTTTTTTCCCCTGTAATGAAACATTATGTAATGAAAAGGTGAGATGACATAGTTGATAATAAAGGAAGGTTTAGTAATTTTTTGGAAATTAGGATTTTAAAACTTTAGAATTAACACTATGTAAAAGTATAAATATATGAATATATATTGGTATTTTGGTACGTATTAATTAAGTGGTTTCCAAGAAAATACATCCCTCTCTGGATACTGCATGTGCATATGGATCTGGCACAAACTAACTAGGGGTAAGACCTAAAAAATTGCATTGATATAGACTCGTTTGGGAACTATTGCGTGATAATGGAACTTTCTAAACACCTGGTTTGACACTCTTGGGGGATACGTTTGGTTAATCAAAAGATTTCTATGAACCATTATAAAGGATATGTAAAAAATGTAATTGTTATTTGAGGATATTAATAACATATTTAAGCATGATTCTTGAAGAAATTAAATCACTTTAGAGTTATAATATTTCTAAAATTAACATGTTTCTCACTAAGTTTTTCTTATTTTTTAAAATAATGGTGGGAAATAGGTAAAAACACATAAATGATTAGTGAAATGGATGATGCACTGATGATGTAATGTACCCAGCCTAGTGGCCACTATATTTGGTGCCCTAATTTGGGTAATCACATAACCTTAGGAGTGCCTCTCCATATGCCAAAGGCTACCATCTAATAGTGCAGGTATATAAAGAAACATTGGGGAGACTATACCTATTATCATAGAATCTCGACAGAAAAATAATATCAACAAATATAACAACCGACAATAAAAAATAATTGGAAAACATATGAAGAATTACTACAATAAAAAATGAATACCTGATACAATAATGATATGTATACTCTACATGTCTGGCAGTCATACAAACAAAATCCAAAACCAAAACTACCAAAATACCCCAAACATAGACCTGAGCCACAACTTGGTCTTGACCTCCCATGATCCAAATCATTATCCTATGCATAACCAAACACGAAGTCCCCATCCCAAACCTATATAAGAAAATAAGTAGCATCTACTCAGGTACCCAAGTGCCATGGTGGCTTGACCAGAGTGTGAGTACAACTCATTAGGCCACAACCAATGTTTTTTAAAGAAATATTCATTCTATAAAAGAGTGCATATAGTTAAACAAGTGCAATAAATAAAAATTTAAACAAAATGAACATATCACACCATTTTGAAAATAAAAAAGTAACCATTTTATCTATTAAGTTTTCTAGGATCAAACAATCAAATAAAATAACTTCAACTACATTGGGAGCCTAAGACATGGCCTAAGGTGTATACACAATTTTAATAATAAGGGCATTCACTACTCATAATTTATCAACATACTTTAGATCCTCAGTCTGGTAATCAATCCATGTCTATGTGTTTGGGAATCATAGAGCCTCAACCCACCATCCCAAATCAAACCATGTCTATACATTGGGAAACATAGAGCCTCAGTTTGACATCCCAACCAAACCGTGTCCACATGTTGGGAAGCATAGAGACTCAGTCCGACATCCCAAAGATACATTACATAAAACTTACTTCGGAGCCTCAGTCCAAGTAGTCTCATCAAATGTAGCCATTAAAGGCATATAGCCTCAATCTGACTCCCTAACCCGTGCATTATAGGGATAGGGATTAGATCCTTAGTCCAATCCAACCCATGGGAATAGAACCTCAAGTCAATACCCCACATACCAACAATCCATGTGCACATGCTTCTTCAACCATAACTGTAACAACCCAAAATTTTTATATGATATTTTTTTCTTAAGAAAATGTGTGTTATATTTCACCATACACACCAAAACCATATCTCTTTATTAATGAAGTGAGTATAAAGGGAAATTTTACCATCGTGATTCGATAATTTTTGATTGTTGGTCAATAAGATCATTGGAAACTATACTTTTTGTAATAATTTGTATGTTATGATTTTTAAGTAGAAATGATAAATAATAAGAATAGTTTTTCTTAATTAAATTGACATATAATTTAATAAATTGTTTTTTGGATATAAATTGTAATTTCTAGAAGGAAAAGATATAAATATTTATAATAAACCAATATATTATGAATAATAATTATTTTAATGAAATAGTATGATAAAAATACTCTTATTTAAATATAAATGATAAAATATTTTTTTTCAAGTGTTAGAAATTTTATTATGAATTTTAAATCTGCTATTTTTTTAAAAAATAAGGATTTTTATATTTAAAAGTTAGAATAATAATATTTAGATAATTATTTTGATAAATTAAATATTATTTTTGAAAATTTCACACCAAAATTAGGTTAGGGTGAATTTATGAGAATTTTATAAAATACTTTATTTTTTCATGAATAGTAAAATACAGTTTGAGTTTTTGAGTATGTTTAATGAATTCATAATTATATCATGATAATTTAATAAATAATTAACCAAATTGAAATACCTAAAATATTTTATTTTATCAATATCAATTATTTTAATAAATTTTAATCAATTTACAAACCTGTCATTTAATTTCCAAAGTTTAAAATGGAATCTTTAACAATAAAACATTATTTTTATGAAAAATTTACTTTTCCAAGAAAAAAGAAATAATATAAAATGATTATAAAATATTTTTGATTAAAATAACATAAAAATGACCCAAGTTTCAAAATCCATGGGAAAATACTATGCGCAATACCATGGTTTTTCATTTTCCACATCTTAGGTTTCTAAGGCCTATATTAGGAAGTTAATAAACAAATCCTCCAATTTTTCTATATATACAAACTCATCTATCCATCTCCTTTAACTCCCAATCCATACTCCACCAATATCTGATATTTTTACCTCCAAAGGAGTCTTCCTAAGGTTTTCTCAATCCCTGAAAGACATAATCCTATGGTTTTAGGAATAACTCTTCAAGGTAAGGGAAATCTCCACTTCTCTTTTCCATTCAAGTTCCCTCTTTACGTGGCATACCTTACAATTTTCAAACTAATTTCTTTTTTCCAAATTATTTTATCCCTTTACTATAATAATATAATTTTTTGAGTGTGATACCCTTTTCTCTCTCATTTTACCATTTTCTAAAACCACATTTTATACCCATTATGCTACATGATTTAATTCTCAAAATTTCTATTTAATCCTCAACAAATTATCATTTATTTTATTTTTTGTGAATAACAAAACCTCTTTATTTTCTATGGGTATTCACCTATATGTAAAAATGATTTATTTTATTTAGGGATTATCATACATGAAACTCACATTCCCTTTTTATGGGTTAAAAATGACATAATGATCTTGTCTTTAAGAACTTTTTAAAATTCCATGTTTTTAATATGAAATATGTTTCTTTTTATTTTCCATAGGTTATTTATGAAATGTTTTATTATGATATATGTGGTTCACATTAATTAATACATATAAAGGGTTCACCCTGGCAGTTCTCTAGTGCATTGGGTAAAAAATGTAATCTCTAGAGATAACTTGTTTTATCATACCTTAGTGAATAACCTTGGTAATTTTTATGACACGTCCATGACAAACCTTGGTGATATGCTTATAAATGTCTCATTTAAATGTTTTAGATACATTTTCATGTTATTATTAATTTACTTTTTATTATGATATGCCTTATGTTCCCTTTCTCATGCTATAATGATATTCATCATGTTCTTATTGATATCCTCAATATCACTTGTAAACTATTTACCTTCCTTTCCCTTACCCAGACTTATGATAAACATTTTCTTTGATGTATATACATAGGTTATTATAATTAGTAAATTTAATTAGGATGAACCATTGAATATTCCTTTCAAGTGTATTATAATAATGTTTTATGTTTTCATGTATTATGTACCTTTTTTACAAGAAACTAATCATTAAAAGATCCCCTGTTTATACAATGTAATGAAAAGTTATATAACAAAAAGGTAGGATTACATATTTGGTATCAAAGGGCTATTTAGTTATTTGTGGAAATTATGATTTGAAAACCATAGAAATAACCATAGATAAAATTTGTAATATATGAAAGCATCTTGGTATTTTGGTGAAGTATTAAGTAAGTGGTAAATGAGTAAAGAAATCCCTATCTAGATACGAACAAGTGGATGTGGCTCTGACACAAATGCATCTAGGGGTAAATCCCAAAAATACTACTTTGAGATAGACTTGAACAAGAATTGGTAAATGAAAATGGAACTTTCTACACTCTTGTTTTAACACACTTGGGGAATATGTTTGGTTAATCTCAAGCTATTTATGAACCATTATGAAAGATTTATATAAAATTTATTTTTGGTTAAATAATAACATATTTAAGTATGATGTTTTAGGAAATAAAAATTTCTTTTGAATTATAATATTATTAAAATAAACACATTTCTCACCAAGGTTTTATTCTTATAGAAAATGGTGGGAAATGGGAGGAATCATGTAAATGGTGAGTGTAATGGACCATGTGCTGACAACCCTCTGATGGAATTCAGAATGGATAACTTCATGAGAATGACGAATCATCTAACTCGAGTTATGGGAAATAACTTGAATTAATCCAAGAGAACAAATTCACCTTGAATGGAACCAATTTCCATTGAGTCCTTTGTGTGTCAACAACCGCCTTATTTTAGTGTATCTGTCGATCCATTTATTTCTAAACAATGGATAAGCTCTATATAAAAGATCTTTTCTATAATTAATTGTTTGAAATAAGAGAAATTCACCCTGGCTATATACTGCTTAGATGGAGAAGCCGATCAGTGGTGGAAACTAATTAAAAACACGAATAAAAGAATGGATATTTATGCTATAGATTGGGAAGAGTTTAAGAGAACCTTTTTTCAAAAAAAATTCCCCATTCGATGTGAAAGAAAATAGAGAAGGAATTCTTAGAGCTGAAGTGGAAGGGAAAAAATATTTGTGAAGCTATGGGTTTAAATTTGCAAGACTTTCTTGTTACACCTATAACTTTTTCATGAACCCTAATGGAATATATGATATATTATTCGGTGGAATAAGACCCCTATACGAAATAATACATCCAATTGAGACTATGAAAACTATGAGGAGATAATGTAGAGTGTTACGAAGGTTGAGATGGAGTTTGAAGAGATGCAGTGTTATTATATAACAAATGAAAAGAAAAGATCGATATAGGAAATATTAGGGATGATATTTGATCCTAGAAGAGGAGTAAAGAAATTTCAACTTCTCATATGTAATAAATATGGGAAGAATCATTCGGGGAACTGATTTATCAGAAGCAGGAAATGTTACAAGTGTGGAAGAGAAGACCATATTGATCAGAACTATCATAGCGAGGTGAAGCCTCAACTGCTTAACACTAATGACAAAGGGAAGTTTGTGAAGGACCAACCTAAAGTCCAATGCATCAAGTGTGGCAATATTGGGAAGTTTTCCAATCACTATCCAAATCATAAGATAATATAGGGGAATCACCATCAACCTCAACATAGGCCAATAGATAAGGGTTGGCATTTTTCTATCACAACATATGAAGTTGAAGCCCCAAATGATGTGGTAGTAGGTACTCTCATTGATATCTCAAATATAGAAAGTACTTTTTTTTATTTAGTTTATACATATTCCTTTATTTCCTCCAAGTTTATAAAGAATATAGAATCAATCCCAGAACATCTAAAAGTATAGTTACCAGTCAAGTCTCTGGGATGGATTATCCAAGCATCGAAAGGGTATAGAAACTCTATTATTCACTTTAGAGAGAAAAATATCATCGTAAATATAGTAGTCATTCCCATGATGGAATTCGAAACTATACTAGGGATAGACTGGATATCAAAGTATAATAATAAGATCAACTACTAGAATAAAGAAAATATGAGTAGTCTTTAATGGAAAACCTATAGTTATTTTCAAAGGAGATATGTCTTGACTTGATATTTTTTTAGAAGAACCTCCCATAGCTTTATTTATGGAAATGATATGTGGAAATGAAGAAAGAAATGAAAGTATAAAAATAGAAAATATTCCCAATGTGTAGGAATACATTGATGTATTTCACAAAGAGTTACCTAGACATCCCCCAGAAAGGTAGGTATAATTCTCCATTGAACTCATGCCTGGATCCAAGATGATATCAAAGACCCTGTATGGAATGGAAAATGTGAAGATATAGGAATTAATGAAAAAACTACAATATCTTTTGGAGAAGGGGTTTATCTGACCAAGTGTCTCTTTAGGGAGAACCTATTTTTTTGTGAAGAAGAAGGATAGATTGATGTGGATATATATTGATTATAGAGAAATTAATGAGATCACAATAAAGAAAAAGTAACCTTTTCCAAGGATTGATGATTTATTTGACCAACTTTGTGGGGATAAATTCTTCTCCAGGATTGATCTCTGATCTAGTTATCATCAATTGAGAGTTAAGAAAGAAGATAGTCTAAAGTCTGCCTTCTAATCAAGATATGACAATTATGAGTTTGTTGTTATTCCCTTCAGTTTAACTAATGATCCTACTATATTTATGTTTTTGATGAATAAAGTCTTTAAGAACTATCTTGATAACTTTTTGGTAGTTTTTATTTATGATATTTTGATATATTATAAATTTCACAAGGAACATGAGGATCATATAAGGGTTATATTGAAAACTCTTAGGAAGGAGAGGCCATTTGGAAAGTTCATCAAATGTAAATTTTGGTTAAAAAAAATTTCTTTTTGGGGAGCATTGTAGCCAATGAGTTAATATCAATTGATCTTACCAATATAAAGGTTGTGGAGTAGTGTCCCCATACTATAAAGTAATTGAGATTCATAGTTTTCTTTTGTTTGGCAGGATATTATATGATGTTTATGTTAAACTTTTCATGAATTTTTAATTGTCACGACCCGTCCTCGGGGCCCATGCCGTGACTACCCCAAGCCCGCCTTCCATAGGCCAGGGGCTGGAGACTAGAACCAAGGCGTAAATCCCAGTAAAAAGGGAAGGCATTGTCTTTGTAAAGTAAACAAGCACCATAGAGTAAGCAAGCGGAAGAAGTAAACACTAAGTAAAAGCTGGTACAACAGTAAGTGCGGAAAAGTAAAGGGGGATAGAAATACAAGCCCAACTGTAAAGTACAACTGAAAGGGGAAAAGCAGCAACTGAAAAGTATAGCCACAACGTCGAGCCGTCCACTGAAAGTCCCACCGGAAGGGTGGGAATAGAAAGCATCCACTGCTCCTCGGGTCCAGCCGACCGCTCCAAGTACGTCCCGCCCAGTGGTCCACCTCCAGGTACCGTCCTGCTCCACAAGTCTCCACCACGATCAGCATTGTCCATCGTCTGCAACCAAAACAATGTAGTGTGGGCATAGCCCGTGCAGGGGTGAGTATAAGCTACTCAGTAGGGACCCCGAGACCCCCGAAGGTCTCCGAAAATCCACAAAGGATAAACCACAAAGGAAAGATACAATCACGAAGTAACATCCGACACTGCTTAGGTATATGCCCATACATATACCTAAGTCATCAATTATCGCTCGGCTCCAACATCCGAGCTCAAGTACAAACCAGTCCACATAGGAAAGAAAAATGTGAAATCCACACAGGATAGCTCAACACAATCCACAAAGGAAAGTAAAACGTAAATCCACATAGGATAGCACAACACAATCCACAAAGTAAAGTAAAACAGAGTTTCAACTCACACAGGTATACTTCTTTAAATGACAATAGAGATGATCACTGATCCATCTAAGTCATCGGACCCACAAAGGATCGATAGGTACTAACCCCCGCAATGACCCACAAAGGATCTGACCCACAAAGGATCGATAGGTAACTAACCCCCGCAAAGACCCACATAGGATCAGACCCATACAGGACCTGTAGGCGCTGGCCCACACAGGACCGCTGAGCGCTGACCCACATAGGATCAGACCCACACAGGATCGGTAGCACTGACCCAAAAAGGATCGCTGAGTGTTGTAGTCGTCGCCGTCGAATCCACTGAGGATCTCTGCACAGTCGTCATCGTCACATTAGCAGTCACAGCCAGCTCTAGGGTTCCCGCACACAGCAAGCTCGTTCGGGAGGGTCCGCTCCACGAGCCGAGAGGCCGATACATCAACTGACACATAGTCCATAGTTGATGTATCCAAAAGTTCTGTATCGGCAACAGGAACTCAACGTCGTAGACGGCGCATCAATCGGACGCTCGGTCTGAGAGTTATTGGCCTTTTCGTCCCAGGGGTCTGGTTGGTTTTTAAGGCAAAACCAACCCGACCGTACTCCACCTGCATCCAAACCTCGGGCGGAGTAAGCCAAAAGATTCGTCTCACTTAGAGGAAAACAACAAAGTCGACGACACGTCAATTGGACGTCTGAAGCTCAAGATATGAGCGTTTCCGCTTCGAGGGCCCGGATGGTTTCGTGTACGAACCAACCCGGTCGAACCCAAAGTATTCCAAAACCTTGAGTGCGATATACTGAAATGACCGTCTCAATCCAAGGATCGCATCGCCGCTGACGACGAATCATTCGGAGGCTCGTAGCTCAAGTTATGAGCAAAAGACCAAAAATGTCTGGAGACGGGGGGTCTGGGCCCGGACCGACCCGGCCCAACCCCCCTGGGTCGGCCCGAACCGGGTTGACCCGACCCGGGTCCGAGTCCGACCCGGTTCAGCGCGGCCCAGCCCGGCCTGGGCGCGACCCGGCCGGCGGGTCGGCTCGGCCCTGCTCGGCTCGGCCGAGCGGCCGAGCGAGCAGAGTCCGGGGGCGGGGGTGCGCTGCCCCCGCGTGTGAACACCGCGGCCCCCCTCCGCGGGGGCCCCCTTGGTCAGCGGACGTGGCATTGCCGTGTCCCGTGTGCGCCAGACCCGCACGGCCGCGGGTCTGCTGGTGCCGCCGCCACCACGGCTTCAGCCGCGACGGCTCTGTCCGGCGGCGCGCCGGGGTGCCGCCGCCTCCGGTGGGTTCCACGGGCCACCAGAGTTGCTCCGGTGGTCCGATTTCATTTCCGTCTACGTTGTAGCTCCTCCCAGGTCCCGTACTTTACTGCGGAAACAACGAATCACCTATGCGGCATGTCTTGTCGTCACCCGCCAATCCACAAAACAACGAAGAACTGCGGAGGGTTGTCGGGCCGTGTTTTTTTAGCCCTGCACCCTCCGCGTTAGGTGATAACAATCGGAAGAATAGATTATCACATGAAAACGTAACAAGATACAAATTAATAAATTAAAATTGCACTTGATCCAGGTTCTTTGTTTTAGGAGGAACATCCACGGAAATAAATTCATTTCACAAACAAAACCCCTACCTCGTCAAGTCGTCGCACGCGCGTTCTTCGCGGAATTTATCGCCGCAGAAGGAGGCGATCGTCGCGTCGCGGAAGGGCGTCGCGTCGTCGCAAAAGTGCGTCGCATCGTCACGGAATACGGTGTCGCATCGACGAACTCCAAGGTTCAAGAACATGTAGATTTAATTAATAATAATTAAATCCATATTGTTGTTAAAAATCCACAATGAAATTAAAAGGAGCGCAACCCCCTACCTTGTCGTTGTCGATCGAAGGTTGTCGCGGGGTTGGATTGTCGCGGAAGAACGTCGCGGAAGAAGAATCGTCGACATCACGGTACTTGGCGTCGTGTCGTCGATCTCTGAGGGCTCGGCGTTCTTCGTCGCCCTTCGTCAAAGGCCGGCGTTCTTCGCATTCTTCGTGTTCTTCGCGTTCTTCGTGAAGGAGGATGAAGAACTTGAGGTTTCTGTCAAATCCTCTCAACGAACAACACTTAAGAAGAACAACGTTGGTCTTATTTTATTAACATGCCAACAAACGAAAAAAGAGATAAGTGAAGTAACGAACCATTAATTCATAGAATTAATTCAACGAATAAAACCGCCCAATTAATAGGAGCGTTTAATTGTTTAAGAAACGCTCCAGTTGACTTTCAATCAATAGGGGTTTTCGCGGGTGCGTTACTTAGCAGAAAAGAAACTGTGGGCTCGTGCGGGACCCACCCCACAAATATCCTACCAAGAGGGTAGGATATTTTGAATTGTACCATATCTGCTTTAACTTAGCTTAAGCAGCTTTAAGTGGATTTTAAGTGGCTTAAGTGAAATAAAAATAAAGTTGTCGCACCACTTTATTTTATTTCTTAACTTAAAGCCCAAAAATTAAAAACCACACCCGAGAAAACGCAACTCCGGAAGAGGCGTTTCTAAGAAATTACAGGCGCTGTGATTCCATCGGTGCCCTCAGAATTCGATTCTGAGCACCAGTTCAAAAGTTAGAAAAACCCGCTCGTTCGTTCACTGAACGTACCCGAGCCAAACTTCGGAAATTGATTCCGGGCACACCGGGCCTCGGAATCAGGTGCCGTCAGAAACTGCGTTCTTGTAAAATTCCAAAGAAAATTTAAGAAAAAAATTTCCTTGAAATTTACGGGTCTTTACATTAATCCACTATCCAAGTTAACTCAAATTGGGTCCAAGTACATTTGTAAAAAGGAGTGTGAAGAAAGTTTCCAAGAGTTGAAGAAGAGATTGGTTACAACACATGTGTTAACACTACCCTCTATCGGAGAAGGATTTTTAATTTTTAGCGATGTATATCTGAAAGGGAATTGGTGAATCCTCATGAAAAATGACAATGTGATTGCTTATGAATCTCAACAGTGAAGCCTCATGAGAAGAATTATCATACACACAACCTGAAGCTCGATGCAGTTATTTTTTCTCTGAATATATGGAGGAACTATATTTATAGGGAGAAATATGATATATACACAGAACATAAAAGTTTGAAGTATTTTTTCATGCAAAAGGAATTGAATATGAGATAAAGGAGATGGTTATAAATTCTTAAATACTATGACTATTCAATTCATTATCACCCCAAAAGAGAAAAAAAGTTAATGATGCATTAAGTAGGAAAGACCCTATTATTTTGGAAATGATGAGAATTCAATGAGATCCATTGATCAAGGACCTGGTAAGGTTGTACATGGGAATCATGAGTGAAGGTACATCATCAAACCTATCCCAAATTTTTTATCAACCATAATTAATAAAGAATATAAAGAATATAATTAAATATAAAATATAATATCCTTTTTTATAGAAGAAGATAAAAGTTATAAAGAATGAGAAGTTTCCTAAGTTCAATATTGATCAAGGAGTACTGAAATTTCATACAAAGTTATGTGTTCCATCTATTCTAGAAATAAATAAGGAGTTTATGGATGAATCTCATAGATCTACATTATATATACATCCTAGAAGCACTAAAATATATAGGGACCATCATGATCATTATTTGTGGGATAACATGAAAATGGATATTTCGAAATACACTTCAAGGTGCTTGGTGTGTCAAAAAGTAAAGGCAAAGAGACAACTTCCAAAAGGGTTGTTACAACCACTACCCATACCAACATGGAAGTGGGATAATATCACCATGAACTTTGTCACTAATATCTCAAGAACATCCAAAGGAAACAATGAGATATGAGTTATAGTGGATTGTCTCACCAAGACTGCTCATTTCATAACTATTTGGGAAGATTATATCTTGAAAAAATTTCTAATATTGACGTAAATAATGTGGTGAGGTTGCATGGGGAACCACTTTCTATCATTTCTGATTTTGGTCCATGGATCACATCAAAATTCCATAGAATTCTTCAACATGATTTGAATGATGAATTGAATTTTAGTACGACCTATCACCCCCAAACTGATAGACAATCCGAAAAAACTATTTAGACACTTGAGGATAGATGAGAACATTCTCAATGACATTTAAAGGTGGAATGGATCAACATATCCCATTAGTTGAGTTCTCATACAACAAAAAATGCCATTCGAGTATTCAAATGGAACCCTATGAAGATCTATATGGTAAGAAATAATGAACTCATACTTTTTGGGATTAATTTGGTGAGATAATGATTCTTGGGCATGATCTTGTGCAAGAGATGATAGAAGAGGTTCATTCCATCCAACAACATTTTAAGGCTGCTCAAAGTTGACAGAAGATCTATGCTGAAAATATTCAATGGGAATTGGAGTTTGATATTGGCGACAAATTTTTCCTTCAAATATCATAATATAAGTGGGTGGTTTGGAAATAAAGGGAATCTTAGCCCTAATTACATTGTCCCCTATGAAATACTTGATCACATAGGAACAATGACATATTGACTAGAACTTACACCAAATTCAGCTTAAGTTCATGATGTATTCCACATATCTTTATCAAGGAAGTACATAACTGACCCTTCACATGTATTGAATCCAGATTTTTTACAACTAGAACATGAACTATCTTATGAGGAGAAGCTGCTGGAGATCATATACTGTAGAGATAAGGTTCTACACAATAAGACTACCCACCTCATTAAATTGTTGTGGGGGAACTGTATATATGAACAAGCGATGTGGGAACCATAGGAGGAAATGGGACAGAAGTACCCAAAACATTTCTCAATTGAGAGAATGAGTTGAAATTTTGGGGACAAAATTTCTTAATGGGGGATGGATGTAATGACCCAAACTTTTTAAATGATATTTTCTCCTGAGAAAATGAATGTTACATTTTACTATAAATAAAAAACCATATTTATTTAATAATAAAGTGATTATAAAGGTACATGTGACCAGCATGATTCAACTTTTTTTTGACCATTTTTGAATATGAACATTTGAAACAATATTCTTGGTAATAATTTTTTATGTTTTAATTTGTATGTATAAATGATAAAGAATAATTAATACAGAAAGGAGAAATGATTGCCTCAACTAGAAGAGTCATTCTGTATAAAGACTATTTATTAGAGCTTGAGAGAAAGGTATCACCAACAGGGTTCTCTCTTGACCAATCCCAAGTCTATCTTAAACAAGTGAAGGTAGAATAAAATATCATATGGGAGAAGTTCAAGATAGTGGAAATTACCACTCGGGTGATGTTAGCTGAGCCACCCCATGAATCTATCACCACAGTACAACTTACACTTCGGTCGTATGCAGGTGTTATAAGGGGTTATGTTTTGAGGCCCCAATTAATTAAAGTTTATTCCCATTGTATAAATAAAATTTATATTCCATCAATTCTGTTTTAAGAATAGTTTTCTTAATAAAATTAAGATGGAATTTGAAAAATTTATTTTCTCAGAAAAAGATTATACTATCCAAAAAAGATATAAATATTTATAAAAAACTAATATATTATGAATAATACTTATTTTAATGAAATAGTATGGTAAAAACTCTCTTATTTAAAAATAAATGATAAAATAATTTTATTTTTTTCAAGTGTTATACATTTTTCTATGCATTTTCAACCCGCTATAATTTTTAATAAATAAGTATTTTTATATTGACAAGTTATAATTATCATATTTATAGAAATATTATGATAAAATAAATATAATTTCTTAAATTGGCATTCCAAAATTAGGTTATTTTTAATTTATGGGAATTTTTTAAAATACTTTATTTTTTCATGAATAGTAAAAATATAGTTTGAGTTTTTTGGTATGTTTAATGACTTCATAATTATGTCATAATTATTTAATAAATAATTAACTAGAATAAAAGACCTAAATTATGTTATTTTATTAATTTCAATTATTTTAATATATTTTAATCAATTTTAAAACCTATAGTTTAATTTCCAATGTCTTAAATGGAAACTTTAACATTAAAAATATTAATTTTATAGAAACATTACTTTTCCATGCCAAAAGAAGTGATATAAAATGATTATAGAAACTTTTTAATTAAAATATTATAAAATATGACCCAAATTTTTAAAGGCATTTGAAAATAACATGGTCAATACCATGGTTTTTCATTTTCCACAACGTAGGTTTCCAATGCATAGATTTGGAAATTAATAAAAAATACTTCTTTTTTGCAATTAATACCCACCCATTTATCCTCTTACTTTCAATACCAATGCATAATCGATGAATATCTAGTAGTTTACCTTCCAATGAGTCCTCCTAAGGTGTCCTCAACCCCCAAGGTCCCAATCCTCATGTTTTAGGAACAAGTCTTTAAAGTAAGGGAAATGTCCACTTCACTTTTCCATTCAAGTCCCCTCTTTATGTGGTATGTCTTCAAATTTCAAAATTAAGTTATTTTTTACACTTTATTGTATAACTTTAATTTAATAAGAGTATTTTATGAGTGTTATAACCTTGTTCCCTCTCATTTTACCATTTTCTAAAACCACGTTTTATACTCGTTATGATGCTTGATTTACTTATCAAAATTTCTCTTTTCTCCTCAAGAAATTCTCTTTTATTTCCTTTTTTTGTGAATACCAAAACCTATTTATTATCTAGGGGTATTCACATAGATGTAAAAATTATTTATTTTATTCAGGTATTTACATACATAAATCCCTCATTCCCTTTCCATGGGTTAAAAATGACATAATGATCTTATCTCTAAGCACTTTTTAAAATGTCATGTTTTTAATATGAAACCTGTTTCTTTTATTTTACAAGGGTCATTTATGAAATGTTTTATTTTGATAAATATAGATAAAATTAATTAATACATATTATGGGTGTACCTTTATAGTTCTCCAATGCATTGAGTAAAGAATTTAATCACTAGAGATGACCTGTTTTATAATAACCTGGTGAATAACATTGGTAATTTTTATGACACCTCAGTGACAAACCTTAGTAATATTCTTATGAATATCTAATTTAAATGTTTTAGAAAAATTTTCATGTTATGATTAATGTAATTTTATTATTACATTCCTTATTTTCCCTTTATCATTCTATAATTATATTCCTCATGTTCTTATTGATATTCCTCAAGATCACTTGTAAACTGTTTCCATTAATTTCCCTAACTAGGACTTATGCTCACCATTTACTTTGATGTATGTCCCAAGGTTATGAGATGTAGTAAATTTACTTAGCATGAAACTTTTAATAATCCTTTAAAGTGTATTATAATAATGTTTTATGTTTTCATGTATTACGAACCTTTTTTCTAGGAAACTAAACTTTAAAAGATCATCTGTTTGTATAATGTAAAGAAAATTTATGCAATGAAAAGGTGAGATTCCATAATAACACATTTATAATTTAGAATCATAACTCATTTTAAATATCCCACTTACAAGTAATAACTTAATAACACATATACCAATATAAAAATTACCCCCTCATGCTATATTATCCACTATAAAATAATTGACATCAAATTCATTTTATAATCTAATAATATAACATAAATTAATTACTCATTTAAAATCATACTGATGCCCCCTTTAAATTAAAAGTATTATTATTAAAAACTGAAACACTCCCAAAGTCTTTCAATCCTATTATCGAAAAACCATTAATAATTTTTCACAAGAAAGGGACCACACCCCTATTTCAAATCATCATTTGAAATACATTAAGAAGAACCCCTTTTTAAATAACTTTGAGGTCAACACATCACTTCAAAATGTTACTCCATTCTTTTAAAAACATCATTTACTTTATTTAAAACCACAACCGGATCAAAATCCATAACACATCATTAAACCTTTTCCAAGCCTCATAGGCGTTTCATGAAAAACAGAACATAAACATTTCAATTATCCCCTTTAACCAAGCCCACATACCAATTAAAAAATACAACCTATTAACTTTCTTAATTACCATATATCAATGTTTACCAATTAATATCACTATTTTCAAGGGTTTTTCATACCCCATGGGTATCCCAAGGTTCGGTCTCACATCTTTATTAAACCCAATGGGGTCTGCGAACGGTCCCCCGCCTCAATCGAAGGCCCAAATTACTTTCCTTAACCAAATACATTAAAACTCAACAAGGTGGTACATTGGAACAACCAAATGCACTTATAATACATCAAGATGATGGAAAAAATATTAATGAACACCTACCTAATGTCGTTTGATGAATTATTTCTCAACCTCTACCCTTGATTCAATCTTATGTTTTCATGAGAAGCCTACATGGTTTGAAAAACTGTGTAGTGATTGTGAGGGATGGATCTATCCAAGACCACATGGTTTTCCTTTCTCCTTCAATGGTTTCCTAAACCATCAAACCCACATCTAGTAAATAATGGTTGGGCTGCACATTTACTACTAACAATGAACCAACTATGTAACATTCACTTGATGGCCATTTTTTACCCTCTTTCATGTCCTGAACCCTCAAAACACCACTGAGTATCCTCATACACCCAGTAATAATTTCATTTACCAAATTTTAGTGATTTAAACCAAAAATTTAAAAAAGTATGAACCACACAAAATTATAGGATCTTACAAACTCCTCAACTTATAACTTCTCATCCTCAAGTTGGAATCCTAAGAATTTTTACACTTCCAAAGTAATGAGGTCAACCACTGGGTCTCCATATACATCTCCCTCCCTTGAGTCTCTTCTTGGATGTTACCATAAAACCATAATACTCAAACCAAAGGTATAACCTTAAATTAAAAAATTCTATCATTATGATCCAAAAAATGATCCGGATTCCCCTCAATGAAAACATCAACCTCAAACCAAAATTCAAACACAATAAATATATAGGGAAGCCTAGGAAACATTACCTGAATTGGGACACAAGGAAGCATTTCACTTAGAATCATACGATCATGGAAGATCCAATAAGAACCCCATTATCCTGATCCTCTTTAAAAATCATATCCCAAATCACTTGGTTCTTTTTTTTTCATGTTTTCAAAACTTTAATGGTGACCCAAACTCATCATCACCTGAAGAAACACATAGTTTTCACAACCACATATCTCAACCCATGTAGGTCAACAACTCAAGGTCCAATGACCTCATTCCATAATCAAACATCCAAAATACACCAAAAACACTCAAGTAACTCAACTAGTCAAACCCAAGTTAATGATGATTATCAAGACCAATCATCATTATGGTACTTAAACAAGTCCATTCAACCCAAAAAACTAGTCACGCCATCAATAGACCACTTTACCATTAGGGTTCTTCCCACCATACATTTTATATCCACACCACTATCACCTGGTGTTGGGAACCTCCACCATAAAAAAAAAGAGATCGACATAAACTCAAATAAATTTCCAAAACTTACCCAATGTGTTTTCGAACACACTGTTCCCAAAATCCATGAGAACTCTACCCAAATCTAGAATTCATCCTTTTTGTTGAAACTACCCAAATTGGTCACACTTCTGTCATCCATATCTCAACTAAATACAACTTGGTTCTTCTTAAAAAAATTATTCCCATTACCAATGCACACTTATAATACCAATGTTAAACATCAGTGTCTTACAGCCCACCACATATATTCCCTTATTCCCAAATGAATTGGGCTATCCCATCCGACTTATTCCTTTGGCACCAAAATTCCTCTTTTGGCATATCACCCCTATACCTAGACATGAAGCCTTCTCATTTAAGGAATAACTATATCATTTTTTTACACCTAATAGAGTTCATTCCTTTCCTCTAATGAAACTTCACCATCATAGTATCAGCTGGTCCACAAACTATTATCAAGATCTACTACACCCACCAACACATCTTCGATGAACTCACTCAGATTACCTCCAAAACCATCCTGATCCTAAATTCGTTGCTCAGATATATCTACCACCACATCAAAGGACCACTTGTAATTCCTTGAGGAATACAAACATTCACCTTATAGATTTCTCATTGGCATCTTGATACCACCACATCCACTCCACAGTATGTTCCATACATCCATGACTGACATACCACTCCCCAATTTAGGTGTATCATTATAAATTCTTTCCTCAAGAAATTTCAACCACTGTGGATCATGACTAGATCAAAAGCTTAAACTCAAAACTTAGACATTGCTATCTAACTTTTCTCGGAATAATAAAACCAACATCAACTGATACCTAGTATCGTCTTTTGAAAATGGAACCCATGGAATTTTTTGATATCTAGACCATCGCAAGGACCTCTCTCATAACCAGTTGATGGTTTAATCCCCACCATACAACTCCACACATATCTCTCCATGATAATATCCTCCAAGAGGATCTATATCTAACTATAACATTTCCAGGTAGCTAGGTGTAAAGTCAGAGCTCTCTTAGTGTACCATGGATGATGTCAAGATATTGGACATGATCACAACTATCTAAAAGTACACTAATAATTTTCAATGAAAAACACCATGAATTATCCCTCACCATTGTCACCTCCCACCACAAGGACACCTTAACATACTAAAAGTGTTGGTCTTCCTTTCCCACTAATGTCTCATCAACATAAAATTACCACAACTCGAATGAGATTTCTAACCAAAACTCACTACCACTTCACATCCCTCTATCAATCATTCATGAACAAACATTCCCTTTGGAACCAAAACCATTAGCTCACTCGAGTTCTTCTAGCATGACCCTGGTGATTAACATGGGAACACAATGACCACCACATCGATCCATATCCCAACTATGTCAGGAATTACCTACGCTTTCCTCTATGATCACACAAAATTATGATGGGAACTTATCCCAAGATACTTGTTCACCCATCCCAAATAGCATCGTGACTTTCCAACACATTCTCACATCTAGACCTCCTCAGATCTATCAAGGTCTCGCAACTTCCTGTAACCACACAATGAAACCAAATCTAGATCACACAAGTTTCACATCACCATAGTTAGGCCCAAACATCCACTTACTCATCGGACCATGACTCCTAATCCATTATCCTTATTGGACTCATAGAATTCTAAAGGTTCTCACCCAAAAACCCTACCATTCATACAAAATATTCCAACCACATGACCACCCTCACCCTGGGTGTCACTTCCATACCAAAAGAGTCCATCCATGCTGTGGTATCCCTTTTCTCTTTCACATCAAATAAATATTTAGTCCTACATCAAATACTGTTAAATCCATAGTACAGGGCTCTTAATAACCTTGCATATTCCAAAAAATGACCTTACAACCAACCATAACAACTCAGGTACCTTCTGAGAAAGAATTTAAGGCATAAACATGCACTTTTACTACACTCAATAAAAACAAATATGAATTAATTACACCTCTAAAGAAACCAATCATGATTCATAACTTAAGGAACCTTCAACACCGTGTCAACCTCCCTTGAGGCCACCCTTGTTTCCCAAAACTGTCAACTCATAACCACCACTCGAGTTAGATTTAAAAAACCATTAACCTTCTAACTTATCCCTCCAGGATAAAATATCTCTAGAAAACACTCTCTGAATGCCAATTCTAAATTCCAAAATTTCCACCTATTCCATATGCACCCAATAAGAACTAGAAACCCCAACCGACCCCTCTCCCGGGTTACCATGAGTGTCAAACGAATCCAAATCCCTAAACCAGATTCATGTCAAGAAAAAGACAATGGATCTATCCTTAATACATACTCACAAAACCTTGAACAAACTACTACTCATGGGAATAAAACATACCCCCATTACAAACATACTACATCTAATGCACCAAGAAACCATTTACTCTAGGTTTTACACCAAATATACCTGCACACATACATCCACACCACGATCCAAACACCCACTCTAGGGTCCAATACACAACTTGCATGATCAAAATCCACAATGGTCACCACACCCAAATTAATGAAAAAATATCTTAACTCAAAGGGAATAACCCTATATGGGGTACAATAAGGAACAACCCTCTATTCCCACATCAAATCCAAATAAGGCCTCACGACCCACAACTATGATTTCTGACTAAGGAACTATCACTGATCAAACCACCCATACACAAGGTCTAATAAAAACACTCAGGGTACCCATTTCTAGGGCCCTTATATGTTCCATAATTTCTCATTTCCATTTTAATTAAACTTTACCATTTAAATACCAAGGTTTTACATTTTAAAACTTTCCATTTTCAAAACCCCCAAGATTTAAACTCTAAAAAACTATTTTTATTAACCAAATTTTCATAAATATAATATTTATTCAAATTAATTTTTCAAAATGTGTTTCATTAAGGTTTTATATATTGGACCGATATAGCAAGATGGGGTGTCTGAGTTCATGCTTCATGATAGGCACATAGGATTGAGAGGTCATTCATAAACTACAAGCTAAAAAGTACACTACTGACACATGAATCCTAAGGAACTATCAATAACAAGAAACATATAAATGACCTCTCAATCCTATGTGCCTATCATGAAGCATGAACTCATACACCCCATCTTGCTATATCGGTCCAATATATAAAACCTTATAAATCAATAATATCACATTCAAGTGCACAAATCGAGGTGGAAATAAAAATCAACTATAAAAGCACAAAACCGAACATCAATCCCAACCCATAGAAACATGAATTTTACCTCATATGTGAGACTGGAGGCACCTAAGAATGATATCATTACTAAGACCCGACAAGATCGTAGTCTCTTATCTACCATGAACCAAACATTAAGAAAAAAATACATTATTTGATACCACTTTGTAATGTTTCTAGCACGTTGGTCAATATATATTCAATTCCCCAAGCCGGGTCATCACATGACCTCAGGCGCGCCTCCTCATACACTAGAGGCTTCCGACTAGAAGCATGAGTCTATGGAGAAATGTTAGGGAGAATAAAACTGCTCATCAGAGTATTTCCATATAAGAAATAATATTAATAGATATAACCAAAGGTATGAAAAAACTAATGGACAAAATTAAAAACAAAAAAACCATAAAAAAAATAAGACATGATATAACAATGATATGTTTACTCTACATGTCAGGTAGTCATACAAATGAAATACAAAACCAAAAATACTAAAAGAACCCAAACATGGACCCATGTCCCAACCCATTATTAAACTACCATGCTCCAAACCGTCATCCCATGCACAACAAAACACCATGTCCCCATCTTGAACCTGTATCAGAAAATAAGTAGCATTTTCTTGGGTACCCAAGTGTCATGGAAGCCTAATCAGGCTGTGAGTAAAACTCATTAGGCCACCAAAAACGGTGTTTAAAGAAATATCTAGTATTTAAAAGATTTTATTCAAGTAAACAAGTGAAATAAATAAACATGGAATGAAAAGTAACATATCACACAATTTTACAAATCATAAAGTAACCATTTTATCTATCAAGTTTTCTAAGGTCAAAAAATCAACTAAACTAAATATGATCACATTGGGAGCCTAATCCATAGTATAAGAAGTAAGAACACTTTTAATCACAAGGTATTTCACTACACATAATTTATAAAAATACCTCGGAGCCTCAATTTGGTAATCAAGCCATGTCCATGTGTTTGGGAAGCATATATCCTTAAATCGACATCCCAAACTACACCATTTACATACATTAGGAAGCATAGAGCCTCAGTCCAACATCCCAAACACACCATGTACATATGTTGGGAAGAATAGATCCTTAGTCTGACATCCCAACCATACATTACATAACACTTACCATGAAGCCTTATTCTAGGTTGTCTCATCCAATATAATTGTTAAGGGCATAAAGCCTTAGCCCAACTCCCTAATCCATCCATTATAGGGGTGGGATTTTGATCCTTAGTCCAACCCAACACATGGGCATAATACCTCAATTAAGTACCCCACATAACACCAATCCATGTGCACATTCTTATTTAACCATAACACATTTATTATTAACAATCATAACTCATTATACATATCCCACTTATAAGGAATAACCCACTAACACATATACCATTATGACAAGAACCCCTCATGCTATATTATCTACTAGACAAAAATTAACATCAAATTCATTTCAGAATCCAATGATATCACACAAATAAATTACTCATTTAAAATCATCATGAAGCCCCCTTTAAATTACGGATATTCTTCTTAAGAACTAAAACATTCCCCAAGGATTTCATTCCCATTATCAAACAATCATTAAGATTTTTTCACAATAAAGAGACCAAACCCCCATTTCAAATCATCATTTTAAATCCATTAAGAAGAACCCCTTTTTAAATCACATTGAGGTCAACAACTCCTTTAAAAACCTTACTCATTTTTAAAAAAAATCCATTTCCTTATTTAGAAACTATAACCAGATCAAAATCCAAAATACTACATTAAATAATTTCAAGGAATCCTAGGAATTTCATGAAAAATAGTTCATAAAAATTTCAATTATCCCCTTTAACCAATCCCACATAACAATTAACAAATACAACCCATTCACTTTCTTAATTACCCTATCTCAACAATTACCAATTCATATCATTATTTTTAAAGGGTTTGTCATGCCCCATGGTTAACCTAAGGTTCAGTATCACATCATCAATGAACGCAACAGGGTCTGTGGAAGTTATCACACCTAAATTTAAGTCCCAAATTACATTCCTTAACCAAATACATTAAAACTCAACAAGATAGTACATTGGCACAACCACATACACTTATAAAACATAAAGACTATGGGAAACAACTTAAAGACCACCTACATCATTTAAGTTGATGAAGTAATTCTCAAAATCTTCCCTTGATTCAAACTCAAACACACATTAAATCCTAAAATTATAAAATTCATGAAAAAGAGGGTTTTAGGGATTCAGAAGAAAAAGAACAATCACACAAGACCTAAAATAGAAAATAGAACAAAGATGAGTTTTAGACTCACCCAGAGCTTCGATGTGAACCCAATGACACTCCAAATGTCATAGACATGAAGGTGATCAACCATTGGAAAGTTAATAAGGTAACCCTTGTCACCCTTGGCTGCCGTACAATAAATGAAAAAGAATCCTGGGTAAGGTTTCATAAATCATGGGGGAAAAAAGGTAAATTTCACATTTTTTAATGGGAAACACAGTTTGGATATATAGTTGTTAAAACCATACACCACCCTATATCAAATAGGGGTCCAGGTTGCACGATTTACTAGGAATACCGCACGGTTTGAAAATTCATGTGGTGACCATGCAGGATGGCTCTATCCAAGCCTACTTGGTTTTTCCTTCCCACTTGTATAGTTTCCAAAATCATGTACCCCACCTCTAGGAAATCATTGTTAGAGTGTACAATTACTTATAATCATTATATATCCATACAAAATTCAATAGATGATCATTTCCCCCTATTTCATGTCCCAAACCCTTGGAACACCCTTGAGTCTCCTCATACACTCGATAAGCATTTCATTAACCAACTTTTAGTTATTTAAACTAAAAATTTAAATATAGATGTACCTCAAAAAAATATGAGATCTTACAGAAGGTGTTTCAATAGAATATGGAATGAAAAACTTCATGAGGATTATGAATCAACTAACTCAAGTTATGAACAATAACTTGAATTAAGTTGAGAGACCAAAATCAACTCAAAGGGAACAACTTTACATTGAGTCCTTTATGCATCAATGACCACCTTCATTTAGTGAATCTACTAAACCATTGATTAATGAACAATGGATGAACTCTCTAGAAAATATATTTTCTACAATATATTGTTTAGAGATAGATAAAGTAAACTTAGTTGTATACCTCTTAGAAGTAGAAGCTGATCAGTGGTGTAAATTAATTAAAAACACCAATCCAAGAAGGGAGATTGATTCTATGGAGTGGGAAGAGTTCATGGGAATCTTTTTATATAAATATATCAACCATTTTATGTGAACAAAAATAGATAATTAATTATTAGAACTGAAACATAAGGAAAATTAATTGGTGGGAAGCTAAGAGATAAACTTTAAAAGACATTCTTGATACACCTCAAGATTTGTTTTTGATCCTAAGGGAAATGATATAGATTCTTCAGTGGACTAAGAACCTATATACAGAAGAATATAGAAAATCATGACTATGAAATCTATGAGGAGATAGTGTGGAGTGATATGAAGTTTTAATTGGATTTTTGATAGAAAAATTGGTCCCATAGATCGAATGAAATGAAGAGAGAAATAGAGCTAAACTAAGGAAAAAATTCAATTATGGAAGAGGGGTAAATAAAGTTAACCTTCACACATGTAACAAATACGGGAAGAATAATTCAAGGAAATGATTTATTGGGAGAAGAATTGGTACAAGTGAGGAAGATATGACCATATAGATTGAAAATGTTGTGGTGAGGTGAAGCCTAAAATTCTCAACACTAATGATAGAGGGAAGATGGTGTAGGCCCAAATGGAAGTTAAATCCTTCAAATGTGGATAACTTGGGAAATTTTACTATAAATGTACAAATCAGAAGATAATGGAGAGAAAAAACCATCAACCTCAATATATTTTAAGAGATAAAGGTTGATAATTTTCTATCATGATGACTGGAATAGAAGCTACAAATGATGTGGTGGAAGGTACAATCGTTGTGATCTCAAGGGTATTAATTAATTTGTTTTATTCTAGTTCTACACATTACTTTATTTCATCCATGTTTTCAAAGTATATAGATTCAATCCCTGATCTTTTAAAAGTATAGTTATCAATCAAGAATCTAGGAGGGATTATCCTAGCATCAACAATGTATAGAAACTCTAATATTGACATTGGTGTGTATAATATCATAAAAAATCTAGTAGTAATTAACATAGTGGAATTTGACACTATATTAGGGATGGAATGTCTCTCAAAGTATAATGCTAAGATCAACTAAAATATCAAGGAAATTTCATTAGTCTTGAATTGACAACCTACAATAATTTTCAAAGGAGATATATCTTGACCTGAGATTTATCTAAAATTGCCTCCCGTAACCTTATTTATGGAGATGATCAGTGAAGAGGGAGAATGAAATGAAAGTATAAAGATAGATAATGTTCCCATATTTCAGGAATACACTAACATATTTTATGAAGAGTTACCTAGACCTACCATATAAAGAGAGGTAGAGTTATACATTGAACTCAAACTTGGATCCAAGACGATATCACAGAACCTATATAGAATGGAAAATATAGAGTTTATGGAATTAAAGAAAAGAATTAAAGATATTATAGAGAATGGATTTACCTGAATAAGTGTTTCTCCTTAGAGAGAACTTGTTCTCTTTTTAAATAATAAGGATGAATCAATTCAGCTATGCATTGATTATATAAAACTTAATGAGATCATAGTAAAGAATAGGTACCCTATCATAAGGATTGATAATTTATTTGACCAGATTCATGGGGATTAATTATTCTCTAAGATTGAACTCAAATCTAGGTATCATCAATTGAGGGTGAAGAAAGAAGATATTCAAAATAATTCCTTCTGAACAAGATATGGGCATTATGAATTTGTTGTTATTCCCTTGAGCTTGACTAATTCTCCTTTTATATTTATGTATTTTATGAATGGAGTATTTAAGGACTACCTTGATAAATTATTGGTAGTTTTTATTGATTATATTATCATATATTACAAAAGTCACGAGGATCATTAGAATCATCCAAGAGTTATATTAAAAACTATGAGGAATGAGAACCTATTTGGAAAATTTAGCAAATTTGAATTATGGTCACAACAAGTTTCATTCTTGGGATGTATAGTAACTAATGAAGAAATGTTAATTGAACCTGTAAAGTCAAATTATATATAGGAGTTGCCTCATCCTATAATGGTAACTAATATTCTTAGTTTCCTTGGTTTAGTAGGATATTATATGAGGTTTTTTAATTTTTTTCACAAATTTAGAATCTACTAACCAAGTTAACTCAAAAAGGGGATAAGTTCACATGGAAAACAGAGTGTGAATAAAATTTCCAAAAACTAAATAAGAGATTGGTCACTACACCTATGTTAACTCTACCCTCTACTGGAGAGGTTTTTTTTTACAATGATGCATCTCTGAAATGGCTTGGGTGAATCCTCATGAAAAATGACAATATGATTGCTAATGCATCTTGATAGTTAAAGCCTCATAATCATAATTATCCTATGCATAAAACGGAGATAACTGTTGTCATTTTTTATATGAAAATATGGAGGCACTATATCTATGAAAAAAATGTGATATATACATAGAACACCAAAGTTTGAAGTATATATTCATGCAAAAGGAATTGAACATGAGACAAATGAGATGGTTGGATCTTTATAAAAGACTATGACTATTCAATTCATTATCACATGAGAAGAAAAAAAAATACAATGATTCACGAACTAGGAAAGAACTTATTATTCTAGAAATGATTAGGATTCAAGGATATCCATTGATCAAGGACCTAGTAAGGTTGGACATGAGAATCATGAGGGAAGATAAATCATCAATATTATCCCAAATGATTTCTCAACCATAAATACTAGATAATATTAATAAATCCCAAAGGCAATATCCTTTATTACAAAATAAATTATAGACTATGAATAATGAGAAATTTCCTAAGTTCATTACTGATGAAGAGGATGCACTGAAATTTTGTACAAGTCGATGCATTCCATCTATCCAGGAGATTAAAAAAGAACTAATGGATGAAGCTCATAGATCTAAATTATCTATACATTATGGAATCACTAAAATGTAAAAGGAACTTTATTATCATTATTGGGGAGATAATATGAAAAGTGAGATTGAAAACTACACTATAAGGTGCTCGGTGTATCAGTAAGTGAAGGCAAAGAAAAAAAATTCCTAAAGGGGTATTGCAACCCCTACCCATACCAAAATGGAAGTAGGACAATATCACAATGGAATTCATCACTGGTCTCCCAAGAACATACAAAGTAAACAATTTGATATGGTATATATTGGATTGACTAACCAATAATTCCCATTTCATTGCTCTTATGGAATATTTCTTTTTTGACCAACTTTCCAAGATATACACAAAGGAAGTGATGAGGCTGCATGGGGTTCCATTATCTATCTTTTTTTTTTCATGGTCCAAGTTTCACCTATAAAATTTTGAGAAGTCTTCAACATTCTCTAAATATTGAATTATATTTCATTATGACATATCATCCCTAAACTAATGGACAATCTTAAAGGATTATTCAAACACATTAGGACATGTTGAGTAAATTATCAATGGAATTTAAAGTTAGATGGTATCAACACATCCAATTAGTTTATTTCTCATATAATAATAGTTTATAATCGAGTATTAAAATATAACCATATGAATATCAATATGAGAATCGATGTATAACTCCTAAATTTAGGGATAAACTTGGTGAGAGAAATCTAGTTGGACCTGATCTTGTGTAAGAGATGAAAAAAGATTCATGCCATCCAATAACATATAAAGGTTGATCAGAGTCTATATAAGAGATACTCTAACCATAAAAAATGGACTTGGGGTTTGATGTTGGAGAAATATTTTTCCTTTATATATCACCATGGAAGAGATTCATGTAATTTGGAAGGAAAATGAATCTTATCCCTAGGTACATTGGCCTCTTTGAAATCCTTGATCATATAGGACCAATGGACTATTGGAGATCACTTCCACTAAATCTTTATGAAGTTCATTATGTATTCCACATATCTCTATTAGGGAAGTAAATACCTAATCCATCACATGTACTGAATTTGGAGGTGGTGAAACTAGAACATGACCTCTCTTATGTGGAGCAACTATGGAGATCTTAGACCGTAAAGACAACATTCTAGGAAAAAAGACTACACACTTTATTATATTATTATGGAGGAACCATAAATATGAATAAGCGACATATAAACCAGATGATATAATGAAACAAAATTTTTCTCACCTTTTCTCAAATGAGAGAATGAGTTGAAATTTTGAGGATGGTATTTATTAAGGGGGAAGAATATAAAGACCCAGACATTTTAAATGATATCTGTTTCTTGAATAAATGTGTGTTATATATTATATAATATTATACACATATAAAATATAGAGAAACCAAAAAAAAATATCATTAATAAATATCATTACATTAACTAGGTTTGAAACTAATTAAAATGTAAAACATTATAATTAGACAAAAAATATAAAATATAAAAGATAAAGTGGGAAAATATTGATCGCCCCAATCTACTATAATCATCATTATCACATGAAATTATATAGAAATGAAATAAAATATTATTGAACCAATAAAAATATTAATAAATGAATATATAACCTTATGTGTAATTATAGTGATTTTTTTGTGAAATAATGAAGTGGTATTTATAGAGTATAAAGGGAAATGTGACCGTTGGGACTTGACCGTTATATGAACTTTGGTCAAATGTTACTATTGTTCAATATGATAATTGGAAACTATACCCTTGGTTGATAATTTTACTATTATAATTAGTGTTTATATGTAGTAATTGTAGAGGATAAATGACATAGAAATGAGAAACGATGGCCTCAACTAATAGAGTTATGCCTTTTGAAGCCCATTTTTTAGAACTTAGAAGGGAGGTAGATTCACTAGGGGTTTCCCTTAACCAATACCAAGATAATATTTAACAATTGAATTTTTAATAAAATCACCTATGAGAGAAGTTTGAGTTAGTGGATATTACCACTCTATCGATGTTAGCTAAGCCACCCCATGAAACTACCACCATCACACACCTTACCCTTAAGATATATGTGATTATAATAAATAGTTACATGTATAGGAATTAGTTAATTAAAGTTTAGTTTCCTTTTTATAAATATAATTCTTATTCCATCAATTCATTTTAATAATATTTTTTATTAATAAAATATATGTTTAATTGAGAGGAATTTGATAAAATGATTTCTCAAAATAAATAAAACATAATTTTTTTTAAAAGATAAAATTTTTTATAATAAACTAACACATTCTGAAAATTATTTATTTTAATTAATTATTCTTTTAAAACACACTTATTTAAATATAAATGATAAAATAATTTTATAATGTCCTAGGAAATTTTTTATGTGTGAGAAATTTGACTGTGCCTTAAATAATGATATTTTTAAATAAAGATGGATTTATATATTTAAAAGTTAAAATTATCATATTTACATAATTATTCTAATAAAAAAATTCATATTTGAAATCATCACATCAAAATTAAGTTAAGGTAAATTTATGGGAATTTTCTAAAATACTTTATTTTTTCATGAATAGTAAAAATATATTTTCGGATTTTCGATATATTTTATGAATTCATATTCATGTCATAACACAATAAAAAACCTAAAATATTTTATTTTATAAATAAAAATTATTTTAATTTATTTTAATCAATTTCCAAACCTATAAGTGACTTCCCAATGTCTAAAATGGAAAATTTGATTTTAAAAGCATTATTTTGTAGAAAATTTAACATTCCTTGTCCAAAGGAGTATTAAAGAATTATGTTCAATTATTTTGGATTAAAATATCATAAAGGGTGACTAATATTTTCAAAACCATAAAAAACCCATGGTTAAGCCAATGGTTTTTCATTTTCCACAACCTCTATTACCGAGACCTATATTATGAGATTATTAAGAAAATATCTCACATTTTCTATAAATACCCACCCATTTCACCATTCACCTTCAATACCAATCCATAATACATAAATTTATGATTATTTAACTCTCATGGAACCCCATGGTATACTTAGTCCCCCAAGTTTCCATTCTCAAGTTTTAGGAACAACTCTTCAAGGTAAGGGAAATCGCTACTTCTCTTTACATTCAAGTTCCCTTTTTTATGTTGTATGCCTTATAATTTAAAAAATAAGTTCTATTTTACAATTTATATTATCCAATTTCTATAATAATATTCTTTTATAAATTTGTTAACTTCTTTATCCCTCATTTTACCCTCTTTCAAAACCATGTTTTATACCCGCTGTGGTGCTAAATTTACTTCTCAAATATATATCTTTTACATAATAAATTCTCTTTTCCTTTTTATTTGAAAACTAAAAACTATTTTATTTTTAATGGGTATTCAAATATATGTAAATATGATTTTTTTATTTGTTAATTTACATATATTAAACCCATATTTTTTTCATGGGTTAAAAATGATGTAATGATCACGTCTTTATGCACTTTTGTACACCAAGCTTTTGATAAGAAACATGATCTTTATTCTCCATGGGTTATTAATGAAATTATTTATTATGATCTATTTAGATAATATTAAATTAATACATATCAAGGGTATTCCCTGATATAATTATAATGCATTGGGTAGATAATTTAGTCTCTAGAGATGACGTGTTTTACAATACTTTGGTTAATAACCTTGGTAATTTTCATTTATGACACCTTTGTGATAAAAGTTGGTGATATTCTTTTGAATTTATCATTTAAATATTTTATCCAAATTTACTTGTTATTATTTATGTAATTATTATAATTATATGTCTCTTTTTCATTTCTTATTATTATGCTCAAGTTCTTATTGACCTGTCTCATGATCACATGATTTTGTCTCCCTTTCTTATTCCCTTACCAGGCTTCATGATCACCCTTTCCTTTGATGTATTCCAGTAGGATATGAGATGTAGTAAAAATAACTTAGGTTAAACCCATAAATATTTATTTCAAATGGATTTATAATAATATTTTATGTTTTATGTATTATGTACCTTATTTCTAAGAAACCAAACTTTAAAAGATTCTATATTTTTTCCCATGTAATAAAAATTTATGTAGTAAGAATGTGGGATTCCATATACAAGGTCCAAGACCCAAGTCCATTGACCAATGAATTCTATTTTAGTACACAAAGATCATCCATAGTAAAATTTTTATCATCTAGACCTACATGGTCCCAAAACTCAGGGCACATGTCCAAGGTGTCGTCTTCAAGTATGAGGACCATCTCCAATGGTAATCTAAAAAGAATTAGGGGGAGCCCAAGGAACAATTATGAGGTGGTTCAAGTAATCCTGATCCAAGGTAATAATAATAGAAATATAATTTAAGTAAATTTTCAGTGACATACCATGACATTGATTCTATACTAGATTATCTATCATTTGACATTTATATAAGGATTCTAGGGGCCATGTTAGTGTCCATTACATTATTAATTTAATTCATCACATCCTTTTTCATAAATCAATTCACTGAAAAGTGATTTAAAGAGAAGAAATGTTATTTTCCATGCCACCTTACCAACTATTTACATTAATATTCATAATCTAAGAGACCATCCATCTCATTTAAAATTTCTATTTCTTCCATTTCATCACCCCTTTAATTTATAAATGAAAAGCTTTCATATGTTGTATTTAACCTTTAAATTTTCATTATAATTCATACAAAGCTTCCACTCATGGTGGTAAGATCAACACACCAAAATGGGTTTCATAGTTATAGGAATTCAAAAGAACCCACCTAAAGGGGTGGTTTGGGTTGAGTTTGACTATCTCAAACCTTATAAAAGGGGAATTCGAACATCAAAAAATGTTTCAACACATTTAATTTAAGGTATTACTAATTTTATAAGAAACACCTAGAAGGTCCATCATGTGGCACTATGATGTGATATATAAACACCAAGACTTTAAGGGAAAATGTATAAACCACCTAACTTATATGGGTAGAATACTCCTCATCCTTTATCGTCCTATAACTTAGGATAAAAAGGAAATAATAGAAATAGAAAATACCCTAAAAATAGTGAATATTATATTACATAGATTTATCATTCCATATTGTAAAATAACTGAAGAAAAAAAGAAAGAGTATTAAAGATATTATTGATACAGATCCAATACGATAGATGGAACTTGAATATGAGATTAAATAAAGGAGTTATCTATAACCATAATGGAGAGGTATAATCTTTCAACAAGAGGGATAAAGATTACTGTAACAACCCGAAATTTTTAAATGATATTTGTTTTCTAATAAAATGTGTGTTATATTTGACCTTACACAACAAAAACATCTATTTTTAGTAATGAATTGAGTATAAATCAAAATTTTACCATTGGGATTTGAACATTTTTTGACTGTTGAAAATTATACTCTTGGTAATAATTTTCATGTTATAATTTTTAAGTAGAAATGATAAAGAATATTTAATGAAGTAAGGAGAAATGATGTCCTCAACTAGTAGATTCATTCCATATAAAGTCCATTTTTCGATGTTTGGGAGGGAGGTAACATCACTAGGGTTCAATCTTGAACAAGACTAATCTGAACTTCAATAAGTGAAGATAGATCAAAATCAGCCATGAGAGAAGTTCAAGTTAGTGGAAATTACCACTTGGGTGATGTTAGCCGAGCCGCCCCATGAATCTATCACAATCACATACATTACCCTTAGGTTATATGTGGGTGTTATAAGGGGTTATGTGTTAAGGACATAGTTACTTAAAATGAAATTCCATTTTATAAATAATTTTTTATTACTTTAATTTAATTTTAAGAATAGTTTTTCTTAATAAAATTGAGAGGGAATTTTATAAATTGATTTTTTGGATTGAAATTGTACTTTCCTAAAAAAATAAAACTATTTATAATAAACTAAGATATTATTAATATTACTTATTTTAATGAAATATTATGATAAAAACACTCCTATTTAAATATAAATGATAAAATATTTTATTTTCAAGTGTTCAAAATTTTTCTATGCATTTTCAATCTACTTTTATTTTTAATAAATAAGGATTTTTATATTTAAAAGTTATAATCATCATATTTATATAATTATTATGATAAAATAAATATAATTTTTGAAATCATCATGCCAAAATTATGTTTGGGTGAATTTATGATAATTTTCTAAAATACTTTATTTTTTTGAATAATAAAAATACACTTTGTGTTTTTTTCTATGTTTAATGACATTATAATTATTTCATAATAATTTAGTAACTAATTAACCAAAATAATTGCCTAAAATATGTTATTTTATTAATATAAAGTATTTTAATATATTTTAATCAATTTCTAAACCTATAATTTACTTTATGTAACACCCCAAGCTTCTACAGTACGCTTCTCTTTGAATAATGTGATAGCGTGTGTTGTACGCAACACCGAGTTCTAACACACCATAACCAATCAAACTAGCCGTTATGAATAGTAATACCTAATTTTTAAAATTATATATATTTTATATTTCAAAATGGACTTCATTTTTGGATTCGGAATATCTAATTTATCCTAAGGTGAAATTTTGGTACTTTTCGGATAACTTTCATATTTTGATGAATAGTGAAAATTACTAAATTTTAATTAAAAACAACTTTTTTAATCAAAATAATTAATAGTGATAAATTATGAATTTTAGTAGTTTTAAAGTATATTTAGAATATATTTTTACCATTTAATATAATGTTGGTCATTGGACATAATTTTACAATTAAACCGAACATAAACAAGTGTCAATCTTTTGATAGTTATTATCTCTTAAAAACACGCTTTTTGTTTTGACAGCGGGAATTAATTTTAAATTAATTTCTTCCACTTCTGTGTTTTGAATTTAGGAAAATGGATTCCATATTTGGAATCATGATGTTCAAATTGTGTAAATAGGTAACTTTTATTTTTATACATTTTGAATAATTACTGCGGTAAATATTTTATTTACCATGGTTAAGGGTAAATCCGGTAAATAAGGGTTAAAAAATAATATTATAATAATACTAAATTACCCTAAAACATGTATTAACCCTATTGGTTGATACATGGTCGACCATGGGCATCTTTGGGTCGATTTTGGGACCCCATGGATCCACTTGTAAGTGATAATGACACTTTATTTTAATTAAGTTAAAATGAATACAAAAATGACACAAGCATATATCTTTTAGCAAAACAATATTTACATAGGGTTATATATGTTGGATTTCAGATAATAAATATTCATTAGAAAGATAAAAAGATTTCATTCATAAGGATATTTTATTTATAATTTTTAGACATTAAATAATTTATTTTATTTATGACACAATGATGATGCAGTAATTACTAAAATAGTGAAAAATTAAATTAATTGATATTATAAATACCCAAATAAATATAATATTAAACTTTTAATGAATTAAACTAATTTTATAGGATAATATGATATATTAAGATTGATTTAATTTACTTTGTTCGAAGTAATAAATCTGTTATGAGTTTCACAAAAATCAACTATTGAATAGTGTCAAAATTGACAAAAAAGAGTTCTTAAAACAAATATTATATTATTAATTGATATTAAATTCCTAAAAATATAAGGTTCGGCCAAGAGACTTATATCATGATAGGTTCATCATTAATGGACCACTTGGGGGTCGCTTGGATGTATATAGTAAGTTTATTAACCATATTATATAAAAATACAAAGAGACATTGTAAAAGTGAAACTAATTAACTTAGAGTTAATACTTAAATATAAGGTTAATATAAGTAGACAAACCTGTCTAAATTCTATTGGTTGAGTTGTTTTAGACCCATCCCCACCTTAACATTTTAATAGTCAACTTTGGAGCCATTGGAAACCGAAAATGAATTTTTTATAAACTAATATCTCTAGCTTTTCCAAAGGTGCCCCTCACCCCTCTTATAAAAGGGAACTCCTCATTCTCATTTATTCACACCTTCAAAGCCTTTTGGTTCGGCCCAAATATGCCCAAATACTCTCCCAACTTCCCTCACTACAACCTAGGGGCCTTAGTCTGATTAGAAAGCCAACCTAAGGATCCCTTTTGATCAAATCAAAAGGAAGAACCCGAAGAAGAGGTAATGATTTCACCACCCTTCTCCAAGTTCATTTCTTCTTCCACTTCTTCTTCCTTTGTTCTTACCATTCTAAAATAATAACTCCAGTATCTCACATATACTTTGATGTTATTATAAATATGGTACAACCATATTCATTATTCTATCCACCCTTTGAATAACATGTCACCATACGTGCGTACGTACGGCTTACCGTCTCCACGTCGTGGTGTAATTGTTATTCAATATATTATTATTTGGATGGGTATAATAATGATGTGTAACTCATGTAAATAATAAATATAACATGTTAATGATTCTGTATATATGATATACCATCCATTTATATATTATTTTAATATCAAAAGAACGATATTGTCGCTCGTGCGTACGTACGGACTACCGTCTCCACGAACGCGATGAGATTCATTCTCCATCGTATCCATTCAAGTATAATTATCATTTGATGATTTAAAAATGATGTTTAAGGACTTGATATCATTCTGGATATGAATAATATACAACCTATCCTTTACAAAAATGTCTTACGTAACAAAACATATAAAAGAATACAAGTAAGTTAACACCCGAAACAACGATAATACTAAGATATTATTATCAAATCGAGATTAAAAGATCATATATGATATCATATTAATTTATATGGTTCTTGTATAATTTAATAACAATTATTTCACCATTATACAGGAGGTTAACCTACCCCAACCAAGGAAAAGTACAAGGTAAGGGTTATTTCACAATCTCTTCATTATCCGAGGTTGTTTATACGTAATAATCTACTGGGATTTCTTTATCATCCACATCCATGTTTCTTAGAAATGTATTTCAAAACATATTTATTATTTACAAGAATATGGGTTAAAGTCATTTATACCCTTGTTTGACTTTTTATAAGAGGTTTATAAAGGAATCTTTCCGTCGTTTTCAAAACAAGGTCCTTTTAACCTTTTCGACAGAATTAAGGTAAGAATGTTTTTTTAACTTATACGGCGGGTGCGGTTATTTTCCGCCATTATAAAATCTTCAAAGATTTCCTTACAATCTTATAAGAATATTTTCAAGAAAATGTTTTATTTTATATGGCTATTAAATGATTTCAAAAATAGAAAGAGATATTTCTCTAAAAAGTGTTTTGATTTCATCTATGTCAACATCCTTTGATGGATTTTACGCTTATTTGAAGTTGATTTATTATGATATAAAACTTCTATATTGTATTGAAGGTTTTGTGATATGTTTGACTGTGGATGTGCTATTTTTATACCATTCATAGTTTATGGTGAAATTATTGACATTTTGTATTCTAGTTTTAATACGAATGTTTATGTTATGTTTAAACCTTTTCATATGGGAATGCATTGGACTTAATATGTGACAGGTGGAGCCCGCTATAGCTCCTCGATGCATCGGTAGGTCTCATGAGACAAACTAGTGTCTTGGCACAAGGCCTTGGCAAAATCTTATTTGTAGTCTTGGCACGAGGCCTTGACTATGTGGTTATGATAGTCTGGCATTTTGCATTCCAATATTATGAAAGTGGTTATTGATTTTTGCATGTGATTATTCAATTAGTAGAATATCCATGTGAATAAGTAAATGGCATTATTTCATTTTATTTATGCCATACAATGTTGAAAGTTCAAGTTTGAAAGTCTTTTGTTTTAGTTATACATTGCCTTAAATGTTTATTCTTATTTATGAAAGTTTCCGCTATATTGTTATCCTTACTGGGCATTTGAGCTCACCCCTTTTCTATGTTTTATTTTTCCCAGGAAGTGAAGAAGTAAATTATGAATGACCTGCAGGGATATTATGTGGGGATATGAGTGTGGATTATGGAGACATTATGTTGTTGTAGTATTTTTTTATTTTATGATGTAATGTAAAACTTATGAATATATCTAGTGTTTCCAAGGCTACTAAACCAATCGGTCTTTCGAGATTTGATCTTTCTTATGATCATGCCAATGTTATGTAATAATGCACCAACTCTGGGTAACTAGGGTCGGGGCGTTACTGTTGGTATCAGAGGAAGTTTAGTACAAACCTTGGAAGCTAGATTTAGATAAACTCTGATTAGAGCACGTAGACCTAAGATGAACTTTGAGGATTAGTATAGAAGAACTTCCTAGAATTTTGGTATTGTAGATATTTTGTGAGTTTTCCGAGCAATACATCCCTGTCTGGATACGAGCAGGTAGAGGCGGCTCTGGCACAGATGTACCTAGGGGTAAAACCCGAAAACACCGCTTTGAGCTAGACTCGAACAGGAACTGGTGCACGACAACGGGCCTTGCTGCACTCTTGGTTACGACACTCCCGGGGGATATGCTTAGGATAACTCTCATTTTCTTTACAAATCATTTTGAATGGATTATGAGTATATACTTCCTCAAAGAAAACATTCTTATGATTATGGATTATATCCATAAATAGTTCAATTTATGTTAAGTGTTTTATAAGTATGGGATTATGTATTTTGATTCATAAACTGATCTAGTTTATGCCATTGTTTAGAAATGGAGCCTAGTGGAAGAAATGGAAACCGTATCAATGCACGCACTCCATGTAGGGATTGCCCTCCTGCTCAAGATAATTATAGTGTAGTTGGTGATGCAACTGGTGCCGATCAGCTAATCACCATACTGGGACAACTTACTCAGGTTATGAATAATAACCTTAACCGTATAGAGCACCCTGATCCGCAACGTAGAGGATCAATGTTAGATCGATTCATGAGGCAACAACCACCAACTTTCAATGGCAGTACAAATCCCTTAGCAGCTGAGCAATGGATATTTTCCCTAGAGAAAATATTTCAGGCTTTGGGGAGTAATGAAAGGGAAAAAGTTATCATGGCAGTTTACCTCCTCACTGGAGATGCTGATCAACGGTGGTCATTAATTCAAAACATGAAGGAAGATGATGAATTATCAAATATGGAATGGAGGGAGTTCAAAGATCTGTTTTTAGAAAAATACTTTCCTCGCGACCATCGAGCAGATATGGAAAGGCAATTTCTAAGCCTGAGACAGAAGGAGGATGAGAATGTCACAAAGTATGAGGCTAACTTTACAAGGTTAGCAAGGTACGCTGGTGATTATATACGTAACCAAAGAAGTAAGATTGATCGTTTCTTTGATGGGTTAAAACCATTTCTCCGTCGAGCATTAGTCTCACAATCCTTTTCATCAAACGAAGACATTGTCTCATGTGCTATCAAGACCGAAAAGGAATTCTCTAAGTCTTATGAATTTAAAGTAAAGCAAGAGAAGAAGAGACCTACTGATCAATCTAGGAATGGAAATAAGGGGAAGAAGGGAAAGGTTGAATATCCATCTTGTGGTAAATGCGGGAAGAAACATCCTGGTACTTGCTTGAAGGGAATGGGAGTCTGTTACAAGTGTGGTGAAAAAGGCCACCAAGCTCGTGATTGCAAGGGGAAGAAGGAGGCTACCAATGTTCAGTGCTACAATTGCAGGGAGATGGGGCATTATGCAAATGCATGTCCTAAGCGTCAGGAGAACTTACCTCAGAAAAGGCCAAGGGATCAAGGCCAGGATTATGCTATCACTACTGCAGAGGTAGAAGCTCCAAAAGACGTGGTGGCAGGTAATTTAATGGTTTCCTCAAGTTTAGCAAATGCATTATTTGACTTTGGATCGTCGCATTGTTTCATATCTTCCCAGTTTGCTAAGAAAATTAGATATTTCCAATTTGATTTAATAAGGGAGTTGTCAGTTAAAACTCCTAAGGGAAGTATCATTGCAACAATGTTTTGTGAATAAGTCCCCATTAGAGCACATAAATTTTCTTTATCTGCTGATCTCATCGTCATACCTATGATTGAGTTTGATATAATCCTCGGTATGGACTGGCTTTCGGACTATGATGTGAAGATTTATTGTAAGAAGAAAGAGGTTACGATTCTTGATGATAATCATAAGGAACACCTTATCTTTAGAGCAGAATCGTCACCACCTAATTCTTATTTAGATCCACCCTCAATAGCTCAACTAAATTCAATTATTGGTGAGGAAGAGAATGAAATAACTGCGGGTGAGGAAATGAATGTTCAAATAGAGGATTTACCTGTTGTGAAAGAATTTGTAGATGTATTTCCGAAAGATTTACCTAGACATCCTCCAGAATGAGAAGTTGAGTTTTCCATTGATTTGATTCCTGGATCAAGGCCTATATCGAAGACCCCTTACATAATGGCTAATGTAGAGTTAGTCGAACTAAAGAAACAACTAGAGGAATTGAGTAATAAAGGATTTATTCTCCGTAGTGTTTCTCCATGGGGAGCCTCTGTTCTTTTTGTTAAAAAGAAAGATGGATCTATGAGGTTATGTATCGACTACAGGGAGATCAATGCTATAACGATAAAGAACAAGTATCCCCTACCTCGTATTGATGATTTATTTGACCAACTACATGGAGCTCAATACTTTTCAAAGATTGACCTTCGATCTGGATACCATCAGTTGTGTGTAAAGAAGGAAGACATTCCGAAGACAGCATTTCGAACCAGGTACGAGCATTACGAGTTTACTGTAATGCCTTTTGGATTGACTAATGCACCCTCTGTATTCATGGATCTGATGAATAGAGTTTTCAAGGAGTATCTCGATGAATTTGTGGTGGTATTTATTGATGATATCTTGGTATACTCCAAAACCTATGAAGATCATAAAAATCACTTGCGCATTATCTTGAAGACTCTGAGGAGGCATGAATTATATGGGAAGTTTAGCAAGTCTGAATTCTGGCTTCAGGAGATTTCTTTTCTTGGCCATATTGTCTCTAAAGATGGAATATCTGTTGATCCTTCTAAGACCAAGGCAATCCAAGAATGTCCAGCACCTACGAGTATAACTGAGGTACGTAGTTTTATTGGTTTGGCAGGTTATTATCGACGTTTCGTCCAGAATTTTGCCCGATTGGCTAACCCATTAACAAATCTCACACGTAAAGGGGTTAAATTTGTTTGGAAAAAGAGTGTGAAGAATGTTTCTAAGAACTGAAGAGAAGATCAGTCAGTGCTCCTATATTGACTCTACCATCGAGGAATGATGGGTTCGTTATTTATAGTGATGCATCAAAGAAAGGACTTTATTGTGTCCTTATGAAGAATGATAGAGTTATTGCCTATGCATCACGACAGTTGAAAATTCATGAACAAAACTATCCTACTCATGATCTCGAGTTAGCAGCTGTGATATTTGCTTTGAAGATATGGAGGCACTACCTCTATGGTGAAAAATGTGAGATTTATACTGATCACAAGAGTTTGAAGTATATTTTCTCACAAAAAGAACTCAACATGAGGCAAAGGAGATGGCTTGATTTACTCAAGGATTATGATTGAACGATACACTACCACCCGGGGAAAGCAAAAAAGGTGGCAGATGCTTTGAGTAGAAAAGACCATGGAGTTTTGAACAATATGAGAATTGAAAGGGATCTAATTTTCATGGATCTAGTGAAGATGGACATGGGAATAAACAGGGAAGGTGAAACATCTTTTCTTTTTTAAATGGTTGCCAAACCATCTTTAATAGAAAGGATTAAGAGTACTCAGACCGATGATGAAGAATTTCAAAAGAAGATTAAAGCTGTGAATGATGGGAGATTGAGAGACTTTGTGTATGAAGATGGAATTTTGAAATTTGGGAAGAGACTTTGTGTTCCTGATATACCTGATCTAAAAAGGGAATTGCAGGATGATGCTCATAGTTCCAATTTCTCTATACACCCTGGGAGCACCAAAATGTATAGAGATTTGAAGGAACATTTTTGGTGGGACAACATGAAGAGGGAGATTGCTGATTTTGTGTCAAGATGTATGGTTTGTCAACAAGTGAAAGCTGGAAGGCAACAGCCTGGAGGAGTCATGCAACCTCTTCCCATACCGGAGTGGAAATGGGACAATATTACGATGGACTTTGTCATGGGGCTACCAAAGACTCCTAGAAGGAATGATGCAATATGGGTTATTGTTGATCATCTTACCAAGTCAGCACATTTTCTTGCTATAAGAGAAGATCTACCCCTGGAACGTCTAGCAAGACTATATATTAATGAAGTTGTGAGACTTCATGGAGTACCCCTATCGATTGTTTCAGATCGTGATCCCCATTTTACTTCAAGATTTTGGAAAAGTCTTCAGAAATCCCTGGATACTGAACTTCATTTGAGCACTGCTTACCACCCTCAGACAGACGGACAATCAGAACGGACTATTCAGACCTTAGAAGACATATTGAAATCTTGCTCACTTGATTTTCAGGGTATGTGGGATCAATATTTACCACTGGTAGAATTTTCCTATAACAATAGCTTCCATTCGAGTATTCAGATGGCACCATATGAAGCGTTATACGGAAAGAGATGTCGTACACCAACCTGTTGGGATGACGTTGGTGAAAGAAAACTTGTAGGCCCAGAACTGGTGGAGGAAACGAAGGAAAAGGTGAAGGTAATCCAAAATCACATCAGAGCATCTCAATGTAGGAAGAAGAGCTATGCCAATAATCGAAGGAAGGATTTGGAATTTCAAGTCGGTGATCATGTTTTCCTGAAGGTATCTCCATGGAAGGGAGTCATATGTTTTGGTAAGAAAGGTAAATTAAGTCCCAGGTACATCGGACCCTTCGAAATTCTAGAGCAAATTGGGGTTGTAGCTTACCGATTGGCAATGCCGCCAAGTCTCTCTAAAGTTCACGATGTGTTCCACGTATCTCTGTTGAGGAAATACATGCCTGACCCAACGCATGTACTCACCTATGAAGAATTAGAACTGGAACCAGATCTGTCTTATTGCGAAGAGCCCGTCAAGATTCTTGATACGAGAGAACAAGTGCTGAGAAACCGGACGACGCGTCTGGTAAAAGTTTTGTGGAGAAACCATAAGATGGAAGAGGCAACGTGGGAACCCGAGGAACTTATGATGAAGAACCACCCGAGTCTTTTCATGCGGTAGTATTCTAGAAATTTCAAGGACGAAATTATTTGAAGGAGGGGAGAATGTAACACCCCAAGCTTCTACGGTATGCTTCTCTTTGAATAATGTGATAGCGTGTGTTGTACGCAACACCGAGTTCTAACACACCATAACCAATCAAACTAGCCGTTATGAATAGTAATACCTACTTTTTAAAATTATATATATTTTATATTTCAAAATGGACTTCATTTTTGGATTCAGAATATCTAATTTAGCCTAAGGTAAAATTTTTGTACTTTTCGGATAACTTTCATATTTTGATGAATAGTGAAAATTACTAAATTTTAATTAAAAACAACTTTTTTAATCAAAATAATTAATAGTGATAAATTATGAATTTTAGTAGTTTTAAAGTATATTTAGAATATATTTTTACCATTTAATATAATTTTGGTCATTGGACATAATTTTACAATTAAACCGAACATAAACAAGTGTCAATCTTTTGATAGTTATTATTTCTTAAAAACACGTTTTTTGTTTTGACAGCGGGAATTAATTTTAAATTAATTTCTGCCACTTCTGTGTTTTGAATTTAGGAAAATGGATTCCATATTTGGAATCAGGATGTTCAAATTGTGTAAATAGGTAAATTTTATTTTTAGACATTTTGAATAATTACTGCGGTAAATATTTTATTTACCATAGTTAAGGGTAAATCCGGTAAATAAGGGTTAAAAAATAATATTATAATAATACTAAATTACCCTAAAACATGTCTTAACTCTATTGGTTGATACATGGTCGACCATGGGCATCTTTGGGTCGATTTTGGGACCCCATGGATCCACTTGTAAGTGATAATGACACTTTATTTTAATTAAGTTAAAATGAATACAAAAATGACACAAGCATATATATTTTAGAAAAACAGTATTTACATAGGGTTATATATGTTGGATTTCAGATAATAAATATTCATTAGAAAGATAAAAATATTTCCTACATAAGGATATTTTATTTATAATTTTTAGACATTAAATAATTTATTTTATTTATGACACAATGATGATGCAGTAATTACTAAAATAGTGAAATATTAAATTAATTGATATTATAAATACACAAATAAATATAATATGAAACTTTTAATGAATTAAACTAATTTTCTAGGATAATATGATATATTAAGATTTATTTAATTTACTTTGTTCTAAGTAATCAATCTGTTATGAGTTTCACAAAAATCAACTATTGAATAGTGTCAAAATTGACATAAAAGAGTTCTTAAAAGAAATATTATATTATTAATTGATATTAAATTCCTAAAAATCTAAGGTTCGGCCAAGAGACTTATATCATGATAGGTTCATCATTAATGGACCAGTTGCGGGTCACTTGGATGTATATAGTAAGTTTATTAACCATATTATATAAAAATACAAAGATACATTGTAAAAGTGAAACTAATTAACTTAGAGTTAATACTTAAAGATAAGGTTAATATAAGTAGCCAAACCTGTCTAAATTCTATTGGTTGAGTTGTTTTCGACCCATCCCCACCTTAAAATTTGAATAGTCAACTTTGGAGCCATTGGAAACCGAATATGAATTTATTATAAACTAATATCTCTAGCTTTTCCAAAGGTGCCCCTCACCCCTCTTATAAAATGGCACTCCTCCTTCTCATTTCTTCACACCTTCAAAGCCTTTTGGTTCGGCCAAACTCTGCCCAAATACTCTCCCAACTTCCCTCACTACAACCTAGGGGCCTTAGTCTGATCATAAAGCCAACCTAAGGAGCCCTTTTGATCAAATCAAAAGGAAGAACCCGAAGAAGAGGTAATGATTTCACCACCCTTCTCCAAGTTCATTTCTTCTTCCACTTCTTCTTCCTTTGTTCTTACCATTATAAAATAATAACTCCAGTATCTCACATATACTGTGATGTTATTATAAATATGGTACAACCATATTCAGTATTCTATCCACCCTTTGAATAACATGTCACCATACGTGCGTACGTACGGCTTACCGTCTCCACGTCGTGGTGTAATTGTTATTCAATATATTATTATTTGGATGGGTATAATAATGATGTGTAACTCATGTAAATAATAAATATAACATGTTAATGATTCTTTATATATGATATACCATCCATTTATATATTATTTTAATATCAAAAGAATGATATTGTCGCTCGTACGTACGTACGGACTACCGTCTCCACGAACGCGATGAGATTCATTCTCCATCGTATCCATTCAAGTATAATTATCATTTGATGATTTAAAAATGATGTTTAAGGACTTGATATCATTCTGGATATGAATAATATACAACCTATCCTTTACAAAAATGTCTTACGTAACAAAACATATAAAAGAATACAAGTAAGTTAACACCCGAAACAACGATAATACTAAGATATTATTATCAAATCGATATTAAAAGATCATATATGATATCATATTAATGTATATGGTTCTTGTATAATTTAATAACAATTATTTCACCATTATACAGGAGGTTAACCTACCCCAACCAAGGAAAAGTACAAGGTAAGGGTTATTTCACAATGTTTTCATTATCCGAGGTTGTTTATACGTAATAATCTACTGGGATTTCTTTATCATCCACATCCATGTTTCTTCGAAATGTATTTCGAAACATATTTATTATTTACAAGAATATGGGTTAAAGTCATTTATACCCTTGTTTGACTTTTTATAAGAGGTTTATAAAGGAATCTTTCCGTCGTTTTCAAAACAAGGTCCTTTTAACCTTTTCGACAGAATTAAGGTAAGAATGTTTTTTTAACTTATATGGCGGGTGCGGTTATTTTCCGCCGTTATAAAATCTTCAAAGCTTTCCTTACAAGCTTATAAGAATATTTTCAAGAAAATGTTTTATTTTATATGGCTATTAAATGATTTCAAAAATAGAAAGAGATATTTCTCTAAAAACTGTTTTGATTTCATCTATGTCAACATCCTTTGATGGATTTTACGCTTATTTGAAGTTGATTTATTATGATACAAAACTTCTATATTGTATTGAAGGTTTTGTGATATGTTTAACTGTGGATGTGCTATTTTTATACCATTCATAGTTTATGGTGAAATTATTGACATTTTGTATGCTAGTTTTAATACGAATGTTTATGTTATGTTTAAACCTTTTCATATGGGAATGCATTGGACTTAATATGTGACGGGTGGAGCCCGCTATAGCTCCTCGATGCATCGGTAGGTCACATGAGACAAACTAGTGTCTTGGCACAAGGCCTTGGCAAAATCTTATTTGTAGTCTTGGCACGAGGCCTTGACTATGTGGTTATGATAGTCTGGCATTATGCATTCCAACATTATGAAAGTGGTTATTGATTTTTGCATGTGATTATTCGATTAGTAGAATATCCATGTGAATAAGTAAATGGCATTATTTCATTTTATTTATGCCATACAATGTTGAAAGTTCAAGTTTGAAAGGCTTTTGTTTTAGTTATACATTGCCTTAAATGTTTATTCTTATTTATGAAAGTTTCCGCTATATTGTTATCCTTACTGGGCATTTGAGCTCACCCCTTTTCTATGTTTTATTTTTCCCAGGAAGTGAAGAAGTAAATTATGAATGACCTGCAGGTATATTATGTGGGGATATGAGTGTGGATTATGGAGACATTATGTTGTTGTAGTAGTTTTTCATTTTATGATGTAATGTAAAACTTATGAATATATCTAGTGTTTCCAAGGCTACTAAACCAATCGGTCTTTCGAGATTTGATCTTTCTTATGATCATGCCAATGTTATGTAATAATGCACCGACTCTGGGTAACTAGGGTCGGGGCGTTACACTTTACATATTCAAAAATGGAAACTTTAACATTAAAAACATTATTTTTGTGGAAAAATTATTTTTCCATGCCAAAAGAAGTAATATAAAATGATTATAGACTCTTTTGTATTAGAATAACATAAATTATGACAAAATTTATAAATCCATGGGAAAAGACCATGGTAAATCCCATGGTTTTTTATTTTCCACAACCTAGGTTTCCAAGGATTATATTTAGAAATTAATAAATAAATCCTCCACTTTTGTTTTAAATACCCACCCATTTTCCATTTAATTTCAATAAAAATACATAATAAATAAATATATTGTAGTTTTACCTATAAAAGAATCCTCCCAAGGTTTCATAAATCCCCTAAGGTCCCAATACTCAAGTTTTAGGAAAAACACTTCAAGGTAAGGGAAATATCCACTTTTCTTTTCAATTCAAGTTCCCTCCATATGTGGTACATCTTCCAATTTCCAGAATAAGTTATTTTTACAATTTATTATATCCATTTACTATAATAATAGTATTTTATGAGTGGGATACCCTTGTTACCTTGCATTTTACTATTTTCTAAAACCATGTTTTATTCCCATTATGCTGCAGAATTTACTTCTCAAAATTTATATTTTCTCCTAAAGAAATTATCTTTTATTTTATTTTTTGTGAATACAAAAACCTTTTTATTTTCTATTTTTATTTACCTATATGTAAAATTTATTTATTTTATTTTAGGATTAACATACATGAAACCCGAATTCCCTTTCTATGGGTTAAAAATGACATAATGATATTGTCTTTAAGAACTTTTTAAAACACCATGTTTTTTAACAAAAAAACTATTTATTTTATTTTCCATGGGTTATTTATGAATTTTTTTTATTATGATATATGTGGATCAAATTAATTAATACATATTAAGGGTGTGTCTTGACAATGCTCTAATTCATTGGGTGAAGAATTTAATCTCTAGATATGACATGTTTTAGGATACCTTAATGAATGACCTTGGTAAATTTTATGGAACCTCATTAAAACACCTTGGTGATATTATTATGAATGTATCATTTAAATATTTTAGACTCATTTTAATGTTATGATTAATTTTCTTTTTTATTATGATATGCTTCAAGTTCCCTTTCTCAAGCTATAATGATATTCCTCATGTTCTTATTGATATTCTTCAAGATCACTTGTAAACTATTTCCATTACTTTCCCATACTAGGTATTATGATCACCATTTCCTTTGATGTATATCCACAGGTTAAGATATATAGTAAGTTTACTTAGGATAAACCTTTAAATAATCCTTTCAAGTGGATTATAATATGTTTTTTTTAGTTTTCAGGTATTATGTACCTTTTGTCCGAGAAACTAAACATTAAAAGATCCTTTGTTTGTATAATGTAATAAAAAGTTATGTTATGAAAAGGTAGGATTCCATAATGATTTGTGTGGGATAAATAAGGGAGAAATAGGAAATTATAATTTTAATAGGAAATAGGAAAAATGGTAAATTTTCTTAAATCAAAGGGATCATACAGTTTGGCCACACGATTGGCCAAACCATGTGCCAACCGTGTGCCATCACTACCTATGTGGAGGCACCCCACACATAGCCTAACACATAGTTAGGAAACCATAAAATTAATATGTGTAATCTCTTATTCATTGATAAATAGAGAACAAACTATTTTATTATGTTTCTATGCATTATTTCATATCTTTCATGTTTAGTAGAACTATTCAATCCCCACCTCAAAACATGCGTGTTTAGTTATATGTGAGAACATAAAATGGAATAATTGTTTCTTACCAAGTATATAACTCCTATAGAGTAATTTTTTTAGACTAAATCATACTGAAAATATAATCTTAATATCATTAGTGTAGTTTTATACTATATTGGGTACGAATTGGCTATCCTTATATAAATCCAACATCAACTATCGAGAGAGGAAGACCAATATCCGTGTCCCAAGTAATCCTTTGATTCTAAAAAGTTTAAGGAAGAAGATGAATCTTTCATAGAATCATAAATTTAAGTGTTGATATTATTTACTTATGAGTAAGCCTATCTAACCCAAATGATTTAGAGAAAGAGAGAATCATGCATAAAGACATGCATATTGTAAGGGATTATACTGATGTATTCCTGAAAGAGTTTTCACATTTTAATTCTAACTAAGATGTTGCATTCTAAATTGAACATATACTTGTATATGTACCCATATTTAATAATCCTTAAAAAATACACTATTTATTTGGATGATCTAGAAAATTAGTTACAAGAGAATATGGAAAAGGTTTTTATACATCCATGTGCCTCACCATGAGGTGTGTTAGTCCTAATATTTAAGAATTAGCGTGGTTTAATGTGCATATTCAATGATTATAATCAACTTAGAAAAATCATTATAAATAAAAATTATCCTCTCCCACATATAGATCAATTTTTAAATCAAATTAATTGAGCTTATTATTTATATAATGTGTACCTTCAGTCGGTATATCACCATTTAATGGTGAAGATGGAATATATTCCTAAACATACTTTTTCAACATGGAATGAGAACTATGAGTTATTTTTTATGCCTTTAAAACTTCATATAACCCCAAAAATATTTATGGAGATAATGAACAGAGTCTAAAGATATTACCTTCAATAATCTGTGGCAGTCTCTATAGATGATATTCTGATTTACTTCAAAAGAAAATATAAGCATGAGTAGCTTTTGAATAATATTCATATGGATTTTATAAAGGAGAATCCATATAAAATGTATAGTAAATTTTATTTATATATGAAGGAAGTATTATTCTTAGGTTATATTATCACCAATAAATGGATATTGGTATACCCTTTTAATACAAAGGCAATTGTGGACTAGCTTGTACTAGAATATATATCAAGGATCCAAATTTTCTGAGTAATAGTTGGGTATTATTGATGATTTGTGAGAATATTCTCATGATTTAAAAATTCACTAACCAAGATAACATGGAATGGATTAAATATTTTATGGACCAATAAATGAAAATAGATATATAAGGATGTTAAAAAGAGGATTATCATTACACCAATCCTCACACTACACTCAAGTGGGGATCTTTTTATGTATATATTGATTCTAAAAAATCGGATTAGACAGTGTATTGATAAAAAATAATAAATTTATAACTGATACAACAATTTAGTTGAATTTTCATGAGTAGAATTATCCCACACATGATATGGTTGTGTATTTAGTGATTATGGCGTTGAAAATGTCTCAATATTATCTCTAGGGAGAAGTGTGAAATATATATGAGCCATAAGATCCTCAAATATATATTCACATATAAAAATAATAATATGTGATAGTGAAGATGGTTAGATTTGGTCAAGGGTTCTCACTTCTCAATCCATTACTATCTTGGTAAATCATCCATAGTGGATGATAATATCAATAGAAAGGATCCAATGACTTTATTAGTGATGATAATTAGAAAGGATATAATATTCATAGACATGAAAAGGATTTACATGGGGATCATGAAGGAATTAATTTCATTATTCCTTTATAAAATTATTTCTCAACCATACCTTATAGAGATGTTAAAGTATTCTCAAAGAGATGATGTTGGAATTTAGAAGAAGGTGGAAGCCATAAAAAAGGGAAATCCTTGATGTTTAAAATTTACGAGGAAGGAGTTGTAAGACTAGGTCAAAACTATGTGTACCATAAATTTTTTTGATAAGGAAGGTTTTTTAATGATATACATAGATTTAACTTCTCCATCCACCTAGGGACCACCAATATGTATCGAGATCTCTGAGATAACTATTTGTGGGACAATATGATGAAGGTGATCATGGAATATACATAAATGTTTCTAGTATATCATATATAGTAGGTTTAAAGGAAAATTTTATATTAATTATTCCACCATTACCCATGCCTATATGTAAATAGGTAAAAAATCACCATGGAAATTACCATTGTTCTTCCCAAGACTTCACGTAGAAAAAAAATATGGGTTGTATTGGATAGTCTTATAAAGGATACTCACTTAATTTCAACTTGAGAGTAATTATCACTCAATAATCTTGTAAGGATATACATTATAGAGGCAATAAGGCCGTATGGAAAACCACTATCAATTATCTCTAACTGAGATATGAGATTTAACTCCATGTTCTGGAAGATCCTCCAACATGATCTAAAAATTTAATTGAACTTTAGTATAGCTTACCACTCCCAAACCGATGTCCAATTTGAGAAAAATATTTAGAAACAAGAATAAATGTTCAAATCATGTTTGATGGGATTTAAAGAAGTATGAGATCAACATATTTCTCTCATCAAGATCTCATACAATAATAACTTCCACTAAATAATCCATATATATATATGAATCCATTTATGGAAAGATATATAGAAAAAAATTGTGTTGGAATGAAGTTGGTGAAACAAAGATAATGGTAATTGAAATAGTTTAGGAAATGTTAGAAAATTTGAGAAAAATTCAAAGAAACATAAGGTCTAATCGAAGACAAAAAATACATATGTTGACAATCGCCAAGAAGACATGGATATTGAGGTCAGGGATAAAGTGTTTCTCTACATATTTCTATATAATAGATTCATGATATTTTGGATGAAGGGAAAGTTATTTTTCATGTATATCAGGGCCTTTTATATTCTCAATAACATTATAACTATGATTTTTTTCTAGTACTCCCCTACACTTTCTTAAGTACATAGTGTAATCCATATATCCCTGTTAAAAAAGTACATAACAAATCCATCAAATGTACTGAATTAAGGAGTGGTATAGCTGTAAAATGATATCTCCTATGAGGAGAATAAGGTTAAGATCAAGGAGGAAAGATATAATGTTCTACACAACAAGATGACTCACATAGTCGAACTACTATAGTGGAACCATAAATAGGAATAGGAAACTTGGGAACTAAAGGAAGCACTGAAGAAAAAGTAACCTGAACTATTTTCATATTGATCATTAATACAAACTATTGAAGGAAAAATTATTTATGATATAAATAATATAACACCTTTTTTTTAAATAAAGCTATGTTTGATAACATATGTGACATGCAACACCATGTTTTAACAAACCTCAACATAATATTAATATTATTATTTAAACATGACCACTATAACATACCCATTAAATTTGGTGGAATGAATTATAATAACCAAATTTTGAAAATTATGTATGAATTATAATGAAAATATGTTGATAAATAAGTACGTAATTTTTAGTAAAGTCATTATTGGCTTTGAAAATAAATTTTTTTTTAAATAATGATTTTTATTTATATTTTTGATCAAATAAAAAAGTCAATATTTAAAATGTTTTATAAGAAATAAAATACATTTTCTTAATCAACATGTATAAGCTATATTTTGTTGAATTATTTGAATTTATCTATATTTTTAATTTTTTAATGAATTTGAAAAATAATAAATTTTATTTTAAAATGAATTTTCATTTAAATAATTTAAAAAGCTATATTTTGTTTTCAAATGTTTTAATAGTAATTTTTTTCAGTTATTTTATGAATAATGCAATTTAGTTCATTGTATTATATATCATGTTCAAATTTGATATATAAAATTTTTAAACTTATGAAAACATTTTATATGGAAAACCATTTTTCGTCATGTATGCATGTTTAATTTTAAATTAAATTCTGAGAAAAATGTTGAATAAATTTAGAAAAATGGATTCCATATTTTTAATTAGCTTAATTAATTTTATATAATAATTTTAACTTAATTTTTGGTCATATTGAATTGTAAAAATAGTTAAAATTAATTATTATGGTTAAGGTTAAAATGGATTTACCATGTGTTAAACTAAATTGATAACGGTTAAAATGACATAAAAACATGTAAAACATCTATATCATAGCCGTTTTTTAACTTATATCATATAATTATATATAATAAGCTATTTTAGGTCTTTTTTCATTTGTAAATCATGGGTATGAATTTCTCTTTAAAAAACTCTAAGTTTGTACTCACCCCCACTTATAAAAGGGAACCACATATCCTATTCTATTTACTATTGTAACAACTTTAATCTACTTATAATTTATCAAAACCCCCACTAATTTTTTAACAATATCTTATAATCTCTGATTTGATTAGAAATCCCTCCAAGGAATGCTTTTGATGCAAACCTGATGATGTAGTCTGGAGAAGAGTAATCATTGTTAATATAACATTTTTCTTCTTCTTACACCATCTTAAAATACTATTCAACAATTATGATATAATTACATAATTATATCCTATATACTAATATTTTATTATGTTAATATCATACCCTACATCATCTCCTCTTCAATCAAATGGGAAACAAAACTGTCAATTGTGTGCATGACGGACAAACATATCACGAACCAATGTAATTTATTTTCCATCATTGCCTCTCATGATTGTTCATGATAACATATTTATTGATTATTTATTATATTAATTACATATTAATAATTATATATAATTAATATATCATATAACTCCTTAACTTTTCATCCATTTAAAATGATAACATCATTTGTGTGTATGGAGGACTAACGCCTCACGAAGTGATGTGATTTGTTTTTTATTATCTCTTCACCTGGATGGTATATGTAAGTGTATTTAAAGAAAAAATTTGATATTTATGATATAATTATAAGTGTATTATAATAAAATAAATCTTACCTTCTTTCCATTATAATCATTGAAAAATGGAATTGTTATATATGCATATGTATGGCATACCGTCTTCAAGGTGATTTAGGACATATTAGTCAAACATCCTCAATATGTCTTACTTGATCCTAAATTAGAGTTTAATTGAATAAAAAATTATAATGAGTAAAATAAAGGGAATAATAAATGTGAAAAAATTTCTTAAAATGTTAAATAACTAGCATAAGTTTATTATTTAGGAAGACAAAGAACACACATGATGAACTATGCTCGAGGTAGGGGAACTCTCTAAACCACCATTTTCTTTAGGTCATGACTAATCTCTCTCTATTTCACCTTATCTATCCATTTATGTTTATGAAATTATTTTATATTCTATATATATGATTCAAAAATATATGAATATCTTATTTTCCCTTCCTTTTATGAGGTAATACATTTTATATTTTCATTTCTCAAATACATTCCTCGTGAACATTCCCAGGATAATTATATCAGAAAAGATTATGAAACCCAATTTAATTACATGGGTAATTATTTTGTTATACCTTATGATTTATTTCCTTTTTATGGAATGAATAAATCATGAACATGTTATTATGGGTTCACCAATATATGGATTCAATGCATTGGGTATAATTTGAAACTCATGGGAAGTCATGTATGGGATTAAGGTGAAAAACTAATCCATTATGGGTCTTTTCCACCTTGTGATATAACCTAGGAAGTTAGGGTTAACTCATGTTTATGTAATTTTATATTCTTTAACCACATTTTCTATTTTACCATGATCTTATGATTCCATGTTCATTTTATTATTCCTCTATGAGATTACTCACGAGCATTATCCTTTAAGATATCATGTTAAAATTTTCATTCAAAAGTTATGTTTCCTTAATATGTTTGTTACCTTAATGATATTTTTTTCATACCCATTATTTTATATATTCGCCAAGTCATCCTGTGTATTTTTAATAGATAAAATTTATTTAGGAACTCATTATGGATTATAATATAATGATGTCATGTTTTAAATTTATTTTGATGTATGATGAACCTAGTATTCTATAGACATTAGAAATCATGATCTTTGGGGTTATAATTAATAGATATTTATGTTTAAAAATAATGTAATAATACGTATAAAAATAATGGGTTGATATAATAAGGACCCATAATCATAATATATATAGGAAAAAACATACATAGTAGAATATTTATTCTAGAGCAGAATCAACTATGTTTGAAAGAGTTCTCGAAGAAAAAACCATGAAAGGAGTTTTTTCTAAAATGAATAGAGTTTGTGAGGTAAGTTTAATTCACAAATAAATATATTCATTTGAATTAAATTCCTTTAATAAGTAAATAAAAGTTAAAAAAGGGAAAGGGTAGTTTTTTAGGGGACATTTTTATGCATCACAGGGGGTTTGAAAATCAAATAATAGTCTACATAGAAACCATATGTAGTTCACAATTTTCTATGAATAATGATTGAAAAGGGATAAAGATAGTTCATGAAAGGTGTTTACCAAAATAAATCACCACATGGTAATGTATATTTCACTTGTATATTAAAAAAATTGGTTCATATAACACTCTCATATGTGTGATTTTTTTGAGATGTTTCAGATCAATGTAAGAATCCTCTAGAGGAGTAGTGAGTTCTCTTCCGTAGAGAGAGATGTGAGCATTGAATGTATGAATGGATCTAATCTAGGGGGACAGTGAATTCACTCCATACATTGTTATAGCACTATGATATATTGTATTTGGTATACTAGATAATTACCATCGTATACCAGTTGGACTAGCCTAGTAAATGGTGAACCATGTAAAATTATTATGTCTTGGGTATGTTTTCATTTTAGTTTATAAATTACAATGGGAAAAAGAGAGACTACAGTTTTTTAACAATGAAACAAGATAAAAATGGGGAAGTGTTTTATTCTTTGATGACCTGATTCACCCCTCAGGGTATTTAAGCAAGAGCTAAAATTGGTATTATATCCAAATGTTTTATTAAATTATTCTCTTGAAGTGAAATACAGGGAAGTATTCATTCATAAATGGATTCTAATATTCAAGGTAAATATTTTTTCACTAGGTAATAATTGTATTTTTATATATATGTTATGCCTATAATCTTAGTAATTATGGAATATGAGGATTTAATATACAATGGATAAATAAAATTGGATCTGAAAACAAGAGGAATGAATTATATAAGGGGAGATATATTTAATATTATATAAATAAATATTAGTTCACGAGTCATCACATACCTCATGGATAAATATTATTAATACCTCTCAAGGTGAATAAAAATATGGAGAATACAAATTTCAGGTTCTATTGGACAAGATGATGACTTTAGGATGACAGCCCTGAATCTTTTGGGTCACTATGAGGGGGATGGGGTGATTCGTTTATCTTCTTTATTTGATGGGTTATTCCCCTTTTAACCCATATAGTATAACCTATAATTGTATTCTATCTACTAAATGATTTATTAAAGAAACACCTTTATTTGAAATAATAAATAATGAGAGTGTAATATTTTATTTACAGGGTTAATCTCAAAGGCCTACTGCTTTCTATATTAGTTATTCCCCCTACATGGATTCTCCACTACATTCAATCATCATCTTCCAACATAGATTATACTATTCTATATTTTCATCTACTACAATCTCTAATTGGGTATAGCCCCAACATCAATTGGTTATTCCCCCAATCACTCTTTCTTCAATTCAATAGTGTCGATCCAAAGTTATAAAGATCAACCTTTTATACTTTTTTTCTTCTCCACCACATAGAAGTGTTATCTCCCTCTATGAGACCTTAGAATCATATTTTCTTGTGTACTTCCTTAATAACATCATTAGTAGGAATAGTCATAGGACTCATTCTAGATCAGGAGTTCTATTGATATTCCATAGCTTTATGAATACTGATGTGTATATGAAATCTTTTTCTTCTTCCAAGATTCCTATTATTTTCTCTATATGTATCATGATACAAATATGTAATAATTTCTCTAACCAATCTTACCCAATGTATGTAAGTTCCCTCAATCACATCTCAAACCTCATCTTCTTTTCTTACCTACATATTTATACATATAAATATTTCTCATATCTAGTTTTCATTTTTATATGGAATATCTTTGATCATCAACCACATGTTCTATATTACCCATATTATCATTTAGATTCCCGATTAAATATTAATTTTCTATAATCATATGATTCGGGTATTTACTTATTCAAAATACTCTATAACACTGGTAATGTAATACTCATTTGAAATCTACACAAGCATGGGGTCATGTGTCTCTTCAACATATACATTCCTATTGTTGGGGGGATAATCTAATCACTATTTTTCTTCATCTCTATAGACATCTCAAATGTGCTAAGTCATCACGACTTTCACAAAAAATTTACACATAACCAATGGACCATTCTCTTACTCAAAGTCATATTTTCAGTAAAAAAGCATTATAATGAATATTTACATTCAACATGAACGTATTAAGCTAACTAATAAGGTCATATAATGAATATTTACAATAAACATCAATGTGATAGTCTCTATAAAAAAATACTATGAGAAAGGTTTCTATTTCAGTATATTACTATTTTTTATTATCAACTAAAAATTGTTGATTTACTTTATAATACATTTAATTTTATGAAAATAAGCTCTATAACTTTTTAAAAACTCAATACCTCATCCAACATGATCTATATAGTGTTTCATATCTCACAAACACCTGCCTTTAGTTTCCTTAAAGATAAAAACAATAATTATTATATCTAACGATTCCATGTTGAAGCTGTCAAATCAACATCTTGAAGAAACATCACCACATCTCTTTTAGTGACACATCTCCTCAAAAAGAAACTCAATTAATAGACTAGGATTATTAATGAAGAACAACATCCAATTTCTACTCATGGATCCATAATAATCATTAAATCATAATTACCTTCATCAACAAACCAATATAGATATATTGAAAATATATATAATCAGAATCTTCTTGGTTAAAATAGAGGATTCGCCCAAATGAATCTACTATTACATTCATTGATTGATTGAACATTATTATGGAGGATATACACTATCTCATATAATCTCTTGATTATGGTAGGATTTTCATGAATATCATGAGAATATTATTTCCCTAATTAATTTGAATGTATCTATGCTTGAGGATAATTATCTAATCGACCTATCACTAGATATATTACATAGTACACTTATTGTATACAATATGGGAAAAATTATAATGAATCTATGGAAAAGGGGATATCTAAAGAGGTGTCATTAAAGTCCCTGAATATGGTCACCATAGAAGATGTATTATAAGAAGAACATGTGGGTGAAGTCATGAATTTTATTTCCAAAAATCTACATCATAGAAAATGATTTTTTAAAGGGAAACCACCACTAACTTTCTTTTAATGTGGAATAGTTAGGTACCTTATAGAAAATTATTTCATGATATTTATGGATGATGAAATTCACCTAACAAAATCATCAATTAGTGATAAATTAGTAGAGGCACATGACACATATTCTTGAAGAAGAAGAATCTTATTTCACTAGAAAATATTATTTTATACGAAAGTGATGAACTATAAATTAAAAATTATAAATACCATAACAAAAATACTATGGTGGATACTACTAGAAATTCCAAGATGTGGGAATAGATCGATGAAAATGAAGTAGAATTAGAAGGAAGAGTTGATCTCCCTGTGGAATTGGAATCCATGATAGAATAGATAGATGTTTGGAGAGCCAAAATAAATAAATAAAGCATAGAGGTTCATGATTTCACACCCTATATGTAATATTAATAATAATAAATGATTTTGATAATGATATAAACTAAGAAGGCCAAATCTATGAAGCTATAAAAAATGAATAAAATCATTGATTTTGTGATAAAATTCAAATAAAACACCATGTTCATTGATGGAATGAATAAGATTATGAAATACCAGTTCAAACGTATCAAATATATCGAGGATTAATTTGTTGTCATGTGATGAAAAATTTAAAGATAATGATAAAATTTTCACTCCCAGTGCAACATAAAGAAAAAAGATCACACATTCAGCTAAGACAGTGAAGTTAGAGTATGGGAGTCCATAAAAACTGGTATAATATTATCATTATATTCAAGAGACACATTACAATGATAGATATGGTGCACATATTGATTATAAATAGAAATAAGTAATTGTTGATTCTAGAACACAAGTACCCACTTAGAATTTGAAATTGGATCTACGAATGACTCAAAATCAAACCATTTAAGGAACCCAAGAAAAAAAAGTGATATAAAAGTGACACATAATAATAGACCATGTATCATGTGTTACTTTTATGGAATTACCAGACATTCCCAAAATGATTCTTCTAAATATAAGAGGTACAGAAGAGAACAAGATCAATAAAAGAAGATGGAAAAAGTTAAATATTATAGTAATTATTTTTGATGATCACTATTTGTACTATTGATGATTTGACATATGGCCAAATATTATTCATCATCAATGAAGATGAATGTACCAACACAGACTAAAAATATTCATCTATTTTACATCAAGGAATCATCAAGTGATATGAAGATGTAGAATCAATTTTTCGAATTGCAATATTGTTTTGGGACATCATACTCTGAAGAAGGCAATTAATTTCAACTAACTGTAGTTGTGAATAATAATACATGTATAAAAAATAAAAGATAATGTTATGAATCAGTAGCATAAATTTCCCTAAAATCATAGATTATATAGGCATGTGGATCCTCGATAGAGGATGAACTACCCTTATTATGGAAAATAAGAAACTCTTCATAGGAATAAATAATTTCAATAAATGTGTTCAAAATTTGTACAATTATGAAGGCCTAATGATTATTATCTATAAGAAAACCAAATTTATAGGAAAATACATAAGACAAGCTAATGTCTCGGTTGTTGAATGTATCAATCACTTATTTCTAAGTGTTAGTCAACTATTTGACTTACTATATCCAATATAGTTAATGATGAATACCTATATCATCAAGGGTAAATATAGTATAGTTTTAATGTAAGGTATATACATGATGGGTTGTCTCAACCAAGTTAGTAGAGAAGAAGATATATTCTTTCTATCTATGTTAGATGAAAATAATTATGTCATAAACAACTTGTAAATTTGAGTTAATCATCCTTAAAAAATCTGGTGAGAAGTGATGGAGTTCTATATTTCCCTAATATATCAGGTGATTATACAAAAAAGTGTGATTCCTATAAAAAAAGAAATATTAATAGAATTAAATACAATAAAAAATATCAAAGATCAATAAGAGTTCTTAAATATATGTATATTGATCTATGTGGAACCTATATCACCATGTGAAATTAATTGTAATAAATACTATGTTATTTTCAGTGATGATTATAGAAGGATATAATATAATACAATAATCACACCCAAATCCAAGGTGTTTAGGTATATACCATAATATAAGAAGAATGTTGAAATGATAAATGGATAGAAAATCCTAAAAATCTAAAATGATAATGGAATAGAATATATTGATATATTAGTGAAGGATTATCTTGAAACATGAGATAAGACACCATGTTTCAGTAGTGAGAGGTACTCAATAAAATGGTGTGGTTAAGAAGAGAAATTGGATCATAAACTACATGTCCATAATGATTCTCATCGAGAAAGACCAAACATATATGTTTTAAAAGGAATTAGTTTTGAAATATGTGTATATATACAACAAATATATTTTTTTCAAAATAATAACACTCTGTATGAACTATGGTATAGGTAGAAGTTGGCTTTGAAATAAATTCTAATTTTCAGGAGTAAGTGTTTCATTCTAAAAAATGTAGAAATACTAGAAATTTTAATCCTATAGGGATGAAGATATATTTTTCTGCTACTTATGAAAATATAATGTATATAAATTCAAAAATTAGAATATAGTAATGGTTTTGGAGATCAATGATTTTGTGTTGGTTGAGAATTAGAAGAATGATCAATAACATAGAGATAAATTTTTATAACAAAAGTAATGAGGTAGTAAGAAGATAGGGTGAAAAGTGGTAAATACTAATTGAGAAAAGACATTAATGATGAGAAAAAAATAATTATGATAGGTATCAACATAGAAGTTAAAGAGTTGGTATTAAATTGATATGAATAATATCACCAATGATCATATAGAGTCAGTATAAATGAGGAAAATTAAGTATATAAAAAATCATTCATATCATAGGTAAATCTAAAATGTTTGGAAAAATCTAATAGAGGTTAGAATTTTTTTCGGGTGATGCATAAAAATCTTAACCAAATCCAACAGAAATGTAATTAATAGATAGTGTCTAGGAAAAAATTAAGAACATCATTGAGAACAAATTATTTTTACATAAAAAACTAAATAAAGATGAAATGGTTGTAACACCCCGAGAAAAGTGATATTTTAAAGAATAAATGATATTAAAAATTTCAACAAGGTTAACCTCTCTTTTAGAGAGCCCACCTGATTAGAACTGCAAAGTTTATCTTTATTTTCTTGGAGTACTTGTCAGGATAGGTGACCTTAGGGGATATTTCCTAGGGTTTGTGTGTGTTAGAAAAATAAAAATAAAAGAATATGTGTATGCCGATGGGGATAATCATTATTAAGATATGTTACCTTAGTGTGAAATATCATTTGGTGTGATAAGAAGAAAAGAAAATTATTACATGTGAAAAATGGGGTTAGATGAATTCGTTCATGGCCTGAGGAATGTTTTTTCCTAAAAAATGGTATCATAGATAATACCTAGTTGTAAGTGTCGTGGAACAACCTAGGTTTGATGTTTTGGGTCCATAGTGAGGGAAACAATATATGGTGTGCTGAGAATAAAATCAAAGTATTACATGTGACACACGCATTTAGATGAATTGGTTCATGGATTGAGTAAGGTTTGGTCCTGAAAAATGGTATCATAGCTAATACCTAATTGGATGTGTAGTGGAACAACCTTGGTTAGTGGTGTTGGGTCCACAGTGAGGGATTTTTTATTTAAAGGGTAGGAGAATTTAACATACCATGAAAAGTGAGACTTAAAATACTAAATGATACTACCCATGTCAACATGGTGGTCCTTTATTTTTGGGAGCTACCTGATTAGAACTCCGTATTTTAGCATTCTTGGCATAGAGTAGTGGTCAAGATGGGTGATGTTCTTTGTATCTTCCTAGGATATGTTTCAGTGAGGATAAATCACACTAAAAAACATGTGTTGGACTTTGGGGATGATCATTAGTCAGATAAGTGACCCTAGTGGCTAATAACCTATGATTTACTGAGAAGGGTGTCAGATGACTAGGTTCATGGATACAGGAAGGTTGGGTCCTGAAATTGGTGTTTCAAAATAAATATTGAATATTTTTATGGGATACTCAAAGATCGAAGGAATCAATGTTTATGAGGCAGTTTCACGTAGGGAAAGGTTGGAGACAATTTGATTACTCTTAGAAATTGTAGTGCAAAAGAAATTCATGGTTTTCTATATTATCGTAAAATCAGAAATTTTAAATGGATTTATATAAAAGGGGTATACATTATATATTCATATAGTTCATTATCCATGAATATTATAACAAATTTGATTAGTTAGAGAAGGCTCTATATGCATTGGAACAACCACCAAGAGAAAGGTATTCATAACTTGATCAACATTCAAAGATTCTTGGTTTCCCCTATGGAAGAGATTATTACAAAACCTATGTTAATAATAATAGTAATGAAAGGATTATTGGGCTATTTTATATGGATGGTGTACCATTTTGGGATGTTTATAATTCATGAAGTGTAATTTCAAAATGTTGGTGATTGAGAAATTGGTAGTTTTACTTTTTCTGATGGTTATACAAGGAATGTATAATACATTAATCACAAAATATTAATATTTCAAAGAGGTATTGAGAAGATTTTAAATGTAGGATTAAAAGGATTTGATAACTCTATTTTTCACAAAAATAAGTTTTCAATTGATAATGAAGTACAATCAGTGAATGTCATAGAATATAGACATAACATTGGAATATTGTTTTGCTTAATGAGGACATGTCCTAATTTTTTCCATATTCCATGTGGAACCATATCAATGTAACAATAGATTAAGGCACATGATTACAGTGAATAGAATACTATGGTGTATGAAAGACAAAATGGACTTCATCTTTCATTATAACGAAACATTAGATCAAGAGTTGTTGGTATATATATGTTTTTATTGGTCTAGTTCAAAAAGACACATAAGGTCAAAATAGAGAGTTTCACTCTATCTTGATAGATTGTATATTTATTGACTAAGAATGAAATAATAATTTATTTCTATGAGAATGGTAAGAGATGAACATATTGTGACCACTCAAAATTTTATGTAGTTATTGTCAATGAAGCAGCAACCTGATGATATATTTTTTTAACTGAAGTATCTAATCAGAATCCATTTTGATAATTCATGGGACACAAATCATTGAAAAAAATACATTCCATCACTCAAGGATATTGTAAATTTAATTAAAATATCATTTTATCAATGATAAATTGGATCATGTATTGATGATATTGGAGTTTGTTCCATGTTAACTTTGAGTAACATTCATTATGATGAAAGAATTAACTATGTAATCTTTTTAATGGAATTGATTGTCCCATGGAGTCTAGTAAACTACCCAAACTTGAACAGTGAATATTTGGAAACCCTAACCCCAGAGGTATAGTGTGTTATTCTCTATGTGTTGATATGTCTTATTTAATAAGTTATAGAAAAAAATGTGTGACCTTTGGGTATATTTAAAAGGGGGAGAAGTATTGATAAAAAAGTGGTACAGGATAATAGGGGGATTCTAAAATTATGGGAAATTTTATAAATTTTTTGTTTTAAAAAATTGATCATTTAATAATTATAAATTAAGTGGTGTTCAATGAAAGTAATTTAGGTTGGGTGATTAGAAAAGGTGTTATTGGTTTTCATGAACAATCGGTATTGGGAAAGGATCATCAAGTGGTATTTAGAAATAGTTGTCAATTGATGAATATTTAATGATAATATTACATATCAAATTGATATTAGATCATGTTACATTATAGTATGTATTGATTAGATCATATATCACTTTATATAGTCATGGAATGTAGGGGTTGGTTGAAGTAAGAGGTGTGTTTGTTTGGTAATAAAAGTTTCTAATATGATTTGAAGTATTATTAATAAAAAAATTGGGATATTGTTGGTAAAAAAATACCTCTAATTGTTTGTTTTGTTTTTTAAAAAATATTATTAAGAATATTCCAACATGATTGTTTCCAAAGAACATGTTTTGAAGGGGAATAATTTTCTACTGTTTACCAAAAAAATTCACATGAAATTAAAAAGTTTTGTTTTTTTGTAATGTGAGAATTACCACATATAAAGTTCATGAACCAAATAATAGCTATGAAAAACTATAAATGAGGTTTTAAACCATTTTATAACCATATATAAAGTATGTATTCACCATAATGTGAGTTTATGAACTATATGGATTTTTTGGGAGAGGAAATTTAGTAAAGGATTGGGGTTGGCATAACATGTTTTTTAACCACAATGCCATTTTGTGTTATGAACTTTTCATTTTGGATCATATTATGGTGATCTGATGGCCATTATAATGAAGAGTTATTCTATAAGAATCCACATAATTGGTTTTCTACATTTGTTTCTCACAAAATAAACAGTGTAATTTCATGAATAATAAAATATATATAATTATTTTCCAACATAAATACCCCAAATAGAACCATTTACCAAAAAATACACTTATTAGAATAATTTTTCTAGAGGGAATTTTGGTATGTTCAAAGGAGTTAATGATTCATGAGTCATAAAGGACGTTTCTCTATGAATTTGTGGAGACTTCATGGTGGGGTTAGTTTATGAAGGATCATATGTCTGCGAAGAACATTCAGTTCATATAAGAGAAGTTTATGAAGCATAGAGGAAATTTGTGGAAGAAAGTTTTTTGATGTTCATGTGATTTTAGAAGCATAGACTAATCCACATAGTGAAACTCTAGAGTGTATAGTATTCGAAAAATCATTTTGATGAAGGTAGAAGAAGAGTTTCTAGAAGTAGTTTTCCACAAAGAAGACACAAGGCAGTAAAATGGATTTAACTCTACGGTGAAAAGTAATCTTCAACCAACATTATCATATAATTTAACTAAATCTAGGATGACTCATATTAATGAAATAATATTATAGATGATTTTTTTCACTTCTATATATAGAATAATTTTATTTCAATGTATGAATGGTTAAAAACTAGATGGAACAACGTGTCCAATCCAAAAATTTTAATAGTATTGTGCTATAGTGGATTCATTTAATTGGAATTATTCCTTATTATACACCTTTAAAAATCCTAGAAAAGTGTGATGAAATTAAAATCTAAATGTATTTTGAATTTTTTTCATTTTAGTTCATACATTTCTATTCCAAGGAGTGAGAATATAGATTGTTTTGAAAATAAAACATTGTTACAAGGGGATGTGTTTTAATATATCATAACCTGATTCAACCTCCCCTATTAGGGTTTTTAAAATTTTTGGGGGAAAATCCCCATTCCATTAGCTATATTTCTTTGAAGAAGGTATAAATTGATCATTAAGATGTCTTATTGAGTACCAAACTACTTTATTAGTGCATGATTTTTGTTTATGACTTACATTATCTATAGTACATGAATTCAAAAATATATTTTTTTAATATTAGGGACTCTATTTATGTTTTATTATTTATTTTATGCTCACACTCCACATATTCACTTTATTGGATGTTCAAAATTATTGGTTACATATGATTTAGGGAACATACCCTAGTACCGATGATCAGTCCAAAGGTTCTTTATGGGAGTAAGGAGATTGGTCTTAGGAAAGGACACTTATTGATGTACTCATCTATTGAGTGTCCTATTTATTTTATGGGAACACCCTCAATATTTAAATTTTTAGACATTCATGGCCCACACCATAGAATATGTGAGCAGGATAGAGGAGAAGAACTATTGTATGAGGTCTGGTTTTAGGTAAGATAGATGAATTATGGCCAAGTGTCATTGTAATTTTTTTAGATTTTTATAATAGTACATTGGATTGAGAATTAGACAATATTATTTAAATATATGACTACATCAATTGTATGAGTTTCATGTGTTAAATCATGATGATGATATTTATTTATGTAATGTTTTCTGATAAATCTATACATTTTTACTCTGATATTTATTTGTTTTTTATGTTTTATTATTTATTTATTAGTTCATACTATGATATAAAATTTATATCCCCTTGAGATATTATCAAACTCTTGTTACTAGTCAATAGTCTCTTTCATACAAGGATGCATATATAAGGTTATGTGACAACCTATTCTTACACTATTTGGGTTGACTGTGATGGGGATGTTTTAAATTGATATTAGAGTGTTTATTTGTGTTAATATTGGAAATGTAATAAGTAATTTTATAACTATGTGTTTTAGATTATATAAATGGGAAGCTTCTGAAACTGTATTTGGGACCATATTCATTATGACATAATGGAACCCAAAGCCTTAAACTTACAACTTATGTGACTAATTTTAGATAATGAGAAGTGATAAATATAAGGATCCATTTAGATTCTAGAATAAGTTTTGAAGTTGTAGAATCTTTTATGTAATTTTGAATTTATTTTGAAAAGGTTATTGGATTAATATGAAGTGGATAATTTTTCACCAGATAGATCATTTGAGGTAATTTCACTAAGGAGTTTTCCATAATCAATAATGGAGACTTCTATGAAGACCATATAATAGTGGAACCGATTTTACAAGAAGTTAGCTATGATGAAATTTTATAAATAGATAGAGTGGGGTAATGTTTTCTAATTGAAATAGTCGCATTTAATATTTTTTATCTTGGGATATAAAGTGTTTCATTCAAATGTCTTATTTATTCTTCTAATGAAATTTTAACTTCTCATGGTGTAATAATTGTTATGAACCATAAAATTACCGCGCCCCTTCATTAATTTTTTTTACTTTTTATTACATATTAGTTATGTGTTGTGAGTACCTATTATATCATAAGGTATGGGGATAAGGTACATAGTATACTCATTTAAATATATACCTTTATATGCCATCGGGTATTCAAAACTTCTAGTGTTCTTTACCACATTTGAGTTCTAGAAGGAACCTATAGGTTTAAGATGATTTGGCTCCAAATTCCTTCGTTAGGCATAACAGGTTTTAAATGTTGGTGTAGAGTTATAAAGGATATCTCATACAGTGACTTCTAAAATTTATAAGATACTTACCCTTTTTCCTTTTTTGATTAATTATAAGAATTATATTTGAGGTGATATAATTGAAAGATGGAAAAGTGAAGTTGGATGAGTTTGATGGGTTTGATTAAGGTTTCTAAAAGTTGTACATAGGTGATTATTTGTTCTATAATGGAAATAATCTTTAATTGATTAAGATGAATCAAAAATCAATGTCAAAATTAGAATTAAAAAGACTTGAAAAAGAAGTTTCTTGGATTTTTCTTGATGATATTGGTCAGGAATATGGAATTCAACATTCTTGATGGGCATAAAAATTATGAATTAATGGTAAATATTGTAAACACATATGTTAATATTATTACAATGAATTGTTTTTATTGGTTTCCTAACTTTTTTATGATTTTGTTAGAATTATGTTTAATGGGTGATCATTTGAATGAGTTCAAAATGATAATATTTCATCTACAGTCCATTTTCATGAAGTTACCAAAATATGTATGGGTATTAATTCTTTTTATGTTTTATCTAGAATCACAGGATGTGATGGTGACTACATTGAGTAACTATATTTATGTCAATGATTTTTACCTTGAGTTTATCCATGATTTGATCCATAATGAGGAAATTTGGATGAAAAAGGTTTCTGGTGCTACCAGAAGTGCATTAGTATGGAATGTAGGGGATATTGTACCTAAAGAAGTTATAATAAGTATGTGGAAAACTGAAAATAGAAAATATTTAGAAATTTGGTTGGTCATGGTGACTTGAAATTTTGCATCTATAGAAAAAAGGTGAATTTATTGAATGAATACTTTGAGAGTCATGTAAACTATATAAAACAACATTCCTTTTTTATTTATAAACATTATAGTTTAAGGGATGGATTCCACTTTGATCCCAGGTGACATGAGTTTGATGGAGTCATAGATACATAACTCTAGATCATAATTTTATTAATATTATAATATAAGATAAATGCCTACCAATGCTTTTGGAATACTTAGTAAATTTGGACTTGTGGATAAAGAAACACTTGAGGTTATTGGAAGAGGATATGAGAGAATTAAAATGAGAAATGAATATTATGGAATATGAAATGAATCCATCATATCACTGGTTTGTAGAAGAAACTAATTTCCATTGGTCATCTTGATGATGTGGGATTCAAAATTTTCTTCGAGTGAGGTTTTTGTAACATAAACAAAGGTTCCATGGATGTGGTTCTAGGTGTGAAGGATAAAATATTATAATAAACTAGGGTTTTGGAAGGTAGCATGTATACATTTGAAAGTAATATGGAAGAAAATATTTTTTTCTTGATTATAATGGTCACATTGGTGGGTAATGCTTATAAAGCTTTGATATTATATGATTACTGAAGCTTGACCCTATGGAGTAGGAAACATATGAGGGTTAAATCTAAGGAAAGGGATTTTTTTATTTAATACGGTTGAAAAGGAACTGAAAAATTGGAAACTCAAGTTTTTTCATATGGATGTATGTTTACATACACTGTTTTGATCCTATACCTATTCACAATACTACATTACCTTCACCAACTTGTATATAATAAATTCAGGGGCTTTTCCTTAAACACAAGTCTAAAGTGTTTGGGAATTTTTTCACATAGAGATCCATGGTGTCAAAAGAGAGTATAATGTATATAAAATTAATTTAATCTAATTATTGAATTGAGTATTGAGGAAGATAATTCCATAAATTCTATTGGATAAATAAAATCTAGAGAGAGAAGACTATGCCCTGAGAGCCATAGAAAAATGGTGTAGCAGAATAATTTAATTGGACACTAAATGAGATATCCATGAGTATGAGGTTATGTTTTTAATTCCCAAATGGGTTTTTGAGTTGAAGCGGAAAACCATGAGACTTATATTGTGAATTAGAGTCTTTATAAATCATTGGGGTGACACATTTTGTAAGAAATCTGTCCCTATAGTATTGTGTACTTTAGTCACCTAATGTTTTTAGATTAATCATATATTCCCCTAATAATGATAAGGACAATGATAAGTTAGAAGCTAAGTCCTAAACATGTTGATTTTTAAGATATAATGACTAAAAAATTAGTTTATGAATCTACAATAGTAGCCAAGATAAGTTTTTTAGGGTCTGAAATTCCCCCTTCAATGAGGATAGATTATATAGAGATCAAAACTAGGTGGAAGAATCTATTGGGTCAAAAAAAATAGTGATATGAGGATTATCTGAGTGGAGGATGGGTGGTTCCATGCTATTTATAAAGTATATAAGAAGAATATTGACTTGTATAACCATTTCTTATAATAATATATATCGGTCAAATTGTAAAAGTACCATTTCATGATATATCAGAATACTCAATGGAATTGGAAATTTTTGGTAGATTTTAGAAGTGAAAGATCATAAAGGATATGGACCTTAGTGATTTTGGTGGGATTCCATTGTTAAGGAAGCAATAAAATGGTTTGATTCTGGAATGTAATTTATAATTACCAAAAAAATACAGGGAACTCAAATAAATTAATGATGTTAGAAGTATAGGTAAACTTTTGTAGTGGGTGTTAGAAATAACAAATAAGTTAGTTTCCTTGAATATTTTTTATACATGGGAGTTAATGGAATTATTGTTAGGAAATATAGAACCTTATATCTAGTGGGTATATCATTTAAATGAGGTAGTAAGAGGTAAATTCTGGTATAATGTGAAATTAGTTGTGAAAGGATTTAAAAAATTAAAATCTCTAGAAATATGAGAATGTTTCTAAAATATTTTTTAGAAAATAAATATTCAAATGTTTATCATAATGATTACCATGTAAGGATTGTTTCTTGAATAAAATGATGTCAAAACCTTGTTCCATCATAAAGATATAGAGGATGGAATATAAATATATCAAAAATATATTTTAATATTATTTTATAATTATGGCCTAATGTGATGATCCGTAGAATTTTTATGGGGTTAAATTGGTTCTAAGATAGTGGATTTATATGTCTAATTACTATTTTTAAACATCCAGTATGAGGTACATTACCATTTTTCTATTGTTCCTTTTGTGTTATGAATGGTGGGGTTATAAAACTGGATATCTTACAAAGATGAAGTACAACAAGAGATGGAAACTATTTACAGATGTTGGTTTAAGATGTGAATGCCTATTCACAACATGGATAGTTTCTAAAAAGATTTAATAGAACTATATTTGTTCTCAATAACATCCTGAAATTATTTTTATGGCGTAAATGGGATTTGTTGTTTGAATGGTTTTATTGATCTATATATTAATGAACATTATTTTTAGGTGTAGATTTATATATTGAATATTCATGATGTGATTTCCTATTGGACATCATAAAGGAGGCCAGGTTCAACTAGGTTATTAATTCATGAACCCCTTCAACTCTCATAAGTTTTCTTCAATTTTTCATCAAAATCCATGCACTATTTAGGAATTATTAGAGTAGTTTTTTTTCTAAAGATCAATTTCAATGAATCATATAATGTTAATACCAAGGAATCAAATTTAATAATCACAGTTATTTTTATCCATATGAGAATCCCTATACCAGGGATTTCTGAATAAAAAGTAGTGGAAAAATAAATGAATAATTTAATGATTCCTTATTTTTAATTATTTTGAGGTTGGTGACTTATCTCCCACTCTAGTTATTCTATAACATGTAGTCTTTTATTCTTTAAAACTAAATTATTTTTATTGGATTTTGTATAAAATTTGTTTTTGGAAAACCACTTGTTTCATGGATCTCGGAATAATGGTTGTGGGAATCACCCACAATATGTTTTATTAACTAATTAAAAGATGATTTTTTTATTTAGGGAACTTTTTGGGTATAAGAAATTGGAAAGGTAATGGGTTCCTGAGTTCATGAATGCTTATACAAAGGACCTCATCGGGTTAGACTTAGTGTTCTGGTTAATTTTGGACTCATGGTATTTTATAGCCAAGTGACAGCCTGGGTCAGAGTAGGGGGTGGGACCACTCAAGGAAATGGGATAATCAGTGGGACTACTTTGACCAGATAGACATTAGGTGTTTAAGTGGCATGGGTTGGAATCCTTGACATGGGAGATAATCATGGAGTGGTTTTTATCTACTTTTTTATATGTATATATTGAACAATTGGTTTCTAATTTTCACTTTTGTTTTTCATTAAATTTTAAGAAAATTATTCTTATCCATGTGATGTGTTTGGAAGTTGTTAGAGATTTACTACTAAGTAAGTATACCCACCCCCTTTATATGAATCTTGGTGTATATAAAAACTTTATTTACCATGATAAATGTAATTTTAAGGCCTTGTACATTAATAGAGTAACACCATTATGTTGTAGTTTAGTAATTTGGTGATTTTACATCTTTAAATTGTTTAGGTTTTCATAGAATTAGTGGTGTCTATTTACTACTATAAATTTATGATGTTTTCGGTTTTTTATGTCACTGGATTAGTATTATAATTCTATTGTTTTTTATCATGCATCATTTCTATTTTATTATTCTGAGTTATATATTTCAAATTTTTATATATGTTAGGGAAACTTTTCACCATGGTTTGGTCAGTCCATTCATATTTATTAAAAGCATTTGGTTTCCAGGGGATATCACCTATAGTTAGTGGCACTTCATCCCTTCCTGATCTAATGGGTTGGGTTAGGGTGTTACAACTGGTATTAGTTGTGTATGAATTGTCACTCGAGATGGTAGTTGTTGATGAAAGATTTTTAAAGTATATAAATATAAGTATAAAATTACATATAGTACTTATTTATACTAAAAATCAAGTTTCTAGGGAATTTCAGGGATGCATATTTTGTCAAATAGTTTGAGGAATGACTTTACCTCATTGTTGTGGGTCTAGATGATGAGATTCCAATATAATTTGTATCTAATGGAAACCTATTAGAAATACATCATCCATGTGATATTTTTATGATGGTAAATTTTATGAATTAGGATATGGTAATGGATTTGGGATTAATTTATAATGTATTTGATACATAATGATTATGTTGTGGTAATAGGAAGATACCTCCGATTAGGAGACATATAAAACATTGAGAGGATTCTATTAAGAAAATGGTTCTACCTAAGGAACCACAGGTGAATCGAAAACTTCTGAGAAGAATTGTAGAAGCTTTCCAAGACATAAAATAATTAAGTCATCTTGAGGAATGATTTTACGTGGATAACTTAATTGAATTCCAAAGGAAGAACCAACCAATCATTAGGGGTGATGTTGGACCTGAATAAGGGGGATTATGGATTAGAAGTATGAACATAATATATTATTTCTTAGGTACCCCAAATGAAATAAAATTGATTCTCATTTTGTATACTCTTGAGGATATGTTATGGTAATGGTGGAACCTAGTGGTTGAAGAAAAATTCAACCAAGGCCTCACATGGGATATATTTGATGAATTTTCTAATAAATGAATAAATAAACATTCCTTATAAGAATCATAAACAAATTATTTATTATTACTGAAGTAAGAAATCCTTTTGGTCAATGAATATGAATTTCCATTTACATTACTTTATCTTTTTCATCCATAAGAAGTAGATTGTGATTCACTCAAGGAATGTGTTTTTAAAGCAGGTGTTCAAAATGACATTTATAAATGTGTGGTGATGTTATTCATTGAGGATTATAAAAATCTGTTTAAAAAATATCTAGTGGAATGTAAATAAATCACTGTGAATGTTACTAGAGGGATCACATTTTTCCTCCCAAATGTGGTTGGGAACTGTAATACCTGGAATAATCATAGAATAAATAACTATTCCTATAGAAGAATAAAACCATAGAACCAGTCCTCTTATTCAAATTATTTCCATTAATATCCTAATAATTAACCCATTTGTTTTTGGTGTGTTTTTTTAGAACATATTCTTGGGGAAATTATGAGACCTACAAAAAACTATCACAACTATGTCTGAATGTGAATGTCAAGTTCTATTCAACAAATCTCCCATAGTCAATTACTATTGATAGTTTTACTATATCCATATATTCTAATTCTCAAATAGGATTCTCTCATTATAGTGGTCTTATCCTCCAAAATCGAGGTACTCAAGATGATTCCAAAAACACCCTAGCTCTTCAATAGCAACCTACTCAATAGGGAAGTAGAAATTAGTTAGGGGGAGGGGATCAAGAACTATTTTTTGTAGATTATAGTATTCAAAACTAGGATATAGGTACCTTATTAGTGATAAGTACTATTATCCTTAATTTTAACCTTATGTAAGTTTTATAGGACACTGGTGCTTACTATTATTTTGTTTCTTATAATGTTGTCCAAAAATAGGGATTTCTGGTGGAAATAATGCCTCAAGTTTTTGGAATCAGGATAACACTCAATTAGTGGCAGTGGATGGGATTTAAATGTTTGTCATGTTCAATAACTATTGGATTAGTCTAATTTTTATTGAAATTCACTATCAGGGAAAATTTAAATATTTAATCTCATATTGGGAATATATTTTCTAGTATAATTAAAGGCGTACATTGACTAATATACTCGAAATGTGAATTTTACATTTATTGAAGGATTTATTAATTTATTCATGGGATAATTGGATCTAAATACAATAAGAGGATTAAATTTAGTGATGGAGGTTAGAACCATCTCATATTTGTTAATAATGACCACCTTGGGTTCTGTTGAAGCAATTTTAAATATAGATGTTCCTGTCCTAGTAGATCGATATCCAGATGTGTCTCCAAAAAATATCTCTAGACTTCCAACTAAATGGAAATATAATTTTATATCAACCTACTCCTAAGAATTAATCCTATTTTAATTAAATTATATATAATTATTTCAATATAATTAAAATAATTTAAGATCCATATAGAGGATTTTGAATTTAAGGTATTTATAAGAATAAGTATGATACTTTAGGATGTTCCGATTATTTATTAAGAAGGTGGATGATGAAAATGGACTTTTTGTTGATTATAATAAGTTAAATAAATTAATGATAAACACTCAAAATAAAAGTAATTAATTTGATGATAAATTTCATCATTTTAGGGGAGTTAAATAGTTCTCTAAAATTAATATTCAATTGGGGTACCACTAACTCCTTGTCATGAAATAGGATATCCCCTATATAACTTTTAGAATTAGTTACAATAACTATGAATAATTTTCTATTCCATTTCGTTTCACTAATTCACTAGTAGTATTCATTTAATTTAAAAATATCATCTTTCATATATACCTATATTCTATCATTGTGTTATTTTTGATGACCTAAGAGTATATTCTCGCATAAAATATGAATGTGGGATACACTTTTAGATTGTGCTCGGTACATTGTGAGATCTCTGTAATTATGAAAAATTAAAAAAAATTGACTTAAAGATATAATATATTCACTAATTTTGGTAAATAATTTGAAATAAAGGCATATGTTTAAATATTAATAATATTAAGGTCATTATTTAATAGAGATCACTTAATAATGTCTTCAAGATATGAGACTTCCTAGTATTAAGAGGCAATTATAAATTATTTGTCCATGATTACTCGTTTATATATTCTCCCATTACTAAATTGATAAAAATGGTATTATATCATATTGGAGTGATTATTTTTAGATGGCATTCAAGGTTATCAAGTCATGGATTACTTCATCACTTATCCTTATATTTCCATAACTAGGTGAGGTCTATATTATCTTTTGTGGTGATTTTAGATTTTTATTGAGATGTATTCTCATTATGGGGGATCATTTTATTAATTAATGATCATGATAATTTAGAATATATGAGAATAACTATTTAAACCATGATCTGGAACTAACAATAGTGGTTCATGCCTTAAAAATGTTGCACCACTATGTCTTTAGTGAAAGGATCATTGTGATAATGAATAAAAAAATATTTAATCATATATTTTCACAATAGGAAATGGACATGAGAAAATGATTCTATATTTAATATCAACATATGCTTTACTTGGACATAGTGTATACACCTGGGAAAGAAAATTTAGTGGATGATGAATTATGTCAAAATTCTTTTGATCAAGTGGTTTCAAAGGATTGAGACTGATAGTAATTTATGGTCATGATTAATAATACACTATTAGAATATACTATGTAGAATGAGGTGTGGTCTTATTTCTAGTTACACTCATTCCTGACATGGTAGTACTAGTTAACAATACTCATCAGATAGATCTCGTATATATTATGAGGGTGTGAAATTTCAATGGAAGGGATCCCAATAATGATTGGAAATAAAATTAAAATTCAATTTTTTTATTTTAGAGAATGTATTTTAGTTCCTCCATTATTACAAGAGAATATCATTTTCTCTTATCACCTTTAAAAATTATAAATCAATGATAGTACCAAGAAAATGCATGTGGAAATGACAGATCATTTATCGTGAATGAGAATGAAAAGAAGAGTGGTCGAGTATGTTATGAGATGTCTCACATTTCATCAAGTGAAAAAGAACATCAAATAATATCTGGAATGTTATATTCCTTTCTTAGTTTCTTATAGAAATGGGATAATATTTCTACAGAATTTTTCATTGGTCTAGAAATAATACCTCTAAAGAACACAACCATTAGGTGATTATGAAAAAAATCATGAATTCATCACACTTAAATATGATTCAGGATATGAATATGGTAGATGATTTATTGAATATCTATATATGATAAGTTTTCAAATTTTGTGGGGTATTGGTTTCTATTTTCTCTAACTGAGGCAGTAGATTAACCAAATATTTTTAGAGGTCCTTGTACTGGGGATTTGGATTAATGTTGACTGTGATCATGAAATAACATCCCCGTATAGATAGTTTTTTTTGGAACATATGATTTAAACATTGGAAGAAATAATCAGAGATTTTTTTATGGTACATAGTGCTTAATGTAAAGGCCTCTTAAATTTAGTGTTGTTATCCTATAATAATAGCTTCTATGAATTGGTAAATATGGATAGTTTTGAATCTCTATATGGTCTATTATATTTCTCACCATATTTTTGGGTCGTGACTAGGGAAAAATAATTAATTAGACCAATAAATATGTGTGAGGCTACCAGGATGATACATATAACCAATAAATAAATTCAGACAACAAAGTTCTATTAGAAATCCAGGGAAGATTATCATCATCACCCATTGTATTTTGAAATTCTTAGTGATATATTCTCGTGTGTTTATTTGTGTTTGGGGCATCATTTTTTGCATACAAAAATGAATTTAGATATTTTATATGTAAGATGTTTGTAAATTACTAAAAGAATGGGTGATGTTTTTTTATCCAGCTTTACCACCAGGATTTAGTTCCATCCATAAATACTTCTTTATCTCTCTATTAAATAAGTACCATCCCAGTACTAACCTTATAAGTATTTTAAATCATGTGTTTCTTGAGCCTGATGAGACATTAATTCACACCCAAATTTCAAATTTTTGGATAATGAATAAAAGTTATTTCATGGTTTAAATATATCATTGGTGTAGGTCTTATAGAAAAAATAGCCAGCTTCTAGAATATACTTCAAAACAAAAGAACTATACGATCAAGAAATGGCCAGAGCACTTCCAATGAACTATTGGACTCAATATTTCAAGGAATAGAATTCCTAATGATGTGGATAATGTGAAACCACTATTTTTAGTTATTTTACCATTATATTATATTTTTTTAAATTAACTATGGTGGTTTGGATAACTGGATCAGTTTAGAGGAGAAAGAAAAATGAGAGTTGAGATCTGGTTATAGGATATAGTTCACGGAATAATAGACTATTAATGGTTTGAAATGTTTATATAAATATTTTATGAATATCTATTTATGGTCATTCATGACATGAAATGAATTTTCAAAACCTGTATGTGATTCATGAAATAAATGGGTTTTAGGGATTGTAAGTTAAGACACCTTGTTTTTTGGTGGAGATGGTTATCCCAAATATTCATGGAATGAATTCCTATTTCATGGAATGAATAATGTTAGGTCTATCCAGGTTATTAATGTAAGTTTACTATCAAATATAACAAGACTTATTTCTTTTCCCCTCATTGTCTAAGATCTTTCTAGATGTTTTTTTAGTCCTTCAACTTCTATAAATCATTTTCAATGAATCATTGTGTGTTTGCCATATAGAATCAAAATTATGAATTTTATTTCTACTTCATCTTTGAAATATCCTTATTCTATTTTGGGGGAAATTTTAGACCTATTATTTCCTTCTAAGATTTATGTATTAGGGATTATTTTGATCTAACATTATTGTAATTAATTTAAAGAATAAAAATTAGTGTAATAACATAAAAATCATGGAATCATTCATCATAAAAAAGTTATTTTAAGGTAGGTAGATTCTATCCCAATACACTATTTCTACAGTTTCATGGATTAGATATTATAAAATAATTTTTTTTTGTGAATTATACTTCTTGTAAGATAAGTTAGGAATCTAGTTGTTTTATGGAATTTGGAATAAAGGATATGGTAATCATCCACAACATGTTTGATAAAATGATAAAATAGTGATTTTTTTAAAATAAATTTATTGGTTTGAGAACATGTCACATTCATGTGTTCATGAGTTCATGAATTAATTTTGAAAGGAACTCATCATGTTAGTCTTGTATTCTAAGTAAATTTTTTACTCAAGGAATTTTACTACAAAGAAACAACTTGAGTTTGGTGGTATGGGTAACATTTGTGAATCTGAGATATTTAGTGGGTTTTAATTGATTTGAAATTCATTTTTCTTGTCAATGTTTTCTTTATGATTTTATTAAATAATATATGTTCATGTTGTGAGTTTTATCACTAATTTATTACATGTATATATTTCAAAACTAGTTTTTATTGCTCACCTTTGTTTTATATTCAAAAATAGATATCTTGATATTTTTTGAGTGGGATGTGTGGGAAGGATTGGGGATTTCTTAATAAGTTGATATAATCACCCTTGCATATAAATCCTAGTGAATATGTAGATTCTATTTACCACGATATACATAACGGGTACGTATCCTACTTTATTGGAATATCACCTTGATGCTACAATATCATTGTTTTGGAGTTAGATCATGGAGATGTATTATAGTGGATTAGATAATAGGGAAAAATCATTTACCTTATTTATTTTTAGTTATTATGTTTTCATAATATCATTGGGATCTGTTTATGACTGTGACTCTAGTGGTATTTCTTGTTTATTCATGTCATGGGGTCATTATTGGTCTCCTATTAGTTAATATAACGGATCATGTCAATTTTTGTTGAGTTTTACATTATAATTTGTTATCTATATATAGGAAAATAATCCCCCATGTTTTGGTGAATCACTTTGAATTTATTGAAACAATTTTTTGTCTGATGGATGCCACCTATGGTTAGTGGATCTTCGGTCCTTCTGAATCAAATAGGTTGGGTTGGGGTGTTACAAATTCGTAATGGAATGGATGTTTGTATTATGAAATGGAGAGAATTTATTCCTCCATAAGGTGTATGATGATATAATTTTAATCATAGTTCTTTACTATGTTAATGATTTACTTTTAACTATACCTATGAAGAAATGGTTGGGAAATTTTAAGGGTTAATTTTTGTTGATGTTGAAATATGAATATTCTTAGTTTTAGTATGTGTATTTGGGGATGTTTAGAGAATGAGTAATGTTATCTAAATATTTGTTCATCTCTTAGTCAATGTATATTTATAGGGTGATTAAAATATTCATAATGAGTGAGTCGATGCTTGTAATCAATCCCCTTTAAAGACATTTAAAAATTTTATAGGAGAAGGAACCTTAAAAGATGAAAATGTTAAGTACATCGAAAATGTTTAATTTTTATTACCTATTGGAAGTTTAATTAATTATATGATTTCAAAAAGTTCAGGATATTAATCATGTTTTAGGTTTTTTTATAAATTTTATATCAAATCTAGGAAAGGGGAACTGGGAGGCTATTTAAGGGAACTTTAGGTATCTCAAGGGAACACAGTTTCCATCACTCAATTTCCAAATAGAAGATTCTTTAAAATTAATTTCAAATATTTTTTAGGGGAGTTAAAGATTTAGGGAAGAGAACCATTGTATTTTTTTTACTTTGGTAGGTACTACCAAGATCTATAAATTTTGGTTAAGCTTATAGTTCCTTTATCAACCTTGAGAGTTGAGTAAGATGTGATAAAAAATAGGGGGAAAATTAGAGCGGTGGATGGTCTACTAGAGGATATTAGAAGAATATAAGAAAATGGAATATTTTATTATGATATAATCTGGTATGATACTCATTTATGATGATTATATAGTTTAAGTACCAATTTATCCAAAAACACGCAGAAGATGGAGTGATAGAGTTATGAGAACATTAAGGGAATCATACTACAACTGATATTTTAACTAAAGATATAGATTGAGAATGTCTGAATTATTTTTTTTCTTCATTGGGGTTAATATAACTTGGATATCATAAGATATATTTTTTTTTATAGAATTAAAGAGAGTAAATGATGAATTTATCTGTAAGAATATGGTAACCTGTGAGCAATATTCATTGGTGATGAAACATTAAATTATTCTCATGTGGTAGATTTCTAGACTTAGTTACATGAGAATCCATTTTCAATCTATGTGCTATATATTTGGGAAATTAAAAACTTTTGGATCTACTAAAAAACTTGATGGAAGATAGCATAATGTAACATGAAGTATGAAAAAGGAGATTACTGTGACTAATTATGGATGATGAAAATTGATAAAGCGAAGGGAGAGTCGATATGATATAACATGTGTAGAAGTTGAAGGATTTTTTCTAGAATCGTGCACTGATATGTTAGGATGAATTCGATGTGAATCATTGTTCACCAAATGAATTAGATAAGGCAGTGTCCCTCAGAAGATTGACATGATCACATGGATGGTTGATTGAAATGATTGGATGGTGGCGTAATTGATTTGAATTGATTTTAAATATGGTGCTAATCTATAAATAGATAGAGTGGGATCATTTTCTCTATATACAAAATTGTATTATTTAAACTTCATTTATCTTATTCAATAGAGTGTTCTAGTGTAATTTCTTATTCCCTGTTCAATTGGTATTTATATTTCTTGTTGAGTTGGGATTGGTTTGAACAACTTATATCCATTTTTTACCTTTATTTTTTTTCTTTAAATCCATTTGTTTCTTTTTTTGGGTTGTGTGTTATGATTTCCTATGAGTTCAGATGGTGCATGGCTATTTTACCTGGGTATATTAGTTCTAGATACACATATTTCTTATTCTTATAATTTATTACATCTTATATACTTGTTTCATATTTGTGGTTGATAAGAAACTTCTTGGATTGTGAGGTTGTGGTTCTGAATTACTATTTTCTATGTAACAGTATTCTTGTCTTACTATTTTGGACTTGGTAAATAGATATATTTCTTTCCATAACTTAGGAATTATATTTTATTTTTCAAGATGTCTATGTTTTCATAGTGTTAGTATTTATATTATTGTTTGTCGTTATTATTATTTTGTGGCTTTGATTTTTACATGTATGATGTTTTAGGTTATTGAATTGTGGTTTAAATATATGATTTAGGTGAAGAAAATATTTATTTAATGAATCACCATTGGTATAGATGATCATGTTATATGTTAACCCTTATGAGGAATTATGGAAACTAGTTTTGAAAATGTAATGGGGATTTAGTCATGTAAATAAAAGAAATAACTCATTTGTTTTCTTTGAATGACTGATTAGTGTGGACATTCTTAATTGAGCATGTTATTTGATGAAATACTTGATATGAATATATTGAAAGTGATATTGTTGTGATATACAAATGTATACAACCATGGTATCCTAATATGGGCACAAGGATGCTTGGGATGGATAAGAGCCATAGAGTTGGTGTGATGAAATTTGTGGTGTATTGGGTTATGTTATATCGAGGAAAGTGATTCATAGTGGAATTTGAATTACATGGGGTGTATAGTATATAAACTATGTGGGAAATTATAGTGATTTTTAGATATGAATCATGATATTAGTGATTCATGTATGTCAGAAAATTAGTAGAGTGCTATTTTTTCAATGTATGATGGGTGTTTATGAGGGTAGCTCAAGAGTGAGAGGTTACAATTATAACATGGATCCTTTGAGATACTTGAATCATATGTAAATGATTTAGTTAATAAAAACTATAGATAAGAAACATGTGATAATGTATAGGGACATTCTTTGTGGTATGCCTTGTTTATATACAAGTCATAATAACAGGTGGTTCTTTATGTGGTGGGTATGGATGACAAGATTTGGACGTATTATTACCTACCTATTAATGTGAATTCATGATTTATGGGACATAAATATTGATCATATGATTTAATTGTGAAGTAAGGTAGTATGTATGTTTGGTCAATTGTATTATTTGACCGATAATAATGGAGGTTATATAATATTATGTGAGTGGTTCTTAGGATACTCTCCTACCTTAAGAATATGAGAGTGGTATTTTACTAACATACTTGGTATGCGGGTTATTATTCCATGTGGTTAGACTTTTTATGGTGTGATTATCAATTTTTTTGGGTGGTAACAACATTTGATAAGAGGCATGGGATGCTAATTTGAGGATGATGGTGAATCTCACAGTGGTAGGTGAGGTCATGTTTGAGTCACACACTCTATAAATGTTCCACTATACATAGAGTTATGTCATTGAATTATAGTGAATCATAATGAATCTTCATCATTATTAGGTAGTTAAGGATAAGAAATCCTAAAATGGTGTGATTCACCTTGTTTTGATTTATATTAACTATGATAATTATCCATTATGATGCCACATTGTGCATGAGTAAAATAAGGAAATGTTATGGGTATGGTTAAGTGTAGGATAGCTAGTCAAAACCAATAGATTTATGGATATCTAATTTATAGGATGTAGTCATTTTGGTTTTATTATGAATTCATAATGAGTTTATGAGGAACATGTTTGAACAAACATGGACAAATAATTTGAGCGATGAGCCCTAACCTTTTAATAAATGTGGAATGTGATGTGATGAATGTTGAATATAGTAAATCATTAAGGAGATAAGTACCAATAAAACTTATATAACTTGGTTAAGAATATAGTATAGAATTATATGATGATATCTAATTAACTTCCCCTTAGTAAATAATAGTATATTATTTGGCTATATCATAATGTAGTGATATGGGTTAATCATATTGTATGATTGACATAATAACCAAAAATTTAAAAATAATAAAAAACATTAAGTTTTAATATATAAGAATATTCATTGTATTCTATAGTCAATAATAATGATTCATATGATGAGATAATAATAAGAATTCATTCAGCCATAAGTTAAAGGAGTTTTAATTGTAGCATTGTTTGAATTTTCTATATCATAAATGTATATTCTATAGAGAATTGAAGAGTGTACCTGAGGGTTATATGAGTAGGATGATTTCATTATGATTGTTGTTTAAAGTTCTCTTATAATCCTACTTATTCTTCGGTAGTCATCTTCTTTATTCCTTTACATCAATAAATATTGGTATATCATGGATGTAAGGTAAATCCTACCCAAATGTTATGTAATTTGGTCGACCTGTAGATACACCTAGGAGGAAAGAGTAATTTGGTTATTTCAAATGATATTAACCAAGTACTAGATTGAAGATATTTTAATCATCCACCCATGATCAGAGGTACATGTTTTTCATTTATAGAATTCATTTTCCAGTTTTTTAAAACATGATGATCTTGGAATTTGGGTTTCTATTATAATCTACAACGTTGAATGAGTGTAATTAGATCTTTAGAAACCAAATGGTGGTATCAATAACTTAAAATTAATTTTAATTCATGAAATATTAATTAAAATGAGTCAATAATATATATCATTTTTATATCTCTAGATACAATAGCAAACTTCCATTGAAAAATATATATTGATAAAATACAATCTATAATTTGTACTATAGATGGGTTTTTTACATCAGATATCATAAGCTATGATATGGGCATTTCTTATGATATATGATAACATAAAACAAGATCCAATATAATCTTTCCATTGTTGGTATACCAAATCGTATGGTGTATGATTTTTATGGGATGATAACACAATTTTATGCATTAAAAGTAGAGGACTATATTGAATTTACGATATAAGAGATATAATAAAATAAAACACCCACGTACCAAAGGGTGACGTCAAAGGACATCCAGAAAACATGATAAATTATAATACCTAGATTATCGTATATAGATATCATAAATATGACTGGTAATTAACAATCATATATCATAGTTTGTGGAATGTTATTCATAAGACACTATATCATATTATAGATTATGATATAGCTTAAATCATAAAATATATTGTGAAATAAAATTTGTAGGTAGACATGATCTATTTTTATAGTGGATTTACATAGGGGATATATTTTAAAGTATTTATAAATTTAAAACAAGTAAAAATATAAAAATTCATATATTTATTTATGATATTTTTATAAATAGAAATATTAAATGGAACTTATTTGAGAAAATTATTTAATACATTCCAAAAGAAGTTTTAGATGTTGAATGGATCAAATGGTTTCAATAAAATATAATATGATATATTTAAATTATGTAAAATTTTACATAATACATGAAATGTTAATTATATGATAATAAAATTGTTTATAAAATATCTCATATTGTTAAATATAAAGTAATTAATATTAAAACAATGATAGTAATAATTTGAAAATTTTATATTGGGTTAAATTGAAATTTTCATGTTTATTTAGGCCTTAACTAGAAATTTTTTAAAAGTTTTTTATTTATAAAATTTTATAAAATTGTTATCTCATATATAATTTTATTAATTTTTCCTTAATTTATTTTTATTGCCTTTTATATTCATAATTATAAATTATTTATATTGCAGTTGTATGCTTTATTTAATCGTTATAAACCACTTCTATATTTTATTATATATGAATTTAAAGAGTTACATTCAAGGTATGATTATTTATTTTGTGGAATGGATAGTTTTTCCAAACTGAATTAGTATAATCCTAAATAAATGTAAAGGGAATACATTGGATAAGATTGTGATCTTAAATTATCTTTAAAAAATATTAAAGAAAAAATTTTTCAAGACCTCCATTATAAAACTAGGGTTATTCGTTCCGAATCACGGTTCCCATAAATTATCTTATGTATGGAAATAAATTAATGAGATGAACCTAAGTATTTAGTGTTGTATTTTTGGATTTGTATTTGGGTTTAATTTAGCCAAAAAACCAAAGGATTTAGGGCACTAGTGTAACACCCCAAACTTCCACGGTACACTTCTCTTTGAATAATACAGTAGCATGTGTTGTACGCAAATTCGAGTCCTAACACACACCACAACCAATCAAACTAGCCGTTATGAATAGTAATAACCACTTTTTGAAATTTTATAAATTTTATCTTTCAAAATGGACTTTATTTTTGGATTCATAATATCGAAATTAGCCTAGGTGAAATTTTGGTATTTTTCTGAAAACTTTTAATTTTTGATGAATAGTGAAAAAAACACTGAGTTATAGTTTAAAACTGAATTTCTATTTAAATAATTATTTATTTTATTTAAATTTTATTAAGGTCAAAATAGATACATAATACCTATATAAGTTCAATGTAATTCATTGGAGTTAGTTCAGAATAATTTTAGATATATAAAAATTTTATTGAACTTTTCACCGTCTTTTACCCACCTCCTAGGAGAATTTAGAAATTCACATAAAACATAATTTTACCACTTCTATGAGTAGAATTTCAAAAATCCGAGAGACATGGTTAATATCAAGGAGTAAAATGTGGTTCAATGAGATGAAAATATTTTTTGGTGAATAGTAACTTTTTACTTTTATTTACCACGGTTAAAAGTAAATAGGGAAATTAAGGGTAAAATGATATTAATATTACCCTAACACATGTCCTAATTCTATTGAAAAAGTGTATCTCGACCAAAAACAACCTTAGGAATAAAATATCATCGTTTAGGTCCACTTGGATTAGATTAGGACATTTATTATTATTTAATTCGAAGAAGAGTTAAAAGAGTTAAAATCAAGGTTTAATTACTAAAACATTTTTAATATAGGGTTATACATAATATAAATATTTTAAATATTCATTAGAAATATAAAACTATTTCCTATATAATTTTATTTTATTTATAATTTTTAGACATTAAATAATTTAATTTATTTATGACACAATGGTGATGAAGTAATTACCTAATTAATGAAATATTAAAATAATTGATATTATAAATATCAAAATAAATGTAATTTGAGACTTTTTATGAATTGAACTAATTTTATAGGTTAATATGACATATTATTATTGGTTATATAAATTTTTTTGGAAGTAATACTGCTTTTATGAAATTATGAAAAACAAAATAGCCAATAGTGTCAAAATTGACATAAAAGAGTTTTTAAAACAAATATTATATTATTAATTGATATTCTATTCCTAAAAATCTAAGGTTAAGCCAAAGGACTTATATAATGATAGGTGTATCATTAATGGACCACTTAGGGGTCGCTTGGATGTATATAGTAAGTTTATTAACTATATAATATAAAATACAAAGTGACATGGTAAATGTCAAACTAATTAACTAAGAGTTAAAACTAAAAGATAAGGTTAATATAATGACCCAAACCTTTCTAAAATCTATTGGTTGAAAGGATTTATACCTTTCCCCACGTTAAAATTTAAATAATCCACTTTGAAGCCATTAGAAACTGAATATTAATTTATTATAAAATAATATTTCTAGCTTTTCCAAAGGTTCCCCTCACCCCTCTTTTAAAAGGGCACTCCCCCTTCCCACTAAGTCACACATTCAAAGACTTTTGGCTCGGAAAAAACCTGCCCAAATATGCTCTCAACTTCCCCCAATTCAACCTAGAGTCCTTAGTTTGATCAGAAATCCAACTTAAGGATCCCTTTTGATCAAATCAAAAGAAAGAACTCGATTAAGAGTTAATGTTTTCACCACCCTCTTTCAAGTTCCTTTCTTCTTCAAATTCTTATTTCTTTGATATTCCCATTATAAAATAATAACTCCAGTATCTTATATATACTGTGATGTTATTATAAATATGGTACAATCATATTCAGTATTCTATCCATCCTTTGAATGACATGTCACCATACGTGCGTACGTACGACTTACCGTCTCCACGTCGTGGTGTAATTGTTATTCAAAACAATATTATTTGGATGGGTATAATAATGATGTGTAATTCATGTAAATAATAAATATAACATGATAATGATTCTGTATATATGATATACCATCCAATTATATATTATTTCAATATCAAAATAATGATATTTTCACTCGTGCGTACGTACGGACTACCGTCTCCACGAACGCGATGAGATTCATTCCCCATCGTATCCATTTGAGACTAATTCTTATTTGATGATTCAAAGTAATGTTTAAGAACTTTATATCATTCTGGATATGAATAAGATACAACCTATCCATAACAAACACAGCTTATGTAACAAAACATATATAAGAAAATGAGTAAGTTAACACCCGAAACGATGATAATACTAAGATATTATTAACAAAGCAATGTTAAAAGATCATATATGATATCATATTAATGTATATGATTCTTTAATAATTTAATAAAAATTATTTCACCATTATACAGGAGTTTAACCTACCCTCAACCAAGGACAAGTACAAGGTAATGGTTTATTTCACAATCTCTTCATTATCCGAGGTTGTTTATACGTGATTATCTACTGGGACCTCTTTATCATCCGCATCCATGTTTCTTAAAAATGTATTCCAAAAAATTTATACTATTTACTAGACTATGGGTTAAAGTCATTTATACCATTATTTGACTATTATAAAATGTTTTGAAAGGAATGTTTCCGTCGTTTTCCAAACAAGGTACTTTTTAACCTTTTCGACAAAATTAAGGTAAGAATGTCCTTTTTTAACTTATACGGCGGGTGCAGCTATTTTACACCGTTGTAAAATCTTCTAAGCTTCCCTTAAAAACTTATAAGAATATTTTCAAAGTAAATGTTTTATTTTATAATTATGTGACTTTTAAATTATTTCAAAAAAGAGACATTTCTCTCAAATAGTTTTGATTTCATCTATGTCAACATCCTTTGATGGATTTTAAGAGTATTTGGAGTTTATTTATTATGATACAAAACTTCCATATTGTATTGAAGGTTTTGTGATATGTTTGACTATGGATGTGTTATTTTTATTCCATTCATGGTTTATGGAGAGAGTGTTTACATTTTCTATGCCAGTTTTAATATGAATGTTTATGTTATGTTTAAACCTGTTCATATGAGGAATGCATTGGACTTAACAATTGACGGGTAGAGCCCGTTATAGATCCTCGATGCATCGGTATGTCTCATGAGACAAACTAGTGTCTTGGCATGAGGCCTTGACAAAATCTTATTTTTAGTCTTGAGACTAGGCCTTGGCTACGTGGTTATGATAGTCTGGCATTATGCATTTCATCATTATAAAAGTGGTTATTGATATTGCATGTGATTTTTAGACTAGTAGAATATCCATGTGAATAAGTAAATGGAAATATTTCATTTTATTTTTTCCATATTATGTTGAAGTTAAAGTTTAAAAGGATTTTGTTTTAGTTATACATTGCCTTAAATGTTTATATTTATTTATGAAAGTTTCTTCTATATTGTTATCCTTACTGATCATTTGAGCTCACCCCTTTCAATGTTTTATTTTTCCCAGGATGTGAAGAAGTATTTTATGAATGACCTGCAATGATAGTATAAGGGGATATGAGTGTGGAGACAAGATGTTGTTGTAGTTTTCACTTTATGATGTAATGTAAACTTTATGAATGTATCTAGTGTTTCCAAGGCAACTAAAATATTCGGTATTTTTAGATTTGATCTTTTGTTATCATGCCAATGTTATGTAATAATGTACTGACTCTGGGTAACTAGGGTCAGGGCATTATAGTTGGTATCAGAGGGTGGTTTAGTACAAACCTTAGAAGCTAGATTTAGATAATCTCTGATTAGATCACATAGACCTATGATGGACTTTGAGGATTAGTATAGAAGATCTTCGTAGAATTTTGGTATTGTAGAGATCTTGTGAGTTTTCCAAGCAATACATCATTGTCTGGATACGAGCAGGTAGAGGCGGCTCTGGCATAGATGTACCTAGGGGTAAAACCCGAAAACACCGCTTTGATCTAGAATCGAATGGGAACTAGTGCACGACAACGGGCCTTGCTGCACTCTTGGTTACGACACTCCTGAGGGATATGCTTAGGATAATTCTCATTTTATTTAAAAATCATTATGAAGGGTTTATGAGTATATAATTCCTCAATGAAAACATATTTATGATTATGGATTATATCCATAAACCATTTAATTTATGTTAGGTATTTTACAAGTTTGTAATTATTCATTTCAATTCATAAATTGACATAGTTTATGTTATTGTATAGAAATGGCGCCCAGTAGAAGGAATGTTAACTCTAGCAATACGTATGATCCAAAGAGTAATAAGGATCATATCTTTCATAGTATTAAGACAACATTTATAAGGGAAATAGTCTCCCATGTATTCTCAACATATGAATAAATATTATCATGTGTTAATAAGATAAGTAAATAATTCTCTGAGTCCTATGGCTTTGAAGGGAAGCAAGAGAAGAAAAGGATGAAAGAGAGAAAGATGAATAAGGGGAAGAAGGGAAAAGTTGAATATCCATCCTGCAGTAAATGTGGGAAGAAACACCCTGGTACTTTTTTGAAGGGAATGTGAGTCTATTACAAGTGTGGTGAAAAAGGCCGCCAATTTCATGATTGCAAGGGGAAAAAAGAAGATACCGATGTTCAATGCTAAAACTACAGAGAGATGGGACATTATTCAAACAAATTTTCTAAGAGTCAGGGGAACTTACCTCAGAAAAGTCCAAGGGATCAAGGAGAAGCTTATGATATCACTACTGCTGAGGTAGAAGCTCCGAAGGACGTGGTGGCAGGTAATTTAATGGTTTCCTCAAGTTTAGAAAATGCATTATTTGATTCTAGATCATCACATTGTTTCATATCTTCCTAGTTTTCTAAGAAAATTAGATATTTCCAATTTGATTTAACAAGGGAGTTGTTAGTTAAAACTCTTAAGGGAAGTATCATTGCAACAAAGTTTTGTGAATCAGTACCCATTAGAGTATATAAATGTTCTTTATCTGCTGATCTCATCATCATACCTATGATTGAGTTTGATATAATCATTGGTATGGATTGTCTTTTGGACCATGATGCGAAGATTAATTGTAAGAAGAAGGATGTTATGATTTTTGATGATGATGATAAGGAACACCTTATCTTTAGAGCAGAATCATCACCACCTAATTCTTATCTAGATCTACCCCCAGTAGCTCAACAAAATTCAATTATTGGGGAGGTAGAGAATGAAATGACTATGGGTAAGCAAAGTAATGTTCAAATAGAGGATGTACCTATTGTGAAAGAATATGTAGATGTGTTTCTGGAAGATTTACCTGGACATCCTCCAGAACGAGAAATTAAGTTTTTCATTGATTTAATTCCTGGCTCAAGGCCTATATCGAAGACCCCTTATAGAATGGCCACTATGTAATTAGTTGAACTAAAGAAACAACTAGAGGAATTTAGTAATAAGGGATTTATTTGACCAAGTGTTTCTCTATGGGGAGCCCCTATCCTTTTTGTTAAGAAGAAATATGGATCTATGAGGTTATGTATCAACTATAGGGAGATCAATGCTATAACAATAAAGAACAAGTATCCCATACCTCACATTGATGATTTATTTGACCAACTGCATGGAGATCAATACTTTTACAAGATTGAACTTCGATCTGGATACCATCAGGTGTGTGTGAAGAAGGAAGACATTCCGAAGACATCATTTCGAACCAGGTATGGGCATTACGAGTTTATAGTAATGCCTTTTGGATTGACTAATGCACCATCTGTGTTCATGGATCTAATGAACATAGTTTTCAAGGAATATATCGATGATTTTTTGGTGGTATTTATTGATGATATATTGGTATACTCCAAAATCTATGAGGATCATGAAAATCACTTGCGCATTATATTGAAGACTCTGAGAAGACATGAATTATATGGGAAGTTTAGAATGTGTGAATTCTGGCTTTAGGAGATTTCTTTTTCTGGCCATATTGTCTCCAAAGATGGAATCTCTATTGATCCTTCTAAGACATGAGCATTCCAAGAATGACCAGCACCAACGCGTATAACCAAGGTACGTAGTTTTATTGGCTTAGCAGGTTATTATCGACGTTTCATCCAGAATTTTTCCCGATTGGCTAACCCATTAACGAAGCCCACACGTAAAGGGGTTAAATTTTTTTTGGAAAAAAGAGTGTGAAGAATGTTTTGATGAACTAAAGAGAAGATTAGTCAATGCTCTTATATTGACTCTACCATCGGGAAATGATGGGTTCGTTATTTATAGTGATGAATCAAAGAAAGGACTTGGTTGTGTCTCTGTGCAGAATGATAGAGTAATTTCCTATGCATCACGAAAACTAAAAATTCATGAGAAAAACTATCCTACTCATGATCTTGAGTTAGCTGCTGTAATATTTTTTTTGAAGATATGGAGACATTATCTATATGGTGAAAAATGTGAGATATATACCGACCACAAGAGTTTGAAGTATATTTTCTCACAGAAAGAACGCAACATGAAGAAAAGGAGATGGCTTGAATTACTCAAGGATTATGATTGCACGATACACTACCACCCAGGGAAGGAAAATAAGGTGGAAGATGCTTTGAGCAGAAAGAATCATGGAGTTTTGAACATAATGATAATTGAAAGGGATCCTATTTTCATGGATCTAGTGAATATAGATATGTGAATCACCATGGAAGGTGAATCATCAATACTTTTTCAAATGGTTTCCAAACCAACATTACTAGAAAGGATAAAGAGTTCTCAGACCGATGATGAAGAGTTTCAAAATAAGATTAAAGCTGTGAATGCTGGGAGATTGAGAGACTTTTTGTATGAAGATGGAATTTTGAAATTTGGGAAGAGACTTTGTGTTCCCGATATTCCTGATCTAAAAAGGGAATTTTTGGACGATTCTCATAGGTCTAATTTCTCTATACACCCTGGGAGCACAAAAATGTATAGATATTTGAAGGAACATTTTTGGTGGGATTACATGAAGAGGGATATTGCTGATTTTGTGTCAAGATGTATGGTTTGTCAACAAGCGAAAGCTGGAAGGCAACAGCCCGGAGGAGTCATGAAACCTCTTCCCATACCGGAGTGGAAATGGGATAATATTAAGATGGAATTTGTCAGGGGACTACCAAAGACTCCTAGAAATAACGATGCAATATGGGTCATTGTTGATCGTCTTACCAAGTCAGCACATTTTCATGATATAAGGGAAGATTTACCACTTGAATGTTTAGAAATAATATATATTAATGAAGTTGTGAGACTTCATGGAGTACCCCTATCAATTGTTTCGGATCGTGATCCCTGTTTTACATCAAGATTCCGGAAAAGTCTTCAGAAAGCCCTGGATACCGAACTCCGTTTGAGCACTTCCTACCACCCTCAAAAAGATGGACAATCAGAACGGACTATTCAAAGCTTAGAAGACATTTTGAGATCTTGATCACTTGACTTTCAGGGTATGTGGGATCAATATTTACCTATAGTGGAATTTTCCTATAATAATAGCTTCCATTCAAGTATTCAGATGGAACCATATGAAGTGTTATATGGAAAGAGATGTCGCACACCAACCTATTGGGATGATGTTGGGGAAAGAAAACTTGTAGGCCCAGAACTGGTGGAGGAAATGATGGAAAAGGTAAATGCAATCCAAAACCACATCAAAGCAGCTCAAATTAGGAAAAAGAGCTATGCCGATAACCAAACAAAGGATTTGGAATTTCAGGTAGGAGATCATGTTTTCTTGAAGGTATCTCCATGGAAGGGAGTTATACATTTTGGTAAGAAGGGTAAATTGAGTCCCAAGTACATCAGACCCTTTGAAATTCTAGAATGAATTGGGGCTGTAGCTTACCGGTTGGAAATGATGCCAAGTCTCTCCAAAGTTCATGATGTGTTCCACATATCACTGTTGAGAAAATACATGCCTGACCCAACGCATGTACTCACTTATAAGGAATTAGAACTGGAACCCGACCTGTCTTATTGCGAAGATCCCATCAGGATTCTTGATACAAGAGAACAAGTGCTAAGAAACCGAATGACTCGTCTGGTAAAAGTTCTATGGAGAAACCATAAGATGGAAGAGGCAACGTGGGGACCCGAGGAAATTATAATGAAGAACCACCAGATTCTTTTCATGCGATAGTATTCTAGAAATTTCGAGGGAAAAACTATTTGAAGGAGGGGAGAATGTAACACCCCAAACTTCCACGGTACGATTCTCTTTGAATAATACATCAGCGTGTGTTGTACGCAACTTTGAGTCCTAACACACACCACAACCAATCAAACTAGCCGTTATGAATAGTAATACCCCACTTTTTAAAATTTTATAAATTTTATCTTTCAAAATGGACTTCATTTTTGGATTTGGAATATCGAAATTATCCTAGGGTGAAATTCTGGTATTTTTCTGAAAACTTTGAATTTTTTGATGAATAGTGAAAAAAACACTGAGTTATAGTTTAAAACCAAATTTTTATTAAAATAATTATTTATTTTATTTAAATTTAATTAAGGTCAAAATAGATACATAATACCTATATAAGTTCAATGAAATTCATTGGATTTAGTTCAGAATAATTTTAGATATATAAAATTTTTATTGAACTTTTCACCGTCTTTTACCCACCTCTTAGGAGAATTTAGAAATTCACATAAAACTTAATTTTACCGCTTCTATGAGTGTAATTTCAAAAATCCGAGAGACACAGTTAATATCAAGGAGTAAAATGTTGTTCAATGAGATGAAAATAATTTTTGACGAATAGTAACTTTTTACTTTTATTTACCACGGTTAAAAGTAAATAGGGTAATTAAGGGTAAGAATGATATTAATATTACCCTAACACATATTCTAATTCTGTTGGAAAAGTGTATCTCGACCAAAAACAACCTTAGGAATAAAATATTATCATTTAGGTCCACTTGGATTAGATTAGGACATTTATTATTTTTTAATTCAAAGAAGAGTTAAAAGAGTTAAAATCAAAGTTTAATTACTAAAACATTTTTAATATAAGGTTATACATAATATAAATTTGATTTTAAATATTCATTAGAAAAATAAAATTATTTCAAACATAATGGTATTTTATTTATAATTTTTAGACATTAAATAATTTAATTTATTTATGACACAATGGTGATGTATTAATTACCTAATTAATGAAATATTAAAATAATTGATATTATAAATATCAAAATAAATGTAATTTGATACTTTTTATGAATTAAAATAATTTTATAGGTTAATATTATATATTAGAATTGGTTATATAATTTTTTTTGAAGTAATAATGCTGTTATGAAATTATCAAAAACAAAATACCCAATAGTGTCAAAATTGACATAAAAGAGTTTTTAAAACAAATATTATATTATTAATTGATATTTTATTCCTAAAAAATCGAAGGTTCAGCCAAAATACTTATATAATGATAGGTGTATCATTAATGGACCACTTGGTGGTATCTTGGATTTATATAGTATGTTTATTAACTATATAATATAAAAATACAAAGTGACATGGTAAATGTGAAACTAATTAACTAAGAGTTAAAACTAAAAGATAAGGTTAATATAATGACCCAAACCTGTCTAAAATCTATTGTTTGAAAGGATTTCGACCCATCCCCACCTTAAAATTCAAATAATCCACTTATGATCCATTAGAAACCAAATATGAATTTATTATAAAATAATATTTCTAGCTTTTCCAAAGGTTCCCCTCACCCCTCTTATAAAAGGGCACCCCCCCTTCTCACTAATTCTCACATTCAAAGAATTTTGGATCGGCCAAACCCTACCCAAATACTCTCTCAAATTACCTCACTTCAACCTAGAGGCATTATTTTGATCATAAAGCCAACTTAAGGATCCCTTTTGATCAATTCAAAAGGAAGAACCCGATTAAGAGGTAATGTTTTCACCACCATTTTTCAAGTTCCTTTCTTCTTCAACTTCTTCTTTCTTTTCTATTCCCATTCTAAAATAATAACTCTAGTATATTATATATAATTTGATGTTATTATAAACATTTTATAACCATATTCAGTATTCTATCCATCCTTTGAATGACATGTCACCATTTGTGCATACGTACGACTTACCGTCTCCACGTCGTGGTGTAATTGTTATTCAAAACATTATTATTTGGATGGGTATAATAATGATGTGTAATTCATGTAAATAATAAATAAAACATAATAATGATTCTGTATATATTATATAACATCCAATTATATATTATTTTAATATCGAAATAATGATATTGTCACTCGTGCGTACGTACGGACTACCGTCTCCACGAACGCGATGAGATTCATTCCCCATCGTATCCATTCGAGAATAATTATCATTTGATGATTCAAAGTAATGTTTAAGAACTTTATATAATTCTGGATATGAATAAGATAAAACCTATCCATAACAAACATGGATTATGTAACAAAACATATAAAAGAAAACGAGTAAGTTAACACCCGAAACGACAATAATACTAAGATATTAGTAACAAAGCAATGTTAAAAGATCATATATGATATCATATTAATGTATATGATTCTTGAATAATTTAGTAACAATTATTTAACCATTATATAAGATGTTAACCTACCCTAATCCAAGTATAGGTACAATTTAAGGGTTCATTTCACAATCTCTTCATTATCCGAGGTTGTTTATATGTGATTATGTACGGGGACCTCTTTATCATCAACATCCATGATTCTTAAAAATGTATTCCAAAACATTTCTATTATTTACTAGACTATGGGTTAAAGTAATTTATACCCTTATTCAAATTTTATAAATTTTTTTGAAAGGAATCTTTCCGTCATTTTCCAAACAAGGTCCTTTTTAACCTTTTTTACAAAATTAAGGTAAGAATGTGTTTTTTTAAACTTATACGGCGGGTGCGGCTATTTTCCACCATTGTAAACTCTTCAAACCTTCCCTTACAAGATTTAAAGATTATTTTCAAATTAAATTTTTTATTTTATAATTATGTGACTTTTAAATGATTTCAAAAAAGAGATATTTCTCTCAAATAGTTTTGATTCCATCTATGTCAACATCCTTTGATGGATTTTAAGCTTATTTGAAGTTTATTTACCAGAAAGTCCGAGAGCCAGGTGAAGGCCTGCTCCCAAAAAGATATATAAAAACATAAAAAGTACAAAGCAACTCAGGATGAAGTGACATTACATAACCTTGAATACACAACCCCATTCCTATCACTAAGGGCAAGATTACCGCAGTAGTCGGGAAGTACAAAAGACCAGCTGGAGCTTGCCTCCATGATTGCTCTTTTGGACAGCACGTCTGCAACTTGGTTTGCTTCTCTATACACGTGCGAAACCTCCAGGGAAAGCGGCTCAGCAGCCTTCAAGGCACCAATCCAAGCAGGGATCATCCTCCAAGGAACATTCCTGGAGCGCTCCTTAAGGATCTGCACCGCCACAGAAGAATCCGACTCGATCCAGATCTTTCGCCAGCCATATCTATCGGCATACCTTATCGCCTTTATCATGGCCCATAACTCAGCCTCAATTGCATGCCCGCTTCCAATATAGTGGAAGAAGCAACCTTTGACGAAGCCCCTATAGGTCCTGAACACCCCACCACATCCGGCCGGTCCAGGTGCGCCAGAGGCTGCCCCGTCAACGTTGACCTTGAGCCATCCAGAGATCGGTGGGATCCATCGTATATACTTCATCATCCTGGGCTGCCTTTCCCTGCCACTTACACCAAGAGTCCTTAGCAAAAGAAAATCAGACATATTATTGTTCATTGCACCAGTTTGATTCACCGCGGCAAGACTAATACTCCGGTGAATCATCATAATACCCTCCTTGAAAGACGGGCAGCCCTTATTAAAGGCAATAGCATTCCTAGCCCTCCACAGATAAGCAATAGCCGAGATGGCAGCAGTGATAAGTAGGGACTTAACCTGGTCACTACAATCAGCCTGGAACACCGAAGCCAGAAGTGTACTAATCGAGCAGCATTCCAAATCACAATGGAATAAATCCTTCAGGTAAGTCCAGAATCGCCCAGCAAAGGTGCAATGAATGAATATATGGTCTGCATTTTCATCAGCATTTAAGCAAAAGTAGCACACCGAGGCGATGCACAAACCTGTCCGCTGCAAGGCCGGTTGCATGGGAAGCCGCTGCTTCCAGATCCGCCAGATAAGCAGGGCCTCGGCTGGTGCAATGAAGGAACTCCGGGCCCCCATAACCCAAGCAGGAACTCCACATGCCGCGCCACATTGGTTCATATAAGCATCCCGGCTGGAAAAAACTCCATTAATGGACGGCTTCCAGATCAAGATATCGGAGTCAGCATACTCATAATCATCAATTTCCCTCCGAAGGTGAGCTGGAATTATCTCAAGAGCCTGTACATTGTCCTGCAAGTCAGAAATCGAAAGGTTCCTCAGCAGCAAAGGAACATTAATGCATTGTTCGATTGGGTTATTAAGCCACTGTGTCGACCAGCAATTCATCTGTGAATTCTTGCAGACCAGCCACTTGGCATGTGACATAATGTAAGAGCAAGAGTTCCTTATTGATGTCCAGACAGAGGACTGCAAATACACCTTCCGCCTCTTGAGCAGCCTATCAACAAATCTTTCATTGAGGAATTCCAAAGAGGGATCAGCACCAGACAAAAGTCTCCAGGTAAAATTTTGAAGCAAGGAGTCATTAAAGACCTTTGCATCCTTAACCCCCATTCCTCCCTTTGAAACCGGTTTGATAAAGTCATCCCATTTTACAGTGACAAGCTTCCGCTGCTGTGTAGAACCAGTCCAAATAAAATTCCGGATCATACCACAAAGACTCTTGATCAAGTTGGCTGGCCATTTATAAAGTGAGAAGGAATGGACGAACATCGAGGTGATAACCGAGTTCACAAGACAGATCCGGCCTGCTTGAGACATTGTCTTCCCTTTCCATCTAGCAAGCTGATTACTGATTTTAAGGGCAATACCCTCTAAGTGGACTCGTTTCACTCTTCCCCAGAACAGGGGCAGTCCAAGATAAGTAAAAGGCAGTGTCCCCCTCTTTACCCCAAGGTGACTGGCAATTCTAATTTGCTTCCCAATTCGGACACCCTCACCAAAAATCACAAAGGACTTGTTCCAACTTATGGCCTGGCCTGCAACATCTTCATAGTGGTTGAAGATGACCTTAATACAAGAAATAGTCCTCCTATCAGCTTTGGAAAAGAGAAGAATATCATCAGCGTAGAATAAATGAGAAGGAGTGAAACGATTCCTTCCATAGGTCATCCTTTGGTAAATCCCAGAATTGACAAGGTCATTGAGGCAGGTGCTAAGGTAGTCCTCAGCCAGAGAGAAGAGCAAGCCAGATAAGGGATCACCCTGTCTAACACCTCTAGAGCATTGAAAGAATCCTCTGGGTGAACCATTGACCAGAATAGACAGGTAAGCGCTTTTTAAAATGGAGTGCACCAGACCAATGAATTTAGTTGAAAATCCATGCATGCTCAAAACTTTGAAAATGAAGCCCCATCTGATGGTGTCAAAGGCTTTAGATATGTCAATCTTTAGTGCCATATTGCCATTCCTGACCTTGGTCCTCATAATGTTGACACACTCTGATGCAGTAAAGTGGCAATTCTGAATGTTCCTACCGGGCACAAAGCCAAACTGAAGATTTTGTGATATGTTTGAATGTGGATGTGTTATTTTTATACTATTCATGGTTTATAGAGAAAGTATTTACATTTCTTATGCTAGTTTTAATGCGGATGTTTATGTTATGTTTAAACCTGTTCATATGAGGAATGCATTGGACTTAACAAGTGACGGGTGGAGCCTGCTATAGCTCCTCGATGCATCAGTAGGTCTCATGAGACAAACTAGTGTCTTGGAACGAGGACTTGACAAAATCTTATTTGTAGTCTTGGCACGAGGCCTTGGCTATGTCGTTATGATAGTCTAGCATTATGCATTCCATCATTATGAAACTGGTTATTGATATTGCATGTGATTATTCGACTAGAAGAATATCCATGTGAATAAGTAAATGGAATTATTTCATTTTATTTTTTCCATATTATGCTGAAGTTCAAGTTTAAAAGGCTTTTGTTTTAGTTATACATTGCCTTAAATGTTTATGTTTATTTATGAAAGTTTCCGCTATATTGTTATCCTTACTGAGCATCTGAGCTCACCCCTTTCAATGTTTTATTTTTTCCAGGATGTGAAGAAGTATTTTATGAATGACCTACAGGGATAGTATAAGGGGATATGAGTGTGGAGACAAGATGTTGTTGTAGTTTTCACTTTATTATGTAATGTAAACTTTATGAATGTATCTAGCGTTTCCAAGGCTACTAAACTAATCGGTCTTTCGAGATCTGATCTTTTGTTATCATGCCAATGTTATGTAATAATGCACCAACTCTAGGTAACTAGGGTCAGGGAATTACAACTATATTAATCTTTTTTGAGATTATCTAAATGTTGGATTTGGAAAAGAGTCAACCACTAAACCATACAAGACTTCTATATAATATGTTGGATATGAATGAATTTTGAAACAGGTTCCATCTGACGGTCAAGGCGTGGTGAAAGGTTGTGTTTTTCATTTTGAAATCTGTCTTTATAATGGGTGTTTTATGAGGTTGTGTCTCGATGCTGGATGAATGTTATGTAGGTTCCCACTTACCCTTAAAGTGGATTTTCAATAAAATTTAAAAATTTATTGTGGTGGAAAAATTATTTTGATATGTGAATCTAAATGATTACTAGAATAATTCATAGATTCACTTTATGTTTTAAAATTATTAGATGTAATGTGATGAATAAATATTTAGTCTCCACTAATGTTTTCAATATTATTACATATGAATTTGAAAGGCCATGGTTTCCATTAAGGTTTAATTTGGATAAAATTCTATTTTTGTAATCACTATTTTTTTTTAAATATTTGAATGAGTTTGATAAAATTTTACCTACTATATTCAAAGTGTTGAGAATAAATGAGAATTATATAAGATATCTAACCTCTAATACTATATTTAAAGTACATGAGGGTAATGGTTTAATACAAATAAAGTCATCTAGTCTTATTTAATAAGTAAAATTGGACATTAAAATAGAAATTCTTTAAGAAAGTAAGAAAAGTTTCTATTTTATAAAATTTTATAAGATACCTAAAGTAGTGTTATAAACATTTTCGAAGTATCCATGTCACATATCAGTGCTATAGAAATAAATTATTTTATTTTTATGGGTATATGACCCAAAATGTAAACTGTAAAAATATTATAATTATATAAAATCTCAAAATCTAGGTAATAATGAATATTGATTATATTATGTATTCAAATAAAGAAGAAAATGACTATTTAATCATGGATCAAAATGTAAAGGAATATATGAAGCTCAGATAGATCTAAATAAAGAATGTCCATTTTTATCTCATATATCTTATTTTAAAGGGATGTTTTTTGTTAACAAATAACATTATTAAAAATATGATATGATTATTTTAATATAGATGGTTTGTGATTCATTGAATAATATAGAATATACTGAGAAGAAGATAAGTATAAAATGAGTTTTATCTTGTAGAAAAGAGATTATAAAGATGTTTTTTAAAATATAAGGGAAATATATCCCACCAAATATAGTGGAATATTTTAAATAATAAGATATTATTTTTATAATTTGTTTCTAAACACAGAGAATACCATATAAGATTTGGTTTCTAATAGTTTATTTCTTAATTATTAATGCATTTTCAAAGTAAGAGTTATTTTATGAACACAAATGAGAATCTATATATTAGTATTCCCCTCCTTAATTAATATTGTTTTTAAGTGTATAGTGGTAGTATAGTTGGACTTGGAGGATATCTGAGACTAACAAATAAAAAATGGATCTGTTAAATTCATATCAAATATTTCTTAATATACTAAATGAGTTTAGATTGTGTTCATAAAGAAAATTTTTACAAGTTTCATATTGTTTCCAAATATATATTATGGAGAAATTATGATAAAAATGATCTAATGATAATTATAATAATAATTTTTTTAATATTTATATTTATATGAAATAAGTTATTAATATCATTACAATGGAGTATTTAAGTAAAATGTTTTTGGATACAATATTCAAAGAGTTGAAACATAGGAATATTCTTCCAAGGCATAACCATTATCCAATATAAATTTCTTTATCGATTCCAACTATTAAGGAATTTTTGTGAGTGTTTTATTATATTATAATATTGAGTTGGCATAATAATTACATAGAGATGTAATGATTTTTAAGAAAACACTAAAATTGCTCCAAAAATAACACACCTTTAGTGGCATATCACATAAGATGTTATTAGATAGGACCCTATGTATGTTTTTATTATTCATAAGAGTTTAATAATATTAAATGTATCATGTTATAAAAAATAGAGCCCCTACTTTATTATTCTTTCACATTGGATATATATATATATAACATGATATGAAATGGTAATTAACATATTAAAGTTTGAAATTGAGTTATCCCAAACTATAATTTTTCATAAATTATTTATGTTATGATGAAATGTTAAAATTTACATTCTTAAGATTTCATATAATAATGAAAAATATACTAATGTGGCATAAAATGTTTTTTGTGTGCTGTATGTCCAGCTAAGTAGACCACATAGAGTGTTATACACTGCGTAATTGGTATACTAGGCGTGCATGTTTCATATTGAATCCTTATTAATGAGTTTAGAAAGATACCAAAAATGATAACAATTATAATTTAATACATTTCTTTTGAAATACTTGAGTCTTAGATAATTAGGGGTGGATGGGCATGTTTGTGATCATGTCATTGGTTACAGACTAACCAATATGTGATTATTCCTCCCATATGATGAAAAATTTATATGGGATATTTATTGAAATAGAATGAGGATGTATATGGAACTAACATGTTATGATCCATCTGATGTGATCATACTATATGTTCGACATGTGGCATAATTATTCACTTATAAGAATGATATGTGACATATTAATCAACACATTTAGTGTATAAACATAGAATTGAAACATATAAAAAATCCATATGGGATTTACATAAATTCTTCCACATAGTTACTCAATGTATTGGAAAAGGTGATATATTATTATGAAAACTTGTATATGATACTTATTATGGGAACTAGTATAGAGATACATGTGTTTGATGCAAAATATGACAGATCTATTTTAGATTGAGCAGTATGGATATTTTTATAGATTCCAATATATTCATACATGTATGAATTCAAGAATTTATATTTGTTGTTAATTCTATATAGACCAATTAATTCATAGATTTTGGTTGGATGAATACAGATGGAGTTTTATTAAACTCATGTATATTATCTAAAATTATTTAGCATTTATAATAAAATAGTTTTTCATGGATATTAAAAATTTATTTCATATGATGTGTTAAAAATTAAATCAGGTGACATATTACGAAATGGGGTTTAGAAGATATTAAATAGAAATTTTTTATATTATATCATAAGTAATTATGTGATATAATATATCATTAAATGACACAATGTCTATTACACTTTAGTGGAAGTTGGTTATTGGTGGATTTATCACCTGATGTATAATGGACATATGATTTATGTCATTCTATATAATAGTGTATGATATAGGTATATCTTCATAAGTAATGATATTATGATATATTTTTTCCTTTTCCTTATCCAATATAGTGTATAATTTTTATTTGTCATAATTTCGTGGTGTGAGTTAATCACATGGTTTTACTAACATAACACCCTATGAATAATAAATAGAAATAAAATGTTAGGTGTTAATAATTCAGAATATTCTATATTTTTTCATCAATAACAATGTTTCATGTGATAAATCATTTTTTTATAAAGGATTCATTCATAGTTTATATGTAATTATAACCATAAAATTACTCAAACATTACATAAGCATTGAGTAAATTCTATAGAGGCCCAGGGAGTGTCCCTTAGGGTTATATAAGTAGGATGGTACCATTGACATTGTTTTATATTATCCAATACTCCTACTAATTCTATTATAAATCTATTACTCTATTTTATTTCCCTAAGGGATAGTAGAATACAAGGGATACAATGAGAATCCTACCCAAACATTGGTTTACTCCTTTAGCCCATGGATACACCTTGGAGAAAAGTGTACTTTTCATTTTCTTAATGATATTTATCAAGAACTTACTTGATTCTTGGGTAAATAACCATATATGGTGAAATATATATGTTCATTATTTATAATGTTCATGGTTTTTGTTTTATATAGCATGGTAATCATATAATTTTGGTTTGTATTGTTATTCAGTATGTTGAATAAGTGTTATTAATTCCTTCAAAATTCAATATTAACTTATCTTGATTAATTAATTAACTTGAATATTATTATAATTGTATTGTGTTTGAATCCAATGGGGATTATAAAATATCTAGTACATCAATGAGGAGTCATTAGTGAGTTGGAATGCAAGATTGGTGCTCCTGGGAGTGAGTCACTATCCTTGAGATGTTTTAGTTAGACTTGAGTGTCATAGTGTAGGATTGTTAATGAATTTTGGATGTAGTTTCATGAGGATCTATGATTTCATAGACCCTTGACTGATGTTTGTGGGATGGGGACATTAGGATATAATTGTCATTGACTTTGAGGGTAATAATGTGGTTAATTATTGGAGTATGAATAGGTTAATTCTCATAGATCTATGAAAATATAAATACTATGATGTGGAGGGAACAATATAAGACAAGAGTTTGAAAAAGTAGTTTCCAAAAAAATCAAGAGAATGCTAGAGGTTTCATACTCCATGAACCTAACTTGGAGGTTGTTTCATTTTCAAATAAACACTTTGATACAATAAGATTAGATATGGTTTTTTCATAGGCAAATACATGAGTGTTCATGTCAATCCATTTTTATCAGCAATATTTATTCAATCTAATATTTTTTTGTATTATATCTTGGTATTAGACTAATTTATTTATTGGTATTATTAATTACCAACACTTATGGTTGATTAAGATTATTAGATTAATGGTGACAGGATTTATGGGTTGATATGAGTCTTGAGCATAGGGTATAGAAATAAAAACATAAGAAACTAGATAGTTCAGTAGTTAAATTATAAGAGTGTTGTGATATACAATAAAATCATGATGTTAACCTGGGGAGTGTGACATTAGTGATTTGATTATATTTTTTAGTAATTAGGATCCTGAAATTTTCACTATGTTTGTAAAATTAGTCAATGTTATCTTTTGTGGGCTGTTGAGTTTTAGAAGTAATCAGTGTAGGTGGGTATTGGTTATCATGTTTCAAATTTTATTTAGTCTAAATAATTAGAAAATGTTGAATTCATATCATTTTAGGAATTATTAGTTTTATATAATGGATTAAAGAATCATTATTTTTGTGATTTGAAAGGATTACCATTTCAGGTGATATATTTTCACAACCATGATTAGTTGGTGTATGAGAATATAAGCTTAAATATAATTATAGGGACTAATGTAGATAATAAAAATTCATGAAGAGGATTATCATGGTTTAGAAGGTTAATGTTTTGGAGTTTGTGAAAATCTTTATTGGTGGTGGTGGATGGAACTAGAGAACCAGTTTTTTTGTATAAATAGAACATTGATGGTATTGAATTTTATATATTGGATTATATTTTTAGAGGATTGCCATTTTATGAATGGTTATTTTTTATTTTTTAGGGTTAAAGGTTGTTTATAGGTTTGATTGTGGAATAAAGATGCCAGTGTTACTACTAAGGGTAGTTGAAACTACTAAGGATCCAATATAGGTGAACTTGGTACCTAGTACTATTTAGTAGTGAACTATTATTATGAAAGCTACCATCATGTTCCCAATGGATGGGTACCAGGTACCCAGTGGGGTGTTTACCCCCGATAAGGTCATTGAGTACTTTATGAGTGTGTATTATATAACTAGTGGCGCCCATTACATTTTTCAAAAGGAAGGATTATGGGAATTTCACCCCATTAAAATTTAAACACCTTTAGGGGATGTTGTTTCAGACAGGATGATACCTAGGGAAGATTTACCACATATTCTCCCCCACATCCCTTCTTTCTCATAGATTTTGGTCATTTTGGAGGGGTTTCAGTAAAAATTGATGTTATTTATTCCCAAATATTCATAATTTCTACATGATATTTAATTTAACTTTTTTGGAAGGAATAAATCTATGGATTTGGTGATGATTCCACCTTAGATTAGTGGAATATTAAGGGGATGTTATGTAAAAATACAATTGCAAGATGAGTAAGGAATAATTTATGTTTTCGTAATGTAAATACATTATAGTTAGGATTCCTCCTCCAATTTTATTTTTTTCATTTATTTTTGTCTTAACGATTCAATGCATTAATATCGGAATGTAGAATTCTAGTGGTAGTGAGAACGGGATTTATATGCTACGCATTGCTCAAGATTTCGAAAATTATACGATGTGTGGTGAGTTCCGTCATATAATTCCTAATTTAATTATTATGATTTTATTGTTACATTATATATAAATTTTTTAAAATTATTTTATGGGGACCCTTTATTGAGTGGGGGGATTTTGAGTATGGAAGATGGTTAGTAAGAGCTTGAAAACGGGGTCTAATTTGATTAAATAGGGGTTATATATAATTCAAGGATGATTTTAACTAATATTTAGGAATGGATTGGGGTGGGTGGAGATATATCATAGTTTCCATGCACTATTACATTTTAGGTACCCCATGCCCTACTCCACACATAAGGAAAAATAGTTACCCATCCCCGAATTTAAATGGCACCATGGGGCATGGTTTCTCATGGGGAAATAACTTTATTATAAAATAATATTCAAAACATTTTTTTATTAAATTCAAAAAATTCATTTAAAATACCATTATATTTAAATATTTAATTTAATGAGGAGATTATTATAACATAGTAAATCCATCCTCACAAACAAAACAATAATAAATAACCATCAATGAGAAATAAATAAATAAAAACACTTTTAGTATATTTATAATAAAAAATATAAGACAACGTCAAAAAGAAATAAAAATTCAAAAAAGTACATGAAAAACATTACTGGAAATCATTCACCCAAAAAACAACATAGAACCAAAAATTTCACAAGACACCATCATGTTCACAAATGAAAAAACCAATGTTGTCAAATAAATGAGAACTCATGAAGTTGTTTTGAGTATTTAATCATCCAAATATGTTTTTATTGATTTTTTTTCAACCATAGAGTTGTTATCAACCATGGTGTTTCTAAAAATGACATATTCAAAACAATTAGGAAAGCATGAAGCTACCAATTATGGAGTTATTATGGAAAATTAGAGTCCGGTTGAATGGTTTAAATTGGATATAAGATATCAATTAAAGGATCAGTATAAAAGTTAGAAATTATAACATAGTATACAATATTCTATGAAATAATATTGGGGAAAGGGAATGTTTATTTTACTTTAGAGAAGATGATGAATTTATTTCTAAATGAAAGTGGCCATGCTGTAATTAAGAAGATCATGCCAGAATATAAAGATCATATGCTTTTAGTATTATGGAATATTAATTTTTCTATGGCCAAGGAGTGATGATTGTATTCTTCAATATATTAATTTATTATCAAACAAGTTTAAATAGTGTTTCATGTATAGTGTTCACACTATTATGAAGACACCATGATTATTTAGTGTCAGTATATCTAGAGTTCATTGATATATTACATCATGAAGTATAAAATTCATAAAAAAATATATTATGTAATATATATTTTTTATAAGTTGATTAGTGTTTTCACTAGAGATAAATCTATTTAATTATGGTTTTCAACTAGAAGATGGACATTGCATTATAAAGATTAGATTATACCATGAATGGTTTGTCAAAAGTATTTTTTATAAAAGATCATTGTGCTAAAAATATCAAAGTAAAATTTGAAATTCCTAGTGGTGAAGGGAATTGTGGAATAATGGTTTTTATCACACTTTAGTGGTGTTTAAATTAATGGAATCCTCAATTTTACGTTTTTAGGGGATGTAAGACATTGCGTCGCAATTGTGCTTGCTATGATTTTAAGGGGTTGTGTCTAACAGATTTCATAGAATTAAATGTTCCCATATTTTAGGTTTTTTAAAATAAATAAATTAAAGGAGGTCTAGTCGATATTTTAATAGTATTTTGAAGACCAATTTTGGGTGATTCATGGTAAATAAACTTTAAAAAACCATGAAATACATTTGTAGAAAATCATAGTGATAATATTGATAATCCTTTGAAGAAAGTTAAAGGTGATATTTTGGAATGCGTTTGAATTATTAACATGAATTATTTTGTTTCATTTTTAAATTACGGAACCTTTATTATTATGGTAAATTAAATATGGTGGACCATTAAACGTTTTTTTATTTGAAATTATTAAAAGGGGATAGTGAGAAAATAGATTTAAATTTTATGGATCAATCATTAACAAAAATTTATTTGGTCAAATATGGAAAGTAAAATAAATTAACTATAATGGAATTAAATTTTAACAATGGAAATAGAAATATTCCATATTTTATTTTGACACAGAATATTTGATATCTAGTCATGATAGAATATTTTAATATATTTTTTGAAAATATTAATTGAGGACCCATAGAAGAAAGGAGAAAAATTAGTGGATATATATTTTAAAAATAAAAATTAATATCTAGGAATTTGTAATTATAGAGATATCACCTATTTCTATAAAATTTTAGTTTCTCACTATGTAAAAGGAATAATGAATTCATTAATGTTTTAAAATAATAGATGAAAGATATTTCCAAAAAGGGATAAGATAGAAAGAGAAAAATGTTTGGACGTCATTAAAGAACATTAAAAATGATTGATTTTTCTATGAATACTTTTTTAAGATCATATAATGTATATAAGTGTCACATTCATAATATTATTCACAATATACTTGTGAAGGAGAAACATGAGGAGTGCATCAATAAAAATGTTGGTGATGTTATTATATCATGGAGTGTTTCCAAAATATTTTTCTATATTATGTAGTATATAAAGAGAAATGGGTCAAGGAGTGATCCTTGAGAGATGTGTGCAACATACTACACCTATATTAGTGGTGTGGGAGTAAATCTTGTATTTGAGTGACCTTTCCTAAAAAAACTTTAATAAAATTATTTTAGTGTATTTAGGTGCATCAATAAATCACTATTTTATTCCCCTTGAATTAGGAAAATGCTGGAAAACCTAGAAAATTTATTACGTCCCATGTGAATTATTTAGTTACTTTTTAGAAGATATAAATATATATGTTATAGATGTAATAATTGATAAAATTGTATTACAGTAAATATAATTTAAATAATTATCAAATAATAGTATAAATAAATAATATATAGTTAAAAAATAATAATATATTCAAGATCATTTTTATGGTGAGATTTTGATGATTATGCTTTTTAAATTGGAACAAGTTTCATATCCTCATACAAGACTCTCCTTGGCTATCTCCCAACAAAACCCTTGTAGAACTAAAAAGTTGTATCTTAGCAGGACCTATCTTATTGGGTTAATTATTTCTTAATTGATCAGATTTATTCATAGAGTTATGTTTTATTTATTTTTATTTTAAACATATTGATTTTTTTAACACAATGAAAGGGAAAAATTAAAAAGTATGAAAAGATAAAAAGTTATTATATATTGGAACAATATTTATTCACATAGAGATTTAGTTAGAATACCCTAACTAAACTCAAATGAAATGTATTAATGTAATTATGATAAATCTATTGATTCATTCATTGATTTTATAAGATTATATATGGTTATTCATTTTAGAAATGATGTTGGATCAACTAAAAATGATGATGAAATATTGAGAAATATAATGTTGAAAGTTTTCTACATATCGAAGGAGATAATTCAAGGACGAAAACAAGAGAACTTGGGATTATGAATAGATAACAAGACACATAATAACCATGTTTGAGAGCTTAAAATTGAAATAATAGTGATGAGAGTATTAATAAAATGTATGTTAAATTTATTAATTTTATGAAAGAGAATAATTATATCCAACATAATGAATTAGAATAAATTTTCTCAAAGATTAAAAATATTTTAACAAGTTCAATCATAAAATCAAAGTATCAAAATTAGTACAAAATTTGAAGGCCAAGAATGGTAAAAGTGAATGGAACACATGATTTATGGAAAGTGTAAGAACGGTGGGGTGAATTTTCTATCATAAAATATAAAAAAGACATTAAAAATAATGAAAATTTGGTGGAATAAAAGATTAAACCATTCAAAAATAAACATATTATTTTTTAGATATTTGAAGAGTGAAATTATTAAAGAATAATCATGATCACATAAAGGATATATTGTGGTTTTTATAAAAATAATACTATATCTATACTTTAAACTCTCAACCTCGATGGTATGGACATACATTGTGATGTACATTACATTTTATGGAGTGTTATGGAACTATTAAATATTCTTTTTAGAAACATGGAGGAGAAAACCCGAAAATGAATTTTATAGGTAAATAGTGAACCCAACACTTTCACAAGAGTATACTTAACTTGGAATTTCTAAGATCAATCAAAACCTATACCTATAATTTTATTGAACTAAGATGAAAATAGTTAGTTTTTTATTGATTATTCTAGTATAACCAAACCAAATTCCTTGTAATAGAGTCAAAACCAAGTGTTTTTTATGATTAAAAATTAGTAAAAACATTATAATATAGATTAATATAAAATAATGGAATGAAAATTTTCTAAACTAATGAAAGTATAAAGATGGTGTTTCTCATATAGAAAAAATAGATTAAGTCCTTTACAAATGTTGTGGAATGATTATATTTGGTTAAAAACTGGTACCTAAAAAAATAATGGTAGTAGGTGGAGTAATGTTTATTTTGAATATAAAATTACTTCTATAACCCACATATCAATTTTGTCACAACCAGTTTTCATTATGTATCTTTTATACAAGAAATAGTAGTAGCTAAAAGAGGTTGTCTAAATTCCATAATATTATTCTAAAATGTAAATGATTACTTCAAATGGGTATTTGAATCAATATTCTCAGGGATCTTGAAATTATTATACTTAGACAATAAACAAATAAATAATCATGTTACCTGAGTTTAAATATTATTTCACTGATAGATAATCATTACTCTATGATTATATTTTATTTTGAATTCCATAATTTAAAATTAATGTAAAATTTACCACTTTATCATAAACTAGTATAAGATTTAATTTCATGAATCCATTTATCTTAGGTGATGTAGAATTCTATTTAATCATAAAAATACAGTGTTAATCCATGTCATAGAGTACATTTTTTTTAATATGACATGACATTTATCATAGGTGTACTATCTTTACGATATGCTCAACCTATGTCAAAAATATTCTCTTTGAATAGGGACATTACTTTTAATTTATTAATATGTGGAAATTAGGTCTCACAATAAATATCATTCATGAATCACATTTTGGGGCAAAGTTGGTTGGAAATTGTTTTGTTGAATGCTGGAAGAAGTTGTTTACTAAATGTTTTTTATTTTGTTGTCATTATGAGAAATCACATTACTTTGTATGTTTTAGTGTTAAAAAAAGGGAGTTTCATAATCAAGATATCAGAAATATACCTCCTAATAATTTCCATCAATTTCCATTTTTTGTTTTGAAGATTTTTTTGGGTGAACTTTTTTCTAAATTTTTTTCCAGAATTATGTTTTTTAGAATGTAGTGGGATGTTGTATAAGATAGAGAATTTATTTTGAGTATTTTGAAACAAAATCCAAGGATTATTTTCTATGATGAAAATTATCAACCTCATAATATGACTATAAATATTTGATCTAGGATTTTTGAATGAAATTGGGAGAAACTTATTTGGTAGATGAATAAAATAAATGAGATTATATGGTGTTTTTATAATGTTGAAGTTTTCTAAATGTAGAACATCAGATTGAGAACCACCATACCTATAATATTTTTGGATATTAGTAGTTGGACTCTGATAAAGTCATATAGGATACATAAAAAAAGTGTAGACATAGATCCACCAAACAAGTAGATCCACTAAGTTATTAGTTTGGTGAAGAAACTGGTCCATTAGATGGTTTTTGAAATCAATCCATCAGATGAGCATTTGGAATTGATAAAGAATAAAATGAAAATTTTCATCATTGAAAGAAAATCAAAAAAATAAAATTGTATCTAATTGACAAATGATTTTGAGTGACACAAAGAAGATAATTTGTTGACACTGATGAATTAGATGGCCATTAAAGATTGATTAATTAGGTGAACTACAATAATGTAGTCAAAGATTTTCATATGTATTGAAGTATCCAAGTGAAGTATTAATATTTTTTTTCAAATTAGTAGGATCACAAGACAATGTGTGACTCTGATAAGTCATCATACCTATGTGCATCGGTCTGTGGAATAGTTGATAAAATGAAGAAAATATAAAACACATTGAGGTTTTCAACTAAATGGTGTTGAATTGTTCTGAAGTCTTTATAAGTTCCAGTTATGTTTATGGTAATATATTTTCAGTTGGTTTGAAGAATCAGAGGGAGACACCTTTCATTGGATCAAGAGAATCATAATGAAAACTAGTTTCAGAATGAGGGTTTTTAGAGATTTAACTTTCTAGGCTACGATGTTGTAAGGCCATTTTTCAAATAAGGTTCAGAAGTAAGAATTTATAGATAACTCATGAATATTAGAGAAGAATCTAGAAGAGTTTTAAAGTGTATATTAATGGTAAAATTATGTTTGAATTTTCAAATTTAATTAAAAATTTTAATGTGTTTGAGTGGTGAAATATTTTATTGTTCTACCCTTTTCTACTTCTATAACACTTATATAAATTGGTTCAAGTACAAAGGATACTAACACTATTCAAGTGTTTATGAGTTATAGCACTAGAGTTTTTGTTTTCGAATATAATTTCTTGTGAAATATTTTCTGAACAGAGTATGTGTTTGAAAGATATTGTGTTCAAGTGTTACTAGATTTGATAAACCAATTAATATGATAAATATAAGAAAAATTTGAAGTGAATCAGACTTGTTTCTAGACAGAATAATCAAAGTGAGTGATCAAACTAAGTTTTTGAACAATGTCTAAAGAAGTTTTTCCTACCTGCTGATAGGTAAGAAAGTGAATAATTATTTTATGAAGAATTAAAAAAAGTGAAAGTTTTTTAATTTGAGAAGTGATATGTTTGGATCCAACTGTTGGAGGTTTCTAAACTTTTTAAAAAACATCATTTACATCATTAATTCAATAATAACCACATAAATTGTTATATTGATCATAGTGCAACAAAAGTGTAAGGGTATTTGATACTTATTTTATCTATAAAAAAGGACAATTTTCTAGTGGATTGTATCATATTTTATTATTTTAAAATCATTGCAAGGACTGTCTATAGTTATTGAGTAGTGAAACTCATAAATACTTGTGTTCCTATGGATGTGTGAATTTTTTATTTTTACAAAAGTGATAAACAGTTAATAGGTGGTGAAGAATTTTTGACAAGAATGATAACATAATAGAGAAAATATATAACTTATTCAACCCTCCCCCTCTCAGAAACTAAACTGATATTGGATGGGCCTTTTCAATTGGAATTTGAGGGAAGGTTCCTATGTTTACTATTTACTGAAGTTTAAGGTAAAGTTGTTATAGAGAATTTGAATTTTTTTAACTATAAGGGGATTATATATTTCAATAGAAAGTACTATCATATCTAGAAAGATAAACTTTTGGAAAATTTTATGTCCCTTGGTTATAATGTTTTAGAAGCTACTATAACTGGATTCCCTCCTCTTATTGAAAATGTTCCTCTTACATTTGATGATAAGAAGCATAAAGTGAGTGATAGAATTTATAAGGATTCATTAAATTCATAACTATCTGAAAGTGATTTTTATATAGTGCAGGGAGTTAGAATTTATAAAGGTATCTATGAAAAATTTAAAAATATCTATTAAGGAAATATAAAGGTGAATAAATAAATGTTACAAATATTGAGGATTATATACAAAGATATCAAAATGGAAGAGAATTAATCTACTAGTTAATTTCTTACCAGAGAGAATGATATTGATAGCACTAGAAGATGTGTTGTTGAGAATTTAGAATATTAAACAATTGTTGAAAATATATTATGAATTATACATAAAAATTTTGATGACAAATTTTCATTTTTAGATGATAGATATCCTCAAACTCTATATTTTTATGAATTATAAAGCACTCTCATTACATTTGAAATGAGAAAAGATAATGTTATGAAAGCAGAAGAAATGATTGATCCTGAAATTTCATTAAATGATTCCAAGTAAATAATATTGAATAATGATATAGAATATTAATAAGATAGTGAATTTTAAACCCAAGATAAGGTTATTAACATTTTTCATAATATTTTATATTTTTAAGAAAAATTTAAAAATATGAATAGGTAAGTACAAAGGGAAGTTACCACTAAAATAATTTGAATTTTGAGTTGTTTTTAATTTTTCTATAATTTTCTCTCAAGTAAAGAATAAAGTAGAAATTGATTATGATGATATAAAATCAAGAACATCTTGGAAGAAACATGTTGATAAATCAAAATCATACTCCTAAGAAAATGATAAAAAGGTCCCTAAATCAAAAAGGATAAGTTTGTCATATAAAGATAAAGAAGATGATTATAGTGAAGTTGAAACTAAGAAATTAACTAATGTGTATATAGAAAATAAATTTATTAAAAGATTAAATAAAAAAAGTTTAAAATAAGTATTTCTAAATAGTAATCTACAAGGTTATAATTGTATATCAAAAATAGAGTTTAAATAATGTCTTAGATGTTTTTGGAGGATTCAATGAGAAATCCAAAAGTGAAAAAAGGAATTTTCTACATCAAATAATAATGAAAATTTTATCATATGTAAAGAAAGTTTGTTGGAAGATAATGATCTCTTCAATAACATTCTTGAAAAATAAAATAATTAGAATGAACATCTTGAAGTAAATATAAATGTGAAGGATGAATCATTGGAAGTTGGTCACAAAAAGTTATCTACATATTAGTAGGGAGTTACAAGTTTCAAAAACATTATCTCTGAATATTGTGAATGTTATGGATAGTATGAACCTATGAAATATCCACAAAAGAGATATTCAATGGATGAAAATAATATTTAAGATATTATTAATAAAAATAAATATAAAGAGATAATATATGTTGTAAAAACAAAAAAAATAAATTTAAAAGGTTCTAAAATTCTTATATCTAAATATTTATACTAACTTTTGTTATATTAAATTTGTGAAGAATATTGAACTAAAGAAGAATATTTCAAGTGATAAAATTAATTTTTAGATTCAACAAAGTTTTGATGTGTGAGGAAATAAAGTGGTTGAAAAACATGTTTACAACTCCAAGCAGTATAGAAGATACAAAGAAAAATATTCTTTCTATAGAAACTATTGGAATTTTTGTATACTTGAATATAATACTAATATGTATTTGTCTAATAAAATATCTACAATTATCCCATGATTATCATGAATGAATGTTTTAGGGGGATTTAATCCACTCAATTAAGGGCTCTAAGAATGTTTTTTTAAATTTTAAAATAGGTTCTAACTTATGGAAAGTATTTGTGAAAGATGTGAACATCTTGGACATATTTATATGGGATATATTTATTTTCTTCCGATATAAAAACATGTTTATAAAAATTCTCAAAACATGAATGTGAAAGAAGATAAATGGAAAGAAAATGATATTTTTTTGTAGAAATTTATCATAAAGGTAAAAAAGGAGAACGAACCTAAATTTGGGATAGTGGGTGCTCTTTACATATGATAGAATATTTGAAACTATTGAATAATTTGAAATATTTAAAAGAATGAATAATGATGTTTGGAAATGATGAATCACTTAGAATAAAAGGTTTTGGATCTTCTATTAGTAGGTAAGAAAAAATGAAATCTAAAAAGACATGTTAATTTATGGACTGAAACAAAACTTATTAAGTGTTTCACAACTTTGGGATGAATAAAAAAATGATATTTTTATGAAATATGAATTTTTTGTGAAATGTTTTTATGATGTAAAAGTTTTTACAAATGTATGACATATATAAGGATATTTTTCCTTGTTAGTGATGTTTAGAATTCATGTTATCTAGTCATGGTAGAATAGAATCCTTTAGGGTATAAAATATTGGGTAATATTTGTTATAGGAATATGATAAAGTTAAAATAGAGAAATAATGTTCATCATATTTCTGATATGACAAGAATAATAGATATGTGTTACTCAATTGTTTAGAAATTGATGATTACAAATTCAGAGCATATTAAAGTTGAAATTCATTTAACTCATCCCCTAAAACTAATTCATTCTGATATATATGGGTCAATGAGTAAACAATAAACTTTATAATACAAGTACATCATTTTTTTTCAATTATGATTTTACTCAAATTACTTTTATTATTTATTTAATACCTAATTTAAAAGCTTAAAAAATGTTTAAGAGTTTCAAGAGAAGAGTATAAAATATGGATATTATATGAAGAAGTTTTGAATAGACAATAGCGGTGAAAAAAATAATTATTATTTCAAAAGTTATCTTAAAAAACATGAAATTATTCATGAGTTCAGTGCACCATACACACCACAAAATAATGGTGTTTCTGAAAGGAAGAATACAAATTTGGAAGAGATTGGGCATACAAACCTATTCGAAAACGGTCTCTCAAACTAGTTATGGAGGAAGGATATGAGTATATAAGTTTACATTCACAATATGTGCTTCTATAGACCATGTTTTGATACGAATCCTTATGAAAAATTATCCAATGAAACACCAAGTTGAAAAATCTTGGATTTTTAAGAGTCATTGCATCATAAATATCAAAAGTTTAAATCATAGAAAAATTTATTAAAGAGTTGTTGATATATTTTTTCATGGATATGATCCTAATGATAAAGGATATAAATGTTTCAATATATAAATTGGGATTATTTTTTTATTCTTTTTATGTAATAGAATTTAAAAAAGCTGAAGAATAAATTTCAAAAACACATACAATTGTGGATGACAAAGAAGATGAAAGAGTTGTTGAGAAACATGAAAATAATTCCAATTATAGTAATGTCACTATTTATAACTCTTTATTTAGGGCGTTAATGTCACCATGTGATAGATGCACACTAGTTTCATTTTTTTCCTTGTATTTCCACTTTCCAAAGGTAGGTGGAATTCATCACCTTCATTGGTGATGTCTTATCCTTGATTAAAAATATATTATGGCATGTTGGTTCCTCCTTTCATAGATTCATACTTGGAACTCATCACCTAATCTGGGTCTCCCTCATAGAGTTTAGTCTGTTCATGCAACTCATTCTCAGTTCCATCTCTTTGTGGGTGCCTATTAATTATGCTTCTTCTTTCTGTACATTCCCAATGGTCTTGACATGGTAGAAACCTTTGGTCTGGAGAGTAGTCAAATTGGGCATCATTGGAATATCTGGATGCCGGGAGCATTGGCCACCTTTATTCTTCCTCATAGAAGGGAACCTCATTGAAGCATCTCAGGTACCGATCCTAAGGAATTCTATGTCAATAAAGAGGTATCGATTCCAATGCAAAAATCTTTTGATTTTTTTCTATAGGTATTCCAGTTTTTTATGAGGTAACATTATTAGACTGGTCATGAGTTTAAAGTATCCTGAAAAAAAACGAATGTAATTGATTAGAAATACATATGAAGATGAATTAGGGAGGTGAATCCATAAGAGGGATCCCCAAGGTTTACCATTGGATGGAACTGAACCTCATGGAAGAATCCTACATACTATTATTTGAGATAATAGATAAAATACCATGTAGTTCAATGTCACGGTTTATGGTCATGTGATAGGACTAGTCCATCCTTTTTAACATCATGTAGTAATGATGCTTGTATCATTAAAGGAGAATAAATGGGGAATTTTGTGGTGATTATTAATGGAATTTTCCCTTCACAAGAGGATTTCTCTTGGTTGGATGGTGTGGCTAGCTGCACAGGTGCTCCTAAGAGAAGAAATGATGTGAATGGGGCTTATGCATGAGGGAAGAACAAGTGGATATCATGGTATTTCCTAGATGTGAGGGACCAAGGATATTTAGGGTGTATGTGGATGGTTTGGATGAAATGGATGAAATTTATGGAGTAAATGGGGTATTGGGGTTGTAATGTTGGGCTTGAACCATAAGAAGGCTTCCTACGTGTCCCAGCTGGTTGGGAATCAATGTCCACGTAGTTTGGGATAGTTAGTGTGGGGAATTTCGGTAAGAGATTCAAAATGTGAGGTAGGGAATGGTTGTTATTGGGCATTACACCTATAATGGAGTACCATGTAAATGGGGCATTTGGTTGAGTCTTATGCATGGAATATGTCCATTTGGTTGGGGCTTATGTGTCGAAGCATCCTATTTCATAGATATGATGAGTTCACAGATTATAGGTATAGGTTCCCAAAAAATGGCTAGGGAATACAATTGAAATCATCCCATTGAAGTAGTGGTTTAATCTCATGGTCACTACTAACGTCTAACACCACATGAGTAATACTTGGTGTGAGAAATATGATGAAGTAGTAGAGTTGACATTCGTGCCCTGGAAGATGTTTCAATGAGAACAGGATGAAGCTTATTCATGGATTCTACCGAAGTTGGATATCATTCCCTTTGCATTGGATGTCATTCAATGTGGGGAGGATCTCATTTCATGTGAGGGTATGTTTTATAAAGACCATCCCACATCATTAATGCTTGGAGTATCCTACTTTTTCAGCATAGCCCCAGACCACAGTTTAACATTATGTTTTGAGGACTTTGGTGCAATGGAATTTTATGTCATGTAGCTTGGACATGGGGGAATCACTCTTTACCCATTGGGCTTACATAACCACAACACATACACCCATATGTGGGATATGTCTTCTGTAATTCCACAGTGTAACATTTCAGAGGAGTGGTTGATAGTGACATCCATGTTAGCATGCCTATACTGAGAAGTAAAAGGTAGATAAAAACATCATCAAGGGGAATAAAAGACATCTCATGAGGGACCATGAAATCAATACATGCAAGCATAGAGGGATTAATGTGAGAGGTTCATGAAATAAATGAGGTTTCCTATATTAGGGGCTCAGACACGGTGAATTGACATAAAGGAAAAAAAAAAGAACTTCAAGGAAGGGTAACACAAAAGCTTGGGTGGTTGCGCACAAGTCCAGTCTTTCCTACAACTTTGGAGTGCTTCATGAATGATTATGGTTGTGTGTAGGGGGATCCCTTTAGAAAACCTAATTTAGGAATATTGAGTTTGGGTGATTATTATGAAACTATGATCCCACAAAGAGGAGGACCCATATGGAACCTATCAATCGTGATATATACCTTGAGGGTGCCCTCATTTTATGATGTCATGGAAGATCAGTATTAAACAAAATAGAGTTGCAGTTAGACATCCATAGGATCACATTAAATTGGGGGGGAGACATTCAATATATAGATGAAGCCTTCAACGATGGCACACAAGGTTTTGGTCACAGAAGAGGTATCCTGCACAATTGTGCCTATAGAAAGTGCATAAAGGCTTGTTTTATGCCATTTTTTGGAACATATAAATCTTCCACGTGGTTTTTGTTTCTTGTGTTCAATGGTCCCATCCTGTATGTTCTAGCCTTAGTAATTTTGAATCATCTCTACAAAACGGATATAACATATTTCGTATTTGGGGCACAAGAATCCTTCACATGGATTTCAATCTTGCGTGCATCCCATGAAACATGTGTGAACCTTCTTTGTCCTTCCTATAATACTTCTTTGAGTATAATTATGGTTTTTTCTTTCTAAATATGAGAGTTTGTGGGATCAAGTGAAATTTAGTGCCAAAAAATCCCCCTACCCTCAGAATCTGAGTTGAAAGGGGACCATAAGGTCATGTTATGAGTGAAACACTAAGGAGAAGGGGTGATTCCAGTGGATGCACAAAAAATTTTTCTGGGAGGGTACAATGAAATTTACACACTCATGGAAGGCCACGTCCACACCTATAAATAAGTAGTAGGGGGATATGTACAATAACTTAACTTTCCATGTGACAAGAAATTATCTCTTAGGCATTTAAGTACAACCTTTATATTTCAAAAACCTTTCTAATTTCATGCAATTTAATCTATAGAAATAGGCCTTACATCTTCTACATGATCTTTCATAAAAACCAAAACCTTAAATGTTTACATTCAACTATTTCATTCTCTATTCTTAGAATATTCAGCTGCATTTGAAATGGATGATCAATACGATGCTATTCAGATTTAAGCTCTTATTGCTGCTCCGAGTGCTATTATGAATGGAAACCCTCATATCCTTCAACCAAGGAGAGTCGTATCGGAAAATAAAATTCTTATTTTCAGTATAACAAATTTTGGAAAAGATATCCTCTTAGTAATGGCCTCCCATTGTGGAACATTGGATTATTGGATGATGTGACCATTCCATCTTTCACAATTGACTCACCATGATCCTGGTTCACACATGAAGACAATCTGCCATGATGGAATTTCAATGTTAACGATCACGTTTATATGATCATGGGGACTTTTCCATTAATGTCATGAATGGAAGGAATGAGATGGTTTTAGGGGATGATCCATAGGTAGAAGAGTTCTCTTCCCATTACGTTACCACTGTCTAGAGCAGCATAAGGAGAAACAACTTTGGCTGGCATAAGGATTGGGATTTTTGATTGGGGGGAAATATAATAGGTGAATGGGAATGAGTCTGCTACAAAATATTGGAATATATGATAGAGATGTTCATGATTGGGCTGTATGAAGTTGTTTGGACATCAAAATTCCATTTTGAATGTCAACAATAGCAAGTGCTAGAGATCCACAACCAATGGTCACCAGACACAAACACCTTCATTCTTCACTATTGGGTAGTTGAAATCAGATTATGGTATATCAATTGAATTGATAGAATTTCATTTAATGGTTTTTAGTATGATGATTTCCTCCCTCCATAGATCACTTGGGGGGATAGGGTGCAAACCACTATCTTGACACTTCAAATTCTAGAGGTGGTGAAAAATAATTTGAAAATCAGACCCATTTTATAGATGAATATCCTATTTCATGTTTGTTTAAACTTTTTTATCAAGAAGTAAAAGATGGTCAGGATGTTGGGACAAGGGAAACAATGTCCAGTTTTGTCACATAGGGGAAAAGTAGGATCATATTGGTTTATCCTAGAGGATGGATAATTTCAAATGTGTGGGTAAAAAATGGTGGGTGGTTGGGACCCTTTGGTCCACTATACTTCTTTCCTTGCAACCTTTATGAGTGGTCGGTTGTTACCAGTTAGAGATAGATGGATAGGGATTCATCCAGTGATGCTGGTGATGGATGTGATTCCAAAATCTTGTAACATGATCAATATTAGAGAACCCATTCTAGCAAAAATATATAGAATTTTGGGTCACATTTTAAGAGTAAACACACCTAGAAGGATTTATGGACCATTTCTATTCCAAAACGTTTTTATTGCAGTGCACCTTAGAGGATATGAGTTCCAAAATTCTATGTATCCTCCAAATTTCGGTCTGTGTCCATCACTGTTGAACATAGTTTGGGTCTATTCGATGACACTAAATGATTTCAAGGTTGTACATTGGTTTGGAAACCACAAAAAATTTCTTCCATTTGCAACTATGATTTTTCCAGTGGTGGAAAATTGGTATGTCCCATTAGAGGGAAGAGAGTACCTATTATGATTCAAGGTTGCAGTGCTGGTGAATTGGATCGATGATAAGGTGTTCAATGATAGGTACATGGAGTGACATTTCACTAAGAAGTTTGGATTCCTTTAATAGGTGGTTAAGAGAGTCTACATGGGGGTTTGTGAAGATTGTAACAACCTTATCCATCAGTATTTGTAGTGAATGTTGACAGTTGTGGGCTCTAATTAATCAATCAAACTATAGACAACCAATATTGATGTCGAGTGGTAAAAGGAATATTAAAACAAATGGGTGTAATCATATCAAAAGGAAATCATACAGAATCAAATTTGAGTGATTGAACCAGAGAGCGTCAAGTTAGCTAAGCAGGGAGGAAAATGGAATGCTCCCTGGGAGGTGATCTATGTATCTGGGGTAGATCAAGCTGGAATCACAGAGGCGGGGACATCACAGGGTGTGGCGATACCCCCGCCTCCTAGAGGGGAGTAGTCTCTAAATCCACCTCAAGGGCCTGAAAAAGAGGTTACAGGTAAAAAGTTGATGTATCATCTACAATAATTCATTGAAACTATCTTTCCGCCTTTTGGTCTTCCTGGGGAACACTGCGACAATAGATGTCACCACAAGACTTTTGGAGGATGATGAAGAGATACAAAATTGAACTGCTAGATTTTGGGAACATTTAGGCTAGGAATAAGTGAACTTCCATTAGAGTACGACATAACTAACAGTTATAGATATTTATGCATATGAAAAGGGTATGTATGAAATGTCCCCCTCCATGGTAAAAGTGATTCTTTTTATGGAGTTAGATCAGTATGAAACACTTCTTATGGAAGAAACCATTGAATAATAACAAGATGAGGATGATTCTAGTGATGAGGAACCTTGGGGGACAACTATTCATTAAGGGAGTCCCTGAGAAAGTGTCAAGATTTTGGGATCTAAATAAGACTTTATGGAGTACCTTAAGGTAAATCTCAACTTTCCTACATCTATCCTTGACTATCCTCTTCCAATATATGGATCCTCAAATGAATCTTGTCTCAAACATGAGTATCTCAATATTGTGAAAGGGGCCCCACTATAGGGGGTGAAGGTTTTTCAAAAAGCATGGACGAACAAGTTCCAACGCCTGCACCTGGGACTGAAGTGGCTAGTGGTGGGACTGTGGAGGTTAAGGAGGTTTGGGTGAAATCTTGAAAACCCCAGGTCCTACCTATATACTATAGGGGACTAAATCTAGGTATCCTCCTAGTGGAACCCACTTTAGAGAGTTGGTGTGCCAAAGATATAATATCATCCAAATTTATCCACCTCAAGGTTAGATAAAATCTTGAACTATCTGGTCATAATTGGGGTTTCATAGAGATATTTCATCAATGTGAAAATGTATGATGCATCTCATTCCCAACTTATAAAAGGATAAATGGTGTTAATAATTGAAATACCTAGTTCCAAATGGTCTTTTAAAGTGGATGTCCCTGCTGAAACTCTTTCTATGACTCAAAATCTTTACCTTAAGGCACTCATCTCATGTATTTCCTTTAACCATGTTTCACCTTCAATTTACTGATCAGATTGATTAAGGTGTATTAATTCCATACAGTACTCGTAAGACTATGAAAACAATGTGAATATGAGGCTGGGACATCCATGGGATCTCTACTAATGGTCATACCCATTCTTGAGGAGCCAATCATTCAGGATGGTCTAGCCCTCATCTCAGATGAATAGGTTGTTACGACTATAAGTGATTCCACTAGTGGGGCAAGAATTATAGACTGGTGGGGACGAGGACTCTGAGGTGGAATCGATCGAGGATGGACTTTCCTAATACTTGGATCTCTTTCCATCATAGAGTATGACGAAGGAAGATAGTAGTGCTGAAATCCTTAATTCTTTTTTGGAGTATGATCCTGCATATCATAAAGAGATGGACAACCCTGATCTTAATATGGAAAACGATAATCACATCATCCATTTCATGGAATGAAAGTGGATTAAACTCTTCATTAAAGTGACTCCACATCCTCAATTAGGGGTCTAGATAGTGTCCCTATTCTATTGTATATACAATATATGCATTATAGGGAATGATTTTCAATGCCATAAGAAGTTGTTCTGTGATTCTCTTTCCCAAATGGTGTGGTAGGGGATCCACCATCATTAATTATCTTCTCTCCCAGAGAAGTTTGAAAGCATATGAAAGCTACAAGAAGTAAACTAGGATATTCATCATCTAGAGGAGTAAGAAGGTGAGCATTCTGCCTTTACCAAAACTCAATAGGTGTCCATCAGTAGACTAAGGGATCAACTGGAGGAGACCGATTAACAAATGTGTCATGAAAATGTTTGAATTGTTGTCTCCAGGTTGAGTGGGTTCTAGAGTTGATAAGAGCTGATGAGCTTCAATCGATGTCTACTGATGAAGAATTAAATCTTGGGAGGAGGAAACAAATATTGGAGGCCAATTTCCAATGGATGGAAGAGTTGAAGAACTCAATCACCAAAGTAGACACATATGTACTATTTTTCCAAAAAAATCATAAGATTCTTCAGTATGTAGATGACCCTTGAAAAGATTCAACTAACCTTCATACTTTGAAACGTTTTCTATTCATGGAAACATTTATTTTATTTATTTTATTATCATATGTTAATCATATTTGTGAGACAACTAATGAACAATACTTAAGATCAATAGGGTCAAACATGGTGTGATAATTAAGGGTTGATCATATGATAATTCAAAATATATAAGAGTGTCATATAACCATCAAACACTTGGGGTCTATTATTGTTTACTGACCATCTAGTGTGTTCGGGATGAGAGAGGCTATGTATGGAGGGTAAGGATCTAAAAACATCCAAAATAATTTTCTCACATGCTCTAGTGCATGAAGGAATAATTCCAGGGGTGTTTATATTGTATTAAAACAAAGGGGAATGAGAAATGTGAATAACAATACCCAAGATCTAAAGCACAAGAAGAGTGGCATGTCGATATCGGATTAGTGATAACTATGCTTGAAATATATAATCCATAAAGTTAGTCTGTAATGGGGAAAAAGAAATGAGGTTCGACCACTAACCATGTTTAAAACATGGAACCTATCTGAAGATGTCATCTGAAGTCCTATGGGAAATTGGCCCAAAATAGTAGGTGAGACAAAGTGGCATGATACCATACCATTAGAGAGTCTCTTAAAATGTGGAAGAGTATGAGGATGAAAATAAGGAAAAAAATAAGTGTGGAAATGGTGTGATGGAATGTTAAAATGTATTAAAAAACCTTGGGATTACCTGATTGTGGATTAGAACACATTGGTGAAAGTGTGGAGGACAGAAAAAAGATCAAACCCATTTTCTAGGCGAGTGTCATCTTGAATACTGAGCGACAACTATGAATGTGAACAATGTGATATATAAATGGCACCAGGGATGAGGACATCTCATGTGAGATCTCATCACATTTTACTGTTTCACATCATGAAACTAAGGACGATAGACACAAATTTTAACATCATATGGTGTAGAATACGCATGGTACCACTTAACATTGTGTGATCAGGATGTGTCCCATTGTTTAACATCATGTGACCTGGTTGTTGCAAATAGTATAAGGTCATGCATCCTGGACACCAACCATTGGTTTAAAGTCACGTGGAATGAACTATGGAAATATATATTCCCATTATATTTTTGTGGCATGGAGGAAATAAACTCGATGAGAATGAGAAAAAATGGGGTTACATACTAAAAAAGACTTAGAAAATAATCATATGTCGATGCGAATGAGGACTAGAGGTCCTGTGCCACACCAAACATCACTAAGGGACTTGTATACAGTTCAGAGACATGCTTAGAGATATAATTATTTTTTAATCTCAGAGAGTTTTTTACCAATGGGGAAAGGGGCTTACCAAAGTAGGAATATGTGTTGTGGTGGAGTGAAAAGCCTAAGTAAATGAGGCCCTAGGGGGGAATAGTTCCACATCATACTTTCCTAGTGAGGACCTTAGTTTGAGTTCTTAGATTTTTTACCATAAGGAATCTTATGACAGATAACTACACCGATACCCACCCTACCAAAACTCTTTATCCAAAATGAGTCATGCTCAGTGTGTGAAATAGGGAATGAAACATGGGGTCTGCACAATATATGTGATCAAACATTATGGGTGGTACCAAGGGTACTATAATTACCTTAAGACATTGGGATTCTGAAAGGAAGTAATACGAGACTTCATAGATCCATGTTAAGGATGATTGACTGGTAGGGACCAACTATTTACCATGTTGGAAACACAGGGACCAAAACCGTGTCAATCAAGAATTGGGTGAGAAAATGCAAGATCGAATGTTGTCCACGTTCAAAAACACAATATCAAAAGTTTGTTACTAGGAATCTATTAGGGAATTATCCCAGAATGGGAGGTGAACCAAATATGGAATTATACCTTTACCATTAGGGGTCTATCTATATTTTAAATATGTTGGGGATCTGAATGGAGAAAGACTCAAATCATAGAATGAGAGTTTATAGAAAAGTGGGATCCAATTATTGATAGTGTAAATAGTTTAATTTCATGTTCCTTGGACTATGTAAAACTGTTTCAAGAGATGTTTCTCAGAATATAGAGGGAAATGTTCATTCCATGGGTATATATATAATGTAATAGGTAAAACCCAACGTGAATAAATCTAAGTAGGCTTGTGTGCCACATACACACTTTAAGATGAATTTAATATAGTTGATGTTCATAATGATTGGACCATAATATAGGAAAATGGGTCAAAGGATTGATGGATTTATAGAGGTTCTCAAAGAAAAAATTTACAAGCATCACTATGTATCCCATAAAGACAGTAATTAAGCCACATATAGTTCTCTAACAAAGTGTGGTGAGAGACCAACACTGGTAGGGATGATCCTCCCTGATAAGAGAATTGAGGTATCCCACAATTAGGCATCCCACTTCCAAATAATGGGGTAACAATTTTTATTCATCCCATATTTATAATATTATGCATCCTAGTTTTATAAGAGGTAAGACTGTAGTTTAACGTAATGTGTTAATGATGTTTGTCTATGAAATTTAAAATCATACAAATCAGACTATAGGGGATAAAAATATTTTAATGTCATAATTATAGGACCTAGTGAAAATATTTTAATCCCTTGTTTCCTAGAAAATTAAGAGAGGGGGTTGTATCAGGAAGATATGTGTAGAGATGTGTCATCAAAAACCTAATGAGAATAAGGACCAAAAAGGTTAGACATGACAATACATTTTTCTAAGAAGAATTTCATACAGTTTAAGGTCATAAATCCTGGATAGAAACTAAGGCTAAGAGGCTAAAGTGTTAAGTATTCATGGATGGTCCCAAAGAAAAAATAACTAGGAGTCACTATGTATCCAATAAGGATGAGAATAAATCACACATAGTTTTGGAATAATGTGTGGTAGGAGACCAACAATGATGGGAGAATTCCTCTATGGAGAGATAATTGATATATCTTATGATTATTGTGTAAAAACTTTATCTTTTTTAGGATATGATTGTAGTTTAATGTCATGATTTTAGGATATTAGATCTTAGTTTAAGGTCATAGAATTTAAACCAAAGAGATGGGAATGTCTCTAGGGGGTATTCATAGTGTGATCTTATGAAAAACCCGGTATGAATGAAGGATAAGGAGGATCAAAACCACACAATCATCCCTAATGAAACCCACACACAGTTTAACATCATGATGCTTAGACTACAGGATCCCACTATAAGGTTGTAGTGCTCAAACCATGATATCCTCGAATGAATATATGTAGCGTGGTGGGCTGACAGAATTGACATGAATGGATCTAAGGAGACAAGAATCACACTAAATAATTTCAAAGATATATTGAGAAAATAGACCTATGGACACCTATATGGAATAGATAGAAGAAATAATCGACGTGAATGGATCTAAGGTGGATCACATGCCATGAATTGGACATGGAGGTGAAAAATAAAATTGATGATGAATTTGTGGTTGGGATCAATGAAAATTCATCTGGGCATCACTATGTATCATTCATTAATAGGAATAAATCCATACAAAGTTCCTTAAGGATATATACCAACATACGTCAAACCTGTACATAGGTAAGGTGTGTTATTTGGTTTTTTTGTGTTGTGTTTTTTATGAGTGGATTGAACAAGACAAAAAAATACAATCATTGAAACGTATCCTATGTGGATAGGAATCAATACATACATAGTTATTGAATATGGCATGGTAGATGACCAGTTCCAAGGGAAAAATTCTCTCAGGTGAGAATAACACTATGTTGTTCCATTTTTCGTCATCTGGACATGATAATAATTGTTACATGGTTTAATTTAGTGAAACTAGAACATGGATGCTATTTAATTTATCATCATTCATCAAGGATGATATTTTCTCTATTTAAGGTCCTGCTTTATGATTGGCCCATGCAGTTTAATGTCAGGCGATAAAGACACTGGTTGACATATAATTTATCAGCGTCCAACTAAGATGATAGTTATAACACAATTTATCTTCATGCAATTAGAACAGTAAGGGAGAGGTACTATAATAGAATTTTGTATAACAAATAAGATAAAAATATACATGAATGATGACCAATGATACCTGCACCCCACCCTATAATTAAAATGAATAATTGTAGATAGTTTAATGTAATGATGTGTGGACTTTAACTTCTAGTTTAAGGTCATATCACTTGGACCATGAACTAAATTTATAAGCATGTTCCTGGAATTTTAAACTTCTTATATGAGGTACTACTCGAGGAACATAGAATTTATTATATGATTCATGTCCTCAAAATCCACAATGACCAAAGAGTATACACCATTGGGATATACCCTGCGAATGATGTACAATCCCTCCCAATTGGGATCCAACATTAGTGGATTTATATCGGGTATTATTATTATTATTCAAAGATACAAGACTATATCACATTGGAGTAAGGGGAATAGAAGAAACCTTTTTATGAACTCCACTTCTATATTGTTCAGGTGCCTCTCTAGATTTTATAGGACTTGGAACTAATTCTAGTTGGGGGCTTCTAGCTTAGCTAGATGAACTTCTTCTATTTTTTCTAACATATTCTGATCATATAAATCTATTCAGAGTGATGATAACTAAATATTGATGATAATTAATCACATTATTCTACACTCCAGGGAATATTGGTTCACATAGTTGAAATTCTGATTTGTCATCCGATAAGCTGAGAGGTAATTGGGGAGATTGTTTGACCAAATCTTCTGGTTTTGGGCCACTATCTTCTAAAAAATATCAAAAAGTGTATTTTTGAATGCCTCTATATTTCCATTTTAATGTGAATGGTAGTGGTATGTATGGTTTTAAATGATTTTGTACTTAGTGTACAACCTCTTCATGTCATCCTCACAGAATTTGGTGCCATTTTAAATGAGAATGGCGTGAGCAACTCTGAATCGATGGATTATATGAGATCTCAAAAATTCAACCACTGATCAGGACATGAATTATTTGAGAGGAATTGGTTCTTTCCACTTGGAGAATAAATTTAATATGTTCAAAATGAATGTACCATCATGTGATATTTCTGGTGGATATAGTCCCATAATATCGAGCCCCCTATTGGAAAGGGCCAAAAATACTTGGTGGTATAGAGGGGCTTTGGTGGTCGATGCACAAAGTTGGCATGGATCTAAAATGCATGGAACCTATTAGAAAACTAAATACAGTCATGGAACATTGTGGGACAGATTTATCCCATCATAAAAATATAATTATAGAGTTTCAACCCTACATGATGGGCACCACATTACATGACATGAACTTCCTTCATTACCTCGGGAATTTCAATCCCTTGGATTAAACAGAGGATAATTCAATAAATACCATGTCTATAGATAGTCTATTCAAGGTTGGTCCCACATTGGAGGGTGAATTGTGATGCGTTCCAATATATTCACTAATGTTCGACTCATTCTGATGAGAGAACATTGTGTTGGATATAGTCGAAAAAAGGCGTTGTCCAATTGGAGATTTATTCTACTGCGGGTGGACCCGGAGGTCATGATATGTGGAAACTAGAAGTTAGCTGATTTTACTATTGGATTTGATAATCATCTAAGGTAATGTGAGTTATGAATCACCAATGTTCTAAATGAATGAACATGTAATCCTGGTTAGGTTTTTCTAGAGATGCAGATGGACTGGCCAAGGAATTTTCTCGATCATTATGTGGAAGACGAACATGAGTGACCTCTAGACAAGAAGGGAATTGGGCCATTAGATGATGAGTTCACTTTATAAATGGAATGATCTCCAGCTTTATAACAATGTAGTCAACATTGATATGCTTTATTACTAACTCAGATTCTCCCTTCACATGCAAGTGGAGAATATCAATCTCGAGAGCCGCCTCAAGACTAGTAATGAGATCCTAATACTCTACCTCATTACTGGTGTATCCTTATGATAGAAGGAACAAATATGATAGGACAACCTATGATGAAGTGATGATGACGGTCCCCATAACTAATCTATTGAGTCTAGGATTGTTGATAATTCTACCGGTTGAGCTAAAGGAGGCACCATATAATTTCATCTTCCAGCACGGTGTAGCTTGGTCCACTGAGAGGATGGGATCATATTTGAAGTAAAGATCCAGGGAATAATCTTTAGGGGGAATATGGGAAAACATGATGTCTTCAAATTCCTAACACTTGAGGGATTACAGCAGAACAAATCCAATGTAAAACTGGTGAAGGATGACTATCCAAACTTCCAACCATCCCATCAAAACAGGGAGGTTCATGATATACTTATGTGGTTCCACATGAGATACCATATGCATATCTTGATGTTTAATGCAGTGACACAACTTGTGCAATATAAAAACTAATGAAAGTTATCTCTTCTCATTAGGAAAGTATATGGTCTCTATGTTGAAGAGCATGTGACTGAGATAGTATAAATATTTCTTTGCCTATTTGTTGTTCTTATAAGTGATAAGGGTGTCGAGGGATCATTCCAGGGTATTCACATAGAGGACCAATAGATTCACCACGATGGGTGGCATCAAAACCGTAGTATGTATAATATAATGATTGATTTTCACACATTAAGTCTAGAACTCTATATAAAACTGGTATAATGTACCTTTATTCCTGAGCCTTAAAAAGGGATTACACTTTATAGATATATTTTTGATGAATCAGAGTATGTAGGATAATTGGACTTGGAGGCCTCAAATCTCCTAGAGTTTTCTCGAATGAGGCATCTGGCTGATGGCCTTTACCATTTCTGGGTCAATATCAATTCAACTTTATTTGATGAATTATCCATGAAACATACCACATGAACCCAGAAGGAAACCTTTGGGGGTTTCATCTTCAATTTTCTGGAGCATAGAAAGACGAAAACTTTCTCAAGATCTATAATATAGTCCTTACAAAAGTAGTATACGATCACCATGTTTATTGAATAGAATTATACTAGATTCCTAATGATTGGTTTGAAAATTTGGTTTATAGATTGTTGATATATGGCCCCTATATTCGTTAGACTGAAGTGAATCACTTAATTAAAAATAAATTTAAAGGTGGTAGACTCTTAATATTTGTGGTCCATAAAGATCTGGTTCTATCCAGAGTACCCATCCATGAAAGAGATAGCCTAGAAACTAGTTGTGGCATCTATCAATATCTTTTTCATTGGAAGGGGAAAATCATCCTTCAGGCAATGGTAGTTGAGATCCTAGAAGTCAATGCAAAAAATAATCTATCTTTTTTTCTTCTTAACTATAATGTCATTGGCCATCAATTTGGGGGACCAAACATTATTGAAATTTTTTTCTTTGATGAGATTATAATATTTTACCTTGACCATGGAACCTTTATATGGGTGAATCTTCCTAAGAGGTTGCTTTAACCCAGGATGACTCAATGGGAGGCCAAGATAGTGGACATCGATCTGGGGGTCTAGTCATTGAATCTTGTCATAACAACAAGAAAATACATGATAATGTTTCTTCACGAAAGCTTTGTACTACTTATGTTCCCCCATAGGCATGAAATCACGGACTAGCATTGGCCTCATATCTACCTCAGTGACATGGATCACCTTTACCAGCTCATCGATGGTTATAGAGATAACCTCTTCTAATGTGGGAGGAGAAAATTTCAAATCACCTTTATCATTTGAGGCAGGGGAATCATTTAGATGAGATGATTCAACCAAGATGACTAATTTTTGGGGAACATTATGCCTTCATGGTATGGTGTGGAATCCTCATAGGGGGACTCATACTCTTTTAAAACCATAGAAACAAGAACTGTTGATCCTATTCCATATGGATTTTGACCTGGTGGTTGATGCCTGAGGTTGAATTTGTGGTGATGAGTTATTTTTAGGTGACTCAAGTAAGTTAAATAGAACAAATAAAGATGGAACATAATGGTATTCATTAGAAGAACATCTCAATACTTTATAGGTTTGAGGGTTTTTGGTATTACCTAAGACTTCCATGTATAGGAGTACTAGGTAATATTTTAATGTTCCTTGTACCTAGGCACATGGCACTCTTTCCTCTCAGAAAGGACAAATTAGTTCACAATTTAGTGTTGTGGCCTCTAACTGGTGAATTATAAGGATGAAAGAATCATCTATTTCTATCCAAGGATTGACCACATTTGTTGTGTGGTTAACCTCATTGGTTTGAACATGCTTATCCTTGATCTTGTAATTGCAGACATCTAGATTATGGGATTCACATGAGTTTAAGGGAGATGTGTCACCGTAAGGCATTCTAAACCGATCATTGAGGGGGTATTTGAGGCCTTGGTGATATGAGGTGGGAAATTATTCATGCATGTGGAGCCAACTCTTACCCATAAGTTTATTGTAGGTGGTACCATGCAAGACAACCATGAACTTTACACTTGCTGCCAAGCTACTGACCTGGGTATTCCACCTAATTTAAACACACTGAATCTGCTATGTCCTATCATAACCCTTAATCATCATGTTATAAAAACATAGATATTCTTCAGTCATTAATAATATGTAAAGTTTCTGGGATGGTATAAGGTTTTTCTCAAAACTTCAGTTGACCATACATCAATTGACTTCTACTCCTTTGAGCTAGAATATAATGTAATGTGGGAGTAGTTTCCCATATATGATAGAGGTTTCATATTCTCTTGAGAATGAGATGGTATCTTGGAATTTTTCATGCTCGAATTTCTTAGTATAGAATTTCTCTTTGTTCTCTACCTATTTTTTGAAATTTATGGTGCTTCTTAAAGCTTTTATGATGGCCTATCACATCTCTTTTAAAAGAAAGATGGATTGAAGGATTGAGTGTAATAACATGGTTTCTCACTCAGGTATCGATCCTTTAATTTTCAGTTTAAATATTTCCTTTGGACCTAATGTGTATGCCTAATGTGTTAAAAATGGTTATAGGGTGTCTAGGGATTATTTGAAGCTTGGAACACCTTTTTTTGGGAAAACAGGCCAAGTCTCATGGTTTCTGCACATTTATTGCATGGTTTTCCAAACCATGTGGATTGTGTTTTTTTGGATAGAGCCACCTCGCATTGGTTTGAACACGGTCATGTGGTCTAACCGTGCGAACACCCCTTTTCCCCCATACCCATGCATGGATTGGGAATGGTTTGTTCAAACCGCGTGTAGGTTAAATTTGGGGTAAATTTCCAGTTTTTCCCTTAATGATCTATTTTCTCCCCTAATCTTCCCCAGCTCGTAAACCTATGGGATTAGGCCCTTTCCCTCTTTCTCTCAATCCAGATATCACCATGTGATTATTTTTCCCCTTTTCTTAGATCTACTCTGATCTAAGGAGAATAAAATGCCAATGCTAGAGGAGGAGAGTCATGCATCCCTAAGGTGGGTGGTCTATAAGTCATCCATAAAGTTCGTTGATTTTAGAATATCTCTGTGGGGCCACCGATTTCATTGGGAACCATTTCTAAAATATACATTCAATGATTATACTTTTTACAATTATATGGTTATGATATTTCCAAATATGTGATTAGTTGTTAGTGGTTAAACCCACAACTCAATCCTCCCCATGTCGAAGGTTATGCCATATTTTGGTTTTAGTGTTTTGGAATGTTTAAGCCACCATTAGGGTGTGCCTTACCTTGACATTCCTAAAGGTGATCCCTTCAATAATAAATGGTTTTTTTAATAAGAATTGAATAATGGCATGTACCATGTATTCTCACCACTTGACCCACCTATGGTAAGTTCTTAAATTTGGTTAATAAATGTGAAATGTAAAATGGAAAGTATACTAAATATATAACTTGGCCTTATCAAATGATATTGAATAATGGTTACTTGTTTATAGCACCCCTTTCCATATTGATGGAAGGTAGAACAATGAATCTATATAATTTAATATGCCTTAATGGTTAATTAAGACTTGATTAAATAGTGGCAGCACTACATGGCCTTTCCACACAAATGGAAGACAAGGATTGAACCTAATGAATTATTACATGATTAAAATATCAAATAGGAATGGATTGAATCAGGATCACCATGGATTCTGAGAGGAGAATACCTTGGGACTTGGGAACCCCATTCCAATTCAAGGATGCGGGTTTCTTAGGTTGAAACCAACCTAGACTCTAATTCTTGTCTATTCCTTGGATGCTCAGCATACTATTATCAATTATATTACATTAATACAAGATACCTAGGATACACTCCTTAGTTCCATCATTGACTAGTAGGTTCCATGGTTAATGACCATAGGGCCCTATCCTTGCCTAGCCACGTTTTACCTTGGTCGATCACCATGGACACGGTAGGCTCCTTATTGTCGAAATCATTGGATTGTGCTCCTTGGATTACACTCTTACCACTTAGCTACACTCAAATACTATTGAGTTATAATTCTGTGAGATCTATGTTACTTTGGTTATTACCCTAGAACTCCCTTACCAGATATCAATTTTAAGTTTCCTTGTTAAGTCATGGGACCTTTACTACTTATACTATCATGAGGTCATGTTAGTACTGGCTATGCCTCACGTGACCTATTAAAATTAAATGGTAATTACTTAATTAATGAATAAGTTACATGTTTAGACACCAGTAAATGGTTGAAGCAGGTACTTGGGTATTTATTTAAAATTTAATGTTTTCTTTACTTTATATATGCATTTCTGCACACTGCTATATTCCATTACATGGGTCGGATGTTATAGACACCATTGGTGGTTTCCATTGAGATTTATCTCACACCCTCTCCAGGAATAGTTTGGTACCTGAAGTAGATTACATTACTACAGGTGTTAACAAAAGGAAGCCTACAACTTCAAACACATGATTACTTTCTGATAGGATGGATCTTGATAGTAGATGGACGAGTTAGATCTTAGGATGCTTAAATTATTATTTGTTTACATTTACTTTGTGGAACATGTTCTACCTATTGTCTTGTATCCATGTTTTCTAGTTTTCTAGTAACATGAAATGACATTATCATTGTTCCAGTTGATACAGTTATTGTTATTCTTGTTTATATATTGAATCAGTTTGATTCCTCTATTTATTTATATTAATTATGTTGTTTACTATTAATTAAAATTCCTTCAAATGTGCTACACTATACTAATGAGGGCATATTATCCCCAAGGACACACCCTAGTCCCTCTATGATATTTGGTAGCCTCTAGAATTTGGGGAGATGCGCTTGAGGCCGTGTTGCCCACCGGGATCGGGGCACCTGTTAAGTGGCATCCGGGTTTGGGACATCACAAAGAGGTATCTGAGGTGGTTTCTTTTCGTGTTTTACTATTTAGAGATAATATATTAGAGAATATGAATGCGTGGGAATTGTTCATAAGTCATGCTTGGGTGTCATTAACCCATGTTTTGGTTATGAACCAATTTTCCAAAATTATATTTGTTATTCTGCCTTTGCCTATTACAGTTGATATTATTTCTCCGTTGGGTGATGAGCATGCTGTGTGGTGTGGTTGATTATTATTCTATTTGAGAATTTTATTTCATCATTAGCATGATGATATAAGGATAAGGATAATTTTTACATGCATCATTATAGTCACCTAGAATTCACATCTCATGCATATTTCAATGCCATATATGTTCATTTCACTACTTTTCATTACTTTATATGCCTGCGATTGTTGAGTGATGATGTGATATTTTATTGTACTTGTATTAGTATGGTTGTGAGTGAGTGATTTCCTATCTCAATTCATGATGTGAATGGGCCCTCATGGGTTGGGATGAGTAATATATTGAGTCTATCCATTATACCATAAATAAATGGGTGTCGTTAGAGGTGATAGGTGTATGGGAGCCGATTCATCGAAAATGGTTATCCACTATAAAGTGAATCCTAAAATCTAAAATTAATTGGATACATGTACTTATCCCACCATGTCATGTCTATGAAAGGTAGAGGAGTGAAACTAGAAAACAACTGCAAAATGGTATGAAGTTTATACTTGAGAAATTAATGGTATCTGGCCGTCTAAGCGGGTAGTTTGGGGTAGTATTCCTTGGATAGTGATTTTTCATACTTTCATCTTATGTTAGTGATGATATATTCTTGATTATATGTTTTTAGGCTTGATCTTGGCATTTATAGACAAATTATTCCATGGTTCCCTCGTGTCGTTCACTTGAAAGGTGGTGACGATCATGCTCCAGACGTGGTGGGCCCTGAGCTACCAATCTTTTCTCTAGGAGTGCCACTTGAGGCACCGCCTATTGTACTTGATCAGAGCACTGATGCTCAAGTCCTTGATAGTTTTCTATGTCTGATTTAGTCCATGCATGGTTCTCCATGGGTTTCACCTATGATGGATGATCTGACCCGTGAGTTCTAGCAGTAGCATCGTTTTAATTTTTCAGGGGATGGAAGCTTTTAAGATGTCGAGTCTTATGTAGAGTCCATGTTGTCTATCTTTGAGCATCTAAAAATGCCTCTAGATTATATAGTCAATCTTTCTACTTACATGCTTCAGTATTTTGTGAAGCGTTTGTGGGATGTGTTTTCCCAGGCCAGTAGTTATTAGGGCATGTTAGGGGTTTCTTTTCAAACTTCCTTCTATGATCAATTATTTCCACAGGCACTGAGAGATGATAGAGACAGAGAGTTAATTAATATCTAGTAGGTTTATATGTCAGTTATGTAATATTCATCATGTTTCGCTAATTTACAGTGCCTTTCACCACTTCTAGTCAGTGATGATCTTTCACGTGCTAGAAATTTTGAGGATGGGCTCCAGTATTATATCTGAACTCAGGTGAAGGTCTTTTTCCTTTCTAACTTTTCTAAAATATTTTATCAAGCCCGTATCACTGAATGTTACCGGATGTATGGCATAAGTACCAAGTGTAAAGGATTAGTGCCACGTCATGACAGTATTTCTTCCAATGGTAGGAAACGTTCCCTCGAGGTTTCTCTTTAGGGCAGTGGAAGTCATAGTTTTTAGTTTGATAGATCTGTAGTGTGTCATCAGTGTAGAAGACCGGGGCATAAGAATCCACAATGTGATAGAGACTCTATAGAGTGTTGGAATTTCATCCATATGGGTCATCTTACATGCTTTTGTAGGACCATTCCACCAGCTTCAAGTGGAAAATGATCAATATTAGCTACAATTTCATGAGCAAGTTATTTTTTACCACATCAGGCGGGGAGTTAGAATAGAACTAGTAGGTCTAGATGAGGAGGAGGTCATGGCTATGGTAGTATGACCCCTAATCACTGGTAGCACCAGCAGTGTAATCATGATTGTGGTAGCCCATTTATTTCACAAGTTCGTTGATCAGGTCAGTTGCATGCATTGTAGCCGATACCCAAGGATCAAGATACGATACCATATATAGTACGAGGTACTATTATAGTAGCCTCAATTTTTATCTCTCTTTTTTGAAACAGGTGCTTAAAATTGTTTTATTTTTATATCTATTTTAGAAAGTATTGGATTAGAGATAAAATATCCCTATGGTGTATTGACCCTTGATACACCATTGGGACTACAGATGGAGGGCATATTCCAGTCCAATGACTTTCCCATTGAGGTAGGCAGTTACCCTTTCCTATGAAATCTCTTTGTTCTCGATATGAGGCGCTTTAATGTCATTCTTATGAAGGACTAGTTAGTCCTCTATCATACTTTTGTAGACTTCTATCATCGTAGCTTCTCTTTAACATCACCAGAAGGTAGTAGTTATTTTTTAAAAGGTAAGGGGGATGTACAGGTTGGGAGAGATGGACCAAAGAATTATGGGCTAGGTGGAGTGACCACCCGGATTGCAAATCCTTTCATGGAAGATTAGGTTTTTCTTCAAAATTATTTCCCTCCAGTAGTTGATCATTTTTGGGAAGTCCATCCCAATGAATTTTATGGCGTACCTCGTAAGATAGAGGTAGAATTTTAAATTGAGATAGTTCTAAGAGAAGATCCAGTGTCCATTCCTCCATACAGTATGACACCAACTCAGCTTCGAGAGCTTAAGAGGCAGTTAGAGGATCTAGATACCAAAGGATCTATACTCTAAGTATACCTTCTTAAGGTTCATACGTTCATTTTTATAAGAAGGTGGGTAGAAATCTTCATTTATGCATGAATTATAGAAGGTTAAACCAAATTAAAGTCAAGAATCGATATCCACTTCCTTGAATAGATGATCTCTATGACCATCTCCAAGGAGAAAAGGTTTTCTCTAAGATCGACCTGAGATCAGGTTATCATAATGTGTGAGTCAGACCATCAGATATACCTCATAAATATTTCCATATCTGGTATGGTATGCATGAGTATCTTATTATGTCATTTGGTCTTATGAATTCACCTGTGATTTTCATGGCATTGATTAATAGGGTTTTCCACCCCTATTTGGACTCTTTTGTAATGGTCTATGTGGAAGAAATCTTGGTGTATTCTCTCAGTCATAGTGACCATTATAAACATATTGAGATCATTATGGGTACACTCATAGAGAATCATCCTTATGCCAAGATTTATAAATGACACTTCTGGATTGACAAGGTCCACCTCTTGGGTAATATAATTTTAGAATCAAGAGTACTTATTGACCCTAAAAAGGTTAGTGTTTTAGTTTCCTGGGATAATCCCAAGAGCGTGTTCGATATCAAGAGTTTCTTAGGGCTCCCTAGACATTACAAGTGTTTCATACAGAACTTCTCATATCTTGATTCAACTCTTACCAGACTTAAAAATAAGGGTTTTATGTTCCTGTGGTTAGAAGCATGTGAGAAATCCTTTTAAGAACTGAAAGGGAGGATTTTCTCAGCACCGATTCTGATTCTTCCATAACATAGAAAGGGTAATATCATCTTCTGTGATGCATCATGAGTTGTAATAGAAGTAGTTTCTATGTAGGAAGATAAAATAATTGTGTATGGATCTTGGTAGTTGAGACCTCATGAGAGAAATTACCCGACACATGGCCTTGATCAAGCATCAGTTTTCAATGCCTTATGTTGTTAGAGACATTATCTATTGGGTGAGAGCTTTGTGGTGTACACAGACTACAAGAGTCTCAATTATATGTTTTTTATAGCATGAATTGAACCTCATAAAATGAATATGGGTTGCATATCTACACTCCATTTATTTTTAGCTTGCCCATACGCCTAGAAAGGGAAATGTGGTTGCTGATGCACTGAGTCAGAAAACTCAAACGTAGGCCGTACAGGTATCTAGTGATGAGTGGAAGTTAACTTCTCCCATTTCTAAACTTATCTAGAGTTTCATGATAGTCACAAGTAGTCTTACCTCTCAACCTTAATAGTTACCTCTTCCCTCCTTGAGAAGGTGAAGAGTAGGCAGTTTTCAAATCCTGATGGTTTGGGTATCCATGAAATTATATCAGAAGATAACCCACCTCCGGATTTGTTTGTGGGAAGAAATGACATCCTTCGTATACGTGGGTGTGTCTGGGTTCCCACATACATGATATAGAAGTTGATGAAAGAGTCCCATGCTTCTAAGTGGTATGTTCATCTAGGTATCTCAAAGACGTATCGAGATATGCGATGCCAGTATTGGTGGCCTAGGATGAATCTTTAGATAGAACGCTCTATCATTGTTCCACCTATCCGCAGGTGAATGTGGAGCACCAATGACTTGCAGTATTTTTACAACTGCTTCCAAACCCAAAATGGAAATGGAAAGAGGTTCTTATGGATTTTAAAGTCAGCTTACCTAGGTCACCAAGGGGTAGCAATGCTATCTGAGTTGTCATTGACTGACTAATTAAATCATCCCACTTCATTACTATTTGGGTGAAATTCTCAGTTGATGAATTAGGAATAATTAATATATGTGATATAATATGACTATATAGGTTTCCTAGTACTATCATTCTAGATCAGGACACTCGTTTTACTTCACAGTTCTGGATGGGTTTACAGAAAGCTATGGGAAATCAGGTGCTTCTAAGCATATCTTTTCACCCCTAGATGGATGGATAATCAGAATAGACAATACAGATTCTAGAGGATATGATATAATAATATGTCCATAATTTGGGTGGTTCTTGGAAAAAGAATATCCCTCTCATCATGTTCTCTTATAATAACAGTTTTTAGGCGACGATTCAGATGGATCCTTTAAAGGCCTTATATGTTAGGCTTTTCCGTTCACCCTTGTGCTGGCTAGATGTTGGTGAGGTGTCCCTACTAGGTCCTCTTCTTATTCATGAGACTTTAGAATAGGTTCAGTTGATCAGAAAGTATATGACTACTACTCAGTCTAGATAGAAATCTTATGTTGATCACCATCGATGACCTCCTGAGTTTGAGGATGAGGATCATGTTCTTATTAGGGTATCTCCCAGTCTTGGGAATAGACAGTTGAAAAGTAGGGAATGTTTTATCCTCATTACTTCAGGCTATTTGAAATTCTTGAGAGAGTTGGGTAGGTATCCTATCAGTTTCTACTGCCTCAGAGGTATCGTTCCATGCATGATTCCTTTCATGCCTCATAGCTTCGCCAATATTACGTTGACTAATTAGTCACTGAAAGTGGCTAATATTCATTTTTAATATCTTTATATTCATTATTCCAAAGTCCATAAACATTGTTTTTAGTGCATTACATAAATAAAACTTCATTTCTCATCTTAAATGCGATTAATGTTTAAAATGAAAATTTGGGCCCAATCATTCATCTATTTTTGGATATGATTATATTCATTTTATGAATTTGAAATTTTGGGATATGATTCATAACTTTATTTGGAACATTTTATCTTTTAGATCTGATGGATGAATCCTAAGGGAAGATGGAGGTTTTTGTGCCTGAATGCATAAATTTTATGGAAAAATCATGATGGGCCTAAGGCCCATCAAAAAATGTGGGGGCCACAAACCAATCCCAATGAAGCTCAAATTTATACATTATAAATATATAAATATGAGGATCATTTTATTCAACTGTTTCCGGAGCTAATTCTGAATTTTTCATGATGATAAAGGGATCTGAAGTTGATATTTAAATGGTGGGCCCGACATGAATGCACATAAAGTCGTCCCACCATTTCGATCATAACTTCCAAAAGGATCAGCCAGATTTCTTAACCATTTTAAAAATCATAGAGGATAGATGAAATAGAATATTTATCTTCTACGACCCCTACGGATTCAGCCTTCTTCAATGACAAATTCACATGTCAAAACGGTGGATGAATCTGGCTGGTTTTGTGGTCAACTTTGTAATGTCAATTTCCTTTTGATTCTTCACCCTCCTTTTGACTCTCTTAATTGTTGGGGTGTGGAACTAAGGCTCCTAATATGCCTATTTAAGGAGCTTGTGGTGAAGGTAATAAGGATCTCATATTTTTCTTATCATCTTTTTTTGCTTGTTTCATTGTAAGGTTATGCTTCCAAAGTTCCTTTGTAATGTTTTCCATTTACATGTGAGTTTTTTTTGTATATTTATATTTTTAATAAAATTATTTCTCTTCTATATTTTTCATTTCTTTTATTAAAACTCCATTATCACAAATCACGGTCATATCTCTGTGTTGTGGTTAATTAGTTCACACATAGGTGTGAATTTCATTCACGCACACGGAGGAGTGCTTGTTATTTCCGTGATTTTAATTTCTTCAATCCAATTATTGTAAGCCATATTCCACCCACCATTGAGAGATTAGCATCAATGGAGGGCTAAAACATTAATGGATGGATCTTAGGTGGATGAAAAGGCTGTATTTAATGTTATTTTATGAACGAATTGGTGTTAATTTTCTAATTAATTTAAGACTTCCATTCTTCAGTTATTTATACTCTTCATCTTCACTGTGTTTGAGAAAGATAAATTCAAGTACTAAATGACCACATACCTTGGAGAGAACATGGATTTGGTTCTATAATTTTGTAGGGAATTATTAATTGTGTTTATTAAGCACCAAATCAGAAAATGATGAAGGTAGTGTTATTTTTGAAGAATGGATTCATTAAGAATTAATAAAACCAAAATTGTCTAAAGAAGTAAAATTCATTCAAACCTCCCCGAGCATAATCCTAAGATCAACCTATTTTAATTGAATTGAATTCAATTAGGTTTCTTAGTGTTCTTTAAAACCATCCAAAATCAAAACCAAAGTTGGCCACTTCATAGCCCATCCTCCACCAAATCATAGCGTCTCAAGGTTAAATTTTCGGTCCCTGTGGATTCAAACCCTACATGTACTACATCGACCGCTTTTACCAGTAGGGTAAATTTGGGTGCAACCAAATTTTGGCGCCATTACTGGGGACCAATTAAGTCACCTTAGAACATCTTTCTATTCTCCCCCATTGAACTTTTCTCATCCCATTTCTCTTATCTTTTCCCCTTTCTATTTTTTGGATCCCAAAAATCATGATTCCAAATTTTCTAATGCATCCAATGGAGTATAATCAACAATATATATTCAAAAAATCAAGATGTAATCAATTAGAAAATCCACATTTGGAATCACCATCCTTTTTTAATTACTTTGATTAACCTTTGAATGAATACCCCACACCCGATAACATGAACGATCTTTGTGATGATGAATGTTTAAAATATCAATTTCCATCCCTATCAAGAATGATTGAAAAGATAAATATTGAGGAAGTACATTATGTCCAAACATCTATGAATCATAATCCTAAAAAAATTCTTCAACAATTGTGTGAACAAATGGAAAAAATTAATTCAGAGGTATCAAGTTTGAGACTATAACTACAAAGAATTAAAACTTGTGTGGACCCCATTCCCACTCAAACCATCCCTTCCTTAATATTTATAGAAGAATATTGTAACAAAAAAACCACTCATGCCTTTATTGAAGAACCAACCTTAGGATTTGGGATAGTTGTAGAGGATCAAGGAGTTTTTGAAGGGTCATTAAATCAGGAGGAAATTGATTTTTTGGACTAAAAAGAAGAAAATTTGATTTCATGGATTGAGTTTTCTGAATATAACTCCATTGATAAATTTTTCGAAGTACCAATAATTAAACCATTAGGAGAGATCACAATAAATGAGTCCATACCCATTCCTGATATTCAACTGGAAAATTTTGGGGATGAATCATATTTTCAAAAGGAACCAATTCTTTCAAAATGTTTTGTAGAAGAAACAAATTTGGATTCAAATTTCAATTCTTCTTTGGTAAAATTCAATCAAACTGAACTCAATATTATAATCCTTCCTTCTACACTCAATAATCCCTAAATTTATGATAACCAAGACCATTCAATTTTCATCCATTTTTATCAAGAATCTCACAAAGTAGAAATGAACCTTGAAATCTTATGAAATACTCTAGATGAAACTCAATCAAACATTACAAAAATTCCTTGGAATTTTACACTCATTTATGAACATGATATTTCACATGACACAAATTTTAAACGAATAATAAATCTCAATCTTGTTGAAGTGGAGAAATATGGGTTCATTAAAACGTTGAAAGTTGGAATTGGATAAGTTGGGGGGTACAAGTAGAGCTAACGATGTTAAACAAAAGCGCTGAATGGGGGGAAACCCATGGTTTTCATGTTTCCAATCATTGTGAATCATCTTTAATTTTATTTTATTTTTCATTTAATAAATTATAATAGACTGTTGACCTGTTCTTCTTTTATGAGTAAGGATGGGTATGAAAGGGGAGCGCCATATTTATCCGTGTCACATGGTGTGATCTCTGAGTAATACCTTACCCAGAAATTTAAAAAGAAGATAATGTATCATCAGTTTATTTTATTTTTATGTTTTTTATAGGTTTAAAAAATAAAAAATATATATATAATAAAAATTATAAGGACATGCCATAGGTCGTGGGAAAAGCCTGTCACAACCTTCCAAGTCGCTGAGACTCGAACCCAGGATTGAAGGGAGACTATGGCATGCGCTTTCATCATCAACCACCAGGTGAATTCATTCCATTATTATCATTTTAAATTTCATATTTGAACAACTCACCCATACCCCCTTCAAATTTTTCTTTAAACACTAGGTAAAATGTTAATCTATGTTGGGGGGAGATGAAATAAAAAATTATTTTTTTAAGAACATGCATGGAAAAAAAATTCCATTAACCTTGAACATGATAACACACATTGAAAACTATGAAATTGGATATCAAATAATTTTTCATGCATTGATTCTGATTTAATGCAAGTTTAAGTTCATGAGAATAGTTTTTGGAAAGGGAGATTTCCCGATGTGATTTTTCAAAGTTTACATATTCATCCTCTTAATAAAAATTCCACAATGCACGTCTACTAGATCTTGGGTGTAAATTTGAGTTCTTGGGTCCCTTTAATTATAGAATAGGGTTCTGGGGTCACTTTAAGTTTAATTTGAGTATCCAAAAAAAACATAACTAAAAATGTTTGAAAAAAATGACTACATAGAGAAATGTTTTGTCCAAATGCACGGCGTCTGACACTTGGGGATTGTGACTCCATAGTTGTATTTACCAGAGTTTGGATTTATATCTCTATTGTAGATCATGGAATTGACAATATGTGTGGCGTCCGACACTTGGGGATCATGATTCCATAGTTGTATTTCATAGAGTTAGTCTTTTCATATCTATTGTGGTTAAAAAAAACAAAATAAATGGATGCTCATCTTAAGGTTTAATGTGATTCCCACATAGTGATTCCATTTTGTCTCCTTGAACAATAAAATGGGCCCCATATCTTTTGTGATGCACAAAACTTTATCATGCTTAATTGAAATTGGATAAGATGTGGCGGTAGATTTTGAACAAAAGAATGGGCTTGGGCTTGGGATATTCTTATGGACCTAGCTTGCTTTAAATTATTTTTATGGGTTTAATATTTTTTTGGTATTAGTTTTTTGGGTGAGAAATGTGTATTAAAATGTTTTTGGAAAAGGGAATTTGATTTTCATATTTGAAATATATTTTGATCGGGACTATAAAAACTCAAGTTGGGGGGTGTGATTAGTCACTGAAAGTGGATAATATTCATTGTTAATATCTTTATATTTATTATTCCAATGTCCATAAACATATTTTTAGTGAATTACATAAATAAAACTTCATTTATCATCTTAAATGCAATTAATGTTTAAAATTCAAATTTGGGCCCAATTATTCATCTTTTTTTGGATAACATTGTATTCATTTTATGAATTTGATATTTTTGGATAGGATTCATCACTTTATTTGGAAAATTTTATCTTTTAGGTCCGATGGATTAATCCCAAGGTAATATAGATATTTTTGCGCCTTAATGCAGAAATTTGCTGGAAAAAGCAAGATGGACCTAAGGCCCCATCAAAAAAATGTGGGGCCTAAAAACCAAGCCCAATGAAGCTAAAATTTATACAGTAGAAATATAAAAATATTAGGATAATTTTATTCAACTATGGAGAGAGATAATTACGATGTTTTCATGATGATAAAAGGATCTGGAGTTGATATTTAAATGGTAGGCCCGACATGAATGCACATAAATTCATCCAACCATTTCAACCATAACTTCCAAACAGCTGCGCCAAATTTCCTGAAATTTTTATAGATCATATAGGAAATCTATCCGAGAATATGTATCTTCTACGACCCCTCTATATTCGGCCTTCTTCAATGAAAAATTCACACGTCAAAACGATGGATGAATCTGGCTGGTTTTGTGGTCAACTTTGTAACGTCAATTTCATTTTGATTCTTCACCCTCCTTTTGACTCTCTTAATTATTGGGGGGTAAATTTATTGTTGGGGGGGTGGACCTAAGGCTCCTAATATGCCTATATAAGGAGCTATTGGTGAAGGTAATAAGGATCTCATATTTTTCTTATCATCTTTTGTTGCTTGTTTCATTGTAAGGTTATGCTTCCAAAGTTCCTTTGTAATGTTTTCCATTTCCATGCAAGTTTTTTTTATATATTTATGTTCTTAATAAACTTCTTTATCTTCTATATTTTCCATTTCTTTTATCAAAACTTCATTATCACAAAGCACTGTGATATATTTATTTTGTGGTGAATTAGTTCACATATAGGTGTGAATTTCATTCACGCACACGGATGAGTGCTCGTTATTTCCACGGTTTTAATTTCTTAAATCCAATTCGTGTAAGACATCTTATTCCCACCATTGAGAGATTAACATAAATGGAGGGATAAAACTTTAATGGGTTGATTTTAGTAAGATTCGAAGTCTAGATTGAATGTTATTTTATGAACAAATTATTGTTAATTGGCTAATTAATTTAAGACTTCCATTCTTTAGTTATTTATACTCTTCATCTTCAATGTGTTTGAGCAAGATAAATTCAAGTAATAAATGACCACATACCTTGGAGAGATCATGAATCTGGTTCTCTAAGTGTGTAGGGGATTAGTAATTGTATTTATTAAGCACTAAACCAGAAAATGATTAAGGTAGTGTTATTTTTGAAGAATGGATTCATCAAGAATTAATAAAACCAAAATTGTCTAAAGAAGTAAAATTCATTAAATCCACCCCGAGCATAATCCTCCAATCAACCCATTTTAATTAAATTTAATTCACTTAGGTTCCTTAGTGTTCTTTAAAACCATCCAAAATCAGAACCAAATATGGCCACTTCATAGCCCATCCTCCACCAAATCATAGTGTCTCAAGGTTACTTCTTTGGTCCCTGTGGATTCAACCCCTATATGTACTACATCGACCGCTTTTAGCAGTAGGGTAAATTTGGGCGCAACCATTGACCCATATCATACCTTTAATCCTAAGGAAGTTGATTTAGATTTTGTTTCTACCTTTTAGGAATATCCTATACGCATGGTTGACCAAAGCACAAAGAATCTCCGAGGCTGGTATGTACCTCTTGTAAGAGTGCTATAGAAACACAGCCATGTACATGATGATGCTTAGGAGAGGGAATATGATGTATGTTATTAGTTTCTAGAATGTTTCTCACACAATTTTCTCTTACCCTTGAAAAGAGAACATGGGGGTGAGTTATTTTAGGGGGGAATACTGTAAGAACCCATTTTTTCAATCGGGTATGGATCCTTTAATTTTTGGTCTAAATCTTTACTTTGGACCTAATATGAATGTATAATGAGTTAGAAATGGTAATAGGGTTTCCAGGGCTTCTTTGGATAACATAACACCTCTTTTTGGGGGAAAAACCATGTCACATGGTTTTCAAACCATTAGCGCATGATTTTTCTAACCATGCGGATTGTGTTTCTTTGGGATAGAGCCACCTCGCATGGTTGGTTCATGGTCGTGCAACGTAACCATGTGAACACCCTTTTTTCTAGTTACCCATGAATGGCTTGCACATGTATTGAAGAAATCATGCAGCAGATGTTATTTTGGGAAGAACCATCTTGCACGGTTTGGGTATGGTTTGATAAATCATGCAGACAAACTGTGAACAAGCTAAAATTTTGGTTAAATTTCCATTTTTACCCTTAATGCTCTATTTACCCCCCTCTTCTTTCCCAAATCATAAAATAGTTGGATTAATCAATTTTCCTCTCAATTTGGTTCTTTTTAAGGCTAAATATAAGGATGAATAGATCTCCTTCATCCGACATCCAATCAAGATTCCATTCTTCATGTTGAATGTGAAACAGTATATACTCGAGTACTCATTAGTTGTTCTTCTTCCCCCTTGATCTCGACCTAGATATCACCAATGTGAGCGTTTTTTACCTTTTCTTAGATCTAATCTGATCCGAGGAAAATCAAGGGCCGATACCGGAGAAGGGGAGTCCAACAACTCTAAGGTGGGTGGTCTATAAGTCATCCCTAAAGTTTGTTGATTTTTGGAATATCTTTGTGGGGCCCACTGATTTCATCAAGAACTATTTCTAAAATTTATGTTCCATGATTATACTTGTTAGAATTGTATAGTTTTTCTCTTTCTAAATATGTGACTAGTTTTCAGCGATTATACCCAAAACTCAATCTGCACCATATCAAATGTAATTCCATATTTGGGTTTTAGTGTTTTGGCACGTTTAAGCCACCATTTGGGTGAGCCTTCACTTGACCTTCCTAAATGTTACTCCTTATATAATAAATGTATTACTGTTTAATGAAAATTTCATAATGTCATATACCATGTATTCTCACCACTTGAACTGCCTAAGGTATGTTCTTCAATTTGGTTATTAAATGTGAAATGTGAAATGGAAATTAGACTAAGTATATATTTTTGCCTTATCAAATGAGATTGAATAAAGGTTAAAAGTTTGTATCGCATCATTCCATATTGATGGAAGGTATAGGAGTGAACCTCTATAATTCAATATGTGTTAATGGTTACATAAGACTTGATTAAATGGTTGCAACACTACTTGGCCTATCCACACAAATGGAAGACATGGATTGAACCTAATAAATGATTACATGATTACAATATCGAATAAGAATGGATTGAATATATCTATTCTTGTATTCTGAGTGGAGAATACCTTAGGACTCGGAAACCCCATTCTGATTCAAGGATGTGGTTTTCTTAGGTTGACATCCACCTAGAATCTGGTTCTTTTCTATTCCTTGGATGCCTGATATACTACCATTGGGTCCTTTACATTACTACATGATACCTCAAATACACTACCTAGTTATATCATTAACTAGTAGGTTCCATGGATTAATATCATATATCCATGTCCTTATGTATCCCCATTTTACCTTGGTCGATCACCTTGGACTCGATAGGCTCTTTAATGTGGAATTCCTTGGATTACACTCCTTAGATTACACTATTACACCTTAACTAGACTTAGATACTACTATGTTATCATTATTTGAGACCTAATTTACCTTGGTTATTACCTTGGAACTTCCTCACTAGATATCATTTTTAGGTTTCCTTGTAATATCTTGGGACCTTAACTACTTATACTATCACGAGGTGATGTCAGTGCTGGCTATGCCTCAGGTGACCTATTAATATTAAATGGTAATTACATAATTAATGAACTGCTTACATGTTCAGACACCAATCTAGGGCTGAAGAAGATACATAAGTACTTAGTTATAAATTATTTTTTTATTTAATTTATATATGCAATCATGCACACTTCTATATGCCATTACACGAGCTAGATGTTATGGATATTGTTGGTGGTGGCCCACTATGATTTATCTCACACCCTCTCTGGGAGTCATTTGGTATCTGTAGTAGATTACATGACTACATGTGTTGAAAAAGGGAAGCATACAAATTCAAACACATGATTTCTTGCTGATGGAATGGATCTTGATAATAGATGACCGAGTTGGATCTCGGTATTATTGGTGTAGTCTTGGTTTTCTTTTACTTTGTGGAACATGTTGTTCCTATTGTCTTGTATCTATGTTTTCTAGTTTTCTTGTAACATGACATTGCATCATCATTTTTCATGTTGATACAATCATTGTTATTCTCATTTATCTATTGTATTAGTTTTCTTTTTCTATTTATTTATATTACTTGCACTATTTACTATTAATTTACATTTCTTCCATTGTGCTACACTCTTCTCATGAGGGAATAGTCTCCCCACAGACGCACCCTGGGCCCTTGATACTAGCTAATAGCCTCTAGTGTTTGGGGAGATGCTCTTGAGACTATATGGACCACCGAGCCCTGGGCACCCGTTAAGTGGCATCTAGTTCTAGGGCATCACATTGAGAGATCTATAGGTATCTTGGTGAGGTTCGTCAACACATCATACTTCTGTTCTAGACACTGGTTTTTGATATTTGGGGGTCCCTTCCTGGAAAAAGTCATGAGAGGAAATTCTAGTTGAACAATTGTATTCTAGCTGGTGCAGGAAATGCCCTACTTCTTATCAGCTAAATAAAAAAAACTACACATTAACTACCAACTAACTGAGATCTAGATTTAGTTGGGAATAACTGATCATGATGTGGTTGTAGCTGTTCTACCTGGTAAATGAGAACAATCAACTATGTTGTTGTGTTTTCTGGAGCAATCTAGGAGGACTGTGCATGCTGAGATTTTCCCAACACATATTGTCTGGTCTCAATATCAAGAACAAACTGACATGCAGATCTGGAATAATAATTCTTATTTAATTCATTCCCCAGGAATCCTCTAAGACAATGATGACTATAGGTTCTTGGAGAATCCACATAGTAATCTTCATCATCACTAACCACAATGGTGTTCAGCAGCTCAGTGGTATTCATATATGCACACTCCTTCTCCTCATTATTGGGTTCATCCAATGACAGGATAACCCTAGGGGTGATTCCTAACCCAAGAGTAAATAAATAAAGGAGTGTGTGTGGGATTTTTTGTCACCGTTGGGGAATCTATTTTATATTAAGTCACCAGTTCCTAATCTTCAATGATACAGAGAGGTGTGATTTGGATGATGAAGCCTTAGATAGAGAAGGCGTGGAAAATTCAATAGAATCTGGTAGGCCTAAGAGGACATGAATTATTCAATGGGTTTGAGAGACTTCTCGACAAGCCAAGTGGATATCAAACTTCTAAATCACATGGTTGTAAAATTTCTTCCACTCAACAAAAAATTAGTTGTCACCATCAATCTTATGAGATACACGTGTCACCTTTTCCAAGGCATCGTCCAACTTGACCATGCCCTTATCCACCTGGTCATGCAAGCAATCCTTGACCACATATCAGTTCTAGATGGTATTTACAAGTATAATATGGTAAGGTAAATGGTTAGGACTATTTTCGGGCTTAGGTTATAGGGGCTTCTTGTATTATGGATTCTTTATATTCCCCTTTTCCAAAGAACCGCGGAAATAATAGAGGACCTGGGCCTCATTAAAGGAATATGAAAAGTTTCTACTATCCAGGAAGGGAAGTATATGTATATATCCCTTACGAGTGGCTAGAGTATGATGAGGGTTGGATCCTGATTCTCTTTATTAGGAGGATGTGGTTTCCAAGGTGGTGCCGATAGATTCTGTGCTAGGTGAGGCTATGTTTGATGAGTTTTCTGCATTTAGTGATGATTCACTTGATAAGGCTCTTCTGGAAACAACTCTAGTAGTATTTGTTCCTATAACTATATAGAGGTGTTAGCCTCTGACTTGGAGTCTCTTCTTGTAAGAGATGGATGATGCAATAGACATACCTTCTTGGAATTCCACAAGGCTTCCTCAAGGCACTAGGCCTTGTTAGATAAATCAAAGAATCCTCCATGGATCTTATAAGTGATGAGGGTGGGTATTAGCTCAATCTTGAAGTTCCCCATGAAAATTTAAATAGACTCTCTTGGTTTAGTGGCATGTTGAGTGAATATGTGATGTCGTTCCACTGGGCGAAGAAGTATACAACACATTCATGAGAAAGCTTCATGAACTTGAAGAGGTTTACAATAGTTTTCTTGCAAGTGGTTGAACTAAAATGGTTGAGAAACTACCTATGGAGGTCTTCCCAACTAGTGATGGACCCAATGGGTAACTAGTTTTACAATAAAAATACATTCCCTTTTAATTTATGAACAGAGAATTAGATCATCATGGACTCCTACTACTCTAGGGTTCTAAACATGTGTCTAAACCTTGAAATTAAGTGAGCCAGATGTTATAGTGGGTCTTCCATCACATTGAAGGTGGTGAAGGTAAGATTCTTGAAGTCTGGGGGTGCTCTCAAGTCATCCACCTATGTCAGGTACAACTTACCATCCAATAGAATTGACACATGTCATGTCTGAAGGACTTCATGGTGAGAAGTGAGAGTAGCTATTAGATCATCTTGGTAGTGGTTAATATATCAATTAGGATCCCTGATCACTAGTGTGTTGATTGAATCATTAACACAATAGATGAGCTTAATGGCCCATGGAGAGACTTCAGGAGAGGCCTATGGAGAATCTTGATACGGGTCCCGAAAGAGGTTATCATGCTACTTAGGAAGATTTAGCGATGCATACCATGTTTGTTTTCTATGAAATATCACCTCTACTATGTTGGGTTATGTGAGATTACCAGGATCAATTCAGAGAATATGGCCAAAAAAACTATGGCCACCCCTACTTCTCTAGTGTATGAGGGACATGGTCCTACTGAGGTGCACCATAATATGGGCACCACTCAATAAGGAGCTCCTCAATGATCATATTTTGATAAGAAATTTTCTGAAATAATGTGGTAATTGCGGGATCATACTCTATCTTCTGTGCAACATGATATGAAATTGAGGTCTTTAGAGGTCCCTTATCCTTATTGAAATTTTCACTGGTGGAAAATTAAGTCAAGGGTTTCATGAGGCCAGGAATATACCTTTATAGGCTAGTATAGACACTAGTGTGAGGTTCCACCTAATACTGCACTACCCTAGTGGGCGAGTTGTCTCTGTCAGAACCTCCACCGGTGTCTCCATCATTGATGGATGTATTGGGGTTGACCATGTTTATCATAAAAATACTAAATTCATATCACCAATATCATCGGTTAGGTTAGGCTATGGATGGATAGAACTAAAGGGGAGAGTAGAATACTATCCCCAACCCTAGATCTACACTTTTTGGGACACCTCTTCAAGGATTCTATAAAGCACTGTAAATATTTGAATGTATCTCTATTAGAGGGTCTATTAGTAGCCAAGTGAAGTAGTATATTAGGCTATTGGAGGACTTCCATCTCAACCATGCAACAGTACTGATCAATGTATTCAAAATTCTCTCATATTATTTCATAGACCAACTAATAGTCGTAGTGGTGAAAATGCATCGTAAAGATATTGTGGGGAAAGAATGTGACCTGGTCCTCATTGAAGGACTCTATGATATCTATTTTGGGAACCACATTTGGACAGATAAATAATGAAAATTTATCCACAGTTAGAGTTTCCCACAGAGTTCCTTATTTAAGGGTCAGACCTAGCTCTTTGATGGAACAATCTTTGATCAGTGCAGGCTGAGAAACTAGTGATTACAATGATGTAGATCGGTGCAGAAGAGGTCTGGATGATGGTGGATCTACTATATGGGCTGACCATCTACAACATGCTGGGTTGTACCTTTAAGGAGGCACCGACCACATAATTGTGTCCATGTAGGAATGTGTGTCACTCTACTGCCACATGTGAGAGGGTAGAGACACTCATCTGTGGGTATACCAAATTCTCAATGTCGATCAAACCCCTGAATATCTCTCTATGATCTTGGGTAGAGGTAGATAATGAAACTGGTGATTACAAAGATGATGACACCATGAGACTCTATAAGAGATCCAAATATTTATTAACCTTCATGTACCTATAAAAGTATTTAGTAATCTTCTGAATCTCACCATCTAGGGTGAAAAACCTCACCTTTCAGGATCCTACCTCAGACTCTGATGTAGATGGATCAAGTGAAGGATCCATCATTTAATCTCACTATACTTTAGAATTTGAGAAATGAATGAGATTAAAAATAATTTTTCACTTCCTAGAACATTTACTTTGGAAATGGCGGTTCACCATTCTTCCTCGGGGTTGTTCTTAAGGGTAGGGAGATTTGTTAGCATGTTGATTCCCTTTGTACTAGAAGCTGATGGTGTGGGGAGGACCTCTACTTTGGTTGGTTGAGATACGGGGAGGAAATCCACATTGGTTATCATCATAGAATATATTAACTCCACTTTTGTTGTTGTATGAGTGGGGAAGACTTCCACTTTAGCTATTGATGTAGTAGGGAGGACCTTTTCTTTGGTCGATGGGGAAATGGGTATAACCTCTATGCTAAATGGTAGTTGTATCATGGAGAGGCATCCACACTGGTGGGTTGAGGTGCTAGAAGGAACTTTGAACAGCTCAAAATGGACATGGGGAGGAACTCCATGTTGATCAGTGCTATAGTGGGGAGGAACTCTACTTGATATAGGAATGGTGCAAGGAGGGCCTTCACACTGATTTTTTGTGTAATGGGAAAGAACTATGTACCGAGAACCATAAGTACGGGGAGGGAAATCATACTGGATGCTGATGAGGCAGGGATGGACTCTACATTCATCGATTCCAAGAACATGGGGAGTACATCCATATTAATTGTGAGATTGGGGAGGGCCTCCAATCTGGTTGGGGATCATATAGGGAGGGCCTCCATACATGATATCATCCTCACATTCCAACCCGTAAGGGATGCTGGTGATGCTTGTAATTGACATAATTAGTCCAACCAACCTATAAGCTGGATGAGGTCTTGATATTGACTAGGAATTTATGGGTCCCTACACTATAGTAATAGGGATCATTCAGAATTCACTAGGTGTAGAAGGAGACACTAGATCTGTGGAAGATGATTCACCTTGTCAGGTATCCTCTTGAACTTATTCCAAACATTGGAGTTGGGTGATTCAGATCAAGGCCAATAGAGTAGGGGTATATTCCACCCATTCTTTGGGCTTGAGAATAGGTTCTTTTTAGCTCTGATAGGTTCCAGTGGGATCCATCCTTGGTGACTCTTGGGTGAGAGTCAAAGATGGGGTGAATTAGGAATCCCCATCATCCTCGACGTAGTGGAGTAGGTAATAAAATCACTTGTGGTAAAGGCTTTGGTAATGGGTTATTTTTAGAGTAGGGAGAAGTATCTCCCTATCCTTACCTTGGGGGTGGAAGTGTTGATGAGGAATAGATCCATCAAGATCCTATTGGGCCATATCCTTCATGGGAATGATCCCATCCCACTTGTTTCATTGTATGAGGGTGTTTATCACCCTCATTTGTACAATATTCATGGGTGAGACATGGAATGGGTTCCTAGTAGCTGATGGTGTAGCAGAGGTGGTGTCATGTAGTATTTTCGCATTGACATTTCTTCTTCCCCTATGTTTATGGGAGTTTGGTGATTGATTTCTTGTAGGTAGGGCCCTATAATGCACCATGATTCATCTTTTAGTATGGATAAAAGTAATGAAATTACCCATGCCCCAAATTCATCCAATATTCCATGGTTGGAGAGATATATTCATGATGAAAATGTCCTAGACTGAGATTCTCATTGTTTTAATACCCCACTTTCTCATGAGTTTTATACTGAGACCACTATTTGATTGGTAGGTCTTGGCACCAGATATATGCATCCTGTGACGTGCTAATCTATTTAGGTTATGAAGACTTTTATTCCCCATGTTGAGTATAATATCTCACATTGGGTTCATTATTTCTGTTTCTGATGCTTTCCCTAGAGCACGACTGCTGCTGTGTGCTCAATGAAAACTAGCATCAAATTCTGTTTCACTGCATTCCTACATTCCAAAGCTATAAATAATTCATCACTTTTTCACTGATGTATTATCCTTGATCTAAAAGGTATTATGGGATGTCAGTTCCTCCTTTTATATATTCCTTCCTAGAACTCTTCACCATGTACGGGTTTCCCTTATAGAGTAATGTATGTTCATGGAACTATTTCATGTTTCTTTCTATTTGTGGTTTTTGATAAATTACACAGCTTCTTTCTAGATATTTAAAAGGGTCTTGGTAGGGAATAAACCTTTGGTTGGATGAATATTCATGTTGGTAATCACTCTCATGTTTGGACACTAGGAACATTTGTCTCCCGTATTTTTTCCCATAGGAGGGTACCTCATGGAGGCATCTCGAGCGTAGAAACCAATGAATCCTATGTCTATCACAATTTATCTGATGCCAATAGCATATCTTTTAAGGGTTTCATCTCATACATACCATGTTTTGGATGAGGTATCATAATGATAATACTGTCAAATTTAAGGTCTTGTGAAGATAAGATAAATGGATTGATCAGTGAGTCCTATAGAGGCAAGTTAGGGGGTCCATCCCTAGGAGGGAGAACCAAAGTTTACCATTATTTTGGATTGAGCCTTATGGAGGAATACTAAATTCCCTTTTAAGAGGGAAGTGATAAAAACCCACAAAGTTCAACATTTCAGTTTAAGGTTTTGCGATAGGACTCATCCATGCAGTTTAACATCAGGTGGTATAGGCACTTACGATATGAAAGGAGCATCATCAAAGAATAATGTGGGTCTTACACATGGATGATTCCATTTTCAAGAGGATTTATGTTTGTTGGATGGTGTGGGGATTACATGTGGGAGATTCATGGGTGTTTCTAGGAGTAGTGATGATGTGGATAGGTCTTACGAATGAGAGCATCCTAGGTGGATGGAAACGTCTTTCCGAGATGTGGAGGCACAATGAGGAGTAGGGTGGATGTGGATAGAGTGGGTGGAGTGGCTTGAATGGATGGATTGAATGGGTTTTTAGGTTTTTAATGTTAAACTTAAACCATAAGGAGTCCTCCTATGTATCTCAGTTTGTTGGGAATAAATGTCCAAGTAGTTCTAGATGGTTAGTGTGGGATTATATTTAATAGCTTCCCTGAGTGAAGTGGGGATGGGTTGTGATTGGGGATTACAGCTAGAAAATATTATCATGGAAATGGAGTATGTGGTTAGGGATTATACATTGAAGATTCCCATTTAGCTGAGGATTATGCATGGAAGTAGCCCAATGTAGAGATATGATGAGGTTGGGGCTTACACATAGAAGAATCCCAGAAAAAATGGTTATGGATTATGCATGAAGGAATTCCATTTAAGTGGAGTTCAGATGTCATGGTTACATATAACCTCTAATAAAATGTGATTCAGGATCCGTGTGAGAAACAATATTAATTAACAGACTTGCCAGTTTTTCATGAAAGATGCACCGATGAAGTTGGTATGTGGCTTACGCATGGAAGTTTCCCAAGGATGATATCATTCCCTATACGAAGGATGTCATTCAATGTGAGGAGAGTTAAATTATGTGTTAGGGTAGGTGGTATAATGAACATCTCACACCATTCATGCATGGAGCATCCTACATTTTATGCAGTTGGTGAGACTACAGCTTAATTCCATGTGTTGTGGTTTTTGGTTCTAGGCTATTTTACATCATCCAACTTGGAAACAGTGGCTCACTCCATACCCTATGGGCTTAAATAACCATAGAAAATACACCCCTAGGTGTGATATCGCTTCGTAAATGCCAAGTTATAATGATGATAAGGAGTTTATGATAGCGAGGTCCATGTTAGCATGGCTTTGCTGAGAACAAAAATGAATTAGCATACCTATTTTGAGAAGTAAAATGTAGATAAATACATGAAAATAGGGCATAAGAGGCATCTCATGAGGGACCATGAAATCACTATGTGCAATCTTGGAGGGTTTCACGTAATAGGTCTGAAAAATTCATTAGGTTTGAACACACTAGGGGATCATACATAGTGTCTTGACATATAGGAAACCATATATCTTTAAGGAAGGGGTGCACATAAGACTGGGTGCTTACGAACAAGGGAATCCTTTCTCACAACTTTGTAGAGTTGTATGAAAATCACGGATTCTCCTAGAGGAATCCCTTTCATGAAACTAACTTTGGATAGAAGTTGTTGGATGAGGATTATACAACTTTGGGCCCACAAAAGGGAGGAACCACATGGATCCTATCACACAAGATATATACCTTTAGAGTTCCATCCATTAATTATTTCATAGAAGATTAGTATTATGAATAGTAGATATGGAGTTCTACTTATAGAGAATAAACTCGATGAAGGGGGTAATAATAAATATAAAGTAGAATTTTTTTAGACATGGAACATAAGGTTTAGGCCATGGAATAGGTATTCAACACTACTATGAATGTAGAAAGCCTGTAGGGGCCTCATTATATCATAGTGGGCATAAAAGAGACATAATCACTATTTTTTATTACGCATAATAGTTCCATCTTGCATGTGCCAGCCATATCCATTTTGAGTATCCTTAGTGGAAAAGATACAATATACATCATATTTGGCATGAAAGAATATTATTCATGGATTTCATTCCTGTGTGCATCCCATGAAACATGCACACACCTTCCTTGGCCCTCTTGGAATGATCCATTGAGTTGGATGATGGCTTTGGTTTGTCCAAAGATATCCATTTTTGGACTCAAGATGAATTTTTCTCCAACGATGACATAATAAGAAGAAAAATCAGAAATTTCTAGTTATGATGAAGAAATTTTTTCATATCATCAAATGTTGAGGAAACAAGTGGATGTACAAAATGGTATTGGTGATCAGAGAAAAACGTTCCAACAAGAACAACATAAAAGATTATTTCACATGGTTATTTGTATTCAAAAATTGAGCCAAAAGATGTTAATGAATATTTTTACCATCGAGAGTGGATTGATACTCTGGATGAATAGTTGGGTCAAATTTAGAATAATTATAAATTGGATATTAGACCAAAACCCAAATTAGAAAAATATTATTGGTTCAAATTCAGTGTTCTCAAATACATTGAATGAATATGTTGAAGTGATAAGAAAAAAAATATGGATGGTTTTCAAAGGTAACTCAAAAATTGAAGGTACTGATTTTGAGGACACATTTCCTCATATTTCAAGGTTGAAAACTATCCAAATACTTCTTATAATTACTATACAATGAATTTATAAATTTTTTTAGTTTGATGTGAAATCTTCTTTTTTCAGTGGAGAACTTGATGAAGAATTTTATAATTAACACCAGTGTGGATTTGTAATTGGAAAAGAAGAAATTTATGTGTGAAAGTTGAAGAATAAATTTTATTGGTTAAAGAAAGCTCCAAGAGAGTGGTATTCAAAATTGGATTCTTGCTTAAGGATGTTGAACTTTACAAAAAAATGATTTGACAATAATCTCTATAATAAATAAAAAAGGAGATTTAACTCATTATAATTGTTCATATTGAGGGTATTATTGTTTCTATGAATGATGAAATAACATGTGAAATGTTTACTAAGAGATAAATAAGTTGTTTTAAATGTCCATGCTTGTCGTAATGACATATTTTCATTTCATAAAAATCTCAAAAAACAAGAAATAAGTTTTTTATCTCAATTGAATTATTATAAAGAATATATTATGATGTTTGGAATGGAAAAATTCCAAATATGTTTGCATACCAATTTTAGTGGAAACCAAGTTTTCTTGATATAGAGAAGGAATGGAAGTGGATTCAAAATAATTCAGAATTCAGATTGGATTTTTTTATATGTGACTGCTTCAATACCAAATTTTGTTTATGTTATAAATTTATGTGAATGATTCCAAAGTTATCCAATAGAATCTCTTCTCTAAGAAGGGAAATTAATTCTCAGATATATCACAGGCACAACAGATTACCATATCAAATATGATTGATTATGAAGAATTTTTTTTTATAAAAAATATGATTAGGAATTCTATAACTCTTATAACAGATACACTTGAATATATTTATACCACCCAAGATGTAATAAAACTAATGTGGATAAATAATTAGTTGGAATATTTTCTAGTTGAAGTGAAGTTTCCCCTTCTCTTGGTTTGTGATAATAAAATGGATATAAATTTTACTATAAATAATTAGAAACATTCTCATTTAAATTATATTGATATCAAATACCAATTATCAAATTATCATGTGGTGATTAATTAACTCAAGTTAAAATATATTCTTATAATGAAGAAATTTTCTTATATATTCACTAAACCATTACCAAATGAATTTTTTACAAACTGTGGTAGAACATAGGAATTCAACATCTTTACCTAAATGGTTTAGTTATGTGTTTATGTAACCTATTTTATTTTGTCTTCAGATAAATTTGTGAAGGTGGAGAAAATGGTGTTTCATAAATCTAACTATTGGTATGTGTTAAACTTTTTAATGAATCATATATCTAGGGGGAGTTGTTAAAAGGGGTAGCCTGTGAACACATCTTGTGAGTATGTTGATGTTTTTTTAACAGTTTGTTGAAGTTATAGTATGAAACTTATTTCAACATTAATGTGGAAAAAGTTATGAAGTGATAAATGTTTGAAAGTTGTTTGTGAAGAAGTTTATTAAGTCACTACTTATGGACAACATAGTTTTTCTATTAATGATTCTTATTATCAACAATGATTTAACTCATATAGAATTAGAATTTTATATTAGTTACCCATATATTGAGCTAATGTTTTATTATGATTTATTAATCTTGGTTGACAACAAAATCCAATGAGGGATATTGTTGTGACCTTGTTGGATGGATGTTATTTCTTGGATGATAGAAGAAGTTTTTTTATGAATGTTTTTTTATTTTGTTATGATTATGTGAAATCACCTTACATTATATGTTTCTATGATTACCTAAAAAGAGTTTTGGTTATAGAGGAACTTACATACATCTCTTAATAAATTCCATTAATTTTAGTTTTATGTTATGAATATGTTTTCTAGGTTATCTTCATTCAAACTCATTTTTACGAAATGAAGTTTTTCAAAATAGAGTGGGAATATATATCAGATGCAAAAATGTCTTTTGAGATGTTTGAATAAAAATATAACGATTATTTATTGTGATAAAATTTATAAAATTTATAAAATTCAAAATTTGAAAAAAACCCTATGATCCAATATTTGTATAAGAAAGGGTGAGAAAATTATTAGGCTGAAGAAGAATAGAAATATGATTCTCTAGTGTTTTTATGAATTTTATGTTTTTTATACATTGATAATTTGATTGAGAAGAACAGGATGAATTTTTTTTCAAGATTGCATGTTTGAATATTCTAAATTCATAAGTTTTTAGAAGTGAAAAAATTGATCCATAAGACTTGTAGAGCCCCTCATCAATCCTAAAAGTGGATCCACTGATTCATCATATTGGTGAAGACCCCAGTCCATCAGGTAGGTTCTGAAACTGATAAAAAATAGTATTTAGAAGTGATAAGGAATCATATGAAGAGTTATATATGAGGAGGAACATAAGATCACACCAATTTTAGTGGATGACCAATATTGTTGAGGTTGACTGAGCATAGAATTTTTTGATACCGATGAATTAGATGGGTATTAGAGACTATCCAAAAAGAAAAAATTCAACAATGTATACAACAATTTATATATATCCTAAAGCATCCGAGTGAGGTATCATGTTGTTTTGTTTTCAATTGGATCCAGAATCATCAAATAATGTGTGAATTTAATAATTCATAAAACACAATTACATCAATATGAGGATAATTTTAGAAAATTAAGAAAATAAAAAACACATTGATGTTTCACTAGAATGTTGTTAAAGGTTTCTGAAGTATATGAATGTTTCAATTATCTCTATTGAGAGAAACTTTTTGATTATATGATTCATCAGAGTGAGAAATCATTCATAATTTGAAGTGAATTATAATGAAAAATATTTTCAGAATGAGGGTTTCTAGACATTCAACGTTCTATGCTGAGAAGTTACAAATCTCATTTTCAAATGATGTTCTATAGTAAGAAGTAAGGGGGAATTAAATATGATTATAGAAGAATTAGTAACAGTTGATAAGTGATGATTAATGGAAATATAAAGTTTGAATTTAAGAATTATTCTCAAAAAATTTAATTTTTTTGGGTGGGAAAATATTTTTTGGGTCTTTCCTTTTCTGGTTCTAGTGCACCTATATAAAGGGGTTCAAGTAAAAATAACAATATCATTGTTCATGTGTGTGATAGGAAGAGCGTTGGAGGTTTACTTTCCATGCATAATTTAATGAGGTAATTTTTTTCGATAGATGAAGCGTTTAGAATAAGTTGTGTCTAAGATTTATTAGATCATACCAGGCAATCAAACTGACTAATATATGAAAAAGAAAGAAGGGAATCATAGTGATTTCCAAGAAATAGATTAAATTTTTTTCCAGACTGAATAATCAAACTAAATAAATGGAGTTGGTGATTGAGTTGAGTTTTTTTGTGAAGTGTAGATAAAGTTTTTCTACCAACTACTGCATAAAGAAGTGAATAATAGCTGTCTTAAGAATGAAAAAAGAGGAATTTATTGAAGCAGCATAGTGAATTTCTTGGAACTAACTAGTGATTTTTTCTAATCATGTTACAAAAACATATTTACATAATTAATCCTAGAAAAATCACTTGCACTATTTTATTGATCATAGTGCTACATAGGTGTAAGGTTATTTACTACTTGTTTCATCCGTACAAAGGTATTTTTTGGTGGATTGTCTGGTATTGGATTGTTTCCAAATCAAGCCAAGGAGTATCTTCTTTTATTGAGTAGTGAACCTTGTAAATACTAATGTACCTTTGGATGTGTCAATGTCTGGTTTTCATAAATGTAAAAAATATTTAACAGGAGGTAAAGGTTATTTTTCAAGAAAGATAACATAGAGGAAAAAGATATTATTGACTCACTACCTTCCCCTCTAGGTGACTACGTTCATCATGGTTACTTTTTTTCATGATATTCAATTATAACAAAAATGAACCCCTTATCTTTATGTGGTGCAAAATGATTCTAAAATAGTGGTAACTAGTTCATATTTAAAAATTATTTTTTTCTCCTTATGTTGTTTACACTGATACATATGTTTCTTTCACTTTACAACCAATATCACCTTTAATATATTTACTTTTTTATAGAAACTATTTATATGAAACAATGCACAATTATCCTCCAGTATCAGTTTATATGATGCTAAAATTCACAAACATATATATATATATATATATAAATATATATATTACATATACCTATAGTCTTTAACTGGGTATGCCAAATAGAAAAAACTCATAAAAATAAAAAATAATGATGAATTAACAAATATAGAGATATTATAAGTATGGAAACACAAATAATCAAAGGCAACAATCGTTTTAAAATTATCTCCATTTTTTAAAATAAAAAATTCAATGGTCTCCACCCATTTTTATAAAGATCAAAAAGTAAATAAAATATAAATATGACCATGTTTAAATTACCAATATAAAAATTAATTGTTTATGAATGAATATGTGTATGAATCCCTCCAAATGTAAAATAGTAAAAGCATAGAAAATAATAATCACTAATGGAGTAATGTAGTATGATTAAGTAGCCTGAAATACCATATACACAATACCCAAAACTTCAACTAAAAATAAAAACAATAATATATGAAAAGTAAAAAAATTCCTCTTAAATTCATGAATAATTAAAAAATATACAAATAGTAAATAAATAAATTAATTAAAAAACACTCCATATTTATATAAAATTTCTCTTGAAATGATATGATAATTATTGCACAACATGTGAACTCCAACATTTCAATAAAAAAGACTAAAAATATCTATGGAACTAGTTAATGGTATTTTATGAATTATAAAATAAATGAAATGAATTAAAAAGTTACCATCAGAGAAGAAAATTATTATAAACCAACTAATATAATGGAAAATACATTATCACATGAAAATAAAATAAAAACATGAAAATAATATTATTCTCACATAGTTGAATTCATAACTAGAATTCGTATTTATGGTGCCTTAATAAATACAATACTTACATGACTAGAGTGGTTTTAGTCCCACTGTATTCATCGTAGTACCATTAGGAACCCAAACGAGGTAAATATTTTGGATATTGGAACTCACTAAAGATGTAGTAGTAAATACATTAATGCATCCAAGTGACAATGTAAAACTGTCCTAACAATAGGATACAAAATGCTCATTTAAATCGCATTTAAAACAATTAACCACAAAATTAAAAACAATTATATTAATTCAATAATCAAACTTCCTAAAATGAATAAGTTTACCCTATCTTACACAATAAATAATCTTAAAAGAAATAGGCTTTCTCAAACAATCCTTTTCTTCTATAATTTTGGCCAAGTTACATCTATGATTTTCATTATATTTTTAAAAATAATTAAATTAATCAAAAAAATTATCTTTTACACTAGAAGAAACAGGTTTAAATTTATATTTTGTATATTTAAATTAAAAATATCATCAATAATAACTATTATTATTTAATTTTTATCTTCACTATTTGTTGAAATAATATCTTTGAAGTTCTTATTTTTCTATTTGATTTTCAATGCATTAAAGTCAACCATATTTGTCTCCTCAACCAATCCATTTTTTTCCTTTTAAAATTTCAAATATAAATCATAAATAGTGAATATAATATCTTATAACATTTCAACATACTCTTTTAAATATTTTACACAAGAATTACAAAATCTTGAGCCAAGGATAGAATAAAAATCAGAATCAAATATGGAATTACTGACCACATGTATGTTACCCATCAAACATATATTTCTAGGATTTTTTAATGATTCATTCGGACTACATGAAGAGCATGAGGGGGAAGGTGTAGATGATACTATATCATGGTTACCCATATACCACTGATTATAAATCATATTATACAAATTTACTAAAAAATTTATGTGTTCACCTTATTAATATGACCCTATAGTTATAAGAGATTTATTTCCATTTAGTTTGTATACATTTTCATTTTTATTATTTTGGTTTTCTATTTACATGTTTCATGATTCTAGTAACTAAATCATATAAGTTTTTTTCTCATTATATATATATATATCAGATTCTCAATTTTATTAGCTTTCCATTTTTCTCCAAAAATTTAATTCTCTAAATATAGGTATCTTATGTTATTCTAAATCTCATGAATAGTGTAAAAATTATATATATTATCAAACAAATTCCTTGAAATGAGTAATACAAAATATTGAAACCGTTAAAATTAATATCATATTTAACAATATATAAATCTTTCAGAAAAACTAGATATAATTTTAGAAAAATAGGAGGCTTTATCATAACATACGATTTTATAATATCAAGAAGTTTAAAATAAAAACCCATACATATTTTAAACTAATAATTCTAACTATAATTAATATATAGTTGAAATTTAATATTCAAATAATAATCATTCCCCAAGTAATACATTGCATACAAATAAAATTCAATTAGTCTTTATAAGGAATATGATACATGTTATCTCTAATGAAAAATAAATTAAAAAATAAATCATAGTAAAATAACAAAAAGAATATATTTCTATAACACCAATTGTTAAGGTATTAGAGTAAAAAAAATAACATAACTCTTGAAATGGATTGATCAAATACTAAATCTTAGGTACCATTAAAGAGAAGGAAAATATAATATAGGATGTGGGGGAGTGAATTATCTATTTTAAATCAATAATATTAACTTAAAAAATAATTATCTATATATTATATGAAAAGATAAAACCATTCTAGAAAAAACTGGTTGTGTTGTTAATGTACGATGAGTGAAATAAGTAAATAATAATAATGAAAGCACATGATATTTATATTAGTTTTGACTACAAAGTGACTATATCTACTCTTCACACTGTAAACCATAAGAGAATGGATATATACTATGATTTATATCACTTATAAAAGAGATTTTGAACTCTTAAAAAGTTGTCTCTTTGCACACCTAGAGGCATAGACACAAAAATTCATTTTATAGGTAATGATATAACATTGAATTTTCATCAGTGTAGACCCAACCAATAATTTCCAGCAATACATTCACAAAGTATAATTATAATAAGTGGAGAAATATTTTTTTAGATCTTATAATTAGTTCTATATCTTTTATACCAATTATCCCACTACTAGTTTTCTTCAAATATCTTATATATATATAATATGGGTAAAATATTCAGTTTAAACTCCATGATTTTTTTCATAATTAACAATGTGTACTTCAAATGGATATTTCATTAATTCTTATCAATAATCCTAAAATCACAATATTTATATAATAAATGAGTATATAATGTTATTATCTTATTTGAAGTGTTCCTACATTAAAAGATAATTAAAAACCTATTATTCTACTTCATATTGTAATATATGGATTCTAATTTTTCTAGTGTTAACCTCTTTTTTATAATATTAATGAAAATTTAATCTCATAAATTTTTTATCACAAGTGATGTGGCTTTTCATCTACTATATCATAAACATCATCAATATGAGTCATAAACCCCATTTTATTGAATTAGACGCGAAACTACTCATGGATGATATCTTATTGTGTAATGATGAACTAATATTATGACTAGTATCTTTATGAAACACTATTCTCCCTGTGTTATTCATATTCATTTATCAAGTAACTCATAATGAATCCATCCTCCATAGTATTCTATTATCATGTGAAGGAATCCCTTCATCTTTTGTGAAACATAATTATTCTAGCACATATGTAAATGATTGATACATAACAACAATGATTTAGGAATTCCATTCGGAAAATGTGAAATGATTAAAATAATGATGTAACATTACAACCTTTCTTTCCTTACATAGGTGTAATTATTTATTAAACTAGTTATATGCAACATTGGATGATTCTCGACTAGTGTCACTATAATGTCCCCCAGATTTTACCTTTTTTCATTTAAAACCCAATGCATTAGATAGATTGTTACACATGAAACAAAATACTAAAAAAATAATGATAATTTAAAATAATGTAATATTATTTACAATTATAATATAAATGTTAAATTAGTTAGTATAAAAGTAAGTATCCATATTATGAAATCTATAAAAAAAATAAATGACAATGGGTAGAAGATGTCTCTCTCCCAAATCTCTTTTATCCATGTTTGGAAAACAAGTATCTTCAATTGGGTTTGACATAGACAAAGCTCATGACTAAATCATAAAATTATGGTATGAGATAAATCATAAATGAGAGAAGTTTGATCTTGTGGGGATTTCCCTGTCATTAATTCTATCAAAATCACTACATTTTACTACCACCTGTGTATACCTTGTGATTGGATCTTATGTGGATATATTCAAGGAATATTTTTCTAGAAATTAGGATTATATAAACATGTTGTTATTATTTTAATAATCTATTTATCATGTTTATTTAAACATTTTTCATTTTTACATTTAAATAAAAATCATTTTTATCTACCAATTCAATAAAAAAATTAACGAGGTAATTTCATGTTTTTTTTCTAAAATTCGATTTTATAATATCTATTTAGCAAAAATTAATATTATATATATATATATCATATGAATAATATAACACCAATAAAATTATTATTTCTTAGGAACTAATAATAAAAACAATAAAAAGTTTAAAAAGTTTTTTTAATCAAAACATTATCGTTCTAATTAATAATGTTTCAGTTTAAAAGTTTAATTCAAAAATTTTCAATTTTTAAATTGTCCAAATTAACTTCATTTTCTAATTTTAAATGAAAATATTATCTGAGGATCAATTTTTAGTACCTTTATAAAATAATTGATTTTGAAGTGAATAGTGCATACCAATATATTTTGATAACACTATCACTTTATGACTTTATCATAATATAAGAATGAATTATATATATATTTTGGTAAAATTTATATAAAAATATATTTAAAATTTAAATTAAATCATTTTAAGATACGATTATTGATTTATAAAACCCATGTTTCACATTTTCAAAACTGAAGTAATATTTTACTCTAAAAATAATTTTTATCCACTTATGATAAAAATATGGTTTAATCACTTGTATAAATTAAAAATAATAAAATATATTTATTATACTATATAATAATTTTAATATTAACTAATAAGTTCAATTTCTTTTTTATACATAAAAATAAGATTTCTTGTATTAGAGTTATTTACAGTGATAATGGTAAAACTATAATTTTCAAGGATTTATTTTAGTTGTTTTGAGTATTATTTATCTTGCTAACTAAAATAATTTTTTTTTAAATTATGGGTTTAATATGATTATAAAAAAAATAATTATATTATGAAAAATTTAACTGGTAATAAATAATAAATAGTAATTTGCACATATAATTGTTAAAAACCCATTTTCCTATAAAAACAATTTTTCAATTATAAAATGTTTTAATATAAAAGTTATTTTATATTATTTAGAAATTTTATTATAATATATGAAGATTAATTTTTGGGCTATGATAATCTATATTTTGAAATATGGGTTATTTTATTTTTTTTAGTAAAATAAAAGTTAATTGGGTAAAAACTAATTACTCGAGTAAAAAATGTAAAAGAAACAATAATGAGTAAATGAATTCAAAAATTGTTATCAGATATGTGTAAATAAATCATTGAGTCCTTATCGATAAAATATAACCCAAAACTATATTATTTATAACTATTGGATCCATTGAACCGTTAATAGTGGAATGATACCATTGAAAAGTAAGGCATATTTAAAAATAGACTTTTTGTTCACTAATAAAAGTGGACTAATTCCACCCTTTAAATTCCCTATATTCAATTTCAGTTTTTCATTAATCCCTTAAAAATTCAACTATAATATAAATACAATGCACATCCAAAATATCATATCCACTATAATTTAACCTCATGCCTTCATTTTCAAGGATACTTTTAAGATAAAATTCAAGTTCCCAATGCGAGTATTTCTTAATTCTTATACATTTCATATATATATGTCCTTTAAAAACCTATATGAATAATAGAAATAGAAATAAATAAGTGTATTTTTTAAACTTCAATGTTATTATATTAATGTAAAAAATATTATTTATTTTCTTCCATCCACATTTAAAAAAACGAAACATCCATCGTGAATTAGCACGAACTGCTACCTCCTGGAATGACATTTCTGTTTCTCACCACCACCTATCTTCATTTGTTATATGTATAAAATTGAAGAATAAATTTTATTTATATAATAAAATTATTATTATTAAGAGGTAAATTATTATTAATGTTATTTCCCTCTCTTTAATTGTTAATTGAAAACAGTAATAGTGTGTTGTGTGTACTACTACCCTATGATGTAAGCTATATCATTTTTCTTATAATTTACCAAAATATAATTAAAATATATTAAAATTTTATTTAACACATAAAAAAATTAATAAAATAATAATAATTATTTAATAATTATATTATCTCAAAAGGATAACTTTTATAACCATACTCATCAATTTGTAATGGTATATTTATGTTTTGATTTGTTTAACCACCTAAATGAATAATGATATAAAAATATATCATGGATGACTATATGAATATAAATTATATTGAAATTTTAATTTTAAAAAATAATTATTTTTTATATTTTTTAAAAGCTTATTTTAATTATTTAACATATTATTAAAATATCATCCTAATTCATTAAAATTACCAAAATAAGTGGACACCAATTCCATTTTAAGGAAAAAAACTCAAATAATTAAGGAACAGGACAAGATATTTATAATTAAATATTAGTAATATATTCTAGTACATTTTATGATCTATTGATAATAATATTAGTATCAATAAATTGGTATTGAAATCAAAATAATAAATAATGCATGAAATAAATAAAGTTAATAACACTTGAGGATAAAAACATGTAACAAATAACTAGTATATTCAAAATAGATTTCCATAAATGATGTATATAAATGGAAATGTATATCTATATGTTTATAAAATAAAATATTAACAGAGTTATGTTTGTTTAATAGGAGGTTGGATCACATTATACTATATAGAATTAATGGTAAGTAGTTTTCTTAATTGAAATATTTTCCTTGGGTAATAATCACACGTATTTGACTTTAATATTTCATGATTAATTTATTATAACTTATGAACATGTAATAATCTATTACCACCATATTTATAAGTAAATAATCATCCAAATCAATGTATTATTCCTTTATGAATCTCTTCTTCCCTAAAAGTGTAATTTCATTATGAATAATTCTTATCTCTTGTAAATTAAATTTCCCACCAAATCCATTTTTTTTACTTCCCAAAAATGTTTTACTTTATTTATTGGATTAAAAAACTGTTCTTGTCTTCTATGATCCCTACATTTCCCATTATTGATTTTAAAATAAATTTTCTTTTATAATTTTATCAATGTGAGAATTCAAAAAATGTAATTTAAAATATTTAAAAGGATTTTCCTTTTCACAATTTTCTTATTTTCATTTCTACTTCACATTTTCATATTTTCCTTGTTTATTTCCATGGTACCATTATTGGAATTTTTTTAGGACATGGTTTAAAAGTTATTATCTTTATCTTCAAATAAAAAGTAGAATATAACATGGAAATAATGTGTTTCTACAATTTTATTTAGAAAATTTTCCAATGGTGTAATGTTTCATACATTACCTTATATATTTGTTATTTTTATATAATTATTTCATATGAACACATTTTTTTTTGTTTCAATTGATCTATTTTTGAAAATTATTTTTATGTGATACAATATAGAATAATTATGATTCTAGTTTTCTTCCCATGGGATCTTTATAATTAGATGTAGAATTTGATTTTGAAGTGGCACTCATATGTATTTAAGATGCTTATTTTATTCCTTAATCACCCTCTAATTAATTGGTTAAGGTTTTATATCTCAATAGATTGTGAATCATGGATATACATAGATTTTCTCAAAATCTAATGGATGGTCACACTTGTATTTTTCACAATTTAAATGGTGAACATGGTTTTCTTGTTCATTACTAAAAGAGTGGGAAGGATTGAGTTATAAAATAATTTTTTTCATATTCATATTTTTATGAAACTTCTTTAAACTTTTTATAATTTTCAATCTATGAAAAATGATTATGCCATGAATTTTCTAATTATATTATGAATTATTATGTTTTGATTTCATATCTTCTTTTATTAATGTTATATGAATTTAATCCATGTTTTGAATTTTTTTAATTATTTATACATTTGTATTTCATGAATCTTATTTATCAATCATGTTTCATTATTATAACTTATTAATCCATTATCTTTTAATCAGATATTTCTTTTGTATTCTTATTTTCACTCATGAATATGATCTAACTAAAATGAATGGATGATATGTTTCAATTAATGAGTGTTTGAGTTCACCCCTTTCTTATAATTTTATTCCCATGTATTTGAAGATGAGTATTTCATATGAGATATTAGAAGGGGGAACATATAGTTGAGTGGTTATAAAGAAATTCTAATAAGTATTGTTAAATAATTTATTTATATGGATAATCTACCATTACACTAAACTATTAGTTATATAGTTTTTGAAATTATTTTTGATATGGAGTGTTTATTCGTAAAAAATAATTATATAACTATATTTATGTATCTTGGTTTTCCTCTATTGGTATAAAATATGGGTTTCATTATTTTAGGGATTAATTTATATAACTTTAGGAAGAACCCTTGGAATACATATATATATTGGGAAAAAGACATATTTTTGTAACGTAGACATTGTGTTGTCTTACTAGGAAATAATATCCTTTTTTAGATAATAGAATGTGTATAAAACTATGAACAATATACACCTAGTCATAATTACCAAAAAATATTATATTTTATCATGAACTCAATATTTACTCTAGTGTATTATGATTGGTTCTTGGACTGAACTCCAAGCTAGACACTCCCGAGGTACATGATTTGTTTAATAATTTTCTCTCTACAATGAATTATATAGGATTTATTATGTTAATAAATTAGGTTAAAGAATATTAGAGAACCCAACCTAAATAAACAGAGATTATACCAAGAGTTATTTAAGTTGAATTGAAAACTAATATAATAATCCCAAAAATTAGGCCACTATAAGGATGAATTTATCATTCAGTCATCTAAAACTAATTATATTATGGTCTAAATTTATTATAATTAGTAATTAACTTCTTTTAGTTTTTGAAATGTATAAAACCTAAAGGAAAAATTTTAAAAATAGATTCCACAACCAATGTAATGATTATCCAAATGAGAAACCAAATGATATAAGAGATGAAGTGAGGAATGATATGATTATTAAAAAATTGTTGTAAAAAATCATGAATACAAATGACTGTATATTTTAGTATCCAAACTCAAAAAATAAGATCAAGATGGAGTTTAATGGATGTTTTGGTGATGAAGATGGTGAAGGCAAGAAGATTCAATTTATTTCATAAAAAAATGTTGGAAAATTCTCCAAATAAAATGTATAAAAGGAACAAGGAGATGTATTATATGTACAAAAAGAGGGACTATATTAAAAAATTAAAAAGGAAAATTGAGTTAATCGAATGACATAGTGAAAGGTCATAAAGTTCTTCAAGGTTTAACTGTAATTCTTTAATGTATTAAATGAGGGAAACATGCCAATTACCCAGATGAATGATTTAATTGATGAGATAATAAGGAAAATATCCATCAATCAATTCAATGACTAAGGGAACAAGGGAATTCCCATGAAACAATAACTACAAAAGTGAGTTTTGAGAATGATATTGAGTAAAGAACCTTGATCACACACATGAGAACTATGAGTGTTTTATTTGTGTCTTTTCCAACCCACTTATTTACTTTTAATTTTTTTTCTATGAATATTAAATCATCAAGTAAATAAATAGATATTTATTATTTAGTAAAAGTTTATTGTGTAATGTTTATAGTTACCTATCTTTATGTTTATGGTAATGTTCCTCAGAAAAATACTATTAGTCTCCCTTTATATTAATTTTAAGTGATCTTAGAAATTATTTAGTTATCTCCATATATAATATATATTAATTAAATGAAGATATAATATTTTATTTTGAAAATGAACATATTATCACTTATAAATATATGGGTGACATTTAACTCTCGAGGAAAATTTATTTTGTTATATAGGCCTTAACCCCAATAGTGAGGAGTATTTAGCTTAAATGGTTAGAAAGAAACCCCATAATATGATATGTTTTCTAGGAATAAATATATGAGTTTCTTATACTTTCTAATGTTAATGAGGCTGATGACTATTTAAAAAATAGATCATGGGTCATGTATATCTTAATAATATCTTTAGATATTTCATTATTGGGTGATAATTAAAATAGTAAGGATGCAATTTTTATCATGGGGAGACTATAATGCCACAAGATTTTAATTTTGTACCATCAAAACCTAATTCATTAGATAAATTATTTCACATGAAATAGTGAAATAAAATGAAAACGTGATATATTAAAACAATTTTTTTTAATTTTGTTTTTTATAAGATAATATATAAATTAGCATGTATAAAATTAAGTATCTATATAATAAAATCTATGACGGAGAGAAAAAGAATCATGTAGTGGATTTTTGCCTTATGAAGTTCATTTATTTTATTTTATAAAATAATTTGCATCACAATGTTTTTCCTTAGAATAATTCCATGAATAACTCTAACAATTATGGTAGGATCAAAATTCTATATGCTAGAATTTAATGCTCATGGAGATTTCCATGTGATCCATACTAGTAGAATAACCACCACTGAATACTACTATAGAATAACCTATTCATTGATCTTAATTTGATATCATGATGACATATTTTAGAATAAATTAAGATGATATAAATAGTTTAATAATAATTCAATAAATTATTTTACAAGTTTTTCATTCCGACTTTTAATGAAAATGAAACTATATCTAGTAATTCAAATATAAAATTTATGAGATCGGTTTACATTTTTTATATAAAATATAATTTTATAGATTCTATTTAATGAAACTACTAATTTAATATATATTTTTATATATATAATATAAAAATATTTTATTAGTAATTGAATGTAACTAAGTATAAGAACAGCTAGAACATTAAAATGTTATTTTCGATTAAATCAATTATCATTATATATTTACTATTTTAATTCAAAAGTTTAGTTCTAAAATTTTAGAATTTCAATTTTAGAAAATTAAATAAATTTTTGGGCTTATGAACGAAATATTATTTTAAGATAATTTTTTAGGTTTTTAAAAAAATATTTGATTTTAAGAGAATAGTGAATAAATACCGATTTTGTCAATAATGTCACTTTATGAAATTATCATAATATAAGAATGACTTATAAATATTTTAAAAAAATTATATATTAAAATATATATTTAAAATTTAGACTAAATAATTTATAAATAATGAGTTAAATTTTATAAAACCCATGATTTATGTTTTTGAAACATAATTAATATTTTAATCTAAAAAATATTTTTCTTCGATAACATTAAAAATTAGTTTTCTTCACTTGAAAAATTTAATCTAAAAAATGATTTCATATTTTATATCATAATTTTGATATTATTTAATAAGTTCAAGTTCATTTTTTGGCATAAAAACATGATTACTAATATTGAATAGAATTACAATGATAATGGTGAAATTGTTATTTTCCAAGATTTATTTTCTTATAATTGTGTAATTATAATCTTATAAATTATATTTATATACAATAAATAATGAATATAATATGATTTCTAAACATATAGATAACAATATTAACACACATTTCTTTTGTAATCAATATGAAATAACATCAAGAACACGTAATAGTTAAAATATCTTTTTCCTAGAAACAAAAATTTCTCTATATAAAAAATTATTTATGTTAATAGTTAATGTTTTATTATTTAGAAACTGAATTAAATTAAATGGATATAAAATTTAGGTTACTGACACAAAAATTTAATAAGATTACTTATTTTATATTTTTTAGTTAAATAAATTACTTAGGTAAAAACTAGTTACAAAAGTAAAAAATAAAAATATAAGAAGTAAAAATATAAGATAAAATACCCTAAAAATGTTTCATAAACATATGTAACTTATTAGTTGAGTATTAATATACCCAATATCACCAAAAAATCCATTATTTTTAGCCTTTTTCTTCATATATCCTTGTAAAGTTTAATGATATCATTCAGAAGTAAAGGGTATTCAAAATAGTTCCCTCTTTTAAATTATATAAGGGGATCACTTATACGATTTATATGAACCACATTCTATTTTAAAATTTGTTGAAACCCAAACCCATTTCCAAATAATATATTTATTTTTCACGTCATAAGTCCCTTTTTCCCAAGAATTAAACTTATAACCATAACTTTTAAGGATACGTTCAAGAGAATGTTCAAGTTCCCAATACAAGTTTTACATAAAACGTAACCATTACCTCTTAATTAGTAACTTAAAAAAATATCCCAAAAAATTAATTTTAATGAAATAATTATCATTAGTATACTATATTATTATTATATTAATGAAAAATCTATTATATATTCCCTTCCATCAACTAAAAAAAGAATTTTAATTGTACATTTGTGCAGATTACCACCTCTAGGATAAAACATCTTATGTTTTTAACCACTATATCTCTTCATTGGTTATAAGATTGAAATTTATGAATTAATTAGAATTATATATTATAATTATTATTATTAAGAGAAATATAATAATCCAACTTATTCCCCTCTCTTTCAATGAGAAATGAAAACATTAAATGTGCATTGTGAAGATAACCACCTCTAGAGAGTAATATATATCATTTTCCATCAATTATCATTATTATTTATTAAAGTACCATAATATCAAAATCACCAATGTTAGAAATAATTAATATCATTTTTCTTTTTTAAAAGTGATATTATTTGAAAATGTACACATTTATAACCAAATACATCCATTAATTTTTGTCTATCCATGTTTGGGTAGGTTTAAACACCTATAAGAATGATGATATAAAATTATATCATGGATGACTATATGATCTTAGTTAAGAATTTATTATATTTTTATAAGAAAATAATGTTTTTTATAGTTATTGAAATGTTATATTATTTATTTAATCTTTATTTAAATATCATCCTTCATCACTAAAATTACCAAAATAGGCCAACATAGGTTCCATTTGAACACAACATAACTAAAACAATTATTAAATGAGATAAAATATTTTTAAATTTATATAATTTATATATTATTGTATCTTACAGGATCTAGTATTGATAATTATTTTTAAAAAATTATATTTATTTAAACTTACATGATAAATAATGTGTGAAACAATGAAATTTTATAACACTCGATAGAAAAAAATTGATAACTAATTAATAAATTCATAATAAATGGACATAAATGAGATATATAAAAGTTAATTTATAATAATAAGGTTATAATATATAAAATTAATATATTAATATGTTTTTAAATAAAGTTTTAGTGCATTCAACTAAGTGGGAATAAAGGTAAGGGGTTTTCTTGATTTAGATATTTTCCTTGGGTTATAACCACTCCTCTTTTACTATAATATTTAGATACCAATTTATTCTACTTTTTTATGATGTTATGGTATATTTAATCCATATTTATAGTGAATTTTTTTTTCAAATCAATTATTTATCCCATAATGAATATATTTTTTCATGAAAATTTTACTTCATTTAGAATAATTCCCATCTTTAATAAATGAATTTTTTCTCAATATCCATGTCTTTAATTTCTGAAAATGTTCCAAATTCTTTATTAGAAACTAAAATTGGTTTTATCCCCAATGATACTTATATTCTCTATTATTTATTTTAAAACCAAGGTTTCATTATCCTTTTAATGAAGTGGATATTAAATAAAGGAATTTTGAAATATTTAAAAGGATGTTTCTTTTTATGATCTTATTATTTTAATTTCTACTTAAAATTTATTCATTTAAATTAATTCATTTCAAGTAAGAATTTTTGAAATATATTATAAAGATATGGTTTATTATGTTTTACCTTTATTTTCAAAAATAATTTTCAGTAACTCATAAATAATTTCTTTTTAAGATGTTATTTAGAAATGCCTTATAATAGATTAATATTTAATAAATCATCTAAAATGAGGAATTTTAAAATAATCCTTTTCTTTTACCATGTTTTTTCTATCAATTTATTTTTTATTTAAAAATTAAATTTATATAATACTATATAAAGAAGCTATAAATTTCATTTTTTACACATGGGTTCTTTCTAATGAGATGAATTCTTTGAGTTTTATGTTGCACTCATACGTATGAATGATGGTAGGTGGTGTCCTATATTTTCCTCTAGTTCATTAGTAAATGTTTTATATCTCATGATATAATGAAGTGTATACAAACTCATATTTTTTAACAATATAAAGAGTGGAAAAAATCACTTTATTCATATTTAAAGAGTAGAAATACTTGGATTTTATTGGAACTTAGGGTTTTTCATAGCTGGAAAAGGATTGTATTTTGTGTTTCTTATCAATCCAAACAAGGTTGATCAAGGATTTTTAACGTCATGTGATATTATAATTTAGGTGGATTTAGTTTTGAAGGTTTCATTATGTCCTTGTTTTTGCTAAATTTTTGTGGTCTGAAATCTGGTGGAAGGGATAATTTTCTTGAAATATGTGTTTCTAGGAATACCTATTAAAAATATGGAAAATGCATTGAAGTTGTGAAATTTTTGGTCCATGGTTGTTTGGAGATTCATGAAATAATGTCCCATGAATTAAGGATGAGGAATGAAGGAAAAAAATAATAATTTATGTAATTACGAGATGTTTTCTAATAGAAATTTCCATGATTATTTCACAAAAAATGTTGTTTCTTTAAAAAAATGAAGTGTATCCCAACATGGTATTGGTGAGATTTGATTTTACAAAAAGGAGATGAAATGTTAATAAATATTCATGTAGGGACCCATGATTGACGTACATAAAAATTACATTACTTTTGTGGAATACTGAATACCTGACACAAACAGATGCCCAAATAACATTTTAGTTTAGTGTATTTGGAAACATGGAACATAATCTTCTAACATGGTAAAATACCTTCAAGATATCCCCTAAAGTTTAACCCATTTTGTTTTCCTACCTAAACCCTTTCTTTATATCTTAGGGAAAATAAAATATAAAAAGGGTGAGCTCAAATGCTCAGTAAAGGTAAACATGGAGAACATAAAACAAACCATAAACATAAGAGTGAACAAACATAAACAAAAAGTTTTAACATCAGAATATTGAGTTATGAAATAAAATTTTTCAGTATATAAGGTATATATCATAAAGGAACATTATTCATGATAAAATATCACTAAAATAAAACATATAATTATTGAAACCCATTAAGAACATAATATGATTTCTATAGTAGCCAAGGAATTGCTACCAAGAGCATCAAAGTGGATGAATTCCATTACTGAACTGGGCTTACTTATCATTCCATCCATGTATTATTGAACTAGATTTACTTGTCATTCCTACCATATATTACTAAACCATATTTACTTTCTATTCTATCCATGTCTATCTCATGAGATATAAATCTTTACTCAATAAATTGGAGGGATATATAGTTCCCAACTATCTTATAATGAAATAATTCTTCCATTTTCCACAAAAACATAAATCATTCATCGTAGAATAACCCATGAAATAAAATGGGACTTCTAAACACTATTTCATCATAACATAATCCATATAAGATAAATGAAATTCATAAAAAAAAATCCATTATAAACATAATTAAATAAAAATAATAATAGTGATAGAATCATAACCCAAGGTCATTTTAAATGGAAAACTATTTTGATAAAACACTTCAACTTAATTCTTGAGGAAAATATCTTTTATTCTTCAAAAAAGTTTTCTTTTCTCAAAATGTCATGCAATTTTAAAAGAAAAGAACATAATTGAAAATAAAATTTGAAACTTGTAAAATAAGCTTCATGGAAATAAGGAATTATGAATATGTAAAAATTCGTTCATTCCATTTAATATAAAAAAACATTCCCTTCATACTTTTTTCATAGAATTAAAAAAGTAACATGTATGGTAAAAAAAGAAAGATTCCTTCCAAACCATGTAGTAAAACTCAAAAATTGGTAAAAATTACATTAAACATACATATAATAATGGTAAACATTTTATGAAAATTTTATTAGAAAACATGGACATGGATGATAAATACATCCCCAGAAAATACATACAAATAAACAATCTCAGATAAAAATGTGATTGGAAAAGTTATCCCTTACCTTAGGTCTGATTTCTCCCATATGTGCCTGAAACTCCTATATAGTGGGTTTAAAAACCTTATTAACTTATAAAAGATCCATAATAATATTTATGATATCATATATGTTTTACTTATGACTTTATATTACCCACTCATTTTTAATTCCATGTTAAAGCAACGTTTTAGGAAATAATCGATTTATTTATCGTATGTGTTTGGACTTGTTATTCTTGATATTATTACTTAGATCATGATTTGCATACTTAAAAAATGTAAAAAATGATTTATATATCTTATATATTCAGTATATAAATATATATATATATATATATATATATTAGATAGATTAATGAAATAGAATACACCGTTTATAGAGACGGTAGGTCGTACGTACGCATGAACGCTGTCTGAATTTCCTTATTGAATTGAATAGAAGTAAGTAAATGACACATATATATGCATAAATCAATTATAATTACCATGTCATATATTTCATGATTATTTATTATATATACTTTATAATCATTCTTTAATGGTTAACATGAAAAATGAATCTCATCGCGTCATGGAGATGGTAAGACGTACATACGCATGAGCGATGATATCATACCCATAATTGTCGAATGGTATTGAACTGGATGGTGCAAAATATCTCAAAATTAGTATCATTTATAATAATAATATATAGTTATTATTTCAACCATTATACCCATCTGAGTAAGGTGATGATGAAGAACAGATTACCAGATGATATGGAGATGGTAAGTCATACGTATGCACGTGCGGTGATTTCATTTTTCATTGGATGGATAGAAGGGGAAATAGGGTTGTTTCATATTTATAATGAAATATCAGTATATGAGTGATACTAATGTTATTACTTTATAATAAAATAAATAATGAATTTTAAGTACAAGAAGAATGAAATTTGAAAGAATCGGTAGAAGAGATTACCTCTTCCCCAATGTACCTCCGTTAAATTTCCTCTTAGGGCACCAGATTTTGACTATTGGGAAGACCAAAACCTCTAAAATGTAATTAGCTAAGTGGAAAATAGAAATCGGCAGGGTTTTGGTGACCTTGAAGGCTAAAATGGAGTGTAGAGGAGAGGGAGGAGGTTCCCTTTTATAAGAGAGGAGAGGGGAACTTTAGGAAACTCTCAAAATACTAATTTATTTTAAATTCAATTCTGATTAAAAATTGGACAAAACTTATTTAATTAAAATATAAGATGATGTTGGTTCGAATAACAATCATCCAATAATTTCTAAACAAGTTTAAAATATTTTTATCCTTATCTTTTTGGTTTAAACCTTATTTTACCCTTTTTAATATTACTGTGATATCATGTTCTTTACACATTGTGGGTTAATTTAAATACCATACCATGTCAAAAGACCCAAAAAAAGTTATTTATGACATATTTGGACTTAAATTAAAAAAAATTCAAATAATTTATTTTTATGAATTTAATATCATTTAATAAACAATTTTATGTTTTAAGTTATGAATTATGTCAAATTTGGACACTATTCACACTTGACTTTTTTTAAAAATTCATAAAAACAAGATTCCTTCAAACCAAAGGCATTAAATCATCCCAAATATGTCAATATCATTCAGAAAATTCGTAGAGGACATAAAAATGTTCAAATAAAATTTATTTTAATAATTATAATGTAAGAACACGGTTTTTGCTATAAAATACTTTAGAATAATCTTGATGTTATCATAGAGAATCTCCTTCAGACGGCGTGCGATTCTGAGCCTTGGTGTGGCCGAAATTAAATTTTCAGTGCATTTACACTGGGAACGACAAATAAATGGGATAGATATTAAACGGTAACTCAGTTCCTAAATATGAGAGTATAGATGGGTTTGAAATGGGGTGTTTACCCCAGGAATGACATAGAACATGTCGATGCGGGACGTTGGGACCCCTCACCCTTTGAAGAAACATTAAACGGATAAATAAAATAATTAATTTATTCGTTTAATGGTTAAACCCATGTATCTCTTAAAAGGTAGCTCGGATTCTGAAAACTGAGGGCACCGTTGAGTTTGGAGCGTGCCGTTTACCCTAGGAGGGATGTAATTTTCACAGGATCCGGCCTTCTGTGGAAAATGCCACTAGGGGCATTTTCGTACTTTAGTGGCATCAGTCGTTAAATTTTATAACATTCGAATGGAGGCTCAGATTAAAATTCTGAGACCGCCGTTTTTCTCGGGAGGTGGGTTTTACCCCAGGGGAAGCTTAATCCTTGCCTCGAAGAATGTTCGGGTACGGGTCGACAGGTGGGTGGTTATGTGTGTTTTTCTATTTAAACACACCATCCACTCTCTTATCCCCCCTTGGTCGTTCTTTCCTGGCGCAAGATCTCCCAACAAGGATGCACCTTCAAGCTCCTCTTCTCTGGAAAGGCGCGGCGGTCCGGCAGATCATCGGTGAAGCTCCGAGCTACGCCCAAAAAGGTAGGGTCGTGCGTTTACATTTTTAATTCTCGCACCTACTTTGATCTCAATTTATATGCGTCAAATTGCTGTTGTTTTACCGAGCAAAGACCATATTTGTGTAGTATATTTTCTGAGATTTCTGGCAAATCATTCGGATTTAAAATATGAGTTATGAGGGAATCACCGTCATTCGATGAAGATCTGTGGGTTTGAAGTATTTTTCCGGCGAGGTTCCAGCGACTGCGGGCTCAGGCGAAGGCGCTGGCTTCGGTGGCGGCGCAGGCTCAGGCCGAGGCGCGGGCTTTGGCGGTAGCGTGGGATCTCAGGAGGGGATCCGTCTGAGACGGCATGAAAGGGAGGACCGGCCAGTTTGGCTGGTCGCTGGAGGCGAAAACCTCGGGGCAAACAGGGACCCGCATTCGGCGGGTCCTGCTGCACGACGTGGAAGACCGGCCTTTGGCCGGTCTGCTTGGGAGACAAGGACCCGCAAATCGCAGGTCCTGTTGGTGATGAAGACCAGCCTGTTGGTCAGTCTGTGTGGAGAAAACCGGACCCGCTTGGGTCCGGTACTGCTGGGAGGGCCGCGACGTGATGGGCCGAACCCGCGGCTAGGCCCCGAGCCGTCGGATCAGACCGGTCCGGCCAGGGTGAACCGGCCCGGTTAGGCCCCCCTTGCATTCGAAGGGTCGTATCTCCTAAATGGCACGTCTGTTTGACGCGCCATCAGTGGCTGTGGGATCGTGTCGGCAAGGTGGTCTTTCTAAAGTTGGTTCAGAACCTTTGCAGTTTGGTTTCGTTGCTCGAAGGCACGAAATTATTAATGCAATTAATTAATTAATTAATTAATTATTCTTGCATTAGACCTAACTCCTATTTGGGATGTCTATTTGATGTGCCGTCAGTGGAAACATGATCCGAGTCCTCGTGCATATTTTTTAAGATGCCCCTTTCAGTGTTCGGGCTAGAGACAAGGTGTGGCCCCCACATGGCCCGGTTTGCACGTTTTGTGAAGAAATGTCGTTTTTCCACCCGACATCCATTTGAGCATTTGAGCACTAGTTTATGTATGTTTTTTTGATAGAATTGCAATGGTTCAATCTTCCCGCCTTAAATTGGAGTTGAGGAGTGGGCCCCATGGACCTCCTTTTAAGCTGTGTGTAGCGTACTGCGCCTTTTTAATCAGACGTCCGTTCGGGGCATGCAAGGAGTCGTTTTTGGGTGTTTTTCCGAGGGCATTACAATGGCACAATCCTCCTGCTTTAATTTTTCATGATGACGCGGCCCCCACTAGGGTCGTTTTGGGAGTTGGTGGTGATTTCCATCTTTATCACCGGGTGTCTGTGTTCGACAAGTGATTAGTCAATATTATGTACTTTTTCGAGAGGATCGCAACAGTGCGATCCTCTCGTAGCACATCGGGACTGGGAGGAGGGTCCCACATGGAACTGCTCGTGTGCGGTATGACAACATGCATCTTTTTCTCCAGATATCCGTTCCATGAAAGTTAGAAATCTATTTAGCGTGATTTTTTGAGGGGATCACTATAGTGCGATGCGCTCCACTATTTTCGGGACCGAGGCTCGGGAGCATGGGACACTGTTCGGGCATAAAGCGGTGTTGGAGACTTTTTAGTTGGATATCTGTTTGAGGTGAGTAAGTAGTCTATCTCGCGTGTTTTTCCGTGAGGATTAAAACGATATGATTCGTATGGAGGTGTGGAGTGTCACTCAAGATCTCGTTAAATGTGGAAGCATGAAAGGTGCTCTGATGGTGGTTCTTCTAGATTTTTTTGGAAGCAAACCCTTGACCTGTGATCACGTTCAGTCCCATGTGAGTGGAGTTGATGTTTGAAGAGATATGGTTGTTCGTGCTAGGGCCGTGGAGGAAGCAGGTTGGAAAACTTACATTTCTACCCTTCTCAATGGCTTTGGGTGCCATGCGTTTGATATCCTTTGGGCTAGAGATGTGATATAATCTAGGAGTATACATGAATGCTTAGAGGTACATGTTGTAGTTTTTACTGGAGAACATTTGTGTGCTTGGTTCGGAGATGAGTTAGGGACATATGTCGTGTGGGACCCATGTGCGTGCCGTGTTTTGATTTACATATCTTTGATATCTCGCGTCGTAGAGGGTCCCTCTGTTCATGATGGTTTGGACCAGAAGGGTTGAGTGGTTTCTCCTGGTTCTATTCTCAATAGTTTGATCGGCGGAGTTGTTTGGGTTGCTCATCGACTTCTTCAGGTTTACCATCCAGTGGGGCTGGGCAGTGGGTTGCTCATCCACTTCTTCGAGTTTACCCTCCATTGGGGCTGGGCGGTGGGTTGCTCATAGACTTCTTCAGGTTTACCCTCCAGGAGGGCTGGGCAGTGGGTTGCTCATCGACTTCTTTGGGTTTACCCTCCAGCAGGGCTGGGCAGTGGGTTGCTCATTGACATATTAGGGTTTACCCTCCAGCAGAGACTGGGCAGTGGGTTACCCAACGACATCTTAGGGTTTACCCTCTAGAATACACTGGGCAGTGGGTTACCCGATGACTTCTTAGAGTTTACCCTCCAGCAGAGACTGGGCAGTGGGTTACCTGATGACTTCTTAGGGTTTACCCTCCAGTAGAGACTGGGCAGTGGGTTACCCAACGACCTCTTAGGGTTTACCCTCCAGCGGGGCTGGGCAGTGTGTTACCCAACAACTTCTTTCAGACTCATTTCTTTCTACTAGGCTAGTCTTTGGATTTTCTACGTGACTACCGGAGCAGGATCCTTGGTTGTACAGGCCAGTGATGTGATCGCTTTGGATTTGAGAAGAACTCTCGACTGTGGGATAGTGACAAGGTGTGGTTTGACTTCCCCCAGAACTCTCAAGTATGAGGGGCACTTTCCCCAACAAGTCGTGTCCTTGTGACGTGACCTAAAACCATGCGGGCGAGTCAGTGCTGCCCAAATCAGATAGTGTCGATGTGTGGTGATTTGAGCCTCTTGACTTGCAGTTCGGGGCAGACGTGCAGGATGCTAGGCATCGATGGTGTTTACTTTTGGGACTTTTGGCTACTCACTTTCTTGGGTTGAGCTATGGGACGGAGATCCCCTTACGATCTTGTTCAGGTTTCTTGACAAAGCATATATATATGTATACCTTATTACAGTACCCACTCCTTGGGTTTTGTTGACTGTCCTTCTAGGAGAGGCGAAGACACACGGGGTATGCCACGTGCTTTCCGTGTCTAGATTCTCATGGTTGGATGAGTCTACTCTCCTGCTATAGGTAGTAAAGAATCGACAGTAAGTTCATCTTTTCACTGTTTCTAACTCCTTGTGATAAGACGAGTCTTCTTCCTTTCTCTTGTTGGGTTGAACTGTACTCTTTACTGCACTCTCAGTTGTACTCCTTTACTTTTCCCTGTTCTATCTCCTGATCACATCTTCAGTACCTCCTTTGTTTCTACCTCAAGCCTTCGGGGCATCCTACTAAGTAATTTTATACTCACCCTGCTTGGGCTTATCCCAAACTTGGTGTGCCCTTGCAGAAGATGAACAAGTGGGTCATGACTCCAGCGGAGCATAGGAGTTTGAGAGATTGGACTACGTGCGGTGGTCGTAGTCGGGTTCCAGGTGTGGGACTCCCTCAGCTATTTACTTTTGTTTATCTGTTGCCGGGTTGTGGCACTTTACTGGTTGGGAGCGTGTTTTCCCCATTTACTTTCAGTTTACCTTCAACACTTACTATGTACTGTTTAGAGGTCGATGTAAATTTGTGGTTTATTTATAGCAGTTGGTACTTTACTTTTCTTTTTTACTATGCACTTCTGTATTGATTGGGCTGCGTGTGTGTGTACAGGTACATAGGCAAAGGCCTCCCTGAGTTATTTAGCCTTCGGTGCTGGTCTCCAGCCCCTTTCTTATAGAGGCGGGCTTGGGGTAGTTGCGGCTCGAGCCCGGGTAGGGTCGGGTCGTGACATATAAATTCATTTAATTGAATCTTTCATTAATGATGTAATAACTACATCATTACTATGTCATAAATAAATATATTTATCTAATTTTTAAAAATTATAAATAAACTACCATGATGTAGGAAATACATTTATATTTATAATTATTATTTATAGTCATAGAGATCAATTATATAACCCTATATTAAAATCAATTTTTTAAAAGATATATGTTTATGTTATAACTATCTTTACTTTAAATTAATTTTTAAAAAATGTAATTTTCACATCCAAGTGAATCCATGGGGTCCCAAAATCGACCAAAAGATTCTAATGATCATAAATATCTCATCCAATAGGATTATGACACGTTTTATTGTAGTTTTATACTATTATATTATTATTTTTTACCCTTACTTACAAAATTTACCATTTAACCAAGGTAAATAAAAATAATTACTGTAGTTACTATTAATAATGTCCACAAATATAAGGTACCTACTCAAACAATTTGGATCTTCTGATTCCAAATACTGAATCCATTTTTTCCAAATTCAAAACACAGAAGTTTTTTGTAATTAATTTAAAATTAATTCTCATTGTCGAAACCAAAAGGCGGGTTTTATAAAAAGTAATAACTATCAAAAGATTGACATGTGCTTATGTCCAATTTAAATGTGAAATTACATCAATGACAAAAATTGGATTAAATGGTAAATAAATAATCTAATTAAACTTTTAAACCAATTAAAAATATAATCTAACAATATAAATAAATTAGTTGAAAAGACATTTTTGAATTAAACAGCAATATTTTTCACTATTAATTATAATATGAATTTTAGTAAAAAAATAAAAAAAAAATCAAAAAAAGTAAATTTTTTAGGTTCTTATCAAAAACTAAAAAGTTTATTTTTTCATATATAATATATAAAAGAGTTAAAAATTAAATTTAAAATGGTTGCGCCATCAAAAGGTGGCAAAACATCATTTTTTGAAAAATACAATTTTTATCCAAAAAATTAAATTTGTTCTTATATAATGCCTAGAAAATACATAAGACAAATGTTAATGTTATAAGAAATTAAAAATGTGGTTAATATTATTCATAAAGTGTAGTTTATATCTCATAATAATATTTTAATAATATATCATTGTTTAGTGAAACTAGGTATGGTATACAACACAAGCTATCAAGGAAGGTTTCTCTTTCGTGTAACGCAATCCAAGAATAGTGTTACGTATACTGAAATATAATATGGTGTTACATATAGCAGAATCTAATATTGGTGAAGCATACAACAAAATATATCAAAGAAACTAAAAAGAATCTATCTTATAAAATCTCAGGGTGTTACATTCTACCCCCCTTAAAATGAATTTCGCCCATGAAATTTATCAGTTTTATAAAAGGATTACAACTTGAAATATTATTTCATGGAAACCCACATCATAAAAAGGGATACTAAAACTTCATTTTATAAAATTAATGTTATAAAGATAATAGTTACCCAATGTAACTCATCCCTAGGTTTCCATATAGGATAACATAAGTGGGAAGTGAAAGCATGGATATGGAAGTGAAATCTAACCATCATGTTCTGATGGATAGAGATAAAGAATAAGGTTTAGAGGAATTTAACTACTAGAAAGCCATAAATCTGCTATGATTTATGGGACCATATGATTCATCGGATAAGAAGGTACTAGGATAACATTTTTTGTTTCAAGTCCTTTTTCCTAAATTTGATGAATTTTTACAAAAGGAAAAATACTTACATGATTTCATTATAATCTCACCGTTGGTCATTATCTAAACAATTTCCACTTCATATCTTATTTAAAGAAATGAAGGTTATTTTTTCATTCTTGAAGTGTTATCAGATCAGGTGATAGAATTATAGTTCATTCAATCTGTCTCAATAAAAAGGTTAGAATAGGTTATCAAATATGCATAAGTCAAACTATAGTGAGATAATACATTAATCTAACAAACTTCAACTGGAATATAACTTTTACAATCCATAAATGGATAATATTACAGTCCTTCCAAAAATAGAAAATAAAACACATTAGAAGGGGGTGAACTAAATCTACTTAACATTTGTCTCCCATATCTCATTTGGTAGTTCTTGGTTGTCACAATCCAAACATGTGAATACCTTAATATTGTATTCTCTTTAAACATGATAATAACTCTAATTTCTATATAACCATAGTGAAAAAATGAATGCTGTCAAAAGTTAAACCTTTCCACATACCAAAATACCTAAAAATCAATATACTCAAACAATGATATCACTTATTTCTTATATCAGTCATGAAGTCATTAATACTATCAAACATCTCATTATCTCCTTGTCCCTTCATTATGTGCATATCATGTTCTTTCTAAAAATATCTGAATAACCTTTCATGTTTATTGGTACCATTGGACATATACTTTCAAATACTTATGAAAAAAAAGTGTAATAATCCTTAAATGTTTCTTTATTCCATAATACCATACATTATTCTTGATAAACATGAAATCATTTCACTATATTCTTAAACCATCGACCGATATTCATCAGTTTATTCCTCAACACTTCATTCATCTTATATATCATTTTTAGTCTCTTCATCATCATCAGCATAAATACTACCTATATGACCATACTAATTTCCTTCATGAGATATTACCTTAGGGAATCGATTTTCATAATGCATGTACATTCTATATTTATAACATTTAACCGTTGTTGATGTCTTAGTAATACCATTATCCTTGTCTATTGTGTTAATGAAACCCCTTCCTTTGAAATTACTAGCTTTGTGTCCTTCTTTTCCACACCCAAAGCATCTTCCAGTTCCTTTGAAACATTCTCCGTGATGCCTCTTCCCACATGATTTACATGAGGAAAATTGAACTTTCTTTCCTCTTTGATCACCATAAAACTCCATCATTTTTTATTAGCTTCTTTATGAAACTCACCAAAGTTGAGATTATTGATAATATTATGTGACTAATGATTAGTTATAATAAATATTTTTTTCCTTTCAACTCCTATTTCATTTTTATGTTCATGAAGAACATCATTCCATTGTCAATCATATTCTTCATTAACATGAATCCTCCCGTTTTCTACTATTTTCTAAAACCCAAAAAGAATAGCGTGAGAGGAAAATATCATACTAGGGGAAAAAAACATAATCAAGGGGGAGTACATTAAATCTCTAATATCTTAGGTGTAATCCTAGTTTATTCATTATCATTACAGTAATTCTAATACTGTAATCTATACTTATACGTAACCTTAGAGACATCCTTATAAATACCTTAGAAATATCTCTAGGGATCTCACTTAAGTTTTCGCATCCTAGTTTCTAAAGGTTAAATAAACCTTCTCTTTGATACCAATTGTAGAGGCCCAATATTTATGTGCATGGACATTACATTAATTTTCTGAAATACAGAATACATGACGCAAATAGACGCCCAAAGACCATATTAGTTTAGTGTATCTGGAAACATGGAACATAATCTTCCAACATGGTGAATTATCTTCATCATATCCAATAAAGTTAGTCCACTTTTTTTTACTACCTAAAACCTTAATTTATATCGTAGGGAAAAGAAACCATAAAAAGGGTGTGCTCAAGTTTTTAGTAAGGGTAAACATTGAAAATATAAAACAAACAATAAACATAAGAGTGAAAAAACATGAACAAAAAGTTTTAACATCAGAATTTTGATTTATAAAATAAATCATGGTAGTACGTAAGGAATATATCATAAAGGAACATTAATCGTGATAAAATAGAATTAAAATAAAACATGGAATTATGGAAAACCATTAATCATATAATATGATTTCTATAGTATTCAAGGCATTGCTGCCATGACCATCATAGTGGATGAAGTCCATTATTGAACCAGGTTTAAATGAAATAAATATAATCTAATTACACTTTAAAACCAATTTAAAATATAATATAACTATATAAATAAATTAAATGAAAAGTAATTTCTGAATTAAAATTCAATATTTTTTTTACTATTTATTAAAATATGAATTTTAGCAGAAAAAACAAAAAATTGAAGAAAAGTAAATTTTTATGTTCTTCTTCAAAAGAAGAAGATTATTTTTTCAAATAGAATATATAAAAGTGTTAAAAAGTAAATTTAAAATGGGTGAGCCATCAAAAGGTATCAAAACTAAATTTTTGGAAAAATATATCTTTTATTCGAAAAATTGAATTTATTCTTATATCGTGTCTAGAAAATACATAAGATAAATGTTAATGTTACAAAAAAATCAATCTTTGGTTAATGTTATTCATAACAGCTAGTTTATATCCCATAATAATATATTAATAATATATTTTTGTTTAGTGAAACTCGGTATGGCGTATAATGCAAGCTATCTAGGAAGGTCACTCTTGTAAGAAACACAAGCCAAGAATAGTGTTGTGTATACTGCAAGCTAATATTGTGCTTTATATAGCGTAATCTAATATTGGTGTAGTCTACCATAAAAGTAATCAAAGAAAATAGGAATAATCTATCTCATAAAATCTCAGGGTGTTACAATACAACCTCTCATCTTATGATAGTCAAATAAATTTTGGAGAAGGTATGATCTCTATGATTTTATAACGGTTTTACATTAACATAATTTTTATGCGAATTAATAATATTATATGAATATAGGTTTCAAAAAAATAATAGTTTAGAACTAATTTATTGAAAGGAATTTTTGGGGATGAGTTTCTCAAATTTTTAGAGTGTCATAGTATTTAAGAGTTTCATGAAAGTTGATAGTTTAAAGAAAGTTATATGTTTTGTGAAATTTATTAGTTTCAAAAAATATGGATGTTATTTGAAAGATAAAAGAGATTTTATGAAAAGGGTAGTTTAGAAAAAATCAATATATAAAAGAATACTTGAACTGAGGAACTAATAGTGGAATAAATCAGTGAATCATAAGTGGACTGAGATGATATAAAAAATCACTTTATTGTTAGTTGATATAGAAGAGACCTTTATGTTTATAAACTAATAAATAATTCACCCAAATTAGTGGGCAAGGGGAAGTCACCAGAAATGATCTGAGGGAGATAGTGTAATATCACTAAAATTATTATAATTTAGTGTATCTAGAATTAAGTGAATATTTTTGATAATTTATAATCCAATATATCTATTGAATCTTATTGGATTCATGTATTATTAACACACTATACACACATGTTCCTTGGATTATTCCTTAGTGTTGAACCATTTAAAATGATGTGTATTGTTTCTATTTCTGTATATGAGTTTTTCATACTTTCGTGGTTCTATTGGAAAGGTTTAACAAGTTATAACCAAAGTGGGGAAAATATCTTTCTCATTCAGATAAAATGTTGAAAACCTGAATCATATCACCCCTACTGGGGTGTTTTAGGGTATTAAAAGTTCTATTAGAGGGTATATATTGTAAGTTTTAAATATATCCGCTTCCTTTTATGGATAATTCAATGAATGTTATGAGAGTTACCATTTTTATTCAAGAAACATCTAGATTTGAAATAATAGAATGATATATTATATTTTATCTAGTATTATGGATGTTCTCTATGCCACTATTCAAGGGATATTGGTTAGTGATGTGATAGGTCTTTCTATAAATGGAATAGACTACAAAATTCATGAAGAATAATTCAAAGCTAAAAATAAACTTACTTCAGCACTATCTGATCAAATATTTTTAAAGACAATGATTTACACTACAACTACGTCCATTTGGGAGACATAGGAAAAATATATTAAGGTGATAATAATGTTAAAGAGGCCAAAATTCACATTTTTCATAGTTAGTTGGATGATCAAAAAATGATTAAAGATGAAAATGAAGATAGATTAATCAATATTTTTACTGAAGTTTCTAGATAAACTTGAGGACTTAGGGATGAAATTAAGGATATTCACATTATGAAGAAAATCCCTAGAGGGCTAAACCTATTTAAATTCAAAAAGTGTTGTCTTTGAAGAAAGTTATCAATCTAATATTTCTCTTGATAATCATATAAGAAGTCTGGTGGATTATGAAATGAGGGTCAAACCATAAGATACAAAAATTAATTAAAGGAAATGGAATTAAAATCCATTTAATAATATAGCATTGGAAAATTTAGTTATTATTTAGATAATGTGTATAGTAAACTTCTTTTTATTTTGGCTAGAAAATTTTAGAGAGAAAAATGTAAATTTGAAGGCAAGCTTTCTTTTTATTGTTTTTCATGTGGTAAAGTAGGGTACATGGCTTGTTGGTGCTCAAGGAAATTTATTGATGTAGAAAGTGAAGTAGAAATCATACATATTCCTCCAAGGAGGTTCCCTGAAAAGGAATAAATCAAATAATGAAATAAATTACAAATAAATAGATTTTTTTTGTAAAGAGGAATTAGATGATAAAGAATATTTGGGGATGTAGAAATTGAGTTAAAATATGAGGTTAAAGATTCCATAAGGGATACAGTTAAAAAGGTAGAACCTATTAAATCGGACGACAATCATTCTTTTGTTATTTTTGATCTCAAGGTAGAACATGAGGGTTCTCTTAACGATCATGACATTCAAATATAGAAAAATTGAATTATTGGAGAATTTTTGAAAGACTATTTTGAGAATAATGATTATCTTAAAGCATAGATTAGTTGAATATAAGGATAGTAAGAATAAATTTTTAAAAATCATGAAATATCATAATATTTCATGGATTTTAAACTAAGGATTGAATAGAAATTAAAAGTTATCAATTAAATTACATTGAGAATGGATGAAAAGGATAATATAGTTGAGGTCTTTAAAGAAGAAGTCATTTCATTGAGAAGTAAAAAAATAAACTTATTAAAAATCAATATAAATGAATAAGAAATTATAGTTTATAAGTTTTCCAGATGAAAATCTTTTGGAAAAAAATTTAAACTTGGTTTTGAATGAAAATACAAATCCTTGAATTACCAAAGAACTAAATCTTTCCCAAAAGTGGAATTGTTTTGGATATAGAAACATCAAAGGATGGAAATTAGATGAGCCAAAATAAAGGGAAAAAAAGGTTGGACATATCTTTAAGGCACAAAATATCATAATTGAGGCAGTTTAAAACAATAAAGATAAGGGAGATGAAAATAATCCATAATTATCCATAGATGATCTACAATCAAATACCCTTACAAAAAAGGAGACATAAGGAGTAATGGAACTTAGAATATAGTTCCTCTATGAAATATCAATTCTATAGATTTCTAGACTATACTATGTCTTACTGTATAGAGGCAAGGAGATATTTGAATAGGAAAGAACATTGCAGTAAACTAAAGGAAATGAGACCATATTATTCATTATATAGAATAAATATTTTATATGGATATTGTTTTCAATATTCTCTCTTTGTCTATAATTATATTCATTAAAGGTAAAGGGATAGTGGAAACCATAACAAAAGAGATTTGATACAATTCAATTTTGTCCAACCAAGAATAATTCACCATTAAAATACATATTCTCCTCTGGTAGATAAATATGAATAAGATTAAACCATTCATGTTGAAATGAGATTATAGATTCCATCATATACATTCACTCAATCTGGTACCTCATAAATGAACAAGATTCAGATTGAGAAATCTATCATGGAATGGATCACTATCAAAGACACAATGATCAATAGCACATGAATTTTTGATAGCAGACGCTCATCTCACAAGGAGAGAAATTAACATTTGTTGAAATTTTTTAAGGAAATGGATTATAGAGATGCGAGATTTAGAAATTATGGTTCCTTAAAGATAAAAGGATTTTGAGATATAAAATTAGAAAATGATGAGCTAATGAAAGAATAAGTTCTATATGTGGAAATATTTATTCAAAATATCATAATTATACGTAAAATATGTTAACCAGGACTTGTAGTTTCATTTAATAAAAATTGTGTAAAAATAATATTAGCCGAGGAATAAAATGGAATAAACATTTCTTGATATACTCTACATAGATGTGTCTGGTTCAATGAATTTGGATGGAACATATGGAGAGAGGTACTTCATTATTTTTATTAATGATTATAGTTGAATGGAATGTGTGATGTTACTGTAGTGTTAATGAGAAATGATTGACTTCATGAAGTGATATCTCTAAAGTGTTAAGAATGAAACTATCCTCACAATCGAGATATTAAAATATAAAAATGGAATAGAATATATATACATTGAATTTTAAAGTTAACTTAAAATATTGGATCAATCATGATGTTTCTTAAAAGATACAAAACCCCAAAATTATTAAGTAAGAACATTGTATTTGATTGTGTTCATGACACACAACATTAAGCATGAAATGGAATATAATATCCTGATACCTTATGATATAATTACTATATTAAATAAATTAAATATATGATATATCTTGTAATTCTTGAAATACTGTGTTAGATTTCTTCACACAAGAAATGAGTTTATTCGATAGCTTGTGTTACATGTAAGACTGAGTTTTGCTGAACAATAATTTTGAATTAAAATATTCTTATTTGATTTAATATATTATAAACTATTAGTTAAATTAGTAGTTATGAATAATATTAACTAAATTAAGAAAATATATGTTTTATAAAAAATTTTAAATGAATTAATTGGTTACAAATTAATTATAAATGAATACAAGAACCAATCAGATATAAAGGGAATGTTTTTATAGAAAACTACTTTTATTCACATAAAGATGTTTTATCCTAATAAATTAAAGTAATAAAAAGCATTGAGTTATATTAATGTAATATATATATATATATATATATTATATATTCAATCAATTATTTTTCATTTATCCAATATATTTTATAAGAATAAGACAAGAACAAAAATAATATTTCACATTAAAATCAGTATTTTTATAAAGGAACTTTTACTACCATTTAATGGAAAACCTATTTTAAATAAAATTATTGGGAATTTTCTAAATTTTATATAACATTATAAAAATTAATTTTGAAATAAAAACATCAAAATTTTGTTTTGTTTAATTTTTGGTATTTTTCTATGAAGGATCATTTTTTGATAAATAGTAAAAATACTAAATTTTAATTCAAAATTTAATTTTCATCTAATTTATAAATATTATTAAATTAAATTATTAAATTTTTTATAGTGAAATTAGATAAATTATAAATATATTAATCCAATTTATTTCATTTTAATAAATTTCACTTTTAAATTGAACATAAAAGCTTAACATACTTTGGAACATCTTTACATTAAAACCCATCATTATTGTCCCATCTACAGGATCAATTTTAGATTAATTTCAGTTACATCTATGATTGGAATTTAGAATTTGGATTCCATATTTTGAATAAAAATAATTTATAATTTATAATAATTTCAAATTACTTTCTGACCAAAAATATTATTGAATTTAATTAAAATTAATTACAATGATTGAGAGAAAAATTATCTTAACAAGGGACTAGGCCATAAATTTAATGATCAAAATGACATATAAACAGGTTCAAAAGCTAGTTTTTGGACATTTTAAAACCATATATTACCTTTTATAGAATACTGTAAATTATTGGAGGCACAAGATGTAAGTAAGACCTCTTAATAGTGTTTACCTTTTTTATATTTACAAGAACACCACTCCCTCTCCACTATAAAAAGGCCCTCACCCCTTCCACTTTCTCACACCCCTATATCCGCTTTGGATCAACCAAACACTAATAAAATAAGATCAAAAAATACATCCCTTCAACATATAATCTACTCTCTGGGAATGAAACCATCCAAGGAATCCCTTTGGTGAAAACCAAAATGTGTTACCCAAAGAAGAGGTAACATCATTTCTCACACACTATTGTTTTTCTTTCATTATAAACCCCCAAAAATCATCTTATTACAAGATAAAATTATAAAATAATTATCCTAAATATAATGATATTTTTAAATTCTAAGGGTTCTACCTACACTTACAAACACTTCTATCTAATGGGTAACAAACTTACTGTTCTTATGTATGGAGAACTATCTCCCCAGAAAACGATGTTGTTCATTTTTCCTTTACAACCTCTCATGGATGGGAATTAAGATGGACATGTGGTTTACATAAGATAAATAATATTTAAAATTTATTTATTCTTATATAATTATTTTATACTACATACATTTATACTTTTAATTTTTTTATAAATAAGATAACATCTTTTGGGGAAGTGTTGACTACTTCCTTCTCAAAGCAATGTGATACGTTCACACTATATGTGGAACGCATAAAAGATATTTTTAATAAAAATATGAGAAATATATGAGATAAATATGATAATTTAATTATAATATAAATATACATATATAACATTTACTTTTCATTATTTTAAAATATGACAAAGAAATATAAGATGTGTTCATGCGTACATACGGCATACCATGTCCATGAACGATTCATTTCGTTTACAATATAAAAATATTATGAATAATTATATATATATAATGAATATATATATAATTTTCATATTGTTTTAAATTATTTAGATAATGAAACCATGATCTAATTAATAATAACAATAATAATAATTTAAGACATACTCAACAAGCTAGACAATTGACACACAAAATAGTGAAATTAATGAATAATTATTGAAAAATGGTTAATATGATATTATAATAAGATAATATATGATATTATAAATTTTATTACGATTATTTATTGAGTTAGGGACATTTTTAAAACCATTATATATGATGTTAAAGGGCATTCACTTGAAATGAAACACAAGGTAATGGATTCTTTTCTAACTTTTTCTTCCCTGAGGCTTACACCATTTTCACCAATTATTTATTTGTTATATTTTATATACATAGCCTATTGTATTTTATATCATTAATACATTTATATTCATGGAATTAAGAGTTTAATTTTATTTTATTTATTTCATGGCGAATATAATTCAAAAGTTACCTTGTAGTAAGGGATTTTCATCGTACCTTTTACATTTGTGAGATAAATTTCATATTAACCAATTACTTATTTTTTGTGGTGTACCTACTTACCATTTAGATATTTTATATCATGAATTATATTATCTTCATGGTATTTTGGGTTTAAATTATAATTTTTTCTTTTAAGGGGATTTGAATTATAAGTTACCAATTGTTAAATAATTTCATAACTTGATCCTTTTCATTGGGTTATATTACATTCTAAATATTTTTAATATTATAAAATTATGCGTGTAATAACTTTTTACTACCTATTTATATATTTAAATTTTTTTACGTGGACTTACATTTTACATAAATAATTTATAAATAGATTTATTTGGTATAATATAGTATTGACATTCACTTGATTGATTCATTTTTGTATTCCCCTTGAAATATTAACTTTTATGTGATCATTAGATATTTAATTTCCCCTAGTTATCCATATTATTTATCAGGGATATGTTCATTTCAAAAATCATATTCCATTTAAACATACAATGCTTACTTTCATAGTTATTTGACTATTTGGGGAAATATTGATAAATCTATATCTTATATTCAATACAGATATTTGATAAGGTATATAGTTTATAAATTAAATTTATTATTTCACTATATGAGGAATGCATTATAAATCCACTATATGGGCTAGAGACTAATTAATTTATGCCATATGGGTTGGGGACTAGTTAATTCAATCCCTATAGGTTCAAGAACATTTCGAGTAATCCCCTCCATGCATCAAATGTCTCATGGGAAGAAATCAGTTGGCTAGCCTAAGCTAATAGGTTTTTACCCATTATGTTTTAAACTGTATTTTGGGTAAATGTATCATGTGCCAAGGAAACATGATGTCTGATAATTTAACATTTCCTTCATTTTTAATTAGTTATTATTATCCATGAAATTTTCACTATCAAAAAGTATATGGATTCATTTCATTCTCTGTTATTTAAATGGAATGTGTTTTCAGTTCTCTACATTATAATAATTTTTATGCACCTCCTTCTCATTCTATTGATTATATAGTATGTGAGATCATTTATTAATCTTCCATATTGATTATTCTCATTGATTCATTATTTATTTTGATATAATTTACTCTTACTAATCATTTTACCTCACTATTATTTTGTTGCATTTATCAAGGAATCCATGAAATATACTATGAAATATAAGAAAGGATATTCAAAATGAAAATAAATTCCTAGAAATCAATTATATTTTAATTAGTGCATTCATTTTTCATACAAGACTCATGTATGAACATGGTTTACCAAGACTACTAAACTCTTCAATACTTCATGATTTGATTCCTTGTAATCATGGAATGTAATGGTAGTGGACATCATGTTCAAAAATTTTGGGTTTATGCTTCTATAGGTTGTAACATAGGAGGTTTAGTAGAAACCTTAGTAACTATATTTATGAAGAAATAATTAGTGAAAAAAATCCTATGTTATTATTTGAGTATAATTATGAATAATATCCTTGATTTTTTGTAACATAGAGGCTGTATGGGTATTTTTCATTTAATGTCCTAAATTTTCTATGTAAATTTTTGGAAAAGTATATGGGATTATTTCGAGACCAGGTACTAAGACGGCTCATGATATTGAGTCTTGGGATTCCCAAAATTTATGTCTAAAATATATGCTTGAATCATAAATCCAAGGGCACAATTGCGCTCATAATTGTGATTTTACCATAGGAAGGGACCAACATCAGCTGGTGAGGATCAGCTACAAATGTTAAGTTACTAACATTTTAATAGAAAAAATAAAATTTATTTAAAAATTTATTTTATTTAATTTCTTCAACGTTATGTAGCGACTCAGTAGCATTGTGATGGGGTGACTCAACGATGCTACAATGCAATGTCATGGAAATGATAAAACACATTAACGTGTTTCCTCTATTAATCAGAGTTAGGAACTATCATTTTAATTCATAAGGCATGAGAATTTTTCATGGATCCTGAAATTTTCCCTGAGGAACGAGAAGGAATATATCTTGCCGATAATGAAGATTTGGATATCGGAGCTCGAATAAAGAACCGATGAATGATGTATCAAGGAAATTCATGGATGAATCTCTATCAATGATGAATTTTCCCTTTGAATGACCCTCTTTCTGGTAAGGTTGATCATTCTTGTGGGATGAGTGTTCTGTTGTGGGATTTGATTTGGGAGTTATCCATACTAAGAGTTGATGTTTTTTACCCACTATTCCTCAATTCTAACATGAATGGATCGGGGATGACACAAAAAAGGCCCATATCCGTCCACATTGGGTGTTCTTATGCTTTTAATTTTTATAATTTGCATTCTCCTCATTCTTCATAGGGCACAACGATCTAGAGAAGGATCTGGGGCCGGGATGGTGTGAGGTGGATCTGACCTTTCTAGGTAAAGTGCACGGAGAAGAGGCTACCAAAGGGGTGTCCGGAAACAGATCGGGCACCGGCCTGGTGGAACATATGGGCCAAGACGAGTATCACTGATGTTCCATGGTCTAATGGGACCACATCGGTGAGAAAAACCATGGTAGGTGGACACATGTGAAGGATGAGGAGGCCACCGACTTGATGACTGGCAGTAGGAGCCCCCGACGGAAACAGCTGTGGGTGGTGGCAACAATCCATGGTGGTGGAGGGACATGGTTCCCCAATTCGTGTCAGACGGAGGACCCATGACAGAGTCATGGTGTGGCCTGGTCATGTGGACCGACCACATGAAATGTTTTCCAGTTGCATTGACCAGGTGGGGACGTGTCACCCACCGCTTCCTGAACGGATGAACTATCCTATTTGAGTTGGCCGGGCCCATACGAGGTAGGTCAGGCCCAGCGAGTCAGGTTTGTCCAACCAGGTCAGACCGAACTTGAACCACACCGACCTTGTTTCACTAAAATACCCATAACATTCACACCATATGTCTGTTTGTTGATCCATTTCTGGAGTTAGGACCCTTGTGACGAGGCAGTGATTTTAAGATGTCTTTGTTGGTTTTTATTAATGACCAGAGTAGGTGAGAAGCTTCCCTGTTGTTCTTTACTAGAGGTTTCAGTATGTAATTGTGTCCACATCACTAGGCTACAATATCCTCAAGAGGATATAGTTCCATATAGAGTTGTGGAATCCTAATTGGGACTAGAGTTATACTATATCACCCTTGATGGAGTTTCATGGGTATTTACGTGACCTCCAAGCATAGGGAATTAATCCTCCATCTAGTGGGTTGTATTGATAGGGTTAATTTTATTATCTAAAGAGAATATTCTATATTACAAGACACATTGTTAGGGATTGTGTTATTCTTTGACAAGAATCCCATACCCCACGGGTTAATACATATTGGGTTTATGGTATTATTTGAGAATAATCCCCTACATTGTGGGTTAATACAGATGGGGTTTGTGGTATTCCTGAGGAGAATCTCATATCTGTATATGATAATATTTTATCGGCATTTTCTATTTAGACGAAGCCCAAATTAGATGTCTCTTGTAATATTTCCCAATGACATCAAGGCTCGAGGAGTGAGTTCTCCCGGAATGAGTGTGCCTCAAGTGGAATCCTAGGACTAATGATTTGACGTGACTTATCCTCTCTTTCTTTGTGGATGGTTATGATTATATCTAGATTTTCTTATTATATGTATGGTCGTATACCTATGTAGAGATGACTTTGAAATCTTTTGTGTTTTTTCCTTTCTTGTTTTGGGGTGTCCTACTAAGTATTGTTTTACTCACCCTTTCACAGGTTGTTCCCACATGTGTTGTATCTTGTGTAGAAGGCCGATGCTTTGAAAGAGTCCTAGGCAGAGTAAGACTAGGACTAGGACCAAATGATACCTTGTGAGATTAGATGGGATGAGGTTTTTCCGACATCTTTCTGCAGTAGGTTCAGTACCCTTGTGTGCATCTGTAGAGGTACTTAGGAAAATTCTTCCCATTTGAGAAATATTCCTACTCGGTGCTAGTCTCCATCCCCTGTCATATTGGAGGCAGGCTTGGGGTTGTCACGACATGTGCCCCACTAAGAAGAATTGTAACAGAGTGATATCAAAGTGGGTCGATTCACATTGGGATTGGGAGTCTATGAGATTGTCTTTGGGAAACAATTTTAGTGTTTTGAGTTTGTCTTCCAGGAAAGGGAACTCAGTGTTAGTTCAGCGACTGACATATCCATAGACTAGGAATTTGGACACCTACTTTCCAAATTAGTACATGAAAAAACTAGTTGTATAGAAATAAATTTTATATGCATCATAATGGAATAGGTTTTTTTTCATGTCCTTCTTGAGTCAGCTCTCCAGATATACTCTATTGACTGTGTTTCATCTTGATCAGTTTCAGGATGCCTCTATGAAGACTGCCATCTAGGATTCTGATGCGTGATCACAATGATGATCCTCTTCATGATGAGTCATCAGTACATGGGTCAATGTTATACATAGAACCCACGAGTGGTTTTCCTGATGTAGTTCTACCCATCGAGTAGCGGTTCTTTCCAATGCTACTGGTAGATGATGCACGTTGGTTGAGTGCATTGCATGAGTTCTAGAGGTAGTGACCTCCCAGGTTTAGGAAAGATATAGAAACATAGGTATCTATGGATTGGATGGAGGTGGTTACATGTGTCATCCACCTTGTGAGGGTGTCTTTCGATCAGATGGTAGTTCAAGATGTGAGTCTTCTTCAGGGGTCAATGGGGTGATGGTGAAGATTAGTGATCCATACACATGATGAGATGACTATCTATTAAGTGGAATTTGAGAACCCCATCAGGAATGAGTTCTTTATGGTGAAATTATGCTCCGTATGCATACCAGAGCTCCTGCATCTACTGCAAGGCATCCAGATAGTAAAGGAGTGCATAACAAGGTTTAATAAGCTTTCTCGCTACTACATAGATATGGTGCGAGACCTGTTCTTTAGGGATTGGAATTTTGAGAAGGGGATACATTGGGAGATCAGGTAATCCATGGTATCTCTCAACATCTCTACTTAGGTAGGGGTACTAGCGTGATCTCTTCTTATAGAGAAATTCTTTGTGGAGTAGAATCCATCAGTGGGAGCTACTAGCAGGCACCAGGTAGCTGAGCCTTCGGTGGTGGGTAACCAAAAATAGACAAAGGGCCCCAAGCCGGCCAGGGTCTTCAAGATACAACCCCAGGATATGGGATCAGTGGTGAGAGGCTCTGAGGGGAGAGAAGAATAGCTGAAGGATGGACTGTGTTTCAGGTGTGGTGGCTGGGGACACATAACTCATGATTTTCTGACACTCCATACAGATGATCAATAGATGGTCAAGGGACTGTCAAGGAAAAGACATAGGTTTAAGATGGTGGTCTGTGGGGAGGAGGACATGGCAGGGGATTAGGTAGAGTAGAATACGAATGGAAGAGGTTCAATGTACTACCTCCACCACCCCTACATGGTCCACCATAGGCTATCAGAGCTGGTGGATAGGGTCGAAGCCAGCCTCAAGTGATGGTGTCTTATTACTACGATGCTCTAGAGATGATTAGAGGTATGATATGTTCCTCTTACACCCTAAATGAAATTCTTATAGGCATGGGTTATAGTCACTTATTCTATTCTATGGACCTTGTTTGATGATCGATGATTTTGGTAGAGTCATTGGATCGATCCTGAAGTTTAGAGAATACCATGAGAGGAGATTGATGATAAAAACGGGTAAAATAAATTTGAGATTACTCTTGGTGGTGATAGATTCAGCTAGGATCTCCTAGTAGAGCATTGATTCCTTTCGATGTAATTCTGGGTATTTACTAATTATCCATAGTTCATGATCAGATTGAATGTTTTAGGTGCAAGGTGCATTGTGTCTGCAGATATGATACCAGGTTTTCCTTTACTGGAGAAAAGGAAATGCATATAGCACGGGGTGGAATTTCTCATAGGAGGGTGCAGCTGATCACTCACCCGTTTGCTAGCCACACCCTTGGTGCGGTGGAGGAGAGGAGTCCCCAGTATCTTAGAATGGTGGATGAGTATGAGGATGCCTTCCTCGAGTACATACCTGGATCACCTCTTCATAGAGAGGTTGACATATACATTAATCTATACCCCTGGGATGACATCAATATCCAAAACTACATATCTGATGGCTCCCATAGAGCTTCGTGAGATAAGGGTACATCTAAAGGACTTGTAGAGGAAGGGCTTTGTGAGACCAAGAGTTTCACCCTAGGTAGCACTAGTATTGTTTTCTAAGAAAGAAAATGGGAGCTTGAGGTTGTTTGTGAACTTCCAATACATGAATCAGGTAACTATGAAGAATACTTATCCACTACCAAATATTGATGACCTCTTCAATCAACTGAAGGGATAAAGATGGTTCTTAAAGATTGACCTTAGATTTAGTAATCACCAGCTTCAGGTGTGGGATGAGGACATTCCGAAGACTACCTTAAGATATATCTACGACCACTACCTGTATGTAGTGATGTTATTCGGAATGAGAAATGTCCATGAAGTGTTCATGGACCCATGAACATGATCTTATAGCCTTACCTAGACTGGTTTGTAGTGGTCTTTATTGATGAAATCCTGGTGTACTCAGTATTTGCGTAGGATCACATGATACACATTAAGACAGTCCCAAACTTACTCTAAGATCACCAGCATTATGGGAAGCTCTCAAAGTGTCAGTTCTAGATATGAGTGGTCCATTTTTTTAGACACGTAATTTTAGAGGTGGGAGTTGCAGTAGATTCAGCGAGGTGAGAGGTGGTGCTTGATTTGGATCCACCAAAGAATGTTACCAAGGTGAAGAGTTCTCTTGGGTTTTCTGGGTATTATCGAAGGTTCATGACCGAATTTTCTAGACTATCAACATCCATGATAGCCTTGAAACGAAAGGGAAAACCTTTTGTGTGGATGGAGAAGTTGCAGCAGAGCTTTTAGCAGCTGAGGTAGAGTTTGACTAGTGCTCCTATCATGATATTTCCATAGGAGGGTATCGAGTACGTTGTGTTCTGTGACTCATCAGGGGCCATGCATGGTTGTGTCCTAATGCAGGGGAAAGCAGTTATTTCTTATGTTTCAAGGTAGTTAAGACTACATGAGAAGAACAATGTGACCCATGATATAGAGTTGGCAATCGTAGTCTTCACACTAAAGATGTGGCGACACTACCTTATGGGCAAGCAATTTATCATCTATTCAAACAAAAAAAGTCTCAAATATATATTCTCTAAAAAATATCTGAACTTCAAAAAGAGGATTTGGATAGAGTTTCTCGAGGACTATGACTTCGAGATATTCTATACTCCTAAGAAGGGGAATGTGGTGGATGATTCTCCCAGCCGAAGATGTAGAAGAAAGTGGTAGAGTTTGTCTTTAAATACCTCACTTTTCAGCAAGTGAATGTCAAGAACCAAGTTCCAGCGGGTTTGAATCATCCCCTTGAGATTCTATATAGGAAGTGGGATAAAATATAAATGGACTTTTTGATGGTTTTAAGACTTACATATAGGGGAACTATACAATCTGGATGATCGTTGACCGACTCACCACATCACCCACTTCCCAGAAATTTAGGAACATGATTCAGTAGAGAGCTTAGGAAGAATCTACGTACAATAAATAGTTTGACTACTTGGAGACTCATATACGGTAGTATTAGATATTCCAACAAACTTTACATATCGATTGTGGAAGGTATTTCAAGATGTGTCTGGGACTCAGCTGCGCATGAGCATAACATTCCACCCACAGATAGATGGTCAGACAAAGCACACCATTTAGGTCCTAGAGGACATGCTACAAGCTTTCATCCTCAATTTTGGTTTTTAGTAGAAAAGATAACCTATCCCTGTTAGAGTATGGAAAAAAAACTACTACCACTCCACCATCAAAATAGTTCTATTAGTGTCTTTATATAGGTGACCCTATAGGTCACCACATTGCTGGACTGATCCCGAAGAGTCTACACTCATGGGACCAGAGTTGGTTTAGGCTACTACACAGAAGGTGCAGGTCATCCAGGAGTGGATGAAGACTGAATATAGACATCATAAGTCATATGATAATAGAGTACGAAGACCCTTGGTGTTTGAGGAGGGAGACAATGTGTTCCTTTAGGTGTCTCTTCAACATGGGATACAAAGATTTGGCCATGGTGGAAAGTTATCTACAAGGTTCATCAGACCTTTTATGATTCTTCGTAGAGTGAGAAAGGTGGCGTACCACTTGGATATACCTTCATAGTTAGATTAGGTACATGATTTATTTCACATATCCTATCTGAAGAGATACGTACATGACCCATAACACATAATTGACTAAGGAGAGCTGGACATTGATGACATGGCAACTTTTTTGAAGTTCCTAATGGAGATTGAGGATCAATAGGAGATGACCCTCTATGAGAAATCGATTCCTCTACTGTGCATTTTGTGGCATCACAAAATATCTCTAGGAAAGCACATGGGAGTGGGAGGATCAGATTCGTTATCAGTATCCCCATTTGTTTTTTATTTGTTATTTTGGGTTTTGGGGATGTAAAACCCTAAGGTGGGGAGAATGTAATGTACCAAATTTTCCATGTAATTTTTTTTGAAATTACATGAAATTATTTAGATACGAGACACAAAGATAGAATGTGATTTAGAGGCATGGGGTTCTTGTAATAAATTTTTGAACTATTTTTTAAGTTTATTAAAAATAGCACATGTGTGCAATATTAGTAACTTCTAAATGGGTGTTCAAATCGAAGATCTGAGGGCATCATTGGGCTAAGAATAGTGAGTTTAATTTAGATGGGTCCTTAAATCAGACGATGCAGGATGGTGGAAAAGGTTAATTTATGGACATTTAAATAGAAAAATAAAATATACTTAAAAAGTTATTTTATTTTATTTCTTAAACGTTACAAAGTGACTTAGAAACATTGCGATGTAGTGACTCATTGAAGTTGAAATGTAGCATTATGGGAACACCAAATCATGTTTAAAATGACAAAATGAATTAACATGTTTCTTATGTTAATTAGAGGTAGGGACTCACATTAGAATTAAAAACATTGGAGAATTTTTCTTGGATCCCTGATGTTTCCCTAAGGAAATAGATTGAAGATCTCTCCCAGATGATAATGATTTGGATATTGATGTGTGGATAAAGAACTGATGCAAGAAGAATCAAGGGCCTTCATATACGGATCACTATCAACGTTGAATTTTCTCATCCCACTGATCATCATTCTAGGCGGATCAATCATTATTTTGGGATGGCTATTCTATTGTGGGGTATGATTCATGAATTATTCACACAAAGAGTTGATATATTTTTACCCATCGGTCATCAATTATAATGTGTATGGATCGAGGTCGACATGAACAAGTCCAAGATCTATAGACTATGGGTGTTATAGTGCTTCTCCATTCCCCTATTTCTTTCTACTCACTCTTCATTGGGCCCAATGATCTAGAGCGGGATCTGAGACAAAGATGGTATGAGGCGACTCCAGTATTTCTTGGTGAAGCATGAAAAAAGGAGGCTTCTAGAAGGGAGATCGAATGTATAGAGGGAATTGGCCCAATGGTGGGGTCGGGATAGGTGGACGACTTCTAGCAACAGTGGTGAACTGTGGTCCAATGGGACTACGACAGAAGGAAACTCGTGGTAGGGGTTCATGGGTGGAGGAGCAAGAGGTCTCTTTATCGATAGCTGGATACGAGATCCCATAGCAGTATCAGCTGCATACGATGAATTTGGTATGAACCTATAAAACTTGCTTACAATAACAATTGCAAAGCCTTGAATGCTCTATAATGTTCCTTAGGAGATGAATAATTTAATAGTATTTCTACTTGTAAAACTACCCATGAAATATGGGATACCTTTTCTGTGTCACATGAAGGCACATATAGTGTAAAGGAAATGAGACTTAATACTTATACTACAAAATATGATAATTTTAAGATGAAACCTGATGAGACTATTTCTGATATGTATCTTAGGTTCAATAAGATTGTCAACACAATGATTTCTCTAGGAAGATAAGTCACTGCCAAAGAACAGATCACGAGAATTCTCAGATGTCTACCTGACAGATGGAGGGGAACCTCTGTCTCAATTAGAGAGTCATGAAAAATCAGCAGGATACCTATAAAGGAACTCATTGGGAAACTGATGATGTATGAGGAATATAAGAAAGTCAACAAAGAAGAGGAGGATGAACCAAAGATGAAATATATAGCATTCAAGACCACCCTCTCGAAGCACAAAGACAAAGGAAATCTAGAGGCTTCTATAGACAGTTCCATTACTGAACAATCATCACCAGACAGTGATGAGGAGATGTCTCAACTGGCCAGAAGATTCAAATGATTTTACAAGAAGGAAAACTTTTTCATAAAGCCTAACTTCAAGGGGAATTATGATAAAAAAGGAAACTGGAAAAAGGACTGGAAGATAAGTGACAAAACTAATGAGATTGTATGCTATGAATGTAAGCACAAAGGACATATAAAGTCTGATTGTCCAAAGCTCAGATATAAGAAGAAATATGAGGATAAGGACAAGAAGTACAAAAAGGAAATGAAGGAAACCTGGAGTGCCTCTAAGGATAGTTCAAGTGACTCAGAGACATCACATGATGAACAGGCTAACAAAGACAATATATGTTTTATGACAAACACATCTAAGGAACACTAAAATCTTCTATTCATAATTCATACTATTCTGAAGAGGAAAGTGACTCTGAAAATATGACCAATGAAGAAATGTTTGAATATTCCAACATGATTGAAGAGACATGTAATGAATTAAAAGATAAATATAAATCATTGAAGAAAAAACATGCTCTCACTATAACGGTTAAATCTGAACTTACTATTGAAAAAGAGAAAAATGATCAAATTCTCAAAGAAAACAATGAACTAAAAATTTCAAATGAGCAATTAAAAAGTGACTTAGAAAAGTTTACTAATGGTAAAAATACCTTTAACCAAATTCTAGGAAAACAAACTTCTCCTAAATATAATACTATCATTGGTTTTTAACTTGGTAAAAGAAACCTTGGTAGAACATATTTTTCTTCAAAGTCAGGACATATAGTTTTTTCCCAGTTCTGGACACAACTCATCTAGCTCGAGTCATGATACACATTCTACTGTCTCAAGTTCTTGTGGATCAAATAGAGTTTATTTTTAAAATACTTTAAATAATGCTTATAGGAAACCTATGAGACAAATATGGGTTCCTAAAGCCCTTATTACTAATGTTATTGGACCCAAACAAGTTTGGGTACCAAAAATATGTCTGTGCTTGATCATGTTGTAGGAAAGCTACTTAAAGAGATCCTGCACAAATCCATGGTACTTGGACAATGTGTGTTCAAGGCACATGACAGGAGACTACTCATGCTTCAATAATCTGATAAAAGTGGATGGAGGACATGTCACATTTGGTGACAATGCCAAAGGGAAGATCATTTCCTTAAGCCATATTGGTAATTCTGATTCGATTATAATTTCTAAAGTACTATTTTTTAATGGATTAAAATATAATTTTCTTAGTATCTCACAATTGTGTGATGATGGATATCATGTTAAATTTGAAAATGATGCCTGTAATATCTTTAATTCCAAAGATAAATCAGTATTTTCTACATCAAGGGAAGAGAATGTTTATTCTGTTAATTTAGATTCCTTAACTTCTCAAAATGTTTCATGCTTAAGTGTATTTCATAAAGAATATTGGCTTTGGAATAGAAGACTAGGACACTGTAATTTTCACTCCCTTAGAAAGGTAACTAGAAAAGGCCTAGTTAAAGACTTACCAAAACTTGACTTTCCAAATGACAAAGTGTGTAATCCTTGTCAAAAGGGAAAACAAAACAAAATCTCTTTCAAACCAAAGAAAGAAGTTTATACTTCTCAACCTCTCGAATTGGTTCACATGGATTTGTTTGGACCATCTATAGTTTCTAGTTTAAATGGGAAGAACTATATTTATGTTCTAGTAGATTGTTTTTCTAGATATACCTGGACCTTCTTAATGGATCACAAAAGTGAAGATTTATCTTATTTTACTAATTATTCCATGTCTGTAGAAAATTATAGTGGACTTAAAATTAAATCTTTAAGAAGTGATCATGTCCGTGAGTTTGAAAATCAAGAGTTTGAATCCTTTTGCTCACAAAATGGTTATAGTCACAATTAATCTACCCCTAGAACACCTCAGCAGAATGGTGTTATAGAAAGAATAAATAGAACCTTGCAAGAAATTGCTAGAAAAATTCTTAGTGAATATGACCTATGTATTTACTTTTGGGCTGAAGCTATTAATACAGCATGCTACATAATCAATAGAGTATTGAATAGATCAATTCTCAAGAAGAACCCATATGAACTCTGGAATAATAGGAAGCATAAGGTTAATTAATTTAGAGTTTTTGGTTGCAAAGTATTTATTCTCAACACTAAGTATAATCTTGAAAAAATTTCATCCAAAAGTGATGAAGGAATTTTCCTAGGTTATTCAATTTCAAGAAAATCTTATAGAGTATTCAATAAGAGAACTAAATGTGTGGATAAATCTGTCCATATCAAGTTCGGTGAAACAGATACACATGAGACTAGAACCATCCTAGAAAATCTGGAGGATGAGGTATCAAATCTGAACATCAACTCAAAATCCTCAAATACCTCTATGAAAGAATCTGTGAAAACTTACAAATCTGGAAATTCTGTTCAATCAAGTCTTAATGAACCTGAATTTGTTGATGAACCGAAATTAAGTAGTCCCTCTTTTTCTAGAAAGGTTAGATCTCTTAGAAACCATCCCTTAGATGCTGTTGTAGAAGACTTAGAGAAAGGAACACAAACTAGATCTTCTCTTAGAAATCAGGTTGAACATCAAGACATCTTGTCACAGCTTGAACCTAAAAACATTTATGATGCTATCAATGATGAATTTTGGGTAATTTCTATGCAAGAAGAACTTAATGAGTTTGAAAGAAATAATGTTTGGAAACTTGTTGAAAGGCCAAAGGACACTTTTGTCATAGGCACTAAATGGGTGTTTAGAAATAAGGTAGATGAAGCTGGAAACATAGTTAGGAACAAGGATAGATTAGTTGCACAAGGCTATAGTCAAGAAGAACAAATTGACTATGAGGAGACTTTTTCTCCAGTACCCAGACTTGAAGCCATTAGTATTCTACTTGCTTATGCTGCACATCTAAATTTCAAACTATATCAAATGGATATTAAGAGTGCATTCTTAAATGGGTATATAGCTGAGGATGTTTTTGTTAAACAACCCCCAGGATTTAAAAACCCTCATTTTCCAAATCATATTTTCAAACTGTAAAAAGATTTATATGGTTTAAAGCAAGCTCCAAGAGCTTGGTATGACAGATTAAGTACTTTTCTAATATCCAAAGGTTTTACAAAAGGAATAGCTGATCCTTCCCCCTTTATAAAATGAATTTATAATGATGTTTTAATTGTTCAAATCTATGTAGATGATATTATTTTTGGATCTTCAAAAAATTCATATGTATTGATTTTTCTAAAATGATGCAAAACGAATTTGAAATGAGTTTAATGGGTGAACTAAAATTCTTTCTTGGATTTCAAATTGTTCAAAATAATGATGGAATTATTTTAACTCAAAGAAATTATATTAGAGATCTTCTAAAACGTTTTGGATTGGATATCACAAAAAGTAGTGACACTTTCATGAGCACCATCTATAAGTTGGATCTTGATGAAGATGGAAAATTTGTTGATCAAACCACTTATAGATGAATGATTGGAAGTCTAATCTACTTAAATGCTAGCCATCCTGATATTATGTTTAGTATGTGTATGTGTGATCGCTTTCAAACAAACCCTAAGGAATTTCATTTAAATGCTGTAAAGAGAATTTTCAAATACCTCAAGCATACACCCAATCTAGGATTGTTCTATCCTGAAGGAAAATCTTTTGAACTAGTTAGTTATTATGATGCTGACTTCGGTGGCTGTAAGTTAGATAGAAAGAGCACCTCTAGAACATGTCACTTTTTACACAAGTCACTAGTATCATGGTGTAGTAAGAAACAGAATTCTGTTGCATTATCTAATGCAGAAGTTGAATACATAGCTGCTGGCAGTTGTTGTGAAAAAATTTTGTGGATGAAACACACTTTACTAGATTATGGATATCAATTCAGACATATACCAATAAATTGTGACAACACAAGTGCTTTTAACATTTCAAAAAATCCTGTTTCAAATTCTAGGACAAAACATATTGATGCAAGACATCACTTTTTGAGAGATCATTATCAAAAAGGTGATTTCACCTTAGAATTCATTGGTACTGAATATCAACTTGATGATATATTCACTAAACCACTAAATTCTGAGAGAATAGATTACATCATACATCATCTTGGCATGATCAATCACAAATAGAAATCTTACTGGTCTTACTATTTAATACTTTACTTTACTGTTTCATGTTCACAGTTTCTTGGTTACTGTCTCATGTTTGCGGTCTAATAGTTAGCACCTTGTGCTAACATTTTTTCATTCACTGTCTCACCGTGACCGAATAGTTTACTTACTGTCTCACCATGATAGAACTGACCATTCACTATCTCACCGTGACGACCACTGACTGTCTCACCGTGATGACCATTTACCATCGCACCGTAACGACTATTCACAGTCTCACTGTGAAAATTATTTATGCTTTTCTTTTAACCTGTATCGCGGAAATTCTTTTTCACCACTTTTTTACTTTCTCGCGTTTTTATTTTTGTGACATTTGACATTACCAAATGATAAAACAAAAGGATTTCACCCGATTCTTCACACAAACTCTCTCCTACTCACTCCTCTCGAACCGTCTCAAAATTGAATCCTTTCTCTTTCTCTCTTTATCGAACCTTCAATGGATGCCAAGGATGAAGCGTCTGTCTTTATCCACACCTGAGAAGAACAACTCGAAGAAAAATAAGAGAGTACCGAAGATGGCACCCGAAGGACCCTTGAATCCAAACCTGGTAAACCGTAGTGCTGTACCTGAAAATGAAATTTTTCTTGAGTGGTTGTTGTCTAGAAAATATCTGGTTTTAAAGGTTTTAAGAGAAGAAGGTAGGCTCGAATGGTTCTCAAGGAAGGATAGACCCATTTACCCAAGGTTGGTAGCTCGGTTCTATCAGTAGGTAGAGTTTTCTTTTGATGATGGTGAAAGTTTTGTTGTGAGGAGTTGGGTCAATGGACAAAGATGCTCCTTCTCGTCAAGCTTATGGGATGCATGCCATAGGATACCTCACGAAGGAATTTGTGATGATTATTATAGATTCCCCCCACCTAAAACTGATTTCTTTGACTTGGAAAATGCACTAGAAACCCTAACTAGAAATGGAACCAAGAGAAGGTCCATTGCTGCTGAACTTGATAGGGAGACAAGGCTACTGTTCAAATTTGGTAAAAATATGATTAGCCCGAGGAAAGGTGACTTTTCTATCTTAAATTATCAAGATGTATTTATGATTCATCTCATGAATAATGGACACAAAATCAATCTGTGCAAATATATCATTCCCCATATGTGTGAATTGACCAAGGTCACATCCAAATCCACATCAATGTTTTACTCTAGACTGATTTCAAATATGCTTATTTCCAAAGGAGTAGTTGGACCCAATGAAGAAGTACTTATGGAATATGAATATTGTTTATCTAAACCTACCATCATGAGGATGAAAATAAACTGGAACCCTTGGAATAAGGAGTGGGGTGAAGATAATGATAAGCTTTATGAGAAGTATAATCCTGTAGACTATCCAATAAGGCCAAAAGAAATTTCTGATCCTAGTTTAGAACCAGATGAAGTTGTTGTTTATCCAGAAGATGAATAAGAAGAGGAAGAGGTATCTGAAGTACCACATAGAGAAGAAACTGAAGTACCTTAAAGGGAAGAACTTGTTCTTGAGGAAGAAAGGCTTATCATTCCTCCTGTTGTTCTTGAAGAAGAACCTTCTGTCCCTAGAGGTGATGTTAATTTGGAAATCCAATCTGAGGCTGTAAGAGAATTATTTTTCCCAGAATCTGAGCAGCAAGCCATGGAAGAGGTTGTAGTAGGAGAACTCCCTACTGTTAAAGAAGCAACTCAAAAAGAACTCCCTGTTATTGAAGAAACAAATCTAGAACAACTCCCTATTGTGGAAGAAGAAAATATAGAAGAAATCCCTATTAGGGAAGATGAAAATCAAGAAGAACTCCATAAAGAGAAATCAGTTCCTGTGATAATAACCTCTACTAAAGAGAGTATAGAGATATCCTTTCGGTTGGCTAGGCAAGAAATGTCTGAGTAGATTACAGATGAACCAGTGCATTTAAATCAAGTACTTGAGCCTCAAGGTCCTAAAAAGGATGCACATGTTGAGGGGGAGGAGCCTCAAAATCTTGAGACTGGTGAAGCTGAGTATTTTGAATCATATAAACCACCCGAGTCATATTCTATGTATAATAAGTATATATTCCCTAGCTTCTATGTTGTGAGTGAATCTCAACAGGTTACTACCACTGGGATTGATCTTTCTTCTTTGTTTCAACTGAAATCTGCCACATACTTTGCACCTGAACCTGAACCTCAACCTGAGCCTGCACCTGTACCACTTCCTGCACCTGCCCCTTTACCTGAACAACAATCTTCTGTCAGCAAGGATGATTTTAAAGTCTTTGGAGACACTATCTTAGCTGGAGTTGAGAACCTCTTATCCTCTCAACCTTGTCTTGTGACCCAACTGAGTTAGGAAGATGCCTCACTGCTTTTATAAAAGAGTATCTGGCACATTCAACCCAATATGATTCGTGAAATTCAAGAAGTAAGTGTTGAAAAAAAGTATCTCAGTACTGAAGTTGAAACTCTGAAAAGCATTGTTGAAGACCTACAGAAAGAACTGCATTCAAGATCAGAGCCTGCTCCTGCACCTGCTAATGCTTCTCCTGAACCTTCTGTTTCAAACATCTCTCGAGATATTGTGTCCCAAATTCATCCATACCTCTTATAATTTGATGAAAAATTGGAGAAAGGCACACACAGATGTTTCACTACATGAGATATCTTGTGGAGAACCTGAAAAAACTCACAGATGAATATACTGGTTGTCTTCAAAAGGTCCTGAAACAGCTCAAGTCTCTAACCATAGCTGTAAAAGCTTCTACTCCCTCTAGTCAAACCTCTACTCCTTCTTTGGATAGTTCTCTGCTCAGATATATAGTCAAGGAAGAGATTTAGAATGCCTTAGGTGGATTTGATATGGATCCTTTATTTGATGTTTTTATGAACAGTGATAGAGTGCTTGACTTGGTTAAAATTCACTCAAAGATTGCCAATGATGCCCAGCAGGAGATCTCTAAGAAAGTAGATTTCTATTTCAACCAGATTTTCTCCAAGACTAATATGATATATCACTTCCAATATATTGTAGAGAATCTGATAATTCCTCCTGTAACTCAAGCCCTCAAAAACCAAGTTCAGAAGCTCACTGAGTTTAATAGATTGTTGGACAAGTTCATGGAAAATAAAGATGATTTTGAAAATGCCATGCAGTATGGAGGAGAGATTATTACAGACTTCATTAAACTTCTGAGGCCGTATCTTTATGTGAAAAGTACATCAATTGTTACTCCAACGGATGCTCTACTCAGACCTGGATTACCTACTTTCATTTCTGCCTTAGCTTCCACAACCATGTCTGTTAGCCAGGCTCTTAGTCAGATCAGGCCTGTCATTCTTGACCAGCAACTGCCTCGATCTTCTACTACTCCAACATTGGCACCATCAGTCTTCGAAGGTCTACCTTTACCTTCTTTTTCTACCACTTCTCTACCTTCTTCTACATCAGCAACTGCCCCTATGGATTCCTCTTCTGCTGATGATAAAGGCTAAGCAAAGTTCACTTCCTGAAGAAGACCAATGACTATTTTTTTTGTTGGGGATATCATTAGTTGTTTGTATTTTTACTGTATGTTGTATTCTGAACACTTTTAATGTCATATGTACTATTTTACCTCTATTATTTATTCCTTTTGATAATCCCAAAAGGGGGAGAAATTTGAAATCTATGTTAACATATTTTATTTTTTCTCTATAGTTGCATGTAATTTACCCTTTACCTCTATATGATTTGTGATCATCAAAATGGGGGATATTGTTGGACTCCTCATGTATTAACCATATTTTAATGATCACAAATATAAATAATAATTACAAACTTATTAATGATCAAAAATCTCAAAAATCTTATTAATCATGTGTATTTATGTTTCAAGTTATCTCATACCTTATAATGGTTACGATCAATTCATATTTATGCATATTACTGTTTAAGTCTGAATACAGTTATTTGCCTAAGTACAAGACACCGTGAATCTTGACACACTAAGTCAGACACCGTGACCAATGATACACCATAACCAATGAGTCACCGTGACCATGACACACCATGACACAGTAATCCTAACAGAGTGAAGCCAAACACTCTTCCTAAGTGCCAGAAATAGTTAGAGAGACACAATCATCAAGGCACCGTGAATCCAGAAATTATGAGCAAGCCACCGGAAGCCAGACACCGGAAGCGAGACACCGTGAAGGAGACACTGTGAATGAGACACCATGAAGGAGACACTGTGACAAGGAGATACCGTGAAGAAGGCCCCATTTTCATAACATACTGTGACACCATTTCCTAACCCATTTTGTCGTCTTTCAATTTAACTTTCTAATAGTCATATTTGTTGTCTTTAATGCACTGAAATAATTTATGTTTACTTGTAGACATAGTACGAGGTACGAGGTATGACATATATGGAACATGTCGGCCAAAACCCATGCATTAAAAGATAAATAGAAGAGTTCCCAAGAGAAACCTACACACCACAAAACACACGACAACTCAAGAAACATGAGTGCACCATACTGAATATAACACCAATCGTGAGCATGAACAAGAAGAAGAGATTGCAAGATATTCCAAGAAGCAATTTTCTCATGAATGAAATCCAACTCTACTGAAGAACAAATGAAGCACAGAGAACATATTCACTCATGAAGAACACAAGCTGAACCATGACACTCTATTTTTCAACACAAAAACCAGAGAACTCAAAAGAATTTCTGTCTTATACATAGAGTCCAGAGCTACACTGCTAATCACTAGAGCATTCTAAACTCACATATACTCTCTCTTAGTGATTATTTCATTTACTTTCGAGCAGTGTGTGTACTCTATATATTTTAAAAACACACACTGACTCTTGTGCTGAACTGAAGGATTTAAAAATCCTTAAACCAAACTCTTTACTCTTGTTTACCTACGACAACTGTGGAAGAGGTCCCTGTGTGGCCTGGTCATTATTTTTTTACCCATGAAAACTGTGGAAGAGGTCCCTGTGTGTCCTGGATAGTCCATGTACTGTTGTTAACCCCGATCTAGGGTGTGGATCTGAGTTTATTTATATAAATTGCTTGGTGGTAGGTGATGAACAAGTGGAGTGAATTAGGTCTCGGTTTGAGACTGAATCACCTATTTTATATCCACTGTTCCATTTAAATTTAGTCTACTCTATTTTACTACTTTACTGCCCAATCAAGAAAAACACTAAATTTACTTTTATAGTTAGTCTTGGAAAGAAGTTATATCTTATTTGTCTTATTAGGATAAATTCAAAAGTAATTTTAATAATAAAAATTAATATTACTGAGAATTGATCAATCTTCTAAGAAGTTGTTTAAATAGTCAAACTCTTATAACAGTATAACCTTGATTAACTGGGATGTATATATTTTTGGGGAAATCATTATTTGTAAAACTAATATTTGATTTAATAGAAATTTTAATTGGAACTCAATTCACCCCCCCTATTGAGTAAACTACTCCAACCAATAATATAATTATTTATTTTGAAAATAACATCATAATATTATTACAGAATCTTTAAAACATTGAGTGGTCGTGATTGTGGAAAATTATGTCCATGTCATACACATTAAAACAATGTTTCCTTTCACTTTTTGGTAAAATCTAAACATACATTGTTTGGAAAAATACATTAATACACTTTTCATAACATTTCTTAAAAGTAATAAATGGGTAAAAATACCTATAATAATTCATTTTTATATTTTTAAAACCATTTTAGATTTTTTTTGGAAAAATGGTATTGGAAGAAAACTGATTTTCAACATAAGATAAAAATAAAGTTATACTTTCTTAAAAATATTTTCACAATCATTTTAATTACTAAAGTGATAAATATAGTACTATTAAATGTATAATTTATGAATAAATATATTAAAATAAAATAAATGGGGTTTAATATACAATGATAAAGTAATTTCTATCAATGGAATTTTAAGTATGAATAATCCCGATTAAGATGAGATTGAAACATAAATCTCTTACCACACTGGTAACTTCTGAATCGTAATCCCCACAAATGGAATAAAATAAAATGGAATGTTAAATACAATAAATAGAATTAGATTCAAAATATAAACTTTTGAATGATTTTGTATATACACCACACAAAGGAATAAGTGGTTAATTTTTCATATGTCTCATTAACGTAAATGTTAGAATAAAAACCCTTACCTCGGGTTCAAATTCATTCTTATATGTTCAATTCTCATGAATAATAAATGTAGGTTTATTATAAATATATTAAATATACATAATAATATATTTCATACCTTATATGATTTACTAATAGTAATTTATTTCCAGTTAATTAACAATTCTTTGTTAAAATCACATTTTTTGGTGAAAATTACTTCATATTTTATGTTTATTTTGTTTTGGTATTTTTAGTGATTTTAAATTTATCATTTTTCTATAATATAAAAAAATTTAAACATTGTATAAATATCGTATATATTAATTATATATTTATTTAGATTAATCTAGGAAAGCTAATGATCAAAAAATGATTACAATGTTCATAGAGATAGTAGGCCATAAGTATGCATGGGCGCTATTTCTATTTTCCCGAAGGTTAGAATAAAAGGAAAATATATAATAATTAAAATTTAAAGAAACATTATAATATATATATATATATATATCACTTATATTAATCAAATTCATCTTTTTACCATCCATATAAAAAATGAAAAAAATTTAACATCGCTACATGGAGGTTATAATCCACACGTACATATGAGCGTCATTATTTTTTTCAAACCTATTAGAGGGTAATAAGTTATATATGATATTAAATATAATAATTATTTTTATATAATATATATAACATAAATTCATTAATTTATACATTACTACCTTCCAAGTAGAGGCTATGTGAAAAATGAGTCACATCGATTTGCAAGGCAGTAGTTTGTTGTGCAACGAGGTACGTAATCATATCCCTCACAGAATGAAAATAAATAAGGTAAATGTCATATAATAGTTAAATAATTATAAAAATGTCATTAATATCTTATTTAAAAGTTAAATCCATCATTATTCACATCCTTTAATGGTGGTGATGGAATGTGAATTTCGTCGGTTCTTGAGGTAGTAGTCCAACATACACATGATCGAATGTTTCTTTTTCCATTTGATGTAAATGTTGATAGATATGGGTTATTACATTAATATAATAACATCTCAGTATATAGTGGATAATGGTGTTATTATATTATTATTTTTTAATATTATTGGATGGAGGTGCAAGAATAAATAAAACAAATACCCATGTTTATGAATTTTACGTCTTCTTAAGAGAGCCTATTTTGGTTCACACCTATGAGCATCACATGATAGATTCCTAATAAAAATAACGACTATTGGATTTGGGGGTGTAATTAATAAATTTATTTGGTCTGTTATTGTCCAAGACAAATGGTTTTGGAAGTATAAAGAGTGGAAGACATTGAGAAGCCTTTTATAAGTGTTGGAGAGGACACATATGGATTTTTTTAGAAGATAAAGTGATACCCTATTTTTTATCATAAAAAATACCATAAAATGGGACGTTAAAGACTATCAGTGGTAATAAGGTCTAAATATATACATAATATGGGTTTTGGAAATGTTATAGGTCATTTATAACTATTATCTTATATGTTTAACCGTTAATAAAACTATTTTTACCGTAAATATGGTAATTAATTTTTTCAATTCAATGTGGTCACAAATTTAGTTTCCATAATTATATAATATTAAATATTATTATTTAAAATATATAATAAATTTTTCAAACATAAATTGACATTTTTTATTTATTTAATTTAAAATAAATCCCACAGACACAATGAAGAATCTTTTTAAAAAAATACATTTTTAGGGAAAATATGATCTTATATATACTGTATGAAAAGAAATCACAATTATAAGAATTTAAACCTCAAAATTAAGATTTATAATATAAATATATCATTTAATCTATTCATCATTAATAGTTTTTCTAATTATCTAAAATTAGAAAAAATTATGCACTGTAAAATAGTTTTAAGAAAACATTTGTTTTTATATCCAAAATTAAACATATAATTAAATATATTATAAATGTTATTAAAATTTATTTAATTTGATTAAATATAAAAAAAATACTTTTTATTACTTTTAACCAAATTAAAATCATAATGGGATTTTTAAATTATATAATTTATTATATAGAATTCAATGTTTTATTAAAATTAGAATTTTCCACAACTCACTGAAAAATCAATAATTTTTGGAAAATCACGAAATTTCACCCAAATTTAATAATTATAATATAATTTTAAAAATTACGTTCATTTTTTAATTTTTTTTCAAAATTGTTAAAAATCAATTTTAAAACTATTTTCTTGAAGTGTTATTGAACAATCATTTAGAAAAATTCAATTTTTCAAAAAACACTTCTTTTTTCATTAAAATGGTTCTTATTATATTTATAATCAATATATAACCATTTAATTTATTTCAATAATACATAAAAAATATAGGTTTTAAAATTTAGTTATTTATATTCATACTCACCATCATAATAGTTAGGTTTTAACGGTCTTGTTTAGAAAATAATATTTTAATAGATTATCATGTTGTGTTCAAACATAGTATTTCATGCATAACATGATATATAATATATATAACTAATTTTTAAATAAATATATAATAATGACTCCGTGTGTTACATGAATTATTTCATAAATGTATGAAAATTTTACAACTCTTTGAATATTTGGATTCAATTATTTCATCAATTGTTTGACCCTTAAACAATAATTTTTTATGTTTAAAACTCCTTAGACCCCATAAAATTGGGTTTTAGAAGATCATTATAACATATAGTTAGAGAAAAAAAATAAAAAATTTATATAATATAACACATTATCTTAAATACACAAAATTATGACTTTCTAACCATCACTATGAAGTGGTTTACTCCATCAGAAACCAAAATGTGTTTAATGCCAAAATGTCACAGTTTTTATTTAGTGCATATATATATATATATCAAAAAATCTCATGAGATAATCACTAAATTAGACATAATTTTTTACTCGAAAAATAGATATTTACATATAGTTTTTATTGATAACAAGAAAATAAAACGTTTTGGATGATGTGTAAGAAATTTTCAAAAAGTACAAGCCTTTCATAATATTTTTTTTAGATTTAATTTCACATAAACTAATGAAAAAATTTAAAATTTAAATCGAATAAGACATGATCTAGTTTTATTGTGAATTTGAGTATTGGATTGATCTTTTTAGTTCTAATTTATGATCCCAAATGAGTTATTGAATAATTATTTCATTTATTATCAACTTTGAAAAAAACTCATTAGAGGATTACATGATAATTTTTAAGTGATTTGAATATTTCTAAGCTGATATAGAGTGGCTGGAGAAGTACATTGAATAATTATAGTGGTTTGTAGACTATTTTTATAATTTTATAACATTTATGATATGTGTGAAAATATACCTGTGTGTTTTAATTCGTAAAATGATTAAAGAATGCATATATTTTTCATTAATATGTGGTAGTATTTTTATTAAGTCATTCCATTCATGATAAGTTAAATGAATATTTAAGGTGGTTTTATAGTTGAATAATATAGAAATTTCATAAAGGAAACTAGTATGTGAGAACATGGACAGATAATTTAAAAGATTTTATAATTCTTAAAAAGAATGTATGATATGTACAAATATTGGATGATATTAATTTTTTTCTCTTTATAATTGTTTTCTATTTTTAAAATTAACACATTATGTATAAATTTTGAGAATTCATAAGATATTTTAGAAACATAAAAACCTTTTATTAGACGTTTATTTACAATTTTTATAAGTACTATAAAATAGAAAATGAATTTTTTTTACTAAATTATGTAATAATATTGTCTTACTATGTAAATATATTTCCTCTAAGAAAATGTAAATGTATAGAGATTAAATTGTTACATTTGAGGATAATATATTATTATATATAAATAATTCCTCACTAAAATATCGAAAATGATAGTGTCCATCCCATTATATATTTTGAATATGTTTAGTATATGAAGATATTTTTGAGACTAGATGTTTCATCTAGAATACAAGAATTTTCTAGATAAGATGTTTTGAAAATATTTTAAGTGGATATTTTGTATTTTATAGGATTTTATTTTCAATACATAAATCGTATTAAAAATTATATTATATGATGGTTATTTGTACAAGTTTATTTTTTTTATTTTTAGAGACATATGAATGAGGATTTAAGTGGATATAAATTAATTTGAACGTATCCCAAAATTTTATATTTGGGTCTGAATTTGAAATATTATTGATCTATTTAAGGATGGGTATTATTCATGGAAAATATGATAAGTATACATTGTAAAAAATATAATTTATTTTTTTATTAAGTATCATTCATCTTATAGGTAGACATGACTTTCTAAATGTGTAAGGATCATCCTTCGTCATTTTAAGCATCAAAACAGATCTGTGTAAGGATGATGACTTTGTAAGGATTATCATAAGGATGACATCTATCTATGTAAATAACTTTTCATATTTTGAGTAAGGATCATTTGTTTCTATTTAAGCATGAATCCTCTATGTAAGAATGAATTTCATCTGTGTAATTATAATTTATGGTAATCATAAGAATAATTTATTATTTCTAAGGATAGTTTTATTTAAAATTAAATAAAATCTATAGAAAGAAAATCATGCTTTTCTAGAATTACATATTTTTTAAGATATTATATATATATATATATATGATACATAACGATATTTTCTTCATGAAAATAAATATCATGATTAAGTATAATAATTTGGTGTTTGTTTTGAAAATAAATTTAGGTTATATATTTTACAATTCCTTAGAGAAAATATATCATTTTCTTTAGTCGAGACATAATTAAACCAATTGATTGATTTGGGAAAAGAATAAGGTTCCACATAATGAGATGAGAATTTGGGTCATGATTAAAGAAGCACTTAATAAGGTAGTTGTTAGATAATTTATTCTAATATAGCTATTTATTTTTATTTTCATGGGATTCCAAAGAGGGGAGAGAAGGAAATGATGACTCAAATATCCTAGATAATGAGTTCATTTCTTCAAGAATTTTTAATTATAATATCTATAAATATTATATTAAAATATAAAGACTTGAAATGATATCGAAAAATAGAATGAAATTATATTCTTGTAGAAATTTTTATATATATTTTAAAAATTAGATGGATTAAAATTATATTGATTTTTTGTATAAGTGTGTTGATAAAAATGCTGAAGAGTGCGAAAAAAATTAACTGTGGATTCTAATTATTTTGAAGAAAAATACTCAAGATAAATATATTGGTAGTGGAATATGTTATTGCATGTTATGATCTACATGAAAATTTAAGATAAATCTTTCTATTGTGGAATAAGTGAATAATAAAAGGAACATATCACACTCAAAAACTCAATAGATTACAATTTAGTAGAATAAACATTAATTGTTATATATTTTTCATATAATTGTCAAGTGTGGGATGGAATCAGGTGAATAATACATCGAAAATTTTCTGGGAGAGGTGTAGCCAGGGGTTCAGATAATCCCAAGTCATATTTACTCATAGAAGAATCCTCAGGGTTCTGTTATTGTAAAAAATATTAATCATACCAATGATTTTCCATATCATTTTTTCTAGTAAATATTATCAGTAAATATGCTCCTTATATTTTGTTTATGTCATGTGTCTATAGAAAAAATATCATTCTCCTTATCAATCGGAGAATCTTTTTTTCCAAATAAAAAAATTATCATCACTAATACACCTCATTCTTAGTTATCTCCCATCGAACCTTTAATTGGTTCTATAAGTGGCATCAGAGCCAGGATGCCTTCTTTTTTCATTGTATGTTTAAATATTAGTTCTTAAATTATATCATTTATAGAATAACTACTCATTAATTTTTAATATTAACTGAGGTTTATTCAAATTTAGTTAACATCAAAGGGATTCCCTCATATAATGGGAAATGTTTTTATATTTAGAAGGACAAGAAATATACCTTACTATTACTATCAGTTATGATGTTTTGGAAGAAACAAATGATTAATTAGCTCCCTATGCCTATGGTTATTCCCTAAGAATAAAGTATTAGAAGAATTTAGTAAATTATGGTAATGGTGAGAATTTTATAATTTATTAAATTTCACACACTAATTTTCTAAAAGATAAATTAATCAATATGAAAAATAGAATATTAGATTAACTTCTAAATATATAAAAGGAAATTCAAAACTGAAGAAGGAAATTTTTTATATTTGGATGTTAAAATATGAATACATTATAATCCTTGTCGAAAAAATAATAGATAGTTTCTTCACTTGAGTAAGAAAAGTTTTTTGCATGATCAGAGGTTATGGTGAGAAGTTATAAGACTCTATAGTGGTATAAAATATCACACACATCTTACATCAAATTTTTGATAATTTTTTTTTAGATTTTAAATATTAGGATCGAGGTATTATTCCTCGAGGTGACATACACAAAATTTTAATTTTATATGAGAATAAAAATTATAATGTTACCAAGAAGAATGGAATGACTGGAAATGAAATTTATTTGAAATAATTAAAAAATATAACTCTAAGAATGTTTCTGTTGAAGAAGAATCTAAAAATTCATATTATAATTAATATGTGGATGAAAATTTTTATGTGGATACATCCCTTATCTCATGGAATGTGAATTTAATGAAATTTTCATACAAGGGAAATATCCTTTTATAATTTTTTATCTCTGAGACTATTAAACATTTTTTTAGAAAATTCCAAAAAAAATTAGTTGAAGAAGAATTTCATAAGGAAGAGGAAAATACTAGAATATTATCGAATAAGAAATATAAAAATTCATTTTTTTTCTTTTAATGTGAATTATAAAAAGTTTTATAAATATAAAAATATAAAATTCTCATATATATAAAGAAAATGTGGTAAAGATGAATTCAATGTTGAGACTTCTAGTGATAATTTTGTTTAAAAATATCTCATTACTAATGTAAAGGATACAAGTATTGATAAAAGTGGTTCAAAAAGTTATTAATATGAATAGGATTATATGGAGATTATGATAAATATATAATTAAAGGAATGTCTCTAAAATATCAAAAAATTGGAGAATGAGATCATAAGATTGAAGAAAGGTAATCAATGTACCAAAAATATGCAATTTTTTCATATAGATGGATAATAAATGGTTATAGAGAATATTGAATGTTTAAAGAAGATTAATGACAATGATATGTTTCTTAACATCAATTGAGAATAATTTTTTAAGGGGATAGAAAAATAATTTGACCATATACAATGAAAAATTGTAAAAATAGAATAGTAATTAAACAAATAAAGATCAATTTTTTGGTTTATATACGAGATATTAAAGAATGTTAGAAATAGTTGGGCTTGAGAAGAATTATATAAATCACCCTATATTGGTGAAAACAATTATGAAAAAAGTTAGTGAACAATCTAAGAATAATAATCATTTTAATAATACCAATTATGGTCAAATGTCAAGTTAATATTATAAATCTGAAAATTTAGAGAGCCCAAGAATGAACTCAAAAACTTTTACAACTGGTGTCCTGTTAAAGTTTTAGATTAATTCTATGTTATAAAATAATATTTCATGATTATATAAAAAAATTCATTAAAAATTTAAAAATTTAGTGGCTCTAAAATAGAAGAAAGATAAATATAAAATTTTGGATAACATATTACTTATAAAAGAATATTTTCATTCTATAAAAAATGTGGGTATAGTGGAGGATTTGGGTATAGAAAATACATATTAGATTAATTAAAAATATCATTTCATTCTTATAATACTACATAGGATTTTTAGGGGGGTTCTTCCTTTTAAATATATGAATGCTTAGAAAAATAGATTGAAAATGTTGGACAAAAATGATTGAGAAGGTTTATAGATCTTGAGGAAGAATACATAATTTGTGAAAAACCCAGTAATTATGCATATAAATATCTCATACCTCTAGAATCCAAGTAGAATATTAGTTATAACGTTCAATATTTTCATAATAATAAAATTAATTCTAAATAGAATGCTTTTGTCATAGAGGTTTTACTTAATGCATCTAAATGGAAAAATTTATGGATTATAGATTGTTGAGCCCCATTTGAAATGAAAATAGATTTTAAACCCCTTAATATTATTTCAATGTAAAAATATGGATTGGTGTAATTTTTAAATTATGGTCCCTCGTGATTTAAGGAGTTTAATGAATAGTTATTGGGAAGGAAAATTTTATATATAAAAAAAATTATATTTGTGGATTGAAACAAAATTAGTTAAGGGTTTTTAAAAATTTTGATAAAGGGAAATGGTTGGTTTTCAAAAAATATCATAGCTTTATAATAATACTATATGATGGAAGAGTGGTGAAAATTTTACAACAAACTAAAGGAAATTTATTTCAAGTGGGTGATATTGGAAATTCATGCAACCTAAGAATGAAAATAGAGAAAGAATTGTGGAATCAAAATATTGGCCACCATGGAGAAAATATCATAAAAAATATCAATCACAGATAAAAGATTTGTGATGCATCCATGATGAGAAGAAAAAAATGATTGGATAATATCTATATGTTAAAAAGGAAATATTTAAAATTCTTCGTATAAAAAGATATAAATTCAATCAGCTCAACCCTTGGGGATCATTCATTCTGATGCTAGTTAGATAATTAGGAAGCAATCAAATAATAGAGATATGTTCTTTATTTACCTTATTGAATACTTTAATCACATAAATTATTTTATGTTAATAAATTATATGTTTTAGGATGTTATAAATTTTAATTTTTTTGAATAACAGTAGAAAAAGAATTTAGTTTTGGTCTAAAGAAGATATGGATAGACAATGAGATTGAGTTTAAACATTTTAATTTTGAATCTTAATTATAAAACATGGAATATTATTAGAAATGAGTTCACAATACACAAGAAAAGTGAATGTTGTGGATTTTTGAAAAAATATAATATTAGTGGATAGAGTTTTAATGATGATAATACACATGATTATTCTCGATACATTTTGAGGCATTCTATTTGTACAATGGTTGAAATTAAAAAATATTTATTAAACATTGAAAATTAAGATATTTCCTCATCTATTATATACTATTAAAAATATCCACGTTTAATGTATAATAATGTGTTAGAAAGTTTTTTTATTTTAAGGATAAATGTTAAAGTATTAGAAAGTTTGAGAAGATATATATTTACTACATCTTCCATGGATATCCTATAAATGGAAGTTGAAATTGATAATACGACAAATAGACTTGGGTGATTATTGATTTGACTGATGTAAAGGTTCTATAGTATTCATATAAGGAGGTTTAAAACCACTATGAAAGTTCAAGAAGTGATAATATTATGTTTTTGTTAAACAACCTAACAAAATTTATGAAATATATTAATGTGATAAATATTTACAAGTTAAAGGAAGATATTCAACCATATGAAGTGACTAGGAACACCATATATCATCTAATCCAAGGTTGAGAAGTCAAGTTTATGACTAAGAATCATTATATAAGAATTGGATCAAAGTTGAATATGTTTTATATTACAAATTGGTAACAAGAGAATCGATGGTTTTTAAAGGTATAAAATAAAAAAAATTCTAATTGACATAATGAACTTATTATTAGTTAATTTTTACAAAGTACTATTAAAATAAGTACAAGTTTATTATGGTATTGTAAAACCTCGTGTACTTACGGGTTTTTGAATTCTGTTAGGAAATGTAATTTTTCTTCATTTAGTGGGTGTTTATTTGGGAATAAAGATTCATATTAGAATCCGAATGGTTTTAAAACATATAAGGGATGTGTTTGGTGTGTTTAGAGGCCTCAGATGTAATTTTAAATGAAATATTTATTTTGGGTCTAGATGTTATAATTTTGAACATTTTTTCATGGAACATGGTTTGGAGAACATAGATAAGGAAAAAAAATATATGGATCTAATTATGTTGGATATTTCCAGTTCAATTTTAAGATCAAAGGTTAAGATACCAGAGATATACATGATTCATGGAAAATTATATAGGGTTATAGTTACCAAGGCTTAACATATATGGATATTACTTCATTTGAGATCAATATTCATCACATTACATAAAAATAAATTCTTGGAGACTATAATTGTTTATTTTCATTTGGAAACATCAAAAAATAATCTCAAAACATGGTGAAAGATATCCAAAATCTCCCTTATAGGTCTTCCCTTTTAGTAGTCCTACTCAAAAAATTTATTTATAACCTATGAAAATGATGCATAAGAAAGGGGTGATCTCAGATTCACAGTAAGGGTTGACAAGGGATATGTATAATTAAAACATGATCATAAGGGTGTGAGAAAACAATATTAATAGTATATGATCATACAATATATATAAAATTTTATAATAAAGAGTCATAGAATAAATATTGGTAACTCATGAGACATAAATCATAAGGAAATTATGATCATAAACCATAAGATTGTAACATAAGCATAAAATAAGTGATTCTGGAATACACATAAACATATAAAATTATTTCTATAATAGTAAAATAATAATTCCAAGGCCATGTTAGTGGAATGGGTTCACTCCAAAGTCCATATTAGTAGTAAAGGTTCACTCCCAAGACCATATTAGTGGATAAAGTACATTGATGAATTGTGTTCCCTCCCTATTTCAGCTACATATTACTGAACCTGCTTCACTTCCCATTCCAAACCTATTTTAGAGATATGGGTTCACATCCCATTCCATCCTTGTCATACTAAACCATGTTAACTCTTCATTACATTCATATATTGCTGAACAAGGTTCACTTCCCATTATTTTCCTTTTATACTAAACCAAGTTCACTTATATCTCCATCCTTGTGTTACTGAATGTGTTTAACTTCCCATTCCATCATTCCATACACCAAATTTATAAATCTTTACCAAATGAATTGGAGGTAGATATATGTCCCACCTATCTTATAATGAAATCATACATGCATGTTTTATATAACATTAATCTTATCACGACCCATAAAAATATATGGGTTTCATTAACATCATATCATAACCCAATAAATGAAATAGTTATCATAAATATTTAATCATATAATAACCTATGGAAAATAGATATTTTAAATAATAATTTAATCCTAGAATAAACTTGTAAATGAAGTGTAATTCATAATATTTTTTCATGACATAACTCTTTGATGAGAAATAGGTTTCATAGACATCATACCATTAAAACATAAATCACTCTGACAAATAATATGAATGGTGAACTTGGATTATATCCCTAGTAAATCCTAAAATATAACCAAGGAAGTCATATTACATGTAAAAGGATTATTAATGATCACATGGAAAATAAATTTTCATTGAAAAATCACTTTTTAATTTTTTTTTCAAAATCCTCTTATTTGATACCAATTTGAAAACCTATAGACAAATCAGGAAAAAATAATTTAAAACATTTCTTCAGGAAAATTTCATTTCTTCTTTGAAAAAATCCTTTAAAAAATTCATTCTTTAAAAAAATCATAAAAAATAACCTTGAAAACATATTTAATAAGCTTGAAATAATTTTGAAAACTTTTTCTTTGGAATCTTATAAAATAATATTGAAAAGATATTGAAAACCATTTTTTGGGAAAACATATAAAAGAAGGTTGAAAACATTTTAAAAAACATTTTCCTTGATGATTTATAAAATAAGAAAGAAAACACATTGAAAAACATATTCCTTGAAAAAATAAAAAATAATATTGAATTTAATAAAAACTCTTTTTAATCATAAAACATTTTTCAATTTTTTTTAGAAAACATAGTTTTCAAAGAAAACAGATTTCCGATCGAAATGAGAAGTAAAGTTATATTTTTATTACACATTATCTTAATTATATTATGTACTAAAGAGTATAAATATGGTCCTAATACATTAATATATCATTAATACCCATATGATAATATAATTAATTATTGTTCATGATATATGGATCAAAAAATTCCATCAATGTAAGCATAATTGTAAAAAATCATGATAAATGATGAGATTGAAGAAATAAACTATTTCCACTTTGGTACATATGACTCATAATCCACATGATAAAATAAAATAACATTAATATTAAAATATAATGAAAGAATAATATTCATTATATAGCACGTCAAAGGTAATTATAAACACTATGTAGAATAATACATGTGTATAACAAGGTAGTCTCTCAAGGAAGGAAAATTGAGACAAAACTACTTTTTCCAATTTGAAAACTTTTTAAACATAAAATAAATTAAAGAGAGATCATAAAATGGATAGGTAAATAACCCAAAATTTAAATATTATTATCATAAAATAATTTCATGGTTATTATATACACCCCACAACTGAATTGAGTGTTGAACATGGCATGTATCTCATGGATAATAAACAAATTAGATGATAAAACACATACCTTATGTGTTGAATTTCTTAATATATGTTCTAACCTCATGTATAATGAATATAATTTTATTATAAATCTAATAAAGAAACATATTATTATATATAATATCATATATGATTATTTATGGGTTTATATTACCCATTTATTAACAGCTCTATGTTAATATTACATTTCAAGAAATATCCGCTTTGTTTTTGTATATATTCAGACTTATTATTCTTGATACTCTTGCATAGATAATGATTTAGTTATTAAATGAATGGATAAAATTATATAAATATCATATATATTCAGTATTTATTTATTTATAATAATATATAAAATATATAAATATGAAATGTAATACACTGTTCATGGAGATGGTAGGTCATACGTACACATGAACATTGTTTCGGTTTATTGATGTATTAAAAAAAATAACTTAAATTATATACATATATATATATATATATATTCGTTAAATTTTCAATATTATATCAAATATATCAGATAATTTCACTAACCCCATCCTTAATACATTCCATGGAAACTGTGAACGAATCACATCGCTTTCAGGAGGCGGTTTCCCACACATCCAGAAATGATGTTATAGTGTTTAAAAAAATGGAATAAATGAAAGTATTTTATTTACAAAAAATAAATAAGCATAAATAAATCACAAATATCATATATATATCATATATAAAAATATTTTCCATCATAATTCTAAGACATGGGATGTGGTAAAAGAAATATGAAAAACATTGTTTCATGAGGTAGTAGTTCGCCAAACACAAGAATGATAAGTTCATTACCCATTAGATAGAAGTGTGTGTAATGTTAGGATGATAACTTATAATAAAAAATAATAATTATATTTAAGATACTTATATTGTTATATAATCATGGAATTAGAATATTTTAGGGGTTGGATAAATAAAATAAAACAATATAGTGCGTAGAAGGATGTTACATCTTCTTTCAGTAAATCCTTTTGGTTTGAACCAAAGTGCATCCTTGGATGGATTTAATCCAAAAGGGAGGATACTAGGTAGATTATAGGGATTTTGGTAGGAAATTTGGGTAGGATTTGGATGAGAAAATGTGTCTCCAGAGGTGTAAGTAATTGAGGGGTGTGAGTTCCCTTTTATAATGGAGGCAGAGTGACATTCTGGTAAATATAAAAAGGTAAACAGTATTGGGAGGTCTCCCTTACATAATGTGCTTCAAATAATTTAAAAAATTATATAAAAGAGGTTAATTGGGAAAATTATTTCCATTAAATGGATTTCATAGATGTGACTAATTCATTTTCGACCTTATGTTTAAGGTTTATTCATTTGTTAAGAAAATTCTTATTTTAATCAATGTAATTAATTTTAATCACTTTTAAAATATATTTTTTAAGAAAAAAAGTTGAGATTATTATAAATTATAAATTATTATTATTTAAAATATTTAATCCATTTTTCTAAATTATAATCACATAAGTGAAAAATTTTAATTTTAAATTAATCCCACAGATTTGTCACGATAATAGGGTTTAAGCATAAAATTCCAAACGTTTGAAATGTTCTTAGATCCAATTTCAAAGTTAAAATGATTCTAATGACATAAATTATATTAATTTATGTATAATTTATCTAATCATAATTTAAAACCAAATAAATATATAATTTAACTATATAAATACATTAGCAAAAAAACAACTTTTGAATTTAAATTCATTATTTTTCACTACTCATCCAAAAATCAAACTTCACATAAAAAAAGTTCCTGAAGTAAATTTTTATATTTTGATTTTAAAAAGAAATTTTATTTTAATTTTTTTATAAATGTTTTAAAATCTTATTTTAAATGGGTTCACCATTGAGAGGTAGAAAAATTATATATTAGAAAATTTGATATTTTTATTCATAAAATATAATTTAATCTTATCTTATACATATAAAATATATTAGATGAGTATACAAACTATATATTTAATATGTTATATAAAACTTTTATAGAAAAAATTAACCAATGGTGGTTTTTTTAATTTATTGAGATGAAATTGTGATTATACATATAAAAATAGTTTTCTTAGAAATATAATTTCTTAATTTTTAAATAGTTATTTCATTAACTTATAACAATTGATCACTTCTGAGTTAATTTTATATAAATATGTAAATAATATTTTCATTATTTAGTTAATCTTATTCATAACTTCTATTTCAATAAATAGGTGGTAACTATAACAGTATTTTTATAATAATATCACTAGTATATTGCAATTTTGTAAAAACCTGACATTATGTATAACACAAGCTATTGAAGGGAATCAATATTTTTTGTAGTATAAGACAAACATAGTGTTTCTTATACTAGAAGATAATCTATGTGTTTTGTTTAGTGAATGATTAACTTTATTTTGAATATAACACAATCCAACCATAGTGTAATCATATAAAAATATATATTTAGTGTTGGGTGAAAAGAAAAATATTAAAAGATTAAATGAATTCTAAAAAAACATTTCACAAACTATTTGAGAGTTAAATTATACCCCCCATAAAATTAATTTATCCCTTGAAATTCATCTAGTTTATCAAAGGATTAATACATGAAATTTCCTTTTATAGAAACCCACATTATCAAAATGAGTAATAAAACATCAATTAAAAAGGTAATTTATAAATTCAATGATTACCCAAAGAAACTCATAAATAGGTTTCCACATAGGACAACATAGGTATAAAGTGAAAACATGGACATGGAAGATAAATCTAACTATCATTTTAAGATGGAAAGTGATAGAGAACGTGGTTAGGAGAAAGTAAACAATCACAACAAAGTAACCCAAAGTAGACTGAAAAGGGTCATTGAGATCATAAAAACAATAATAACATGACATCATTTTGTTTGAATACCTATTTCATAATGCTGAAGAAATTTCTGGAAAAAACATACTTACAAGATTTCAGGTTAACTTTACCCTTTTTTGGATTCATCAACTTTCACTTCATCCCTTATTCCATGAAGTGAAGGTGAATTTTTATTTCCGGAAGAATAAACAGATCATGAGATCCATTTATAAAATGATAGGTCATTCCATATATAATTATCATAACAAAAAGGTTAACATAAGTTATAAAATATTAATATATCCTTATTTGGGTAGATAATAATTTATTTTCTAAAACTTCATCTGAATTTTAACAAAAACCATTCCATAATAAGTTAACCATATAACCTTTCTGAAAGATGGAAGTCTAAAATAATAGAAAAATTGTAACGTCTCTACCTCAGAAGCCTATATTCGGTGCATTATTTTAATACATTGGTATGATCACAAGAGATTAAATCCCGAAAGACCGATCAGTTTAGTAGCCTTGGAAGTACTAGATATATACATAAGTTTTACATTACATTATAAAATGAAAAACAATAACAAAAAAATTTTCTCCATTGACCACATTCATATCCCTTAGACTATCCCTGTAGGTCAATCATAATACACTTCTTCACATCCTGGGAAAAATAAAACATAGAAAGGGGTGAGCTTAGATTCTCAGTAAGGAAAACAATATAGCCAAAACTTTCATATATAAGCATAAACATTTAATTCAATGTATAAGACTAAAACATAAGACTTTTAAACTTAAACTTCAGGAAAATACAGAAAATATAAATCAAATAATGCCATTTATTTATTCACATGGATATTCTACTAGTCTAATAATCACATGTAATATCAATAACCAATTTCATAATAATGGAATGCATAATTCCAAACAACATAACCACATATTCAAGGCCTTGTTCCAATACTAAAAATATGATTTTATCAAGTCCATGTGCCAAGACACTATTTTATCTCATGAGACCTACCGACTCATCAAGGAGCTATAGTGGGCTCCACCCGTCACTTACTAAGTCCAATGAATTCCGCATATGAAAGGTTGAAACATAACATAAACATTTGTATTAAAACTAGCATATGAAATGTTAAAACATTAACCATAAACCATGAATGTTATAAAAATAACACATCCACAGTCAAAAATATCAAAAAAACTTCAATACAGTATGGAAGATTTGTATCACAATGAATTAACTTCAAATAAGTGTAAAATCCATCAAAGGATGTTCACATAGATGAAATCAAAACTATTTGAGAGAAATATCTCTTTATTTCTTTTGAAATCATTTAAAAGACACATAATTTAGAAAGGAATACATTTAAATACATTTTTTAATCAATGTTTCCCATACCGCTTTGAAACTTTGAAAGGAATTAACATTTTAAAACAATGATGTCCAAATAAATAAATCCTTAAAATCATTTTGAAAACATGGACATTAATTTAAAATATTTAGAAAAATAAATATTTAAAACATTTAAAATAATGATATAGTAAAATAGACCCTTCCATAAAACCTTAAAATATTCATTTTGAAAACATTTTTATGAAATATGGACATTGATGATAAATATGTACCAGTAAATACTTACTCATAAAAAATATCGGATAATAATGAGATTGAGGAATTAACCCTTAACTTGCACTTTTCCTTGGTTGAGGTTATGTTAACCTTCTATATAATATTTAAATCATTGTTATTAAATTATACAACAACCACATACATAAATATGATATCATATATGATCTTCTGAGGTTTCTTGGTTAAAAATATTTTAGTAGTATCATCATTTTTGGTGTTAGCTGATATGTTTTCTTTTATATGATTGAAAAAATAAGACATGTTTTTCATAGATAGGATGTATTTGATTCATATATAGAATTATAATAAGTTCTTAAACACTATTTTTAATCATAAAATGAAAATTATTATTGAACTATTATGATGGGGAATGAATCTCATCGTGTTCGTGGAGACGGTAATCCGTCCATACGTACGAGCGACAATATCATTATATTGATGGTGAAATAGTATATAATCGGATGGTATATCATATATAAATAATCATTAACATGTTATATTTATTATTTACATCATTTATACTCATTGTTATACCCATCCAAATAATGAAGTGTTTGAATAACAAACTACACCACGACGTGGAGATGGTAAGCCGTACATACGCACATATGGGGACTTTGTCATTTATAGGATGGATAGAATAATGAATATGGTTTTACCATATTTATAATAACATCACAGTTTGTAGTAGGTACTATAGTTATTATTTTGGTATGGAAACAACAAAGAAAGAGGAAGTTCCAGAAGAAAGGAACTTTAATAAGGGTGGTGAAATTATTACCTCTTATTTGGGAGTTTCCTTTAGAATTTATCGAAAAAGGATCCTTATTTTAGCATTATGAACAACATAAGGACTCTAGGTTGATTTGAAGGAAGTTTTTAGGATATTTTGGCAAGGTTTGGCTGATCTAAATGGCTTTGGAGGTGTGATTTTGAGAGAAGGGGAAGTGCCCTTTTATAAGAGGGGTGAGGGTCACTTTAGGAAAAGATTATAATATTAATTTATTATACAATAATATTCGGTTTATAATGGATCCAAATTAATTTATTTCGAGGCATAGGTGGTTATGGGTCGATATAATATTAACCAATAGGTTTTAGACCTGTTTAGGTATCCATTTTAACCTTATCATTTAGATATAACTCTTAGTTAAATAGTTTAACTTTTACCACGTCTTCTTATTTTCTTACACTATATGGTTAATAAAATTACTATAAACATCCAAGGGAATATCAGATGGTTCATTAATGACATATATAATATTATATCAGCCCTTTGGCTGAACCTTATATTTTTAGAAATATTATATAAACCAATAATATAGTATTTGTTTTAAAAACTAATTTATGTCACTGTTTAAACTATTTGGTATATTTTTTTTGAAAGTCATAACAACCTTATCACTTCGAAAACAATTTATGTAGTAAACCCTATAATGTCATATTAACCTATAAAATTTGTTTAATTCATCAAAAGTCTCAAATTATATTTATTTGAATATTTATAATATTAATTATTTTAATATTTTATTAAGACGATAATTACTACATCATCATTATGTCATAAATAAATTTAATTATTTAATCACTAAAAATTATAAATAAAATACCATTATATATGAAATATTTGTATCTTTCTAATGAATAGTTATAGTCGAATTTATCTTATGTATAACCCTATATTAAAAATGGTTTAGTTAATAACCTTTGAATTTAATACTTTTAACTCTTCTTTAAATAAAATAATAATAAATGTACTAATCTAATCCATATGGACCTAAAGGATCATATTCTATTAATAAAGTTTTTTTTGGTAAAATTACACTTATTTAATAGAATTAGGACATGTTTTACGGTAATTATAATAACATTTTTACCTTTAATTACCATATTTACTTTTAACCGTAGTAAATAAAAGTCAAAAGTTACTATTAACCGATAATTATTTTCATCTTATTGAATCACATTTTACTTACTGATATCCATCGTGTCTCTCGGATTTTTGAAATTCAACTCACAGAAGCGGTAAAATTATGTTTTATGCAAATTTGTTAATGTAACTAGAAGGTAGGTAAAAGACGTTCAAAATTCAATAAACTTTTATACATCTAATTTTAGTATAAAATAAATCCAATTAATTAAATTAAACTAATATAAGTATTAAATATCTATTTTTTCTTTAAAAAATTTACATAAAATAAATATTTATTTAAATAAAAAGTCGATTTTAAACAAAAACACAGTGTTTTTCACTATTCATAAAAAGATTTGAAAGTTTTCTAAAAAATACCAAAAATACACCCTAAGATAATTTTGATATTCTAAATTCAAAAATGAATTACATTTTACCAAATTAATAACATAGAAGTTTAATTTATTAATTTAAAATTAATTTCCATTGTCAAAACAAAAAAGAAGGTTATTTAAAAAGAAAAAACTATCAAAAGATTGACATGTGTTTATGTCAAATTTAAATGTAAAATTAATTAATATGGCCAACATTGTATTAAATGATAAAAATATAATCTAATTATTCTTCAAAACCATTCTAATGTATAATTTAACAATATAAATTATTTTGAATAAAAAAGTTGTTTTTAATTAAAATTTAGCATCTTTCACTATTCATCAAAATATGAAAGTTATCATAAAAACACTGAAAATTTATCCAAACTGAATTTTTATGTTCCACTTAGAAATAAGAAGTTTATTTTTTCAAATTTAATATTAATGTGTCACATATTTCATTTAAAAAAAATTCACCATTAGTAGGCGGTAAAATTGCATTTCTGAAAAATACTCCCTTTATCTGAAAAAATGAATTTGTTTTTATATTATGTCTAAGATAAAAATAATATGGTTGTTAAAATTTTATAGAGTATATAAGATTCAAAATTTAGTTAATACTATTCAAAAACTCTTTTTGAACTTCTAGTTTAGTAAGTTGTGGTGCGCTCAAACTCGATGTTGCGTGTAGCGTAAGCTATTGAATTACTTTAATTAGATATCATACTATGAAATCTTGGGGTATTATATTCTCCTCTCCTTAAATAAATTACATCCTTTCAATTTGAAATTTTTCTTTGAAACTAAATGGTTAAAAATAGAAAAATACCTTTTTGGAAAACCCACATCACAATTTGGGTTAATAAAATTTAGTCTTAATAAGAGGGAAAATGAAATGAAAAAGTCACCATAAAATTATGATCTTGATTTGGTGAAAATTGGTGGAAATTAGAGATACAAAATTGGATAGAAAGCATAAATATTTATTGGGAGTGATTGAGTTCATCAATCACAAATAAATGTAAAATTGAGGGCCTCGAAGCCATCAATCTAAGATGATGTAAAATATTTTCGTTTCAACAAAACATATGGTATTAGGATAACACATTTTTGGTTTTAAGGTCCCTTCCATAATGTTTAAGAATTAATTTATTCATAGAATAAGAGGGATATATATATATATATATATATACTTGACAAGTATAGTTTCATTCTACAACTAATTCCTACCACAATCTCATCCTTCACTTCAAAAGATAATAGAATTAAAAAATATAATATTTATCATAATCGTATAGGATTCCAAAAAAATGAATTTATAATTTATCTATCAGAACATTTGAAAAAACTACATTATACAAACTTGGAAATCATGTAGGCCAGTGGTAGGTGATGCACCCTTGTCGCTCTTTGATTGTGGGTTCAAGTATCATGACCTTGCTAGATACGACGGGTTGTCACCCGACCTCTAGGTTGTCCTTTTTATGACAATCAAAAAATAATCTCAATAAATGATTTAACATTATCAATAGTATCCAATGTAAAACTTAATCGATTCTAACCTTTAAACTTATCCAAAATACTTATGTCCAAACTCAGAGTCCAAAATTTATAAGGTAAACACAATGAAGATCCTTTTTTCCACGTAATAACATGTAAATACCTTCATCATGTATTCTTTTAAAACACTATTACACCATGAATTACCATAAAACCTTCTTGATTAAATTCATTATCCCTTATTCCTTATAGAATACTGGATATACTCCTATCAAAAAATGTTGTAAACTCCAACAATGATGGAATATACATATCATTAATCAGTTTTAAGGTAATCAATAATATCTAATATAATTTATCCAAATCAATCATATATTATTACAAAATAACTACCTTAGTATCAGAACTATATTATGGTTTATCTTTCTCTCAACCATATATTTTCTAAAAAAACATGCTATTGAGTCACTTTTCTTGGTTCTGCACAATCTCATGTCCTTAATAAAATAGTACTATATTACAATCCTTATATACTTTATAATTGTTATAACATATACATAATTAATACAATACTCAAATGACACAATACTTTATAAAAAATCATAAGAACTCTAATCATTCCTCTTCATCTTCGGTAGTATCGTAACTTGGTTATTATCCAATAGCAGCATTTGGGGTATACTATGATGATTTAGACATTTATTCCCATAGTGTCCCAACTCCTTGCAAATGAATCATTGTACATTTGAAACCTTTTTCTTACCCATGTAATCACGTACATGGTGTCCTTTTTCTCCACACTTATAGCAAACTACCACTCCATTCAAGCATTTACCAAGGTGATTCTTTCCACAGTTATCACATATTGGAAAATCCTTCTTTCCCCTCTTCCCTTTATCCATCTTTATCTATTCCATATTTTTCTTCTCTTGCTTCGCTTCAAATCCATTAGACTCATAGAATTATTTACTTATCCTGTTAACACATGATATGATTTCTTCATATGATGAGAATACTTGGGAGACTATTTCCCTTTTAAATGTTAGCTTAATGCCTTGAAGGATATGATCCTTCTTAATCTTTTGATCATGTGTATTGCTGGAATTGTCATTCCTTCTACTGGGATCCATTTCTAAACAAGGTCATACACTAGGTTAGTTTATGAATCACACTGCATAATTCCAAACTTTTAAAATACCTAATGTAAATTGAAAAGATTAGTCATATAATCTATAATCATAATTTTTTTTCTTTACAAAATTATTTACTTCTAAATTCTTCATAATGTCTTGTAATGAAAATGTTAATTATCCTAAGAATATCCCATGGGAGTGTCATAACCAAGAGTGAAGCCAGGCCCGTTGTCATGTTCCGGGATACCCCGGGGCAAGCCTGAAACTCCTTATCAGAGTTTTCACTCCTAGGTACATCAGTGCTAGAGCCGCATCTACCTGCTTGTATCCAGACAGGGATGTAATGCTTGGAAAATACACAAAATCTCTACATTACCAAAATTATAAGAAGTTCTTCTATACTAATTCTCAAAGTATATCTTAGGGTAATGTTCCCTAATCAGAGTTTTTCAAAATATAGCTTCCACAGTATGTACTAAACTTCATCTGATACCAATTGTAATGCCCAAACCCCAGAAGTCCAGAGTTAGTGAATTATTTTAATACATTGGCATGATCGCAAGGGATCAAATCCCGAAAGACCGATCAGTTTAGTAGCCTTGGAAATAGTAGATACATACATAAGTTTCACATTACATTATAAAATGAAAAACTACAACAAAAACATTGTCTCCATTTACTACATTCATATTTTTTAGACTATCCTGGTTGGCCAGTCATAAAATACTTTTCGCATCTTGGAAAAAATAAAACATAGAAAGGGATGAGCTCAGATGCTCAGTAAGGATAACATTATAACACAAAATTTTATAAATAAGCATAAAAATTTAAATTAATGTATAAGACTAAAACATAAGCCTTTTAAACATAAACTCCATCATAATATGGTAAATATAAATCAAATAATTCCATTTACTTATTCACATGGATATTCTACTAGTCTAATAATCACATTCAATATCAATAACAAATTTTATAATGATGGAATGCATAATGCCAGACTTCATAACCACATAGTCAAGGACATGTGCCAAGACTACAAATAAAATTTTGTCAAGGACTTGTCCCAAGACACTAGTTTTCCCCATGAGATCAACTGATCCATCGAGGAGTTCTAGAGGGATCCACCAGTTATTTACTATGTCCAATGCATTCCTCACATGAAATATAAGGCCCCAGCCTTAAACCTTACTTAATATTGAATTAAATGAGTAATTCACATTGAGGATCTTTTCAGGTTTAGAGTTTTAGAGAATTAGAACATAACTATTACATCTCAAAAGATTACAAAGTAGTCGCTTCTACTAAATTTCCATAAAATAAAAACTCTTTAAAAGAAACATGTATAGTTCTATGTTTTAGGTAGCATGACTTTCCCTTGATCCCATCCTTGACCCTATTCCACGCTATGTCCTGTGAAAAACATTTCAAAAACTTGGGATGAGCATAAGAAGCTCAGTAAGGGATACACAAAGAATGAAAACTGTTAGTTTTTCAAAACAACAAGTAAACCATGAATACTTTATAAATGTAATACTTTTCACCTTCATGAAGTAGTAAAAACTTTTCACTGAAAAAAAAGTATCATTACTTACCTTTTTGTAACCAAAGGATTACCATAAAACCCATATAAAGAACACATAACATATATAAAGGTAACTTGGGACATAAACATACTTAAGTGGAATAACCATACGGTCGACTTCCACACATATCACTTAATGGAATAGCCATACGGCCAATTTCCATACATACTTAATGGAATATCCATACGTCTGACTTCCATACCCAATGCATTGGAGGTTATAACGTAACCACCCGTCCTGGTATTCACGGCACCACCCGTCATATGGTTTATAACGTAACCACCCGTTAAAATGTCCAAGTACCAATATAAAATCATAAAACATAAAACCAATATAAAGGAATGATAACATTTCCACATCACAATATATCATAATATAATCCTTTATCAAAACCATTTTTAAAACCATTTAAAACATTTAATAAAGAGATTTTTGAATCAAAGTGTCCCATACCACCTTGAAGCTTAAAATTTTCAACCATTAATATCTATATAAATAAATCCTTAAAACCATTTTGAAAACATGGATATTAATAAGAACAAATAATTAAAACATTTAAAATGACATTTTGGTTAAAGGGGTTTTACCAAAATTAGAGACACTTGAATACAATAATTGAGGAATAACATTTAGTCAGAACTTTATAATATCATGAGAATAAATGGATTCATGATGTAATACTCCAAAGGACAGTATATACACCATATAAGATTGAATTGGTGCATAACAACAATGAACCCTCAATAGAAATGTCAAATGTGATGAAATCCCTTATAAAGAAGGTATCCTTAAATTAAGGACAAATCAATCTCAAAAATATGTGTGACAAATATAAATACACCCAATATAAGTGGATATTAAGTGTAAAGAAATAAAAGGTCATTCACACATATTCAATGGATGACATATTCAATGACTACATGTTGAACCCAAAGAAATCGAAATTGGGTTAAAAAGTTCCCTTGACAGCCTAACGGCATCACATCAAAATGAGTTGATGAGAGATAAAAAGTGTATCTCATCACTTGGACATAAAATTTACATCAATAAGGATATATGAGAACATATCCCAACATAACAATATGTAAATTAAAAGACCCAACAAAAGAAGTCTTTTTAAAAAAGAGGAGGGTGAAAGGTTCCCTTACCGACTTGGGTATCTTTCAAAACATACACCCCATGAAAGAAGGAAAATAGATCATTGATGTAAATACTCATAAACGAAAGTATATTACACAAAGAGTAGAATAATGGTCAGTAAATACACCACTAAATGGAATTTGTGGCAAATGTAGCATAAATCTCACGGGAATAAAAGTGAGATGAAAAATCCCTTACGAAAACTCGGCAGCCTAACGGCGCCACATAAAACTTCTGAATATGGATTGATGAGATAAAATAGGGTATCTCATCACATTACAATAAAATGTACATCAAGAGGAATATAAAATAACATCCCCCAACATTACAAAGAGGATCCTAAAAGAAGTGACATAAAGGAGAGTACTTAAAAAGAAAGAGAGAGGTTAGATCTCTTACGAATGTTCGGCAGCCTAACGGCGCCACTCAAAACTTCCAAAATGGATTGATGAGAGAGAATAGGGTCTCTCATCACATGAAAATAAAAATTATAGTAAGTTTAATGTAAAAGATCATCCAAATAACAAGAAAGATGAGCTTTAAAAGGAATTACAAAAAAGTGTGTACTTAAAAAGAAAGAGAGGAGTAGGATCCCTTACCTCGGGTCCGACTTGACTCGATCGTTCATTAATCTCCTGAATAATAAACTTGAGTTAATTTATACTTCCTTAATAACCTTTTTCAAGTTCATTATTCCTTTTATATCACTTATTACCATTATTTAATCATTTAAGTTAATCATGTTTGTTTTGTCGATATTTGGTTCTTAAGTCGAAAGTGGACTTCTTACAATTACATGTTGTTCATGTGGTCAAAGGTTCTTCATATCCAAAAAAGAAATTCCTGATTTGGATATCATATATATCATATATATCCAACATATACATGTTTTTATAAAATCACATAATCATTTAGAGGAAAGAAATGAAATGCACCGTTCATGGAGACGGTAAGCCGTACGTACGCATGAACGCTACTTTCATTTCTATGTCGTATTAATGGAATTAAAACTATATGAGAGGTATGTACATTTTAATTCCAGAATTATATCAATCATTTAGATGTATCATACATCATATATATTCATTATATATATGTACTTATAATAGTACATTACATTTGGGGATAAGAAATGAAATGCACCGTTCATGGAGACGGTAAGTCGTACGTACGCATGAACGCTACTTTCATTTCTATATCATACATTAATGGAAATAAATAATAATGATATAGAGGTAAATAATAATTCCAGTATAACATCATATATAATAGAATTAAATCTATCCTTTATACGTCCCACATATGGCATTAACGAATCACATCACTTTGAGGGGGCGGTAGTCCGCACTTCCTAAAATGAAGATATCGTGTATACCCATAATGGAAGCTATAAAGGTAAGACACAAATGAAAAATAAAGAAGAATAAGTAAAAAATAAACATATTATATATCATATATAAAAATATTGACATCATAATGGCCACCTTTGAAGGTGTTAAATATTGAACAATCATCGTTTCGGGAGGCACAATTTCGCCATCCACGGAAACCGTATGTTCTTTAACCATTTGATGTAGTTGTGTGAGAGTGTAGCTAGAATAAATCTTATAACAAAATCCTAGTATATTAAAGATACTGGTGTTGTTACAAAAGAAATAAATAAAAAGAGTTTAGGGGGTTGGAGAAGCAAAATAAAACAAATGAACATGAGAGAATGAATTACCTTTAAAAGTGTAACTCCTTTTGATTTGAGCCTAAAGGCTTCCTTTGAAAGGATTCTTCCCAAAGGTAATCCTCTAGGATGAGGAGAGGTATGTGGAGGGAGTAAATGGGCAGGGGTTGGCCGAGCCAAAGGCTTGAGGAGTGTGTGAAATGAGGTAGAGGTGGGGGCCTTTTATAAGAGGAGAGGAGGGGCACTTTTGGAAAGTAAAGAAATATTACTTTATTTGAAAATGTGTTTCGGTTTTAAAAGGTCCCACATTGATATAATTCGTGGATAAGGTAATAAGGGTTCTAAATCCACCCATACAATAAGTTTTTTACATGTGTAGTTCATAGATTTTACATTATCTTTCCATTTTATTTAAATCGTCAAATAATGATGTCATCGCTGCATCATTATTATGTCATAAATAATTTAATTTATTTAATGTCTAAAAATTATAAAAAAACTACTATGATGTAGTAAATCTTTTTATCTTTCCAATGACTATTTATAATCAAAAATCTGATCTTTATAACCCCATATAAAAATTGTTTTCGTAAAACATATTATGTTTGTGTCATTTTTACTTTTACATTAAATAAAAAGTTATTTATGTCATTTCCCAACCAAAGTGGCTCCATGGGGTCCCCAAGTTGACCCATGGCTTGTCTTGGTCGGCCATGACACAACCAATAATGTTGGGACATGTGTCTAGGTCATTTTATATTATTAAAGCATTATTTATACCTTAAACTACCCTAATTACCACTAATCGCGATTAAGAACTTAATAAGTTACTATTCACCAAAAAATTATTTTTATCCCATTGAACCACATTTTACTTCTTAATGACAACCATGTATGTCAGATTTTTTAAATTCAAAACACATAAGTGGTAAAATTTCATTTAAACAAAAAATCAGCTTTTATAAGTACCACTTAGTGGTTTCACTATTCATAAAAAATTGATGTTTTTCAGAAAAATCCCAAAAATTCACCCTAAGCTATATTTGATATTCCGAATTCAAAAATGAAGTCCGTTTTACAAAATTCAAAACATATTAGTCACATTAATTAATTTAATAATTAATTCCCGCTGTCAGAGCAAATAGCGTGTTTTTATAAAACAATAAGTATCAAAAGATTGACACTAGTTTAAGTCTGATTTCAAAGTGAAATTAATTCCAACGACCACTATTGGATTTAATGGTAAAAATATTTTCTAATTTCACTTTAAAACCAATTCAAAATATTATCTAATCATATAAATAAATTAGATTAAAAAGAGGTTTTGAATTAAAATACAACATTTTACCCTATTCATTAAAAAATGAACTTTATCGGAAAAATACCAAAAATTTACACAAAGTAAAATTTGATGTCCCGATTCTAAATAAGAGTTTTATTTGGTCCAAAAGAATTTATATGAGTGATCAAAACTATATTTAATGACAGTTCGTCATCAGAAGGCGATAAGTGAACCTTTAGTGAAAATTAGGTTATAAAAGCCTAAAATTGAATTCTTTCCGTATTTTAAGCCTTTGGATAGATGTAAAAACATTTAAAAAAAACATATATATTCATATTTTAGTTATTTCTATCCATTCCCGCAAATACAACGGCTACATGTTAACTGCCATTTAAAATAATATTATTTTATTATTAGAGTGCAACGTAAGATTCCCAAGAAACTCGTTGTTGCGTGTTGGGTACGCCATCGGACATAGCATCCCCTTTAAAGTCATATTAATATTTTATTTACAAATATGGATAAATATGAAAATTTCATATTCTTTATTTACCTGGGGTGTTACATCCTTCCCCCCTTTTGGGAATTGCGTCCTCGCAATTTTTAAAATTGTGCTTGGAAACATCCTTGAAAGTCCCACATCGGAACAAAAGTCGGTAAAACAAACACTTTAAAATAAAGAAAGATAAGTACAAAGGTCACCCGAGTTAACCCATACTAGGATTCCAAGTATGAAAATATGGACATGGAGGAAAAAAAAGGGTCATGTTCTGATGGAGAGTGATAGAAAACATGTTTAGGAGAAAGTTAACCACGAGAAAATCACAAACTTGTGATGGGTTAAACGGTATTCGATTCCCCAGTAGGAAAAGTTAATAGACAAAATTTTTGTTTTAAGTTACTTTTTATTGAGGAATTTATTCATAAGGAAACATAATCACTTATCATATTGACTTTCAACTTTTATTAGATTCCTTACACAAACTCATATTTTTTCTAAAAGATGAGTATTTAGGAAGACTTGTTCACATTAAGAGTACTATAATCAACTTCTAGAGAATCACCTAATCCACAAAATAGAAGTATATACTTCCCATGTCTTTAGACTTTAACCAAAACCAAAACCAAAAAGGCTAGTACAAGATCAGATAATCCAGAAAAGGATAACCCTTTATAAAAAGAAAATTTATTCTTAATCTCCAAAATTTGTCCAACAAAACCCAAAGTTCAACGAGGACCATTCTATAATCAATTTGTCCATAAAATTATTCAAAGTAAACCAATATAAGATTGAAACCCAAATATTTGAAGGATTTAGTCGCATAGTCTTCCAAGATAAATCGTAACATTTATCTTCAAACAATATCAGTTGCTTCTAAAGTCACGTTTTGAAAAGTAATTAACCTAATCACATATCCTCCATGATAGGTTAATCATTTTCATAAATAACCCAAAATCAACTTACTCTTAATTCATAAAATCATATAACTATAATGAATCAATCAAACTAACCAGGGACTTCACGTAGTCCAGTGGTAGGCGATAAATACCAGTCGTACATTGGTTGTGGGTTCGATTCCCGCAGCTTCGTCCCACGCGACGGGATGTCACATGGTCTACGTGTTGTCCATTTTCCAAAACTATATAATTCTTAAAAGATTCCCCAAAATGAGATAAAATCATCAAGAATAACCATAACATATTTTAACCTCAAGTTTATCTCATTCCTTTCATTTTCCATCATATCATAGAGTAACCCATAATTACTTAAAAATTAAGTATCATATAAACCCTAATGGTTACCTTAATAATTATTACCTGAATTTCCACATCGAGTTGGCCATCTCGTACATGATGCATTAGAGAACTCACCAAGGTTGAAGTGGTTGATCATGACTCTTTGATAGTTGGTTTAGAACATCCATGAGATTACTCATTGAATCCCCCATCTCATCCAAAATCTTAATCAGAGAACCACCACAGTTTCCTTCAAACCCATTGTCACTTTGGTGCCTGCTAGATCCAGCTATTTACTAAAACCAAAAAGTTCAGTGTGATTATATCAAGAAAACCATCATGTACTAATGAGGAAGGTAAACACTGAGATATACTTACTCATTCACTTTATCTAAAATTAGGACTCTTTCTGAAATCCTAACCATTATGGTAATTTCACTTATGCTAAAAGAATACCCTAACCTCTAAAGTTATCTAAACCGACCTTTGATACCAACTATAAGGCCCCAGCCTTAAACCTTACTTAATATTGAATTAAATGAGTAATTCACATTGAGGATCTTTTTAGGTTTAGAGTTTTAGAGAATTAGGACATAACTATTACATCTCAAAAGATTACAAAGTAGTCGCTTCTACTAAATTTCCATAAAATAAAAACTCTTTAAAAGAAACATGTATAGTTCCATGTTTTAGGTAGCATGACTTTCCCTTGATCCCATCCTTGACCCTATTCCACGCTATGTCCTGTGAAAAACATTTCAAAAACTTGGGATGAGCATAAGAAGCTCAGTAAGGGATACACAAAGAATGAAAACTGTTAGTTTTTCAAAACAACAAGTAAACCATGAATACTTTATCAATGTAATACTTTTCACCTTCATGAAGTAGTAAAAACTTTTCACTGAAAAAAAAAGTATCATTACTTACCTTTTTGTAACCAAAGGATTACCATAAAACCCATATAAAGAACACATAACATATATAAAGGTAACTTGGTACATAAACATACTTAAGTGGAATAACCATACGGTCAACTTCCACACATATCACTTAATGGAATATCCATACGGCCAATTTCCATACATACTTAATGGAATAGCCATACGGCCGACTTCCATACCCAATGCATTGGAGGTTATAACGTAACCACCCGTCTTGGTATTCACGGCACCACCCGTCATATGGTTTATAACGTAACCACCCGTTAAAATGTCCAAGTACCAATATATAATCATAAAACATAAAACCAATATAAAGGAATGATAACATTTCCACATCACAATATATCATAATAGAATCCTTTATCAAAACCATTTTCAAAACCATTTAAAACATTTAATAAAGAGATTTTTGAATCAAAGTGTCCCATACCACCTTGAAGATTAAAATTTTCAACCATTAATATCCATATAAATAAATCCTTAAAACCATTTTGAAAACATGGATATTAATAATAACAAATAATTAAAACATTTAAAATGACATTTTGGTTAAAGGGGTTTTACCAAAATTAGAGACACTTGAATACAATAATTGAGGAATAACATTTAGTCAGAACTTTATAATATCATGAGAATAAATGGATTCATGATTTAATACTCCAAAGGACAGTATATACACCATATAAGATTGAATTGGTGCATAACAACAATGAACCCTCAATAGAAATGTCAAATGTGATGAAATCCCTTATAAAGAAGGTATCCTTAAATTAAGGACAAATCAATCTCAAAAATATGTGTGACAAATATAAATACACCCAATATAAGTGGATATTAAGTGTAAATAAATAAAAGGTCATTCACACATATTCAATGGATGACATATTCAATGACTACATGTTGAACCCAAAGAAATCGAAATTGGGTTAAAAAGTTCCCTTGACAGCCTAACGGCATCACATCAAAATGAGTTGATGAGAGATAAAAAGTGTATCTCATCACTTGGACATAAAATTTAAATCAATAAGGATATATGAGAACATATCCCAACATAACAATATGTAAATTAAAAGACCCAACAAAAGAAGTATTTTTAAAAAAGAGGAGGGTGAAAGGTTCCCTTACCGACTTGGGTATCTTTCAAAACATACACCCCATGAAAGAAGGACAATAGATCATTGATGTAAATACTCATAAAAGAAAGTATATTACAAAAAGATTAGAATAATGGTCAGTACATACACCACTAAATGGAATTTGTGGCAAATGTAGCATAAATCTCACGGGAATAAAAGTGAGATGAAAAATCCCTTACGAAAACTCGGCAGCCTAACGGCGCCACATAAAACTTCTGAATATGTATTGATGAGATCAAATAGGGTATCTCATCACATTACAATAAAATTTACAGCAAGAGGAATATAAAATAACATCCCCCAACATTACAAAGAGGAGCCTAAAAGAAGTGACATAAAGGAGAGTACTTAAAAAGAAAGAGAGAGGTTAGATCTCTTACGAATGTTCGGCAGCCTAACGGCGCCACTCAAAACTTCCAAAATGGATTGATGAGAGAGAATAGGGTCTCTCATCACATGAACATAAAAATTATAGTAAGTGTAATGTAAAAGATCATCCAAATAACAAGAAAGATGAGCTTTAAAAGGAATTACATAAAAGTGTGTACTTAAAAAGAAAGAGAGGAGTAGGATCCCTTACCTCGGGTCCGACTTGACTCGATCGTTCTTTAATCTCCTGAATAATAAACTTGAGTTAATTTATACTTCCTTAAGAACCTTTTTCAAGTTCATTATTCCTTTTATATCACTTATTACCATTATTTAATCATTTAAGTTAATCATGTTTGTTTTGTCGATATTTGGTTCTTAAGTCGAAAGTGGACTTCTTACAATTACATGTTGTTCGTGTGGTCAAAGGTTCTTCATATCCAAAAATGAAATTCCTGATTTGGATATCATATATATCATATATATCCAGCATATACATGTATTTATAAAATCACATAATCATTTAGAGGAAAGAAATGAAATGCACCGTTCATGGAGACGGTAAGCCGTACGTACACATGAACGCTACTTTAATTTCTATGTCGTATTAATGGAATTAAAACTATATGAGAGGTATGTATATTTTAATTCCAGAATTATATTAATCATTTATATGTATCATACATCATATATATTCATTATATATATGTACTTATAATAGTACATTACATTTGGGGATAAGAAATGAAATGCACCGTTCATGGAGACGGTAAGCCGTACGTACGCATGAACGCTACTTTCATTTCTATATCATACATTAATGGAAAGAAATAATAATGATATAGAGGTAAATAATAATTCCAGTATAACATCATATATAATAACATTAAATCCATCCTTTATACGTCCCACATATGGCATTAACGAATCACATCACTTTGAGGGGGCGGTAGTCCGCACTTCCTAAAATGAAGATATCGCGCATACCCATAATGGAAGCCATAAAGGTAAGACACAAATGAAAAATAAAGAAGCATAAGTAAAAAAATAAACATATTATATATCATATATAAAAATAGTGACATCATAATGGCCACCTTTGAAGGTGTTAAATATTGAACAATCATCGTTTCGGGAGGCACAATTTCGTCATCCACGGAAACCGTATGTTCTTTAACCATTTGATGTAGTTGTGTGAGAGTGTAGCTAGAATAAATCTTATAACAAAATCCTAGTATATTGAAGATACTGGTGTTGTTACAAAATAAATAAATAAAAAGAGTTTAGGGGGTTGGAGAAGCAAAATAAAACAAATGAACATGAGAGAATGAATTACCTTTAAAAGTGTAACTCCTTTTGATTTGAGCCTAAAGGCTTCCTTTGAAAGGATTCTTCCCAAAGGGAATCCTCTAGGATGAGTAGAGGGATGTGGAGGGAGTAAATGGGCAGGGGTTGGCCGAGCCAAAGGCTTGAGGAGTGTGTGAAATGAGGTAGAGGTGGGGGCCTTTTATAAGAGGAGAGGAGGGGCACTTTTGGAAAGTAAAGAAATATTACTTTATTTGAAAATTTGTTTCGGTTTTAAAAGGTCCCACATTGATATAATTTGTGGATAAGGTGATAAGGGTTCGAAATACACCCATAAAATAAGTTTTTGACATGTGTAGTTCATAGATTTTACATTATCTTTCCATTTTATTTAAATCGTCAAATAATGATGTCATCGCTGCATCATTATTATGTCATAAATAATTTAATTTATTTAATGTCTAAAAATTATAAAAAAACTACTATGATGTAGTAAATCTTTTTTTCTTTCCAATGACTATTTATAATCAAAAATCTTATCTTTATAACCCCATATAAAAATTGTTTTCGTAAAACATATTATGTTTGTGTCATTTTTACTTTTACATTAAATAAAAAGATATTTATGTCATTTCCCAACAAAAGTGGCTCCATGGGGTCCCCAAGTTGACCCATGGCTTTTCTTTGTCGGCCATGACACAACCAATAAGGTTGGGACATGTGTCTAGGTCATTTTATATTATTAAAGCATTATTTATACCTTAAACTACCCTAATTACCACTAATCGCGATTAAGAACTTAATAAGTTACTATTCACCAAAAAATTATTTTTATCCCATTGAACCACATTTTACTTCTTAATGACAACCATGTATGTCAGATTTTTGAAATTCAAAACACATAAGTGGTAAAATTTCATTTAAACAAAAAATCAGCTTTTATAAGTACCACTTAGTGGTTTCACTATTCATCAAAATTGAAGTTTTTCAGAAAAATCCCAAAAATTCATCCTAAGCTATATTTGATATTCCGAATTCAAAAATGAAGTCCGTTTTACAAAATTCAAAACATATTAGTCACATTAATTAATTTAATAATTAATTCCCGCTGTCAGAGCAAATAGCGTGTTTTTATAAAACAATAAGTATCAAAAGATTGACACTAGTTAAAGACTGATTTCAAAGTGAAATTAATTCCAACGACCACTATTGGATTTAATGGTAAAAATATTTTCTAATTTCACTTTAAAACCAATTCAAAATATTATCTAATCATATAAACAAATTAGATTAAAAAGAGGTTTTGAATTAAAATACAACATTTTACACTATTCATTAAAAAATGAACTTTATCGGAAAAATACCAAAAATTTACACAAAGTAAAATTTGATGTCCCGATTCTAAAGAAGAGTTTTAATTGGTCCAAAAGAATTTATATGAGTGATCAAAACTATATTTAATGACAGTTCTTCATCAGAAGGCGATAAGTGAACCTTTAGTGAAAATTAGGTTATAAAAGCCTAAAATTGAATTCTTTCCGTATTTTAAGCCTTTGGATAGATGTAAAAACATTTAAAAAAAACATATATATTCATATTTTAGTTATTTCTATCCATTCCCGCCAATACAACGGCTACATGTTAACTACCATTTAAAATAATATTATTTTATTATTAGAGTGCAACGTAAGATTCCCAAGAAACTCGTTGTTGCGTGTTGGGTACGCCATCGGACATAGCATCCCCTTTAAAGTCATATTAATATTTTATTTACAAATATGGATAAATATGAAAATGTCATATTCTTTATTTACCTGGGGTGTTACATCCTTCCCCCCTTTTGGGAATTGCGTCCTCGCAATTTTTAAAATTGTGCTTGGAAACATCCTTGAAAGTCCCACATCGGAACAAAAGTCGGTAAAACAAACACTTTAAAATAAAGAAAGATAAGTACAAAGGTCACCCGAGTTAACCCATACTAGGATTCCAAGTATGAAAATATGGACATGGAGGAAAAAACAAAGGGTCATGTTCTGATGGAGAGTGATAGAAAACATGTTTAGGAGAAAGTTAACCACGAGAAAATCACAAACTTGTGATGGGTTAAACGGTATTCGATTCCCCGGTAGGAAAAGTTAATAGACAACATTTTTGTTTTAAGTTACTTTTTATTGAGGAATTTATTCATAAGGAAACATAATCACTTATCATATTGACTTTCAACTTTTATTAGATTCCTTACACAAACTCATATTTTCTCCAAAAGATGAGTATTTAGGAAGACTTGTTCAGATTAAGAGTACTATAATCAACTTCTAGAGAATCACCTAATCCACAAAATAGAACTATATACTTCCCATGTCTTTAGACTTTAACCAAAACCAAAACCAAAAAGGCTAGTATAAGATCAGATAATCCAGAAAAGGATAACCCTTTATAAAAATAAAATCTATTCTTAATCTCCAAAATTTGTCCAACAAAACCCAAAGTTCAACGAGGACCATTCTATAATCAATTTGTCCATAAAATTCTTCAAAGTAAACCAATATGAGATTGAAACCCAAATATTTGAAGGATTTAGTCGCATAGTCTTCCAAGATAAATCGTAACATTTATCTTCAAACAATATCAGTTGCTCCTAAAGTCTCGTTTTGAAAAGTAATTAACCTAATCACATATCCTCCATGATAGGTTAATCATTTTCATAAATAACCCAAAATCAACTTACTCTTAATTCATAAAATCATATAACTATAATGAATCAGTCAAACTAACCAGGGACTTCACGTAGTCCAGTGGTAGGCGATAAATACCAGTCGTACATTGGTTGTGGGTTCGATTCCCGCAGCTTTGTCCCACGCGACGGGATGTCACATGGTCTACGTGTGGTCCTTTTTCCAAAACTATATAATTCTTAAAAGATTCCCCAAAATGAGATAAAATCATCAAGAATAACCATAACATATTTTAACCTCAAGTTTATCTCATTCCTTTCATTTTCCATCATATCATAGAGTAACCCATAATTACTTAAAAATTAAGTATCATATAAACCCTAATGGTTACCTTAATAATTATTACCTGAATTTCCACATCGAGTTGGCCATCTCGTACATGATGCATTAGAGAACTCACCAAGGTTGAAGTGGTTGATCATGACTCCTTGATAGTTGGTTTAGAACATCCATGAGATTCCTCATTGAATCCCCCATCTCATCCAAAATCTTAATCAGAGAACCACCACAGTTTCCTTCAAACCCATTGTCACTTTGGTGCCTGCTAGATCCAGCTATTTACTAAAACCAAAAAGTTCAGTGTGAGTATATCAACAAAACCATCATGTACTAATGAGGAAGGTAAACACTGAGATATACTTACTCATTCACTTTATCTAAAATTAGGACTCTTTCTGAAATCCTAACCATTATGGTAATGTCACTTATGCTAAAAGAATACCCTAACCTCTAAAGTTATCTAAACCGACCTTTGATACCAACTATAAGGCCCCAGCCTTAAACCTTACTTAATATTGAATTAAATGAGTAATTCACATTGAGGATCTTTTCAGGTTTAGAGTTTTAGAGAATTAGGACATAACTATTACATCCCAAAAGATTACAAAGTAGTCGCTTCTACTAAATTTCCATAAAATAAAAACTCTTTAAAAGAAACATGTATAGTTCCATGTTTTAGGTAGCATGACTTTTCCTTGATCCCATCCTTGACCCTATTCCACGCTATGTCCTGTGAAAAACATTTCAAAAACTTGGGATGAGCATAAGAAGCTCAGTAAGGGATACACAAAGAATGAAAACTGTTAGTTTTTCAAAACAACAAGTAAACCATGATTACTTTATAAATGTAATACTTTTCACCTTCATGAAGTAGTAAAAATGTTTCACTGAAAAAAAAAGTATCATTACTTACCTTTTTGTAAACAAAGGATTACCATAAAACCCATATAAAGAACACATAACATATATAAAGGTAACTTGGGACATAAACATACTTAAGTGGAATAACCATACGGTCGACTTCCACACATATCACTTAATGGAATAGCCATACGGCCAATTTCCATACATACTTAATGGAATAGCCATACGGCCGACTTCCATACCCAATGCATTGGAGGTTATAACGTAACCACCCGTCCTGGTATTCACGGCACCACCCGTCATATGGTTTATAACGTAACCACCCGTTAAAATGTCCAAGTACCGATATAAAATCATAAAACATAAAACCAATATAAAGGAATGATAACATTTCCACATCACAATATATCATAATAGAATCCTTTATCAAAACCATTTTCAAAACCATTTAAAACATTTAATAAAGAGATTTTTGAATCAAAGTGGCCCATACCACCTTGAAGCTTAAAATTTTCTACCATTAATATCCATATAAATAAATCCTTAAAACCATTTTGAAAACATGGATATTAATAATAACAAATAATTAAAACATTTAAAATGACATTTTGGTTAAAGGGGTTTTACCAAGATTAGAGACACTTGAATACAATAATTGAGGAATAACATTTAGTCAGAACTTTATAATATCATGAGAATAAATGGATTCATGATTTAATACTCCAAAGGACAGTATATACACCATATAAGATTGAATTGGTGCATAACAACAATGAACCCTCAATAGAAATGTCAAATGTGATGAAATCCCTTATAAAGAAGGTATCCTTAAATTAAGGACAAATCAATCTCAAAAATATGTGTGACAAATATAAATACACCCAATATAAGTGGATATTAAGTGAAAATAAATAAAAGGTCATTCACACATATTCAATGGATGACATATTCAATGGCTACATGTTGAACCCAAAGAAATCTAAATTGGGTTAAAAAGTTCCCTTGACAGCCTAACAGCATCACATCAAAATGAGTTGATGAGAGATAAAAAGTGTATCTCATCACTTGGACATAAAATTTACATCAATAAGGATATATGAGAACATATCCCAACATAACAATATGTAAATTAAAAGACCCAACAAAAGAAGTCTTTTTTAAAAAGAGGAGGGTGAAAGGTTCCCTTACCGACTTGGGTATCTTTCAAAACATACACCCCATGAAAGAAGGACAATAGATCATTGATGTAAATACTCATAAACGAAAGTATATTACAAAAAGAGTAGAATAATGGTCAGTACATACACCACTAAATTGAATTTGTGGCAAATGTAGCATAAATCTCACGGGAATAAAAGTGAGATGAAAAATCCCTTACGAAAACTCGGCAGCCTAACGGCGCCACATAAAACTTATGAATATGGATTGATGAGATCAAATAGGGTATCTCATCACATTAAAATAATATGTACAGCAAGAGGAATATAAAATAACATCCCCCAACATTACAAAGAGGATCCTAAAAGAAGTGACATAAAGGAGAGTACTTAAAAAGATAGAGATAGGTTAGATCTCTTACGAAAGTTCGGCAGCCTAACGGCGCCACTCAAAACTTCCAAAATGGATTGATGAGAGAGAATAGGGTCTCTCATCACATGAACATAAAAATTATATAAAGTGTAATGTAAAATATCATCCCAATAACAAGAAAGATGAGCTTTAAAAGGAATTACATAAAAGTGTGTACTTAAAAAGAAAGAGAGGAGTAGGATCCCTTACCTCGGGTCCGACTTGACTCGATCGTTCTTTAATATCCTGAATAATAAACTTGAGTTAATTTATACTTCCTTAAGAACCTTTTTCAAGTTCATTATTCCTTTTATATCACTTATTACCATTATTTAATAATTTAAGTTAATCATGTTTGTTTTGTTGATATTTGGTTCTTAAGTCGAAAGTGGACTTCTTACAATTACATGTTGTTCGTGTGGTCAAAGGTTCTTCATAACCAAAAATGAAATTCCTGATTTGGATATCATATATATCATATATATCCAGCATATACATGTATTTATAAAATCACATAATCATTTAGAGGAAAGAAATGAAATGCACCGTTCATGGAGACGGTAAGCCGTACGTACGCATGAACGCTACTTTCATTTCTATGTCGTATTAATGGAATTAAAACTATATGAGAGGTATGTATATTTTAATTCCAGAATTATATTAATCATTTAGATGTATCATACATCATATATATTCATTATATATATGTACTTATAATAGTACATTACATTTGGGGATAAGAAATGAAATGCACCGTTCATGGAGACGGTAAGCCGTACGTACGCATGAACGCTACTTTAATTTCTATATCATACATTAATGGAAAGAAATAATAATGATATAGAGGTAAATAATAATTCCAGTATAACATCATATATAATAACATTAAATCCATCCTTTATACGTCCCACGTATGGCATTAACGAATCACATCACTTTGAGGGGGCGGTAGTCCGCACTTCCTAAAATGAAGATATCGCGTATACCCATAATGGAAGCCATAAAGGTAAGACACAAATGAAAAATAAAGAAGCATAAGTAAAAAATAAACATATTATATATCATATATAAAAATAGTGACATCATAATGGCCACCTTTGAAGGTGTTAAATATTGAACAATCATCGTTTCGGGAGGCACAATTTCGCCATCCACGGAAACCGTATGTTATTTAACCATTTGATGTAGTTGTGTGAGAGTGTAGCTCGAATAAATCTTATAACAACATACTAGTATATTTAATATACTGGTGTTGTTACAAAAGAAATAAATAAAAAGAGTTTAGGGGGTTGGAGAAGCAAAATAAAACAAATGAACATGAGAGAATGAATTACCTTTAAAAGTGTAACTCCTTTTGATTTGAGCCTAAAGGCTTCTTTTGAAAGGATTCTTCCCAAAGGGAATCCTCTAGGATGAGTAGAGGGATGTGGAGGGAGTAAATGGGCAGGGTTTGGCCGAGCCAAAGGCTTGAGGAGTGTGTGAAATGAGGTAGAGGTGGGGGCCTTTTATAAGAGGAGAGGAGGGGCACTTTTGGAAAGTAAAGAAATATTACTTTATTTGAAAATGTTTTTCGGTTTTAAAAGGTCCCACATTGATATAATTCGTGGATAAGGTTATAAGGGTTCGAAATCCACCCATCCAATAAGTTTTTGACATGTGTAGTTCATAGATTTTACATTATCTTTCCATTTTATTTAAATCGTCAAATAATGATGTCATCGCTGCATCATTATTATGTCATAAATAATTTAATTTATTTAAGGTCTAAAAATTATAAAAAAACTACTATGATGTAGGAAATCTTTTTATCTTTCCAATTACTATTTATAATAAAAAAATCTGATCTTTATAACCCCATATAAAAATTTTTTTCGTAAAACATATTATGTTTGTGTCATTTTTACTTTTACATTAAATAAAAAGTTATTTATGTCATTTCCCAACCAAAGTGGCTCAATGGGGTCCCCAAGTTGACCCATGGCTTGTCTTGGTCGGCCATGACACAACCAATAAGGTTGGTACATGTGTCTAGGTCATTTTATATTATTAAAGCATTATTTATACCTTAAACTACCCTAATTACCACTAATCGCGATTAAGAACTTAATAAGTTACTATTCACCAAAAAATTATTTTTATCCCATTGAACCACATTTTACTTCTTAATGACAACCATGTATGTCGGATTTTTGAAATTCAAAACACATAAGTGGTAAAATTTCATTTAAACAAAAAATCAGCTTTTATAAGTACCACTTAGTGGTGTCACTATTCATCAAAAATTGAAGTTTTTCCGAAAAATCCCAAAAATTCACCCTAAGCTATATTTGATATTCCGAATTCAAAAATGAAGTCTGATTTACAAAATTCAAAACATATTAGTCACATTAATTAATTTAATAATTAATTCCCGCTGTCAGAGCAAATAGCGTATTTTTATAAAATAATAAGTATCAAAAGATTGACACTAGTTTAAGTCTGATTTCAAAGTGAAATTAATTCCAAAGAACACTATTGGATTTAATGGTAAAAATATTTTCTAATTTCACTTTAAAACCAATTAAAAATATTATCTAATCATATAAATAAATTAGATTAAAAAGAGGTTTTGAATTAAAATACAACATTTTACACTATTCATTAAAAATGAACTTTATCGGAAAAATACCAAAAATTTACACAAAGTAAAATTTGATGTCCCGATTCTAAAGAAGAGTTTTATTTAGTCCAAAAGAATATATAAGAGTGATCAAAACTATATTTAATGACAGTTCGTCATCAGAAGACGATAAGTGAACCTTTAGTGAAAATTAGGTTATAAAAGCCTAAAATTGAATTCTTTCCGTATTTTAAGCCTTTGGATAGATGTAAAAACATTTAAAAAAACATATATATTCATATTTTAGTTATTTCTATCCATTCCTGCCAATACAACGGCTACATGTTAACTTCCATTTAAAATAATATTATTTTATTATTAGAGTGCAATGTAAGATTCCCAAGAAACTCGTTGTTGCGTGTTGGGTACGCCATCGGACATAGCATCCCCTTTAAAGTCATATTAATATTTTATTTACAAATATGGATAAATATGAAAATGTCATATTCTTTATTTACCTGGGGTGTTACATGAAAGGTTGAAACATAACATAAACATTAGTATTAAAACTAGCATAAAAAATGTTTATAATTTAACTATAAACCATGAATGGTATAAAAATAACACATCCACAGTCAAACATATCACAAAACCTTCAATACAATATGAAATATTTTAATCAAAATGAATCAACTTCAAACAAGTGTAAAATCCATCAATGGATGTTGACATAGATGAAATACAAACTATTTGAGAGATATATCTCTTTTTTTAATCATTTAAAAGTCACAAAATTTAAAAATTAAGGCATTTAAAGACATTTTTTAATCAAAGTGTCCCATAACACTTTGAAAATTTGAAAGGAATTAACATTTTAAAACAATGATATCGATATAAATAAATCCTTAAATTAATTTTGAAAACATGGACATTAATTAAAAAGACTTAGAAAAATAAATATTTAAAACATTTAAAATGATGATATAGTAAAATAGAAACTTCCATAAAACCTTGAAATATTCCTTTTGAAAACATTTTTATGAAATATGGACATTGATGATAAATATGTCCCAGTAAATACTTACTCATAAACAATCTCAGATAATAATGAGATTGAGAAATTAACTTTTACCTTGTACTTTTACTTGGTAGAGGGTATGTTAACCTCCTATATAACAGTTAAATCATTGTTATTAAATTATACATAAAACACATACATAAATATGATATCATATATTATCTTATAATCTTTCTTTGTTAATAATATTTTAGTAGTATAACCATTTCGAGTGTTAACTGATCTGTTTTCCTTTATATGATTGGTTACGTAATCCATGTTAGTTATAGATAATATATATTTGATTCATATCCATAATTATATTGAGTTCTTAAATATTATTTTTTATCATAAAATGAACATTAGTTTGAATGATTACGATGGGGAATGAATCTCATCACATTCGTGGAGACGGTAATCCGTACGTAAGCACGAGCAACAATATCATTATATTTATGGTGAAATCATATGTAATCGGATTGTATATCATATATACAGAATCATTAATATCTTATATTTATTATTTACATCAGTTTTAAACATTATTATACCCATCCAAATAATGAAGTGTTTGAATAAAAAACTACACCACGACATGGAGACGGTAAGCCGTACGTACACAGGTATGGTGACTTTGTAATTTATAGGATGGATATAATAATGAATATGGTTTTACCATATTTATAATAAGATCACAGTATGTAAGAGGTACTAGAGTTATTATTTTTGTATGGAAACAACAAAGAAAGATGAAGTGGAAGAAGAAAAGAACTTGAAAGAGGGTGGTGAAACTATTACCTCTTCTTCAGGTGTTTCCTTTTGAGTTTATCAAAAGGGATCCTTAGGTTGTCTTTCTGATCAAATTAAGGACTCTATGTTGATGTGACAGAATTTTGGAGGATATTTGGGCAGGGGGTGGCCAAGAAAAATGGCTTTGGAGGTGTGATTTTGAGAAAGGGGAAGTTCCCTTTTATAAGAGGGGTGAGATTCACTTTTGGAAAAGATTAAAATATTAATTTATTATAAAATCATATTCAGTTTATAATGGCTCCAAATAAATTTATTTCATGTAATAGGTGGTTATAGGTTGAAAACTTATCAAAAAATAGGTTTTATACAAGTTTACGTTACCATTGTAACCTTTTCTTTTAGATTTAACTCATTGTTAAATAGTTTACCTTTTACCGTGTCTTCTTGTATTCTTACACTATATGGCTAATAAACTTATTCTAAACTTCCAAGATAACCTATTTTTGTTCATTAATGACATATATAACATTATTTAATCCCTTTGGATGAACCTTAAATTTTTAGGAATATTATTTCAACAAATAATATAGTATTTGTTTTAAAAACTAATTTATATCAATTTTGACAATATTTGGTATTTTGTTTTTGTGAAAGTCATAAAAACATTATCAATTCGAAACAAATTATCTAATCAACCGTAAAATGTCATATTAACAAGTAAAATTATTGGAATTTATCAAAATTCTCAAATTACATTTATTTGGATATTTATAATATCAATTATTTTAATATCTCATTAAGAAGGTAGTTATTCCATCATCATTGTTTCATAAATAAATTTAATTATTTAATATATAAAAATTATAAATTCAATACCATTATTTAGGAAATATTTTTATCTTTCTAATGAATACTTATAGTTGAATTTATATTATGGATAACCCTATATTAAAAATGGTTTAGTTAATAAACTTTGAATTTAACTCTTTCAACTCTTCTTTAAATAAAATAATAATAAATGTCATTATCTAATTAAAGTGGACCTAGTGGATCATATTTTATTCGTAAGGTTATTTTTGGGCGAATTATACTTATCCAATAGAATTAGGAAATGTGTTAGGGTAATTATAATATCATTTCTACCTTTAATTACTCAATTTACTTTTAACCGTGATAAATAAAAGTTAAAAGTTCCTATTAAGCAAAAATTATTTCCATCTTATTGAATCATGTTTTACAAACTTATGTCATCCGTGTCTCTCAGAGTTTTTAAATTCAACTCATAGAAGTGGTAAAATTATGTTTTATGCAAATTTGCTAATGTGCCTAGAAGGCGGGTAAAAGTCGTTAAAAAAATCAATAAAATTTTACACATATAATTTTATTATAAAATGAATCCAATTAACTACATTGAACAAATATAGGTATTAATTAACTATTTTGACTTTAAATAATTTTAAATAAAATAAAAAAAAATTGATTTTAAACAAAAACGTAGTGTTTTCACTATTCATAGAAAAATGGAAGTTTTCTAAAAAATTACAAAAATCCACCTTAAGCTAATTTTGATATTCTAAATTCAAAAATAAAGTCTATTTTACAAAGTTCAAAACATATAAGTTTCATTTTTATATTTAAAATTAATTCCCATTTTCAAAACGAAAACGTGGGTTTTTTAAAAAGTAAAAACTATGAAAAGATTAACATGTGTTTATGTCAAATTTAAATGTAAAATTACTTATAATGACCAAAATTGTATTAAATGATAAAAATATAATCTAATTATACTTCAAAACCATTCAAATGTATAATTTAACACTATAAATTATTTTGATTAAAAAAGTTGTTTTCAATTAAAATTTAGTATCTTTCACTATTAATCAAAATATGAAATTTATCATAAAACCACCAAATATTTATAAGAACAAAATTATTATGTCCCAATTATAAATAAGAAGTCTATTTTTTCATATTTAATATAAGATTCATATATGGCATTTAAAAAAACTCACCATTGGTAGGTGGTAAAATTGCATTTTTGAAAAATACCTTATCTAAAAAATTGAATTTGTTTTTATATTCTGTCTATGAAACACATAATATGGGTGTTAAAATTATATAGAGTATGTAAGACTCAAAATGTATTTAATACTATTCATAACCACTTTTTGAACGGCTAGTTTGGTAAGTTGTGGTGCGCTCGAACTCGATGTTGCATATAGAACAAGCTATTGAATTTCTTTAATGAGAAAACGTACTATGAAATCTTGGGGTGTTACAAATAAGGTCACTAAATTTCTCAAAAAAAGATCTCCAATGACCCCCAAATTTCATAAAGTATCTATTGGTTGTCAGATTCCAAACATGTGAATACCCTTATCATGTATTCTCTTGAAATATGGTAATGAACTGAATTATGATACATCCTATTTGACAACATGCATGATTTCTTATTCCAAAGTTCAATTAATATATTAATTAAATTAATTAATATCTATCCATGATAGTGAAAACCTATTTGTGAACAAATCCTTTATATGTTCTAAAGTCATTTATAATATCCAATTTAGTTTATCCAAATCAATCAGCTCTTATCCAAGCTAAAAAAAATTCTCAACATCTTAAAAAAATTAAGGGTTAACTTCCAATAATTAAAAATACCACCTATCCATTGAATCAATTTTATAAGTCTTCAACACAATTCAGCATATCCTTTTTAAATCCTTAATAAAAAAATTATACTGAATATACTTATGTATTTTAGGATTCATAAAACATAGTCATTGAATTCCAAAACATATACACTTCAATTATCCAACTGTATTCAGAAACCATTACATGAGGTTCATCATCTTATTCTTTAATACCAATTTTAATAGAATATGAAATATGAATCATTTCCTAAGGGTCCTTAACCTTAATCTAATCATTCTTATTACGATTAATGTAAACAAAATTGTTAGAACATCCCATACCTTTCAAATGTGGTTTTCAGTATCTTTATCTTCATAAATATAAACAATACTCATATAACCTTCCTGATTATCTTCATGGGATCTCTTCTTAGGAAATATATTTTTATAATTCCTATAACTTCTATATCTGAAACATTTAATTTTATCCATTTTTCTTATAGTTCTTTCAATTCTCTAAAACTAGAAATAATAGTGTGAGAAACACTTATCATTATGGAAAAACATATAATCATGAAAAATTATTTATATGATGGATAAATCATGAAAAATACTTTTTTATAAATGAAAAATTATGTTTATGCTAAGTTATTGATTTTAATCTTCTATTTAAATAATTCATGATTATTCGTAAATATTTTGTGAATTTCAACTGCATATTTTCTAGGATTGTCACACCTAGTGTGTAGCAAGGCCCATTTTCATGCACCTGTTCCTGATCGATTCTATATCAATATGGTGTTTTTGGGTGACCCCTATGTAAATTTGTTTCATATCCACAACAACTTGTATTATCTAGATAGGGATGTTTTTCTAGGAAACTAGTCACCCTATCCTTTACCAGAATTCCAACACATTTTCTTAAATATTAACTTAACCTTATACTTATTCTTATCAACATCTATAAACATATATAAAGAAATATCCCTAGGAATATCACTAAATTTTTCTCTTATTAGATTCCAAAAGAATAATAAAACATTCCATTGATACCAACTATGGTGACCTAGTCTTAACATAGAAGGAAATTAAATTATTTGAGATGAATGTTCAACACATTACAAAACAATACATACAAATTGACTGTAACAGTTCAGTGTACTTAAAAACATGGATTGATAATATCCTAACATGGTGAAAGGTCTTAAACATATCCCTTAAAGATCATCCCCCTTTGTAATTCTATATAGAACATTTCTTCATAACCTAGGAAAAGTAATCCTAAGAAATGGGTGACATCAGATGCTCAGTAAGGGTAGACAAGAAAGATATGAGAACATAACATGAGAATAAGTGTATGATAAAATGATATTAAAATTAAAAGATCATTCAATAAATATCAAATATTATAATCAGGATTTATGGAATAAATACTGCTAATTCATAAGACATGAATCATACATAAATCAAGATCATAATCCATGGATCGTAACATAATCATAAGACATGAGATTATGGTAGATGAATAAAAATATAAAATGCTTTACATAGTAACCAATGATTAATTTCATGGTTATATTAGTGTAATGGGTTCACTCCCCAAACCATCTTAGTAGTCATGGTTCACTCCCAATACTATCTTAGTCGAAAATTTCTTTTACAAAATTAGGTTAACTCCCCATTATAGCCCTGTATTAATGAATCAGGTTCACTTCCTACTCCATCCCTGTATTACTAAACTGATCTCACATACCTTTCCATCCATGTCTTACTGAACTAAGTTTAATCCCCATTCTAGACTTGTTTTACTAAATAATGTTCACATACCATTCCATCCCAATCATACTGAATAGATTTCCCTCCTCATTATAGCCTTCTAATAATGAACCTGGCTCACGTCACATTCTATCAATTTCAAACTCATGAGATATAAATGTGTTTCCAATGCATTAGATGAAGATATAGGTACCAAACATCTCATAATTAAATCATACATATGTGTTCCATAAAAAATCCATCATATCATGTCCAATAAAAATATACGAGCTTCAAAAATATCATATCATATCCTAAAAATGAAATTTTAATCATAAATATTTAATCATATGACAAACTTTAGAAAATAGATAATTCTCACAATCATTTAATCTTTTAATAACCTATGAAAGGAAGTGGTTTCATAAAACAATATCACGGTATAACCCATCAAATATAAATAGGCTTCATAAACACCAATCCCTAAAAACATAAATCATTTAGAGAAATAATGTTAATGTTGACCTTTGGTTAGTATCCATAGTAAAAATTAAACTATAACAAAATATTTTATCTTATATGGAGAAGGATTTTGAAATTTCACATGAAAATAAATTTTATTTTAAAACTAACTTTTCAAAACATATAAAATTTTCAAAATCCTTTTTTTTTTGAAACCTATTTTAAAACAAATAAAGGAATCATTAATTAAATAATTTAAAACATTTGATGAGGAAAATATCCTTTATTCTCTGACAATTTTGTTTAAAACGTTAAAACTGTTTAAAATAATTTTTATTGAAATTAACCTTTAAAACATATTAAATAATATTACATTCATTTTGAGAAATTTTTTCTTGAAATCTTATAAAACAATCCTGAAAACATTTTAAAAAACATTTTCCATGAAAACTTATAAATGAAGCTAGAAATAGATTAAAAACAAATTTTGATAAAAACATAAAAAAGAAGATTGATTTTTTTGAAAATAATGTTTATTGAGAAATTATAATAGAATCATTAAAATATTTAATAAACTTTTTAAACATAAAAAATTTGTCAAAAACATATTCAGACAACTTGGTTTTAAAGAACAATTTTTTTTGATCAAAATGAGAAATAAAGTAATATTTTCATAAAAAAATTATTAATTTTCCTAAGTACCCAATAGAGAAAAAACTATACTAAAACATGATGATATCATGGATAAATATAGGAAAACTAAATTTAGGAGTGTTATTTAGAGATTTATCCTAATATTTCATCAATATAAGCATAATCATAAACAATCCTGGTGAATGATAAGACCATAGCGATAAACTATTACCACTTTAGTAACTATGGCATATACTCTATATGAGAAATAACATTACATGAATCTTAAAATATCATTAAATAAAGATATTAATTATATGACATGTTCAAGTGAAGTATATAAACCTTTTATGAGAATATTGTTTCATAACATGGCATGTGTCTCAAAGAAGGGAAATTAGGACAAAACTGCTTTACTGATTTAGTATATTTTGAAACATAAAACCCATGAGAGAGTGATTATTAAATGTATTGGTAAATTTAAATAAACTTAACTATATTTATCATAAAATAAATTCAATATAAAGCAAAAAAAATAAATGAGTTTTGAACATGGCATGTATCTCATGGATAATAAAAAGAAAGATCAGAAAACCCTTTCCTTAAGTATTGACATTATTCTCATATTCAATCATAAAGTATAATAAATATATGTCTGTTATAAATATACCACATAACCATATAATTATATCTAATAACAAATTAGATCTGTTTATGACATTATATTACCTGTTTATTAACCATAAAAGATAAATTTTTTTAAAAACACTTTTAAGGAAAAAGTGTGAAACCATCCACTTCAACAAGATCCATAAAACATAATAGTAGGAAAAAAAATTATTTAAGACCAAATAAAAACCATTAGCTGTAACCTCCCTATACAATTTTCCTGAAATATCTATTACCTATTTGTTCTAATCACCTTTGAGAATAAATTCAAATTAATGGGCCAGTTTGTCTAATATTTGCAATAACTCCTCCAATTTTATCTTCTTAGAATTGAATATTCTAGTTAGAAATAAATGATTCTTGACAATCCAATCACCCTATTCCATATTAGTGTCCACCTCAATTGGGTGCTCATTTATCCTTTCTTCATCCTTTCTAGAAGTGATAAAAATCAATAACTTTTCTATAATCTATTCATCAGAGTGCATAAGTAGGTCCCAAGATTTATCTGAGTCCTCAGTGGCTGCTTCCCTCTACGGTCGAAAAAAGATAGCCAAAAAAGATTCATCTACATCAGCCTCCTTTCCTACCATCCCCAATAATCCCCCCTTATAATTTTGAACTGGTTCCATGATTTCCTCCCTCTATGCTCCCAAATGAACACCCTCCCATTATGAGCCTTCAACCAACACTAACAACTCTGTCACCTCATCTCCAGCCATAAGGGTTTTGTAATCCTCGAAAGAATACTGTGAACATGTCTTTTCGGAGGCTGATTTCACACTTTTAGACAATAGAGATTCCCTTGTCTTAACTTTTTCAACCTTACATGATGCTTTACCTAAAGATCTGGTTACTATTGTCTAAGGGGTGTTTGAGTAGTTGTTACGAGGTAGTGATTTTTTCTCCCCCTTGAAAAGAAGAAAATTCCAAATCATAATGTTCTCTTGTTTCCCTTCCCTTGATCTAGTCCCAACCAAAAAATCATGCTCATAGTCTATTTCAAGATGATTTTCCTCATCTTTGTCACATGGTTCATCATCTTCTGACAATCTATACTTGACCTATTTGTGCTTCTATTTTGGAATGAATTTTTTCTATCCTTTAGTGTCCTGTATTGGAATATTAAAGCAGGCTAGCTGCACAAAACCACGACCCATGAATTGGGGTAGTGTATTAGAATCCCTAGAGGATACCTCCTACAATGCAGCTTCCCTGATTAGATCCAATTGTTCCTCCCTCTCATTATTCCCATCATCCTCAATCACCCATATCAGATCATAATTAGATATTTGTTCAAAGTGATTTCCCAAATCAATAGTTTCCACTTATCGTCAATGACTTGTCACCCTTGGAGGATCTAACTCATGATTGAACCCACTGCCAACATAGTCATCCCCATGCATTATAATATCCTCAATAAAACCTTATAGACCTTTAAATTCACATTCCACAGCAGCACATCCCTGATTATCATTTTCCCTTGAAGGCCTCACCACCTGTAAATCCTTCTTTATCCTGTCCATGATTGTATTAACTTCATATCAGTGGGAATCACCTTTTTTGGTTTTAACAATTCAATATCGACCATGCTCTCATGATGAAAATCCTTACCAGTGCTTTGATCAAACCCATAAAAACCATATCCTTCATATAATATTCTGCAAAACTGATACAAGCACTATGTTCTTTCTTTCTTAGATCCCATATCTTCATGCTTGGAGGCCCTATATGATAGAACAAATAAAAATGTCCCAATCGATTGCACGAAAAAAATAGTAAAACCATTACTCAAAATCCACAACTAGTCTCCATCGGAATTCATGGCCATCCGTTATCCACCCCTGGTTTACTAGTGGCTTAGATACATCAACGTCCATATAGACGTGAGGATAGACAGGGTGACACACTGCATATATTCTTCTCTCAGAGCATAGGTACTGACCAACCAAGTCCCCTAGTATAGGGATAACAGGTGGGTTCTGAATGGGTGATGGGAGAGAAAGAAAGCATTCCCATATAGATGTAGTTGTATTACCACGTTGTATTTGAAATTCAAAATTCCACTGAATAAGGTAGAATAAGAAGTCACTACATCATCGAGGAGATCTAGACAACACAATAATAAGGTCTTCCATCAATCCAAATAGAATCATGACATGCCTTCGATCAAGAATCACAATAATCATTCAATCCTATAAATCCCAAGACTCAAAGACAAAGTAGTTAAATGCATTAATCGAAGGTTGTCGATTAAGGAATCGAGCCACCAATGCGAATGAGAAGATATCTGAGGCATTATTGAACTCTGACGGTGATAAAGAGATACAAAGAGATCCATGGTATATATTTGGGACTTTCAGACACATCAGAATCAATGAAAATTGGGGAAGAAAATCTGGATTTGAGAAAGGCAGAAAAGGGGGAATGCGGTCCTTGGGGTATTAATGTTACATTTTGGGTATATTAATTTTTTTTTTCATATATGTTTTGAATTATTATTATTGATACTCGAACATAGATCATTATTTAATTATATAAATAATTACAAAATGATATAAATTATATATATATTAATTATATAATTATTTATAATAATATATAAAATATATAAATATGATATGGAATACACCATTTATAGAGAGGGTAGGTCATACGTATGCATGAATGTTGTTTTCATTTTATTATCATGTTAAAAGAAAGTAAATTAAATACATGTATATGTATAATATCATTCAAATTGAAAAATTATATCATATAAATCATATAATTTCACTAAAATTATCCTTAATACATTCCATGAATAGTGTGAATGAATCACTTCGCTTTGTGGAGGCGATAGTCCACACATCCACAAATGAATTTATCATGTTTACACAAAATGGAAGTCATGAAGCAATGTTTTATATAATTATTAAATAAGAATAAATACATAATAATTATCATAAATATATAATATAAAAACATATTTTCTGTTATAATTCGATACCATGAGAGGTGGTCAGGGAAAAAACAACTTTGTTTAATGATGCGGTTGTTCACCATACACAAGAATAATAAGACCATTACCCATAATATAGAAGTGTATGTATATGTAGATCTATCCATTAAAATAAAAAAAACATTTTGATATTTTGGATATTTATTTTTTTATACATTCAAAGAATAATATGTTTTTTTGGGTGGAGAATTAGAACAAAACAATAGATCTTGTGGACGGATGTTACCTCTCCATTGAGAAACTCTTTTTTACTTCCAGCAAAGGGCTTCCTTAGTTGGATTTATGACCAATGGGAGACTTCTACGTATAATGGAGTGATTTTAGGAGGATATTTACTTAGGTTTTGATTGAGAAATGGTTTACAAGAAGGTCTATGGAAGTGATGGTTGTGAGTGTCATTTCTTAGTGGAAGATGAGTTTCATTCTTGTAAATATAAAAAGGTAAACAGTATTGAGAGGTCTACATTACATAATGTGACTAAAATAATATTAAAATTTTTATAAAATATGGTACTTGGTTGAAATATATCCTTAAAATTATTTTTGGACGAGTTTTATGGTAATTTTTCCCTTTTTTCTATGCTTTAATCTATTATTAAGCTAATTTTTCTCTTAATCACTGTAATTAATTTTAATCATATTCACTAACATTTTTGGTTAAAAACGGAGTTGGACTTATTAAAAATTATAAATTAGTATGAATCACGATATTGAATCCATTTTTCAAAATTATAATCATAGAAGAGATAGAAATTAATTTAAAATTAATATCGGAGATGAGTCATGACAACATGTTTTCGAATCATAAAACTCAAAAAGTTTGAAATGATTTTTTATAAAATTTTAATGTGAAATTGGTCCTGGTAACATAAATAAGATTTATTGATTTATAATAGGTATATTTATACTTTAGAACTAAATTATTATATAATATAACTATATAAATAAATTAGATGAAAAGGTTGTTTAGAATTAAAATTAAGTATTTTTCATATTTCATTAAAATATGAAATTCTGATAAAAATACAAAAAATTTACCCAAATTATATTTTTATCTTATGATTTAAAAAATTAAGTATATTTTTTTATAAAAATTATAAATTTGTAAAAAGTCTTATTTAAAAAGGGTTCTCCATTAAAAGGAGGTAAAATTACCATTTTGAAAAATACATATTTTTATTCATAAAATTGGATTTATCCTTATCTTATAACTATAAAATCTATTAGATGAGTATAAAGATATAATATATAAATTTTATTTAAAATATTAATCAAAGGTTGTTTGTTTTATTTATTTAGATAAAAAAAATTTGTACATAGAAAAGTATTTTTCTTAAAAATGTAATTTTTTACTTTCAGTTTTTTATTCCATTCACATATACTAATTGATAACCAAAGGATTCATTTTACATTCATGGGTAAGTCATATTTTAATAATTTATTTAATCTTATTATAACATCCATTCCAAAATTATGATGGTTTTTAATAATAATATTAATTGTATACTATAGTTTAGTAAAAACTTAGACTTGTGTGTAATGAAAGCTATTAAATGAAATCAATATTATGTGTAATAGAAGTCAAATATAGTGTTTTGTGTACCAAAATCTAATATAAGTGTTACATGTAGTGAATGATTACCATGTTGTTGCGTATAATATAATCCAACCATAGTTATTTCATTTAAAAAAGCTATATTTAGTATTATTTGAAATGAAAAATATTAAAACAATTATATTAACTAATGAATAATAATTCAAATAAAATCTATGGGTGATACTCGGGGTGTTCTAGTAAAGCATAAAAAATTCAACTTATTGTAAAAATGGTATCATAGTTGGTATATGATTTAGTTAATTTTATGACCATAATATATGGGGTATGAGTTCCATAGGTCGTAGGAACCACATAGTTAGTGCATGGTTTGATAAACCATGATTCCAAACCAATAAATCTACTATTTTCTAAAAAATAATGAAATGACTAAAATTCCACCATGATTATAAAACACATTAAAATCCATTTTATCTTACCCCCATTAACTCTCTTTTCCATTCACATGATCTCTTCTTACACGATTAGTTTGGGGTGGGTTTCTTCTATAAAATTATGTGGATTCTTATAGTATATTTTTAGGAGGAACCCATGTATAAGGATAATTATTTTTCTGAATCTTTAGATTTCATCAGAACTAGAAGGATTTTCTGGGTGATTTGACTCCTACAATCATAATTTATTCAGTTCCTATATTATTCCAAAATTATATATTTCTAATGAGATTCATGGTAAATAAGTGTGAGTGGGATAGTCTAGGAGATTCTAGTTTTGTACTATTTTTATTTTTTTCCTAGAAACTACATAAGTATAGTATCATGTGTGAAATGGTGTGGTTGGTCTAGATATGACATGTAATATATAATATTTGATTATGTGAATAATTGGTTATGATGACATTAGTTATGGATATGTTGTTTTATGTGATGACATATGTGGGTATTGGGGAACATGTGGGGTATGACACATGTTATTGTAGGAGATGATGATCACTAGAGGTGCGGAGACACGTTTCTCTATGATGACATTGATGGTGTTGATCATCAACATTAGTGGGAGACATGGTTTTTAGGCGGTGATAGATGCTTATGAGAGGCATATCCTAGTTTTTTGGTGATTTTGTTCAGCATGGGTGGCTGATGGGACTATTGTGTACTTTCTCAAAGAGTATATGTCCTATAAATAGGTGTTAAACACTCATTGTGAGAGGTGGTATTTGTATTTATAGAGTCGTAAGGGATGGTGTTGACCATAAATATAGAGGATGTCTTCATCGTATAAAGCCACATATAGTTTTAGTTGAGACCCCATGAGATGGGATGAGCCTAGTAATTTATCATAAGGCTTTTTGGAAAGGACCTAGAAGGATATGTCTTACCATGCCTTCCAATTTTCGATATATTGAGATGATATTGGAAAAGAGTGTGCATATCCTTGAGACTTGAGATAGGGTTCGTGGAAATGAATTTAGGTATTTGGGGTGACTTCTATGGGTTATGTGGTTATATTAAAATGTGATTCCATTGAGTATGGTTTTTTTGAAGGTTAAGGGAATATATTTTATAAAAAAACTATGGATATATCTATCCACTGGAGAATTGGAGAAGAAAGGTAAAGGATCGCTTCTTGTTATTGAGAATATTGACAGTGTGTTTTAAGATATGTGGTTGATTTCTATTTGTTGTGTTTACCATACACTGGAATGTGTATGGATATATTATAGAGATATATTTTGTTCTGGAATACTAAGTTCGCACTCACACCATCCACGGTCCCTCTAAGATGTGTGAAGACTTTATAGATTAGGTTATAGGTTGAGGAAAAGTATTGATGTTAGGGACTTAGTGGGTTGGGGAATTTAGATTCTGAATAGGCTAAATGAAATGGTTTTTAAAAGGGGATCTGTGTGGTTCCATGGTATGAAAATTTTATTTCTTTATTATTAATATTATTATAGATGTATATATGTGACTCTCCGATGGATAGTTCTGTTGACTCATGTATGTCTATTATAACATATATATTGATTGTATTATCATATATAGTTTTGGATCATTATTTCCATTGTTTTTGATATATTTCTTCCCCTATGTTTATATTATATATTCTTCTCTATTATTATATATATTATTATTAACAGTGATTATAGTCTCCCCACTATCACCCAATAATCCTTCACTTATAGTTAATGTAGTTTGAAAAATATGTATGATGGTTGTAATATTGTATTAATGTTCGGTTGTTACCAGTTGGTATTAATTTTATGTTATTAAAAAGTTATTTTTTATTAGAGATATCATATATTGGAGTCTAGGGACATGTTAGAAAATTTTATTTATGTCTTGATCTATATCTATCTATCATGAATATTTGATAAAGACATGTTACTAAGGAAAATGAGATTTCTGTTTTGGTTTTTGTGGATATGATTGAGTAATTTTATTTGGATTAAACTTTGTTTAACATCATTGACTTTTGTTTTATACTCATTGATAAAAGAGGTAAAAGAGAGTGCTCATGCATCATATTAGGCTCATAGGGATCACATGAAACATGAGTCTTCTTGTGATTATTTCTTGGGAAACATAATTAAATGAAAAGGGTTCGACAATTAAATGTGTTCATAACATAATAAACAATGCACTTCTTTATGTATTTTTTTTTTGAATTTTACTATTCCATCCCAGGTATGTGATTTCTTATGTGATGGGTATTTGGATCTTATGACAGTATTTTTTTTATGTTTCTTCACCTTGATATGGAAATCCAATGGATTCAAAGGATGAATGATATGATAAATGGATTGGGTTGGGAAGTTTATGGGATAGGGGTCACACTGTAATGTCCCCAACCCAGGTAACACTAACCGATGACCCGAGTTGGGTCACCACATGACCTTAGACATGAATACCCATATGCCAGAGGCTACCAAATATCAGCGAGAATCTCATATGTTACATGGGGAGACTATACCAACATTATCTGATTAATCCAAAAATAGAATAAATATAAAATAAATGAAAAAATTCTAGATAAATAATTAAAAAATATTACACACCATTTCCCAAATCTGTGTACATGACTAAAAAAATTGGTAAATATTCTATTTCTTTTCATATATTTCCATGTGTAAAAAATAATCCAAAATGAGACAAGCAGAAAAATCCTTATAATGGGTCCTAACACCAAGTATGGATCACTTGTCCATGAACATACCATGATCAAATCAACTATATTGAAAATTAATTTTTCCATTTTCCTAATCTAGAACCATGAAATCTTCTCGATTTCCCAATAGTGGCTCAAGAAGGGTGTGAGTATAAATCAGTAGACCACCACCATCATTGTCTAAAAAATATCTAGTCTAAACATATAGTGTATGAATTTACTAAAGGAATAAAAATATAAACAAAAGATAAACTGGGTTCTACTAGTTAACAATATTTACTAGGGACATTTTCATCATGTGTTCCTTGGGTCAAGAATTTTCATCAATTACACTATCACCTATGCTGGTCATCAACTTTGTTAAGGGGGTAATCCATGTTCCCTATCCCACTAGGGAAAAAATTTCACAAAAAAATTCATCACACATACCATGGAGTCATAGTCTAGGTATTCCTATCCAATGCAACTATTAGGGAAATATGAAATCTATCTGACTCAATAACCTATTCATTATAGGGGTGGTGTTTAGAGACTCATTCCAACCCAAATAATGGGAATAGAACCTCAAGTCAATACCCCACATACCACCCAGCTATGGGTAGTTTCTCTTTTAACCATTACCACTTGTACCATATCATAAATCATAATCAATCAATAAACATAAAAATTATAATACAAGATTAGTTCAATACATACATTATCTTAATTCCTTAACCCATTTGCACATTCTTATTCACATTTCTTAACTAATTTACACATTTTATTAAAACCCATAAGTCATTTAAGAAATTTAATTTAATTCATTTAACTTGTTCACAATATTCCAAATAACCCCTTATCTCATTTAAATAGTTAGACACAACTCCCATGAATAAATTTTCATAATTCAAGTTCACATTTCATCATTTTTATGAAGATATATACTCCAATACAAAAAAAAATCCATGGTTATCATTACCATTTTACAAGTTTGTATGATGGAACACCCCATGGGTGGCCCTAAAAGTGGTCCAAACAACCTCAATGAATCCCACAAGGATCATAAGGGATTTAATTCATCTTTTTTCAAGCCAATTTACCAAATATTACTTAATAAATCAAATGAACAATGAGCAGGAATTGAATAAAATCTACATAAACATAAACTAAGCATCAAGACTATGGGATATACCTTGTATACTTCCTACCTCGATTCTGAAGATGAACGCTCGCTAAACCCTAGCATTTTCTTCAGATTCAAACCCACTTCAAATCCCTTACCTATTATCCAATACAAAAAGATGGTTTTAGGGATTTAGAAGAAGAAGAACAAATACATAATCCCTAATTCTAAAAAGGGGAAGGAATAAGAATGGTATACTCATTCATAGATTTGATTCATAACCAATGTTCCTCCATACGACTTAGAAATGAATGATATCAATCCTTGGAAAGTCTGGGGATATTTTTTTCCTCACTAGAGATTATGAAGGAAGAATGAAGAGAAATATCGAGTTAGAAAACTTAATTTCAAAGAGGAAAAAATGGTAAAACCCAAGTTTTAAATGGGCACATGGTTTGGCCACATTATTGGTCAACCTGTTTTCCACCCTGTATCTAAGAGGTTTCCAAGCCACAAGATTTTCTAGGGATCCCACACAATTTTTTAAACCGTGGTATGACTATGAGGTATGGATCTGTCCAAGATCACATTATTTTTCCTCCCCCATTCTTGGTTTCTTCAAACCATGTACCCATATTTTAGTAATGCATGGTTTGGGTACACTATTACTACTAACTATGCAACAACTGTGCAACATGCACTAGATATCACCATTATCCCTTCTTTCAAGTTCTAAACCCTCGGAACACCTTTATGCCTCATCATAGACTAGTAAAACATCTAATTAATCCAAATAAATGTATTTAAAACATAATTTTAAACAATAACATACCTTATGGATATTCATGATCTTAATACCTCCCTACCTTAGAAAAGATCATCCCTGAGTTGCACTCCCAAGCATCAAAGAGCTTCCAAGGTAAAAAGATCAGGACAATGCGCCTATATATCTATTTACCTCTCCTATGTTTCTTATTTATAGTGACCCATGCTTAATATACATAGATAATATATCAATTTATATTAATATTCATAATATTAAGAGAGTACATGCCCGATGTTCATAATACATTATTATCTATGGAAGCATGGAATAAAATCTTCTAACATGGTGAATGCTCTTTAATGTTTACCACAAATATCTTCACATTTAGTACATATACTTAAATAAACTCTTCATAACCTAGTTAAAGTAAACATAATAAAAGGGTGTTATTGAATGATGTGTATGGGTAAATAAAGGAACCAAATAAGAATAACATGAACATAAGGGTATGATAACATAAGAAAATCATTTTAAAATCATACCCTTCAAATCAATGATCCTTATCAGGAGACATGTAAAAAAATGGTATTTCATAAGACATGAATCATAAAGGAATCCAGATAATAAGACATACTATTATAATATAGGAATAAGACAAGGAATTTGTGGCATAAACATAAGCATATAAAATCTTATGTCAAGGATACTTACCAAGACATTCAAAACATTTTAGTCTAGGGATAATCACTAGTGTACCCACCTATGTAATGGGATAACAACCCATGTACCCTCCTATTTTTGGGATTGATATACCATCTATATACCATATTACTTTCAATATTCAGCTATAAGACGTATACCTATTTATTTTCAGGCTTGGGCTACAACTGGTATACCTACTTATTTCAAAGCCTGGGCTACAACCCATGTAATTTCTTGTTTTCAGGATTAGGGCACAACCAATGTACCTTATTTTTCTCAATATTATGGTAAAAACCATGTTACCTTTGAGCTGATATACCACATATTAGTACCCAACACATTTGAAGGATATATAGGTACCTCTTATTATATAACAAAATCATTCATATATACACCATAAGATAATAAAACTAGTATCTTGAGATAACCCATAAAAATATATGGTTTTCATAAAAATCATATCATAACCCCAGAAATGAAATGGGTATCATAGAAATTTATTCATATCATTACCTATGGAAGAGAGATAGGTCCTATAATAATTTCATCAAATCATAAACCATGATAAAAAACATGTTTCAAGAGTATATAACCCATGGAAGAGAAACATGTGTCATAAAAATTATTTCATGAAGACATATACCTTTCAAGAAATAATATGAATGGTTTTATTTTATCATATACCCAATAAACAACCAACTTTAACAAAGTATGTCATCCTAGATGGAGAATTATGTTTAATCATAACATGAAACGTTTATTAAAAAAATATCATTTCTTTGACAATCCATTTTATAAAACCATTTAAAAATCATTTTATTATAAATAAATCATTTAAATTTCATTTTAAATATTTCATGAGGAAAGTTTGTTTTCTGCTATGAAAAACACTTTTTAAAACATAATGCATTTTGAAAACCAATTTAATTGAATATAATATTGAAAATTTATTAATAAGCTCAAATCATTATGTAAACTGTTTTCCTTGAAAACTCAATAATGAAGGTTGAATTTCTTATAAAACCATCTTATTTGAAAATCCCTGGAAAATTATAGACAATGATTGAAAATATTTTAAAACACCTCTTGAACATAAATTTGTTTTAAAAAATTACTCTATAAAATTCACTTAAAAAATGAATTTCCAAAATATTCAACAAAAATATTTTCTTAAAAATAAATCTTGGAAACTGAAAAATTATGCTCTAGGAAAACGATGGTCATGACGGCGGATACGTTCATACTTTCCCAATATTCCTTTTGCACCATAAATTTTTATAAATGTAACTTAATAATAATATTGAAAGACTATTACTTTTAAAAATAATTTGTAAAAATTTAAAACGTGTGTACAAATTTCATTTAGACATAATAGGATAAAATTAAAACATTTTTAGAAAAAAATGGTTTTGAAAAAACAATGATTTCTGACCGAAGAGAGAGATAAAGTTAGTCTTTCATAAAAAAATTTCATTACTATTTTATGTACCAAAGAACAAAAAAATTATTCCAATACATGAAGATATCATTAATTACCAGAGGAGAAGAAATTTCATGAGAGTTCATGAGATATTTATCATAATATTTCATCAGCAAAAGAATAATGTTAAACAATCTCAATAATTTATGAGATTGTTTCAATAAACTCTTACCACATTAAAACTTTGAAATATACTCCCCCAGTAATAAAATTAAATAAATATTTAAATATAATTAAAACAATTAGGTTTGTAATATAATATGTCAAATGTAATTATATACATCTTGTAAAATAATATAGGTTCATAATATGGCAGGTGTATTAAGGAAAGAATTGAGTCTAAATTACTTTTCTGATTTGGTAACCTTTGAATCATAAACCCCATGAAATAAATATTATCAAATAAATATGTAAATACCCATAAATGTAATTTTAATATTAATATAATATATCAATGGGTAGTAAAAACACCACATATAAGAAATTGGTGGTGAAAAGTCTTGTGTTTCATGGAAAATAAAAGTGAGACGACAAAAACCTTATTACTTGAGTAACATTAGTTTTATGATCACCAAGAAATAATAAAAATTATTATTTATTTTGATATCAATAAATAAATTAAATTTATGATATATCATTTCATAGGGAATTATATAAACTACAAAAAATAAGAGAGTGGTGAATATTTCATGTATCTCATATAAATAAAAAAGTGAAATGCAACTCCCTTACCTTTAGTCTTCAATTTAATTTTACACATTAAAAAACTCTTGTATGATAAATATTAGTTTATTATAAATCTAAAAAATAACCATATTATTATTATATTACTATATATTATTTTATATGACTTTTTTTTACCCGTTAATTAACAACTCCATGTTAATGTTATGTTTTAGGTAATATCCACTATATTTTTGTATATTTCTTGACATGTTATTATTGATCCTATTACTTATATAATTATATAATTATTTATAGAATGTAAAATATTATATAAATATCACATATATTTTTTATATAAGTATTTATTATAATCTATACAATATTGAAATATTAAATGGAATACAGTGTTAATGGAGATGGTTGGCTGTACGTAAGCATGAAAGTTGTTTCCATTCTATTATCATATTGAAAAAATTAAAGTAAATGGAATATGTGAATATATATAAATATAATATCATTATACTGTTATTATTATGTCATATATATAATATAATTTCACTAAACCCATCCTTAATACATTCCATTTAGAGTGTGACTGAACTACATCGCTTTGAGTAGGCGGCAGTCCACACGTGACCAAGAATGGTATGTTCCCTACCCATTAGATGGAAATGTTTAGTGTATATTTAACCATTAGAATAAAATATTAAAAATATAATTATGATAATAGGGTTATTATATAGTCAGGTAATATTAATATTTTAAAGGGTGGATAATGAAAATAAAACCAGGGAGCTCGAGAAAGGATGTTACTTCTTATTTGGGTAACTCCATTTGGTTGGCACGAAATGGATTCTTTGGATAAATTTTTGCTGAATGAGAGGATTATAGGAAAACATTATGGATGTTGGGATATTATTTAAGTATATTTTTGGCTAGATATAATTATTTTTAGGTGTGATTAATGGGTAGGAGTGAGTGTCTATTTATAGTGGAGGAGGAGTGGTATTCTTCTAAATTTTGGAATAGGGAATTCTACACTTATTTTTCCCATCTCATGTGTCTCAAATAATAGAAAACATACTGTAAAATGGAGGACAAGGTCTAAATATGAAAATAAAATGACTTTGGTACAAGTTTATAGGTCATTTTGGAACTTATGTTTAAGGTTTTGTCCCTTATTAAGATAATTTCCCTCTTAATCATTATAATTATTTTTAATTACATTCACTAATATTTTTTTTTCAAAAACTTCATTGAAATTATAATTTTTTAAAATTATTATTATTCCATTTTTGGAATAAATTTTATAAATTCAAATAACATATGTGGAATAAATTAATATAAAAATAACCCCGCGTGTGGGATGACAATACCGAGTTTTAATGTAAAAATGTTCAAATGTTTGCTAAGCTTTAATATCTAATTTCAAAGTGAAATTAATCCTGATGACCTAAATTGGATTAATTTATTTATAATTGATATAATTATAATTTAAAAACAATAATAAATATAATTTATCATTATAAATAAATTAGAATATAAACTAGGTTTTTATTAAAATTGTGTATTTTCACTATTCATTAAAAATGAAACTTTACAGAAAAATACCAAAACTTCACCCTAAAATAATTTTTATGTTCATATTTTACAAATTATTTTTATTTTTACTTATTAAATTTATAAAAGTTTTAAAAAATATATTCTAAATATGTTATCTACTAAAATATAGTAATACTACTTTTATAAAAATATAAGTTTTATGTGAAATATTAGGTTTGTTCCAATATTAATCCTATAAAATATATTTGAGGAATATAGAAAACATTTTATTGATTAAATAAAATATATATTTAAATAATATCATTCTACAATAGTAATTAATTTAATATATTATGATAAAATTATTTTTTGGACATAAAAGTATTTTTTATAAAAACATTTTCTTTATATTCAATTAGTTTTTATATTCATTCCGAATTAATTTGATAATAAAGAATTAAACCATATTTTTTCATAATTTAGTTAATATTATTAATTACCTGTAAATTAATATCTAGGATATATCTTATTATATTAAATAATAGTATTTTTAATAACATATCATTTTTTAGTAAAACTTAGTCTTCTGTGTTACGCAAGGCATCGAGGAAAGTATGTATTTCAAGTAATGTCAAATAACCTTGATGTTCCATGTATAAAATACTAAATTAAATGTCATGGGTAGTGCATAATTAAATTATTTTCATATAATTCAAGATAAACATATAAAATAAAACTATTTTCAATGTTGTGTAAAATAAAAACTATCAAAAATATTAAATTAATTCAAAAAAATAATTCACAAAATCTAAGGGTGTTATATTCTACCCCCTTAAAATTAATTTCACCCTTGAAATTCATTTGGTTTTTCAATTGTTCAATACTCTAATGTTCGTTTCATATAAACCCATAATGTAAAAATGAATACTAAATTATACTTGAAAAAAATAAGGTTGGAAACATAACGTTTACACAAAGTAACATATAAGTAGGTTTCTATATTATATAAGATATTAATGAAGTGAAAACATGGACATGTAAGAGAAAAATAACTTTCATGTTCTGATTGAGAGTAATAGAGAAATATTTTAGGAAAATGTTAACAATCAAAAGGCCATAAATCTGTGATGATCTAAGGGGCCATCTGATTCATCAGAAATGGATGTAATAGGATACATTTTTTGATTTCAATATCATTTTTCCAAAAGTTGAAGAATTTTAATGATAAGATATACTCACTTGTTTCAATACAATATCACTGTTTATTTTATCTTGGCCAATTTCAACCTCTCCTCTTTCTCTAAAAAGGATGGTGAAGTTTTCATTCTTATAGCACTAAGAGATCATCAGATCCATGACAACTCATCCCATATCTCTTTCGTTACAATTTACAAAAGGTGGTTAGAACATGTTATCCAATATTAATAAATCATCATGTTGTGAGATAATATTATAATCTCATAAAAATAATCATAATTTTGACATAAACATTTTGTAAATGGTTAACCTAATAATCCCTTAGAAATATAAAAATCAAAAACATTATAAATAAGTTATTGAAATCATATTAACATTGATCCCCCATATATCAAAAATTACATATTGGTATTCAAATTCCAAATATGTAAATACCTTTATCATGTATTCTCTTTAAACATGGTAATAACATGAATTTACTTAAATCCTTATTGAAAACATATATGCTTTTAAAAGGAACTTCACTATTTATTCCTTAACTGGGATCTTATCGTAAAAAAAACTATTCTCTTGGAAGATTGGGTTTGTCCACGTAAATATAGAAAATAAATGATATTTCATTAATCCAAAATTCATAAAGATAGAGATACTGAATTATTAGACTCATATCATGTTTCACTAAAGGATTAATAATAATATTTTCATAGATCTTAATTTTTTCAATTTCCCACAAGAAATTCCCCCAATATGGTGTTCCCCAATTATAATGGTTCACATCATCCTTTGAAATTGAATATAATTTAACTTTTTCATTATCTTCAGAGGTTCTCGGTGTTGATAAACATTATTAACCCTTGGATTTTGTCACATTTTTTCAAAATTAACAAACTCTATGCAATTGAAACATTGAAGTTTGGGAGATGAAAACTCTATGGAGTTTTCTCATTATCCACATCATTATAAATATTTTTCCAATAAATAAAGTATTCAGCCTCATGATATCCTTATTTTTCACAATTAAAACATTTACTTGTCCCATTAATAAAATTCCCTAATTCCTTCATTCTACACATATAGCATAAAGGGGGGATTTATCTTTTTATCTCCTTGGTTTTTAGATTGTCCTTTGAACTCCATCTTTATATTCTTATTATAATCATGAGATTAATATGTAACTTCAACTTCTATTTCAACTTAGATTGCACAATGAACAATCTCTTAATAGCTAATAATGTCTCTTTGGAAAAAGTTATTCTAATACATGGATTTAATCCATTTAATAACCTATCAACCTTACATTATAGTTGGATGAATGTTCAAAAATAATACCTCGCAAGTCTATTGAAATTAGCCTCGTAGGTACCGACATATTCAACATCCTTTTGCTTCAACTCAGTGAACATTTTTTCAATCTTCATACTAAGAACATAAGAAAATTAAAATCTTAAGAACAAGTTATTGAACTCATCTCATTCCATGTATTCTATTTCAACATTCTTCATCACATTCTTGTTAGCAGTCCACCACTGGTCTGCATCACCTTCCAACATATAAACAACTAGCATGACATTCTCATGTTCCAAACATTGGAGAATATAGAATATATTTTCAGTGGTATTGATCCAGTTTTAATCAAAAATGGTATCAGAATATCCACTAAAATAAGGTGTACATTTCCTTATGAAGGACTCAAAAAAATGTTCCCCCTCCTTTTCTCATTTGGAAGCTCATATGGATTCTTATCTTGAGAATTTTGGGTGATCATAGTAATTAGATTTTTTTATTATATCTCCAATAGAATTTCTATTACCTGGAGAACAATCATTGTATTTTCCATCAAAATCACTATTAATGTGGTTCCTTCGGGTTTTATCCGTTGACTAAAACCAAAAATCATAAATTCAAAAATAGTTATCTTAGTGGAAAACCACATAATCATGAAAACCCACTTTCATGATGTCTAAATTATGAAACCTTCCTTAATAAATTACAACTTAGGTATATCATAGGGTATTAATATCCATATTTTATTTAAATCCTTCATTATGGTTCATAAATAGTTTTTTAACTGCCAAAGAAAATCACCTGGGAGTGTCAGACTAGGTGTGTAGTAAGGCCGATTTTGGTATACCTGGTTTCACTCAAGTCATTCTATAATCACCGTGTTGGAGTTTTTACTCCTCGGTATATCTATTCCATAACCATGTCCACCTATAGTATCCATAAATGGATTTATTTCAAGGAAACAACTCACTATATCCTTTACCAAAATTCAATGACATTTTCCTATACTGCTACATATCCTTATATCTAACTCTAGAAACATCCTTTGACATATCCTTATAAACTTACCTAGGGATACCACTAAATTATTATCTTCCTAGTTTCCAATGGTTGACTAACTGTTTCTATTGATACCAACTATAGTGACATAGACTTAAAAAACCAAGATATTATATAAATTTAGATGAATATGCAGCATAATAAAAAATTACATCTTTGAGGACCATAATAGTTTAGTGTATTTTTAAACAAGTAACAAATTTTCAAACATGGTTAATGATATGTGATTTTTTTCAGAAAAATATTCACCTTTAGTAATTATATTTAATATATTTCTTCATAACCTGGGAAAAGGAAACACAATAAAGGGATGAACTTGAACGCTCAGTAAGGGTAAATAAAAGAATCACATAAGAATAACATGAACATAATGGTATGATATCATTATCATATCATTCAAATATTATACCATTCATATCAAATATCATAATCATGAGACATGGAATAAATATTGGCCATTCATAAGACATGAATCATAAGGGAATAAAGTGTATAAGACATGAAAGTATAAAAGAGGAATAAGACATGAAATTTGTGGAATACACATAATAATAGAATATCTTATGTCAAGGATACCTACCAAGAACTTCATAACATGTTTGGATAGGGCTAATCACCCATGTACCTACTTAGAGCATGGGATAATAACCTATGAACCCACTTTTTTGGACTTGGGATACAACTCGTGCACCCTATTACTTTCAAGATTGAGATATAACCCATATACTAGCTTATTTTCAGGCTTGGTATACAACCTGTATACAATATTATTTTCTTGATGGGCTATGACCCATGTGCCTTCTTGTTTTCAAGCTTGGGCTAAAAATAGTGTACCTTCTTATTTTAGGGTTTAGGATACAACTCTTGTAACCATTAATATCATATAAAAATTATCATTACCCAATGTATTAGAGAGATATATTGGTCCCAACCATTAAATAATAACTTCATTAATACATGTTCCACAAGATTATAATACTTGAATCATATTAGGACCCATAAAAAATATGGGTTTCATAAATATAATATCATAACCCATGAAATGAAATGAGTATCATAAACATTTTATCATATCACTAACTATGGAAAAGAGATGGGTCCCATAATAATTTCATCAAAGCATAACCCATGAATTGAAGTGGGTTTGAAGAAAATATAACCCATTTAAGAGAAACATGTTTCATAAACATTATTACAGCTATACATAAACCATTCAATAAAGAATATTAATAGTGTCCTTGGATCATATCCCCAGTAAATCATAAAGTATAAAAAATTATTTAATCATAGATGTATAAGGATTTTAATAATCACTTTAATCATTTCATAATTAAAATATCTATTATTTTAAAATATATTTTATAAATCCATTTAAAAATCATTCTTTTAGAAATAATTCTTTATAATTTCATTGAAAACACTTCTTGATGAAAATATGATTTCCACTATGAAAATGGATTTTCAAAGAATAATGTATTTTGAAAACTATTTTCCTTGAAAAAAACTGAAAAATATAAATAATATTGAAAACATTTTGAAATTTTTTCCCTTCAAACTTATAAAATAATCCTGATTTTTTTTAAAACCATCTTCTTTGAAAATGATTTTAAAAATTATAAAGAATTCCTGAAAATCATTTATAACAATTCAGGAATATAAAACCTTTTTGAAAAAAATATTATTTAAAAAAAACATAAAAAATAATTTCCATAATATATAAATAAACAATTTTTTATCAAAATAATTTATTTATACATAAACGGGAAGCTTCAAGGAATTGATGGTCATGACGACAGGTAAGTCCATACATATTGAACATTTCTTTTGGACCATAAATGTTTAGAAAAGTGAAATGATCAGAAAACAACAATAATATTACATTCAAAACCATTTTTTAAAAAGGTAAAACATGGATAAAACTTACATTAAATATCAAAGGATAATAGTAAAACATTTTTGAAATCATTTTTAGAAAACATGATTCTTAAAGAACATAGATTTCTAACCAAATATATAGGTAAAGTTAGACATTCATAAAAACACTTTATTAATAATATTTTCTACCATATAGGGAAAAAATTGATCCAATAAATTAGGATATTGTGAAAGACCATAGGATAATAAAATTAATTAGATTTATTGAGGTATGAATCATAATATTTCATCAATGGAAGCATATTCAAAAAAGTTTTGATAAAGGATATGATTGTTTTGATAATCACTTACCAGTTGGTAACATTGAATTATGATCCATATGTAAAAAAATGAAATTACATGAACTTAAAAATATCATCAAAAGGATTTGGTTCATGATATAATATGTCAAATGTTAGTACATACACCACATAATAGAATATAGGTGCATAACATGGCATGTGTGTTAAAGAAGGTAAATTGAGACTAAATTACTTTACCGATTTAATAAACCTTGAAACATAAAGAAAATTAATCAAATATCATAAAAAAGATATGTAAATATCCAAAAATTTAATTATAATAATAATATTATACATTCATGGGCAGTAAAAACACCACATATAATAATTAGGTGGTGAACATGGGTTGTGTCCCTTGGAAAATAAATATTCTATGAGAAAACCCTTATTAATTGAGTAACATTAGAATCATGATCCCCATGAAGTAATATAATTAATTAATTATTTAATATAATTAAATTAATTTAATTAATGGTATCAAATTTCATTGGGTAGTATATACACCACATAGAAGAAGAGAGTGGTGAATATGGATGTATCTCATGGAAAAAATATTAGATGAAATTTCTTTAACTTAAGTCATGACATTATTTGTAAATGTTCAAAAATGAATATAAAAAATATAATATTAGTATACATATACCATAGAACAATATTCATATATATAATACCATATATGTTTTTATGACTTTATATTACACATTAGTGAACAACTCCCTGATAAAGTTACGTTTCGGGTAATATCCGCCTTACTTTTGTTTTTGAGTTGACTTTTTATTCTTGATCCTCTTACTTAGATCATTATTTAATTATTAAAGAATGAAAAATATCATATAAATATCATATATATTGATTATATATTTAATTTTTATAATCTATAAAATATAGAAATATGAAATGGAATAGAACGTTCATGGAGACAATAGGTTGTACGTACACATGAATGTTGTTTTTGTTTTATTGTCATATTGAAAGATAAAATGTTAATGACATATATGTGTATATATATAAACAATTTCATAAAAGTTTCATTATTATTACATATATATCATATAATTTCACTAAAGACATCCTTAATACGTTCCATGTAGTGTGTGAATGAATCACATCACTTTAAGGAGGCGGTGGTGTAGACTTCCCAAAAAAATTATCATAATTAAAAAGAATAGATAGAATGAAGTTGTGTGATATATAATAATTAAATAATAATAAATATATCATATATATAGTATAAAAATATATTTTCCATAATCATTCCCAACCATTACATGTGGTAATGGAAAAAACAAATAGTACCGTTTCGTGAGGTGGTAGTTGACCGTACAAAACAACAGTAAGTTCATTACCCATTAGATGGAAGTGTGTGTAAGTGTAGTTATAAACCCTATAATCACAACATAATATTATATTTATGTCACATAGTATATTATATAAGCTTGTAATTATATCATGTAAGGGGTTTGAGAATGAAAATAAAATAAAGGATCTTGTGGAATGATGTCACCTCTTGTTTAGGTAACTACTTTTGGTTTTCACAAATGGATTCCTTGGATAGATCTCTTCCAAAATGGACTATTATATGATTATTTAATGGATTATGTGAGCTTATTTTATCTGATTTTGGGTGATCCAAAAGGATTTATGGGTGTGAGTTCGGGGATGGGAGGGGGGGTGAGTTCATTTTTATAATGGAGGAGGTGTGTGATTCTTGTTAATTTTGGAAAGGGGAATTCCACCCACATTTTTCACATTTCAAGTGAATCCAATAATGAAAAAAATATATAAATTTTATTATATGGTGTTAATATGTACATACAATGTATTTTGTAAAATATTCTAGGTCCTCTCAGCCCTTAAGTTTATGGTTTACTCCCTTGTTAAGCTAATTTTCCTCTTAATCGTTGTATTTAATTTTAATTACATTCACTGATATTTTTTTTCCAAAAAATAATTACAACATGGTATACATTATAAATTATTTCTAATAAAAATATATAATCCATTTTTTCAAATTCCAATAACATGTGTGGAAAAAATTAATTTAAAAATAATCCTACAGGTGGGATAACAATGTTGGTTTTTGAAGTAAGAATGTTGAAAAGTTTGAAACTTTTTTATATATAATTTCAAATTGAAATTGATAATAATGAAAAAAAATTAAATAATTGATGTACAATTTATATAATAACACTTTAAAATAAATTATTAATATAATTTACCCTTATAAATAAATTATTTGAAACAAGAGTTTTCAATTAAAATTCAATATTTTTACTATTCATCAAAAAAAATTAAACATCACATAAAAATACCAAAACATCACCCTAAACTAATTTTTACATTTATTATTGAAAATATAAGTTTATTTTGAAATATAAAATTTAAAAAAGTTCAAAAAAAATTATTTAAAATACATTCACCATTAAAAGGATATAATATTGATTTTATGCAAATATAGATTTTTATGTATAATATTGGGTTTGTTGCTAACTTATACCTATAAAATATATTCTATGAATGTAAAAAATATTTAATTGAATATAAAAAATAAATATTTCATTAATTTAAATCTCCAATAGCAATTAATTTAATTTATTGGGATAAAATTCCTTTTGGAACATAAAATTAGTTGTTATAAAAACATTACCTCTATATTCAATTGGTTCATATATTCATTTCTATTTAATTTTAACCTAATTAATTAAACATTTTATTTTCATAAGATAGTTAATACTATTCGTGATGGCCAACATAATGGATAGGTTATATCTTATTGTATTAAATAATTATATTTTTCATAATATATGATTGTTTGGTAAAACTCGGTCTTGTGTGTTATGCAAGACATCGTGGAAAGTTAGTCTTACATGTATCGTAAGAAAACCGTAGTGTTCTATGTGGAGCAATATGATCATTATATTTCATGTAGTGCATGATTAAATTTGTGTTCCATATAAATCACGACAAACTTATAAAATAAAACAATTTTCAGTGTTGTGTAAAATATAGAATATTAAAATGATTAAATTAATTTCAAAAAAACTACATAAAAAAAATCAAGGTTTTACATTACTTAATTGTACCACACTACCAGAAAACTTGAACTTATGGTATAATATTTACCTATAAGGCTTTCTCACTATGATCCACAATAGGAACTAGATGTTCCTAAAAGGACGAATGGACCTCATGTTGAACATCATCAACATCAATCGAGTGGGATGGGTTGAGGTGATACTGCCAAAGATGTGATAGATGAAAAACATCGTTCATTACACTATAGATCTATTATAGTTCCAATTAGTATGGAACAATTCTGATATACTCCACAATCTCAAATGACCCCACGTTCATGGCCACTGACTTACATTGTTTCAGAATCCAATTGAGACCCATCCTTGGTGACACCCAAAGAAACACATGATTACCCACCAAAAACTCAAGAGTGCTACGACGTTGATCCACATATTCCATATGCCTTATCTAAGTTGTATCCATTCATGTTTTAATCAATAGAACTAGTTCTGACATATCTTTCACAAGACTCAGCCCAACCAATCTGATTCTCTAGCCTCCATCCAACAAAACGATGATCTACATGGCCTCTAACAGAGCACATCAAATAAATCCATTTAGATATTTTCCTGGTAAATATTTGTATAGGAAAACTTGACAAGCGCCAATTGCTTCTCCCAATATCCACAAAAACTGATGACACATTCCCTCAAAATTTCCTATATGAACTGAATGTTATTCTCAAATTTCCTATCCATCTATGGGTTGAAATTCATATTAAAAACACATGTGAATAGAGAACCTTCAGTAACCCCTACTAGAATTGACAGTTAAAATAAAGATCATGATATGAAAATATATTCCACGACACACTATATAACTATAATATCTCTTGAACACATAACTCACCCAACTGGTCAATAGTGAAGGTATCATGAATTTGTACTAAATGTGAAACCTTGTTCAACCTATCCACAAACACCAAAATTGAATCATTCTTTCAAGGTATCCTCAAAGGACCGACCACAAAATCCACCATTATGACATCCAATCTCTATTCTAGAATGGGAAAAGGCTATGATAGAACACCAGGTCACTGATTTTCAAACATCACCTAATGATAGGTATAACACCATGTCATGAGACCCACAACCACTTTCCTTATGCATGGACACTAATACTGTGTACGGAGATCACAATACATTTTGGTCTAACTAGGATGCACTACCCCCTTCTAGTCATGGAACTCAAAAATAAACAATTGCTACATATAATTACGTAATAAAACATGACCACAATCATAAAAAATCTCATAGTCAATAATAGTACAACTGGAATTTGACTCCCCATCTTCAAGAAATCCTACATAGCTAAACACTATGCATCCTCATACTACCTATGCTTGATCAAACATAGAAGTGAGGAATCAACTAACATTGATGCTAGGTTTATTTTTCCTTTCCCATCCTATACCTCTATAAGAATATCAACAAACAACGCCATCATCCTACACATGGGAATATATTCTCGAACCACTTGATTTTGGGTCTTTCATGTCAGAGAATTCGTAGAACTTGTTCTCATTCCCAAAATGTATACTAGTTCAAAATTAAATAAATCCATGTACTTAACTGATATACACATATGAATATTCAAATCAAACTAAATGAGGAAGTAATTAAGGATTTTATGATCGTTATACACATTAAAACTCTATCCCAACAAATAATGACACCAAACATGTAAATCATAAACCATCTTGGCCAATTCAAGATCATGTGTAGGGTAATTTCATTAATGAGGCCTAAAATTTCATGACCCACAAGTGAAAAACTGATCATCCAACATCAACACTACCAAATGACCAATACCTAATACACCACCAAAAAAACTATACTCCTTACCTAGCATGGGTAATGTCAGAATAGGTGTAGTAGTTAACTACTTCTTTAAATCATGCAAAAAATTATCACATTCCCTAGACCATTAAAACATTATTCCATTCTTAGTCAACCATATGAGTGGTACCTAAAAGTGGTATTTTTTTTATGAACCTTTGATAATAGCATGCCAACACAAAAATACATAGGACATAAAAAAATTCTTCATCTACTCCCAATATTCAAAAACTTTTACTTTCTCTGGGTTAACTGCCACACCTTCCCTAGAGAGTATGTGATCCAAGATACATACCTTATCAATCTAGAAATGAAACATGGATATCTTGGTGTATAGACTATTCCCTATTTCTATACTCTGGAGGATTTCAACATGTTTTTCATGATCTTTATGAGTCTTGGAGTACACTAATATGTCATCCACAAAAAAGAGTGCAAATTGATCTAGGTATGGGTGAAAGATTCTATTAATTAGGTCCATAAAAACTACCAGTGTGTCAGTAAACCCAAAAAACATCACAACAAACTCATATCATCCATACTTGATTCTGAAAGTATTCCATGGTATATCAGATGGTATCACCCTCAATTGATGATTCATCGATCTCAAATCAATTTTGGGGAAAATATAAGAGTATCTCAAATGGTCAAAAAGATAATCAATTTGCTGAAGAGGGTATCAGTTCTTAAAGATCATATGTTTCATCTTCTTATTATCAAAACACAACTGCAAGAATCATTCATCCTCTTTAGAAAACAAAAATGGTGATCCTTAAGGGGAAATTCTCAGATTAATCAATCCTTTTTCCTCTAATTCCTCCAATTGAGTTTTAATTTCATAAAGTGTTTTTCGTGACATTCTATATGGTGGGATGAAAACTAATTATGCCCTCGACAAAAACAATATTGTGTACCCAACATCTCAATTTAGTTGAATCCCCATGATGTTTTTAGGAAAAACATCGCCCAACTTATCCAACACCAGAGGAATGAAAATCTACTATACTCCCCCATCATCAATAAAAATATAGACCACTAGGGTTGTGAGTTCCCCCAACTCAGGACCAACTGGCCTTAAATGGCCTGTCAGATATCACATTCCCCATAGTGGACATACATATTCCACTCCAAGGACATAAACATTACCCTATGATAGTAGTAATCAATATAGTCCTAGTAAAAAATTATCCAACCCATTCTCAATATCAGGAAAAAACCTAACATCTCAAAAAAAAAAGTCCCCAGGAAACAATACCCACAAACCTAAAGTATAAACTCATTACGTCATCAAATATTTTCTACTTTCACCCCTAATGGTGTGTCAATAGAAATAACCACACACATATGTTTCACCACTTGGAAAAAAACTAAAAAATTTGGTAGATATAAAAGAATGTAAGGAATTAATGTCAAACAAATCACTAGAAAGCATGGACAAAACATGAATTGTTCCTCAAACTGTTGAAGGCCCAGCATTTCCACCTCTAGGTTTAAGCTGAACTGCATGAATAAGATATGCAACTCTACCCTAGGATCTAGTATGAGTTCCTTATGCTTCACTACCTCACTAATATGGATTCTATTATCTTTAAGTACCATGTCTTCTACCTCGACACATACAAAAAATATAGATCCAAATGCCTTCATGATACAATGTAATGAACCCCCTACTTGCACTCCTCGTTGGCCTTGGTCCTCCATCATCATACATTTTTTGAGGTTTCCAACATAATATCTTCACATTCTATATCATGTTACATGTTCAACACTCAACCGGTGGTTAATGAAACTAAAATTACATATGTCCTGACCTACCACACTGATATGAGAAATATTACTTACTACCCAGAGAGGAAGGTTCTCTTTTCTGACAACTCTATCCACCACTTCCCTGGTGAAAAATCTAAAATAGATTCTTCCATCCATTGGATGTTTCACTACTAGATCCCCCAACTGGAACTGTATGTCCACCACCAGAATCCTCCTTGATATTTACTTCTGAAAGAATGGCCTAATCCACTACTTCCACAAATCGATTTAGAGACAAGATATTCACCTGGGAAATGATCTCATGTCTATGTTCTTCCTGGGAACATATCTTCGTAGCAGAATCATCCCTTGATAATTATACAATGAAGCATTTCAGGTTAATTAAATATCCAACATAATCCATTTCTATCATAGTACCCTAAATAAAACTCATAAACTCTTCATCCATCCAATACTTCAAAATCTATGGATATAAATGTTCCAGAAAAATTTTATGGAAACCCTTCCACTACATACCCTCTTCTTTCTTAGTATGAACCAGGATAAACCATCATATCTTTGACTGGAATCACAAAATATTAGCCAAAAACTTGAATCTATTCTTAGAATAAGTATCTAAGTGATCAAGATTCATCTAGATTAACTCTATCTAGAACTCTTCAATCTCAGGTCCACCATATCTACAAAAATTTGGAGGGTGTAGTAGTTAAAACTCCTATGTTAGCTCAAAAATACTCAATACCACCAAACTTGGTTCCCATTCCATCACCTTCATAAAATGATCAAAGTTCTCATGGAACTTATCATCTTCTCTGTTACACTAGATCACCGAGGTTTTTTATCTAATTATTGAGGATCATTCTTGGTGATTTCTTCTTATCACCCAATCAACACATGTTCTCATGGTGTAATTTCACTAAAATTCCAAGAACACACATCTAAAAATACATAATAAAAAACGTCCAAAATTTTCATAAAATAATGATATCTATTATCCATAAAGAACACATTCTGTATACACTATCCCAAATGGGCCTAGTCTCATCACTAACACTATCCTTATCTATCACTACCATAGGTTATGACAAACATGGGATAATCCAACTCACATAACCACAAGTGTTTTCATTCAAAATACCATTTTAACAGTTTTTAACTTTAATAATGTAAATACATATATTTTAGATACCTTTAAATCTTTATAAATTATCACAACTATAATTTTAATAATTTATAGCCTCTCATTGGGAACTATTCTTTAACAATTATTTCACATTCTTCAATTTACCCATTTTCATTATATTTATTAGACACAAATTCATTTAATTTATTATATAAATGGAATGAATTCTATCCCTAACATTTCACACATCATCCCCATGGGTACCTACAATTATGCATGCCACATATATCCCAAGGTGCCTAAAATGATGCATGTTTTCACAATCTTGTTCTATTTTGACTACAAGAATAATATCAAAAAATAGTTACATAACCCAATATTTGAATCACCCAATGGTGAAATATCATCAAAATGCTATGATAAATATAAAGAATGACAATCCCACCCTGGGAACTTGGGTTTTCCCTCAAACATGGGTCATCTACTCCCAATCATGTTCTCATTTCCAAGACATGACACATTCTAGTATCCCATCTACTATACACAAATAGTAAAATCATATAAAATAACTTCTCTAATGCCACTTTGTAATGCCCCCAACCCAGGATCCACTGACCATTACTCAGAGATGTATCTATACATGACCTCAGGCATTTCTCCTCTATTCTAGAGAATGACGAATAGATGTGAGGGTCTCATAGGATACATGGGGAGACTATACCCTCTTTATCATAGTAGGTGAAAAAAAATAAAGGAAAAAATAAAAATAAAAAATAAACATGCATTACCAACAATTTTCCAAAATATGGTACACGACCAAAACCAATGGAAAATATGCTTTGTCATGTCATAAAATTCCAAGTGTACAGAAAACCTAAAATAACAGAAATAGAATAATCCTGAAAATAGGTCCTAAATTGATTTCAAGATTCCTCATCCATGTGTATCACATACCCAAATCAACCATTTAGAATATGGAATTTTCCCTTGTCCTGACTTGTAACCATGAAATCTCCCCAGGTACACAATTGCACCCTGAGAAGGGTGTGTGTAAAACCCAGTAGTCCAACACCAAGATTTTATAAAAAATATCTAGTTTAAATAGATAGTGTATTCATGTACTAAACGAATGAAAATATAAAAGAAAAGATAAATGGGGTTCCATTAGTTAACAATATTCACTTGAGACATTTTGATCACTTGTTCCCAGGGTTATGAATTCTTATCAATTACACTATAACTTATGCATCTCATAGACTATGCATAAGTGGTGATCCAAGTTTCCTATCATCCTATGGAAATAGTTCACACACAATTTCATCAATCTTACCTTGGAGCCTTAGTTCAGGCAGTCTCATCCAATGAAACTGTTAGGGAGATAGAGTATTCGTTCGACTCTCTAACCCATGCATTATAGGGGCTGGGTTTAGAACCTCAAGCTAACCTAAACCTTGGGTGTATAACATTAAGTTAAATCCCCATATACCAAAAATAGAGGTTAAAATTATTCTTTAACCATTACTACTTATAAAATTTCACAAGACATAATAAATTAATACACATAACACTTATTACATAATTTTTTCAATGAATACATCATCTCCATGACTTAATCCATTAACAAATTCTCATTTACATGTCTTAACTCATTTAAATATTTCCATTAAAATACATATTTAATTTAACACATTCACTTTAATTCATTTATCCCAATAAAAATATTCCAAAAAAAACCTTATTCCATGTCAATGGATAGACACAACACCCATTAACACCTTTTAATAATTCAAGATAACATGGAATCATATTTATCATGGGATCCAGCTTATTGAAAATTATTTATATGTTAATCAATACCATTTTCAATATTCGGATCATGGCACACCCCATGGGCAGCCCTAAAATTGGTCTAAGCAACCTCAATGCATCCCATAGGGATCATGAGGGGTTTAGTTCATCATTTAGAAAACCATTTTACCAAAAATTTATAAATGATTAATTTTAGTAACTAGAAGGAACCAAAGCAAAACCACATACACATAAACCAACAATCAAGACTACATGATATAACTTATAGACCACCTACCTCAATTCCTATGATGAATTCTCTCTTAACCCTATCCTTTTCTTTGGATTCGAACACCCTTGAAATCCGTAACATGTGATCCACTACAAATTTAGGGGTTTAGGGATTCAAATAATAAGAGAATCTGAATAATCCTTAATCCAAAAATAAAAATAAAGAGTATTGTTAGACTCACTTAGAGCTTCGATTCAAAATAATGAGTGCTTCAAATGGCTTAGAAATGAGAGATATTGATCTTTAGGAAGCCTCGGGTGACCTGGTTCATCACTAGGTGTGATGGGAGAAGATTATATAGAAATACTAAGATATAACACTAATAGAACAAGAGTGAAAATAGAAAAAACTAACATTTATATGGGTGTACGGTTTGGACGCACAGTTGGCCAAACCATGTGATGACCATGCGTTACCCTATATCCAAGAGGGGGATAAGTTGAACAGTTTCTTAGGGACCTAGAAACATTTTACAAACAATGTGATGACCATGTAGGAAAAATCTAACCAAGAACACTAGGTTTTTCCTTCCCCCCTATATGGGTTTTCAAACCGTGCACCCCTCTTCTATGCATGCCCGGTTAGGGTGAATGGTTACTACTAACCATACTCCAAACATTAAATATGAATTGGATGGAACCAATATACCTCCCTTCATACCTTGAACACATAGATAACTCCCAAACATCTACACAAACTTAGAAAAATCTTATTATCCCTCTTAAAGGAATTTATATCGACATTTTAAACAAGAATATACCTTAAGGAAGTCCGGGATCTTACAGACACTTCATATTAAAATTTTTCCTATTTATAATATATGGACAATTATATTTATGTTGATTAAGATATTTTGTTCTCAATAATACACCACCATGAAGAAGATAATTGAAGTATTAAGAGGGTAGATATATGGTGTTTCCATGGCGTGAATTAGATGATTCCATTGATGGTAGAGTTAAGAATCATCTATTGTTTGATTCCCAATGGAAGGTTGAACTACCACATTAGGTAGTGGTTTTTTTGGAAGTCTTTAGATGAATATATTTAAGAGATCATAATGTGTGTTATTCATTGTATTGATTGAGAAGGTTGGGGAGCCAAACCAACCATGGGATATCCAAAACAGGATATCTAGTACTAACATCCTCTATTATTTCAGGCAGAGGGAGGAATCTAGGGAGTATATTACTATATTGAGTTTATGAAGACTATATTTGATTAAATTGAGACACCCCTATGTCAGATGGGGATTTTTTTTCTACATATATTCTTTGAGGATGAGTAAAATTTTGGTGGGATGTACAAGTGTAGTAAAATAGAAATGAGGGAAAATAAGAAAAGGGTTTTCATGCTATATTATATGATTAGTTCTCTCTTGATATGTTTTTTCAGGATCCATCCATATTCAGAACTAGACCTAAAACTTTAATTGATCCCCAGAAAGGCCCGAAGGGGATTCCCTATTCCCAAGGGTAGAAAAAGAGCATCCAGGAATCAAAATTATATTTCTGGGAGGATTTTTCCCCATAGACCAAAAAATTAAATAAAAAAATTAGAGCACACAACATAAGAAATATACATAAATCATTGAAACAAAATAAAACCAATATATATATATATATATATATTTACAAAAAATAAAAACTAAAACCAATATAAAACTGGGAAAGATATCTAGGTTAACACATGGCCACAACAAACCTAAATACCATCCCTCTATATAGGAGAACCTGAATGTATAAAACAACTCAAGACTTTTGATGTTGAGTGGAACAAGTAGGGTGTAAGCATTCAGTATCTCAACAGGTAATCACCAAAGTGTCTATACAGATCCTTTTTGGAAATATTACATAAAAACTAGTTTTAAAATATAGTTTGGAATCATTTTTTTATCATTTAAACAATCAAACACATCTATCCCAAAATAAATATTTAAAACAAAATAATGTATTTTCTCTTCAAATAGATTACCATTTCAAAAACCAATTTTGGAAACCAATTTACATGATGAAATCCATAACCCAGGTAAGTTCACAAGAAAGGAATTTCAAAATAGAGAATTAGTAGTAGGATATAACAAAGGATCAATGCCAAACTAATTGGCGGTAGTAATAAATAAGTCGTAAAAGTATATATAACAAGAAACCAATGTACCATGAAATAAATACAAGAAAGCACAAATAGTATTTACGGGAATTTACAAAACATATCATGAGGTAAAAATATACATACCTAGTTCAGAACCATCTAGATAGTATAACAATGAGATCCATAGCTTATCACCAACCAGAAGCTCTATACTAGACTCACTCATGTAACTATCCACTCAGGATATTTATCTACAAGGGGGTTCTATTACATCAAACTATAACAACAAAGAAACAATCTCCCATACCTCTAGCTGATATCTAGGATCCCATGATGATAGTATAGAGGAATGTGAGGATGTTATCATAAGCTTTTCATTAACAATAAACATCAAATTCCAAAATCTTTGCCTTTCACACTCATCTAAACCATCTATGTAATGACCCTATTAAAGTAGACGACACCATAGGGGTTCCCATCACATAGAAAATGCTTCATAAGTTTCAATTAGGACTGAGAAACCTGAGAGTTCTTAACAATTTTCTATGAAATTCATAAATACAAAACAGACAATGGATTTTGAAATTTATAACTATTTTTAGGAAACAACCTTCTATTAAAAACCATTACATAATTATTTCTAATCACCCAAGTATGCTTCTAGAGTTCCAAACAGACCTCTGAAGCAAGATTTAATAAACACAAAAATTCTAATGTAACAAATGAGCCACCTTAGAAAACATTTGGAAACACAAATCATAGCCTATTTTTTTTTGCCATTTGTAAACCAATGTTTCATTTAGAAAAAATTTATAAATAAGTAAACTATTTAACAAATATATTAAAAGAGAAATTGATAATAAGATGGGAAGTATTTAATATACAAGGTTTCCAAAGAATACATTCTATTGAAATTATATTTATATGGATGCACACGTCTATATTTACACCTCATGAACATATATAAATGTACATACCACATATCCATATATATATATCAGAATCTATATTAATTAAAAATTATCAAAAAAGCTAAACAAACAAGAATACTATAGAAACTAATTAGGCATCACATAGGCCCCAAATCAAAAAAGGGTCCAAAACCCCCATTCAAATCACAATTCCACTTGCCAAAAAATTTCATTTATCCCAAAAGTATAAACAATAATTTAAAACACCAAAATATATTTGAATGTAAATATTTAATTTTATCAAATACATATAATAAATATATAATAGGTACATATAAGAATAACCGTGGAAACCCATTAAAAACACCCTTTTCACCAAAAAACCTATATTGAAAAGACATAATGATTCATTTTATCACACCATTCAGATAAAAACCTTATAAAAATCATTTGAGTAAGATCAAGAATCACATGGAATGATTCCAAAAGGAAATAGATGAAAACAAACACCTTAACGATGTATGAATGTGACCAACTATCAAAATTAAGAAGATCTATGCTCAATAAGTGATCCACACACTCTAACATAAAAAAATGAAACATGCATGATCTGACCCACACTCTAGGGTTTGGATAAGAAAGAACTAATCAAAATAAGAAGGATGAAATAAAATAAATAAGTATAAAGAAGGATAAGAATAATTAACCATTAATAAATACTCAAATTATTTAAGTGGAAGTCACCCATTATCCAAGATTAGAGGAGGATTAGTTCTCCCAAGGTACCCATAGGGGAATTTCAATTGATGGGGGTGGAGACAACCTATTTTTGGTTTAAATTTAGGTGGGAATAAATATAAATTCTAGTTTTAAATATTCTAGTAATTTCACCTGGATAGAAATCATGGTTTACCATACTATGAACAAACCATACATATCCTATGATAAAGATATGAGAGCCTAATATGGTTTGGTAAACCAAGAACCAACTGTGCTCCCCACAATTAAATGAAAACCACCCTCCCAAAGACTAGCCCCATGATTTGAGAAATTTTTCACTAACTATGAGAAACAATTTTATCCAAATTATAGAAACCTTGGAACACATTCCAAATGGTTTCCCTTAACTACACATAAATAATGCACCAACCCTTAGAAACCCAAAGATAATGCACAATCACTAATTTTCATTCATTTTTTTAAAAAACTGTGAAAATTACAAACAATTAAAACTATAAAATAACCAAATAAACTATGAAATTATACTTCAATAATTCTTTCACATGGTTTCCTCTATAATTTTTCTACACTAAACATTCACAGAGAAAAAATTAGATAAAAAGATCTAAGACGTTAAAAATTCAATTGGGATTCAACCCAAAACCATTGATAAGATCTAGAACCATAAAATATCTAAAATAAATAAGAAAACCAAGGTTGAGGTGTACAAATTATCCATGAAACAAAAACATTATTCCCCCATAAAGTATCATGGTCAAAGATGTAAAACAAAATCGTAATTATCATTTGAAATAAGAACATACTAAAAAACATCCAAATTAAGATCGAACCCAAACAAAACTTCCACAAATGGTTTGAAATATATCTCTAAAAGTCACACATGATCATTTCAGAAGATAATATTAATGTGACTTGAAGTGGGTATCTTCACCATTTAAGAAATTATCTATGTGGAACTAACTTCCAACATGAGAGGGACCCATCTAAGGAAACTCAAAAAGGGAAATGGATCATTAATGATTCATAAATAGTTGTAAAACATTCATCTCTAATACAACATGAGATAATAAAACTCTAAAGTCAATAAAAATTCCAAGGAAAAGCAAGATGAAAATAATATGGGAGAAAGAACTAGTATAGAGATAAACATAAAAGGGATTACCTAAAAATATCACAGAGAAATGGCATCTCGGATCTAAAACTATCCTAAAATTATTATTTTTTCTAAGGTCCAAAACCATAGAATTTCATATTTTTTAACACCTAGCCACATCAATCGTATATCTCTGAATCATTGTGGAAATATTGATTATAATACCAAAACCGACCAAACTAGAAGCACATGATTAAGGGGTCTCTTCAATAGGAAGTAGGAACTGATAAAGAAGAATCCTATTAAACAGGTTCACCTGTTATACACTTTTCAATAGTTAGAAAACCTTTAACAAAACTAAGAGATATTTTATTTCCAACAACCATAGTCTTCCCACTGGAATCCACCTTCTCTAAGAACACCACATACACCCACATTATGAGAAAATATTTAACCAAAAAGGGAACTATATAATTGATCTCTAGATGGAGATCCTAATCATAGTGATGAGATTTAAATAGGTCATTTTATTCAACTTCTAATAAAAAAGAAACCATCTCCCTAAAGTGTTCAATAGACACCTTCATCGTCTAGTGACCATACTGAATACCTATAAGATTGATCACCTTCATTACTTTCAACTCCTCAGATATAAACCATTGAAAAATGTGGTCATAATAATCTCTCAAATCATCGAAAATTTCAATGAGGTATGAGATATATACTTCCACTGATCCAAACTATGTCCCTAAAAAAGACCAAATAAAATATCTTCATCAAGGATTAAAGGGTTTCCAAATACCTAAAAACACTTTTAATTTCCTATTTCCTAACTACAACCTCTTGTAGACCATGATCACCATTTAAAAATTGGAAATAGTAGAGAAGAAACTAGATATAACACTCCAATATGAGTATAGTAAGTGCCAGATACCATAAGAGACTCTCTAGAAACCAGTGGGACTTTTCTGGGATAGTATTGTCTAAAAATATGAGAACACAAACCAAGATGGTATCAAACCAAAACTCAAGAAAAAATCAACTACAATAACAATCTAAAATAAAAATAATATGATCATAAAACAAAAAAACACAAAAAAAAAACAATAAATAATCATTCAAAAACCACTACTTCCACTTAAGATTCAAAACCATTAAACATCTCAAACCATATCAAATACTAAAATTGTTTCAAAATATGATTTCCCAAATTCAACTTCATGTCCACTTGGAGTAAAACTAGTCTATCTTACCTGGTTTTAAAACAAAAATCACACCATTAATTTTCCCTCTAAAACCAAACATATCATCAAAAACGTTGTCCATTTTATTGAAACCCATATAAAGAAAACATTTTCATTTAAACATGAACTTACTCAACTAACGTTCGAACCAATACAATCACCTACACTAATAACTATGAAATAAGGGAGTATTGGTAATGTATCAGATATCCACATGGTTTAAAAGACCCTGTTTTAATCATGAACCTACCACTAGAAATATAATGAACCATCCACTTAGGCTTCACATGGTTCACTATGAAATTTAAGCTCAACGTGTGACACCAGATCACCTCCATTATCATCCACCCCAAAACAAATTAACTATACAAGACAAAAAAAGTTCTAAAAACATAATCTAAAATATTAATAAAAAATTAGTTTTATTTACAATTTTTTGTGATCAGGTATCAACCCATGTACCAACTCCGGAGCACTAAATATCCAATAAACATTCTATGTGAAACCAAAAATAACAAAGGGCCCCACTAACATCAATTTTATATGAACTATCCTTGGTTGAACCAGAATCATCCACTCAAGTTGATCCATGGAAAGGACCAAAGTCTTTCATTGTTCCCAACCAGCTAATAAAATGGCTCATAGTATTACAAATAAATAGTTGGGGAATTTTTTACCGATATCCATATTTACAGTGGGACACCAAAGAACCCAACATTGGTCGGTTACAAAAATCACTAAACCAAATAAAAAAAATGTTACTAGTAGAGATACCCAAAAAAAATCTATAATAAGACACAACATTTCTATAACCACATGGTCACCACCACCCTTATGAAAAAATCACTCCATGAAAAGACTTGAATAATAATTTGATCCTTCCAAACATGTCGGTTATACCAATGTCTAGTGTAATGTGTAGGGTGTGTGAATAAAATAGCTCAGTGTCTAAGAACCTTAGAATCCATGTATATACTTTTCCAATATAGTCTATAAACACTAGTTCAAAAATACATTTTCAAAATATGTTTTATCATTTAAACAACCAAACTCACATTTCCCTGAATCCACATCTGTAAACAAAATATGTATTTCCTTTTAAACAAATTATCATTCCGAAAACTAGTTTAGGAAACCAATTTTCAAGAATAAAAACAAACCTTGGTAATTGAATTATAAAGGTTATTATAAATAAAAAATAAGCAGTGGGATGTAACAAAAGATCAATCTCAAAAAAATGGAGGTATCACAATTATTTGTATGAAATTTAAACAGAAGAAGAAACCAAAGTACCACAAAATTAACACTAAAACATATAGATAATAGTAATGAAAATTTCATAAACATTTCAAGAGGATACCCAATATTTAATAAACTCAGAGCCATCTAGCATGTGTAATGATGTGATCCATAGTCTTTAACCAACCTAGATGCTCTATACTAGGCTCACTAGTGTTATAAAACACTTTGGTCATTCATATATTATGGGGTTCTTCCCCATCTAATTGGGTATATAAAGAAACTATCTCTCGACTCTCTTTACTATTTCTATGATCCCGTGATGGTTGTATAGGGTAAAGGGAGTAAGTTTTCACTTGTTTTTCATTTGTAATAATACTTAAATTATAACATGAATTCCTTTCCCACTTCCCTGATACCATCTATACAATGACCCTCTCTAACTAGAGAGATACCAAAAGGGTTCCCATCACATTGAAAATGGTCCTCATGTTCCAAACAGGCCTATGAATCCATTGAGTCCCAAATAATTTTCTAATAAATGATTAAAATACCAAAAAAAACTTATGTTTTGGAATTAAAAACCATTTTAGAGTAAAATAAATTTCATTATAAAACCATTATAAAGACCAAGGTTATAACCAAAGTACACATCTAAGGTTCAAAATGGTCAGGTAATTTTTTTTATAAAAACCCAAAAATTAAAATGTTTTAAATGGGGATTCTAAAATGGATTTTTGAAAAAAACCTCAAAAATTAATTTCAAATCATTTGTATACCAGTAAATCATCTAGAAAATATTTATAAATTTGGGAATCATTTGATAAATATATAGAAATAGAGAGTGAGAATGATACGGGATGTTTGAAAAATCCAAGGGTATCAAAGAATAAATTTTATGGAAATCACATTTATATTCATGCACACATCTATTTGTACACCCCATGTACATATGGGTATGATCATCTTAGACTTTCATACATACGTACATCCATATTAATTTCAAAGGTTGAATAAATAAATTAAAATAATCATTAAAATTAAACACAAGAAGTGTAACATAATCTCCCAATCCATGAAGAGGATAAAAACCCATTCAAACAATAATTCAACTTCCCATCCTATTTTTTCAAACTCCATAAAGGTGTGAAAACGTTTTAAAACACCAAAATCTATTTAATTGGAATTTTTTTATTTTATCAAACACCTATTATAAATATATAATATGTATATAGAGGCATAATAATGGAAATTTTTTGAATCGTCATTTCACTAAATGAAAAATATAGTAAAGCTAAAATGAATCATTTCAGCTTACCATAATCCTAAATAAAATAATAAAATTAATTTTGAAAAGATCTATCATCCCATAGAATGTTTAGGTAAATAAATTTATAAAGCACATACCTCAATGGTGTGAAAATGTGATAGAAATCTATAATCAAGAATATGTAAGCCCAAGATACAAACCACACAACCTTACATAAAAACAAGTAACCCACTTGATCCAACCATAACAATATGGATATTCCAACTGAGAAAAAATAAAATAGATAATAAGGATGTATGAGACAAAAGGAAGGATTGGTAGAGAAATACTTACATAGTGAGGACTACACAAAATATTGAAGATAAAGGCATATTAGATCAAAGAGAATATGAGGGGGGAGTTTTTACAAGGTTCCAAAGGGGGATTTTGATTGAATGGGTGAGAAAAAAAACATGTTTAGGTTTTATTTTATGAGTAGAAAAAGAGGAAATTTGTGTTTTCAAGATTCTGGGAAAGCCACATAGTTAGGTTGTATAGTTTATCAAACTATGTCATGATTGTGCACAACTAAATGGAAAGATATGGGATAATTACAAGATTTTTATATATGGTTTGGGAAACAACACACCAACCATTCACCCCTGTGCTTGAAGACATTGATCCTCACATGGGTTAGCCACATAATTTTCAAAACATTGTCCAAACTATGATAAATGGTCTATCAAAATCGTATAAACCAAAAAAAAAATTTCTATATAGTTTCCCCTAACTTTGAACTAGTCATTCACCATCACTAATACACATAAAAACAACTACAATGTTACTCCATTGAATCTTATAGTTTGGTTCAAACCATAACCAGACCATGCATTAAAACCTTTCAAGAAGAAAAAATACATGAAATACTCCATTGATCATCCTACTAAAGTGTTTTCCCCACAATCCACACACACTGATCATGCACAAATCCAAAAGAAGACCAAAATTTATAAATATAAAAACTTTGATAGGGGATTTAACCTTAAAAAAAATTCAAGAACAAATAAATAAAAAAAATAAAAATCTAGACCAATGTTGGGGTGTGAAATGTTGGGGGAATTGTGGTCCCATTTATTTATGCACATGGTCAAAGGGGATAAATATATCATGAAGTATACTTCCAATTTAATAGACCTATACTTTTTTATATTAATGTTTCCATGGATGAGGTTGATAATGTAGGACTATTCGAGATTGGAATATTCCATGATATTATGGTTACAGTTAAATAAATTGGCTGATTCCATCCATTTAGGTGGTTAAATAGGTGTTTATAGAAGAGTTAATCTTAGTGGATAGGATTATACCATGTAAGATAGTTAGGTCTAGTGAGAAAATTAAGTGGAGCTCTATGTAGTCAAAAGAGGGGGTGTGTGGAGTCCTAGAAGGCTAGTTAGAGAAGAGGATCAATGATTCCACTACAGACTGAGACATTGATGAAATTTTTTCTACATTTAAAGGTGGGAAATGTTCATGTTTAGTGTGATCAACTACTAACGGAAGGTTTGGAATGTGACCAGATATGGAATATAGATGGATGATTACTAAATAAATAATAATATAGTAGGGATTTAGGATTGAAAATATATAAGTACTATGTTTAGGAATCAAAATATGATTTAATGGGTGCTTTGGTCTAGTTGAAATGACACTGAGTTATGGAGATGGTGGCTATTGGAAATTAAAGAACCATATAAAGGATATACATAGGGAATCTGGGCTTTGAGACAATTTCATGTTGTAAAGCATAAATATTTAGAGTAGGATAAAGAACATAATATATAAATAGGTTATCCATGATTATGTCACTATGGTATTTTGTTTGTATGAAATATGATATTTCATGAGGTACAAATATTGATAGTGAGTTTTCCAAGTTCTTGCTAATAAGTGAGAATCAGAGGGGATTCATGAAAAAGATAGAATGTGATGGAATTCGTAATATAAGTGTGAATATAGTGTGATAAAGGAAAAATATAGGCATCATGATCAATGTTGGCTAAACATGGGAATCAAAATGATACTAGATAATGGTGGTCATATGGAATAGTGTAGGAGGAGATATAGGTATCTGATATGATGTGAGATGGGTGTAGGAATAAAAACGATGTAGTATAGAAATGAATTTTGACTGGTTACCATGAGTTAAAAATCGATGCATGTCAAGTAGATGAGTTTAAAACCATTATTTTGTTTTGTGGTTGGGTTGATTTGATATTGGGTATGATATTATTATGGTTAAGAGTTCTTAAATAAAGAATCAACTTGTTGGGTTAATTCCTAGGGTAGTCTGTGATGTTGGGATGATATAGGAATGATTGGTGTCCTCTCATAAATTGGTTTTTTCTTTATGAATCAAGATGAAATTTGGAATCTATAGGGTTTGAACATCTATAATAGATGATATTGGATGTGTTCGGAGCCTCAAAAGGTGATGTGAAATTAATTTTGGAGTTTGGTTCTGGACATTATAATTTAAGGAATTTCTTTCTTGTATCACATTTTGGGGAATATGATTAATGGGAAAATAAAAATATCTCCATTTATTTGATATTTCATGTTCAATTTTAACATGCATGATTTGGGTGCATGGGAAGCAGATGATATTGGGAAAAATGTTTTGGGGGATAGGGTAAACCATATGAATTGTACAACATGGTGAATACGTGGTTTCATGTTTAGAACATGGTTTGTTAAAATTATGTGGCTATATTGTGAAAGGTGTGAGTTCCCTAGAAAATGGGAATAATATGGTTGGTGCATGGTTTGTAATACCATATAATCAAACCATGAGATGTTAATATTTTATTAATTTTTTTGAAATGATTAAATTACCCCCAATATTTCAATTCCACTAAACCCCCCATTTTCACTTCATATCATCGAATATACCTCGCATACCTGTTTTTTGTTCTCCCATATTGATTATGGTATGGGTTTCACCTTAGATATTGGGTGGATTCATGAACCATTTTTCATGGAATATAGTAACTGGAGAATCTAATGGTTTTGCTAAATCTTCTAGTTGATAAAAAAATAGTTTTTATTTCTTTGTGAGATAACACTTATGAGATTATTGTAAGTGATTCTTAGAATTATCCGAATTTAAAAATTCATTATGTTATGAATTTTAAAAAAGTGTAATGCCCCAACATGAGCCACCGAGCCTAAATTGATATGGCACCTGAACTTATTTGTGCCACCTTGTATGCAAGAGGATTTCAACTTGCAACAAGGGTGAAAGTTCATTTTTGTCGAGACTATACCATTAGTATTTTTTAATAGAACAAATAATAACATAATATAGTATAATATAATAAAATTACTCAAGTAAACATACCTAAACTATATAGATTGAAAACTTATCAAACAAAAAATAAATAGGTCTCTTAGTGTGACAATAAAAACCCATTTATATGTGAAAGAACATAAAGAAATAAATAGAAATCGTTATCCTCCAGAGAAAATATGGATACCATTTCTAGCCCCATTCTCATCAGCTCAACCATCTATAGTAATCCCCTTTACATCTGTGGAATATATACAACAAGTTTGAATGTGCATCAAAATAACCATATAGGGTGTGAGTAATGAAACCCAGTGTGACAAAACTAGTAAATCCTTAAAAAGTGATCAATTATATAAAATATTTATTCCATTTAACTATAAATAAAAAATTATAAAAAATAAAAAACCACATGCCTAACAATAATGTGATAACCAAGCCTCCACCAACCCTAGCCATACCTACTTCGGTTTCATTCTATAAAATGATCAAGGTTTATTGTAAAATATCAAGAATTATCTATAATATTTGAGGTATATCAGTCAACATACATAAGGAATCCAGTGGAAATGATACTCAATGTTTTCATGGAATCGAGTTCTTTTACATCCCTTAGTACCCTCAAGGATTCAATTTCCATCTAGGCCAAAATTATTTTATGTTCCTACCCAATGTACAGGTCCATAATCATCATTGTAAAACATTTTAAAACTTCCCTCTTTAGTAGAAAACATACCACGATGGTCCTCCTCTCATAGAAAACATGAATAAACATCTAAATTAAAGATTACAATCAACAAGGTACACCTTGATAAATCAAGAATAACATGGAATCTAGATAAATATTGTATCATCATAACAACTATGAATCCATGACTTGTGATCCATTATCATTATAACAAGATTAAATAACAAATATTATGGAAAAAATTCCATATACGGCTAACATGGAAACAAAAAAAACATAAGAGATTACCATAAATTAAGAACATAAACTATTCAAACAAATGAATTATACTATATAAACAGTTGTATATGAGATCTCCAAATTGTAAGAAAATCCATATCTCATCATTGTAGATGAATACATACCAATATTTTTAATGATTAAAGAATTAACACTTCACACACCCATAGATAATGGCTCACAATTCATGGATTCATAACTTTCATTTTAGTTAAAAGGAAGAGGTTGGTAATGAGGAATCAAGATAAATCATATTTAATAATTTCATTACAAAATCACATACCATTAGGGGTCTATAAATAAGATCAATTATAAGGTATTTAATGAAAGGAACATAAAAATTATTGATTCAATCACCTATTTAAAAATGGATTGTGAATTAATATTTGATTCTACAAGAGGGCCTCAGGTCTTTCTAATAATCACAGATTCATCACTAATCCATCAATAAAAAATATAAAAAAGATTAAAATAATGATATAGAAGATCTTATTAGGACCATTATTAACAATCATACCCATAAATATCTTTTTAATTGAATAATTGATCTCCAATCAAGAGAGGCCATCCTTGACATATCAATGTCACCCAAAATATACCATATATTCATTAACAAATTAAGGTTTCATCGTCAATACACAATTATGAAGTGTTATTGGATAAATATTAAATAAAATTTACCCATTTAATACTCACCATAAAAGGAAGATTTATTTTTGATTAAGAAATGAAATCATCTAGCTAGATTTACCACCTATCTATAAAGAAAAGATGTATTCATCACTAGATCATCATGGAATAAATATATATAACATATATCAATGAAAAAATATAATGGTTGGGGAAGTAATTGGTATGAATCTAAAGGAAAACCATAATTTTATTTTTTCTTGGATTGGTTAAATGTATAAGACACAAGGGGATAATTATTGTACAGTTTAAGGACAAAGGGGGAGGTTTGAAATTCAAAATATCTTCACGGGGTTCACAATTTGATGTAAAAGGAGGTCTAAAATGTGTAGAATTAATATCCCACAGGGTGAATCAATTTCAAAACTAGAATAGGAAAACCGGTGAATATATGAGCCTTACGGATGGCTGATAGGGTCTACTATATCCAACAGACACACTATAACCCCGTTAGATAGCTCGTGGGTTCCATTGACAATTTAGTGGATGTTTTCCTGCCACACCAAGGTGGATCCCTTCAATAAAAATAAAACTACATTTTTTTACACCATTAACATCCAAAATATATCCCCCAAGACATCCTTATCAGATAAGATAAAAAGGGGAAAGTAATTCTTATAAACATGAAACATTTCATACATTGAAATCACATGAGGATGTTACAACTATTCTTCTCTAATGGATTATTGTCATATAGTTGTTCCTTCAAAAGATCTACTCAAACAACTCAGTCCATGGATCTAAAAAATTATCCTCCCACTCCTAGGACTCATAATATATCCTTCCATGATGGAATTTAATCTAGATTAGTGTAACTATCATCCCTTTATGTACTTTCTATATCTTTTCGATGATCCACATTGGGATCTCTATATAGGATGCATCATGATACAACTCAAATTCCTCACAATCAATGAGATACATGAGAGTGACTAAGTACTTATAGAGATATGAAACATGGAATATATCATTCATAACTTTTTATCTAGATAAAATATCAAGATGATATGCCAGAATACCAATGAACATGATGATATTGAAGGGTCCAACATAGGGTGATGATAGTTTCCCTAACTCCCTCAAATATTGCTGGATGAACCATGTAGTCACTCTATGAAAGACTAAATCATCTAAAAACATTAATGGTCAACTTAAATTGTTGGAATAAGATTTATTCTTTATTTTATCAATGAAAAATCTCTTTTGAATTATTTTCACCAGTTAAAAAATCTGATATACCAAACTTGGTCAACCGACTAATTCCTTGCGAACCATGCACCAATGGAGCGATGAGTGATGTGGTGTCTCATATAGAGCCTTGTAATTTTACTTTTGAATCAAATATAGATAACTATTATTGTATTTGAAAAAAATTAAGGATACTTGATAAATCATAGATCCACCAAAGTCCAATTCACAAGCCTAAATCATATCCTTTAGCACGTGAATAGTCTATTTGGAATTTCCACCTATCTAAGGATGGTACATTGTACTCAATCTATACTGATTCTCTAAGGCCTTATATAATCCCTACCAAAACCGTGATGTGGAACATATGTCCCTATCAAATAAAATAATAAAGTGGATTGTATGTAATTTATTTATCACATGGACATACACCATTACAAATATGTTTGTTGAGTGAGTCTCACTAATCGGTACAAAAGAAGTAAATTTCATCTACTTATCAAAAATCACCCAGATATTTTCACAACTTCCTAGGGTCCTTGGTAACCCTTTCATGATATCCATCAGGACATAATACAACTTCCAAATGGGAACTAGAAGTGGATGGACAAAACCACAATGACTATAGTGCTTGACCTTTTCCCTATGGTAGGTAAGGTATCAGTAAACAAAACTAGTGATGCCCTTCTTCATCCATTGAAACCAAAATTACCTCCTAAAGTAATGGTATATCTTGTTCACACCAGGATCTTCTTCCTACTTATATGTATCAAAATATCTCATTATTTCTTTTGTGATGGATTTAGGGACTATAAATCTCCTGTGTGTGAGGATAACATCATCATTTCCCAATGATCAACTGGGTATAAAGTCACATATAACTAGTTGTCTTTGCATTAATACACACACTATGTCAGTTTCATATACATAATTTATCTAATATACCTAAGAATATGTATCCACCACTGAGGAACATTTCATTAAACAATGATCCACATAAGTATCCATTCTCCAATTGACCAATATTCTCATTAAGAACCACTATTTCTCAATTGGACATTAACCAATCTCTTGGTCTACCTGTGTCTTATAGCTAAGGGCATTTGCAATAAAATTTCCTTTCAGTAGATCATAATCCATCTCAAATTTTATCATCTATAGATACTCTACCTAGTTCTTATGCCTCATGTTCAGGTCCCATTGTTTAAAGATAATAAAAGGATCTTTTGGTTAGTGTAGACAACAAACATATTTCTAATGATACAATGTCACTGAAACATTAATGAGTGGACCACATATACCATCTCTATTTCTTGAGTAGGATGGTTATTTTCATGGGGTTATAGCTGATTTCACTTATAGGATACTACCTACTCCCTCTACATCAATACTAGTCCCAAATTAAAGCAAGATGTGCCATATTAAATAGTATAACCAATCCCCAACCTAAGAAATATCATTATACGAGTTATAGTTACCATTGTATTCAGATAATAAAATTATTCATTGAACTTCGATGACTACTAGACCATTATGCCCTTCTTTATTAGGATTTTCATCAGTGTTTAAAAACAAGAGAAGTCCTAGATAAAACATCAGTAGTATCTTAATAAACCCAAAATCCTCCTGATCATGAACACATTCTATGGATGGGTTGGGGACATCAATACATCCACATTATTTGGGTCCATGGATATTCCCTATCTTAGACACCCCATTCCATAATATTTTCTCCAACAAAATCAAAAATGCATACTTCAATAGTTTGGAATAAATTTAATATGATTGATGTTTACTCCAGACTATCTGAATATGTAAGGAAGGATTCCCTTTTTTGGTGATTAGATAGGGATCTCATCAATGAACACTATATTGGATGTGTCAATATATATAGGGAAATCTTATTCATGAGATCCATGAAAATTTCTGGAGCATTCTTAAATCCAAATGGGACCACTACATTATTGTATAACGAATAACTTCTTCAATGCCCTATATTCAATATTTCCTTATCTCTAACCCATATGTGGTGATATCCCAATCAAATATCAATATTTGAGAAACACTAAGCTCCCCATAATTGATATAAGAGTCCATTGATCCACATAAATGGATAGTTTTTATTCACTATTACCTAGTCCATATTTTAGTAATCTATGAAAAGTGGAATACAACCATCTACCTTATGGGCGAATACGACATGTTCACCCATGGTGAATTACTCATCATAATAAATCCCTTTTTCTCCAAGTCCTCATACTTTAACTTTAGCTCCTTTAACTCATCCAATGGAAAGAGGTAAGGGGGTATTGAAATGGGATATGTACCCACCACAATATCTATCTCAAATTAATCATCCATATCTTAAGGATGTCATATGAAGTCATTTTATATGATTTACTGATAGAGATCTATGACTGGAGGAAAAGTTAACGTGGAGTTCATTGATCACACTGAAAGAGTTGAGGTAGTAAACAATTATTTGATTTCAATCACATTACTGATGATTAAAACAAATCTCCCCACTATGTGTTCCCATGCTATGGACATCGTGTAACTATCTCCATTTTGGTGATGTAAATGACACCCATATCCAGTACCAATCAATGTAGTCTCAGATGATGGTCAGATAGTCGATACTGTGAATCACATCGAAGCACATCATCTCATGTATCATGATGACCCAAAAATGTCCATATCTAATAATGACTATAAAAAAATCTAAGATTCATTGAAGATATCCCACTATTATTCCAAAAAAGTGCAGTGAGGGAATATAACAAAGAAAATAACTTGACTATTAAGTCAATTCGGGAAAAAAAATATGAAAATATTAATGAATGGGAAACTCTAGTAATAATAATGAAGGATTAATAACCTTATAATCCTATATATTCTCTAATAGTACGTTATTAGCAACATTCTAATACACGTCTTTTTGTGGAGTATGAACATTCTCCCATATGGGTGTATTCCTGCAATCTTCTTATGTAGTCCATAAGACTTTGTTTAGGTTGAATTTTATGAAATGTTGAAATAATTTCTAAGTCATTTAAATCTATTAATATATATCCTAAATAGTCTTATGGATATCACATTATTTCCTTATGAGTCCATGAAAAACATAAGGTATAACTCTCTTAACACTAACCAATGTTCTCAAACCATACACAATATTTTCTATTAATACCCACGATGTGAATAAATATATATTTCAACTTTTATATAAATATTCATTACATTACACGACAACATGATTGAGATTCAAAAAGGTATAGTGCCTTTGGACACTTGAAAAAAATAAGAAATTGGTTAATAAAATATCTACACCATCTACCACATATTTCTTCATAATTACAAACCTTTTTGACATATCATACTTAATACCTTTTTTCAAATTTTAGGGAAATGAAGAAAAAGTAAAGGGGGATCTTAGATGTCCAGTAAGGATATACATGAGAGATATCAATTGAGAATCATATTAAAGTATAATATAAGATAAGGAAATGAATTCATGAAAAAAACTTACAATGGTCATTCCCATTCTGATGAAGATGATAATCATGAGTTATGGTATAAAACAATAACGTTTCAAAATTCATGAATCATAATAATGATTATTCACTATAACTCAATCATGAACCATAATTCATGTCAAAAATGAGTGTGGAATAATCATAAATATAGGAACCATTTCATATTTAAAGGTTAACTAACAAGATAATTAGACCTGGAATCAACATATGTTTCACCTAACTGATCAAACACATTTACTTGTTACCCATAATGGATCAAGAACATTGACATGTCTCCCATACGGGATCAAGAACATTGACTTGTTTAATAAATTATCTCATGATAAATAATTAATTAACAAATTTATTGGTGGGATATATAGATCCCCACATAACATAATGAAAATCATACATATGCATTCCCAAAGAACATAAACCATTCATCGTATTATAACCCATGAAAATAAATTGGATTTATAAACATCTCATCACATAAAAACACATGGAAAAGAAATTGGTTTCATGAACTTCTTTTCATTGTAAATGTGAAAAATCCATAAAAAAATTGTATGATTGGATCATATCTCTTGGAAATAACAAAAAATGTAAAAGGTGGTTTTATTGGATGGGTTTTTTTGAATGATCACTTAGAATAATTATTTACAAAATTAAAATTTCTATTTTGAAATAAATTCTTCTAAAGGATGAAACTTATAAAAGAAATAATTTTTTTATAATAACCTCATAAATATGTAATGGAATATTTAATAAATTGAATAATCATGATGGAAGGAAATCCACTCATTAGGTATAATTTAAAAAAAAACATTTCTTCCTTATTTTTATCAAAAAGTCACAAAGAACCTTATTTAGAAAACGAAAAAAAGTTTTCATTAAAACAAATTTGTAAAAAGTAAATATTGAGTGAAAATTATTTAAAAATATTAATGGGGAATGTTAAAAACATTTTTGAAAACATTTTAACAAAACATGTACATGTAATAGAAATACTCCCTAGCAGAGAATTAAACATAAATAATCCTAAATAAATATGAGATTGTGAAATAAGACCTGAGATCAACTATCATTGTTCAATGTTCATGTTCAAACATCCTATTTAATAAATATGTATTTATTATAAATTTATTGAATAAAAATATATATATCATAAAATTCATGAATTAGAACATATTATTACACACTTATTAAAAGTTTGTTATTAAAATCACTATTCATGTTGATAACTAGTTCGTTTTCCAAGCATGTTTCGATTTGGAAGTCTGGTTCCTTCTAATTTGATCATGGTAAAATCATTTAAATAGTTTTAATAATGGTATAAAAACAAATATATTAATTATATACATATTTATGATAATTCATAAAATTAATAGATAGAAAGATGAATTACACAATTAATTAAGATGGTAGTCTGTATGTGTGCATGAATGTTGTTTCCATTTTTCCACTGATGGAATGAAAAAAAGTTAAATAATAATTCACCTTACATAAATATTATAATATATTATATATCATATATGTTAATCAAATTCATCCTTATTACCATCCATGTGATATATAAATGAAAAAAAATCACATCGCATCATGGAGATTGTAATCCTCAAATACGCATGAGAGATGCTATCATTTCCCAAAAAAATGGATAATAAGAAGGTATATATGATATTATCATTAAATAATTATAATTATTTCATAAATTTAATATATTAATTTTAAACTCATCATAATACCAATCCCTAAAAAATTATTATGGAAAATAAATTTTATCACTACGTGGAGAGGGTAAGCTATACATATGTACAAGTGATACTTTCACTTATTATTTGATGGGAAAGAGGGAGTATAATTGTGTTTTTACAATAATAATAAAATTTAATAATATTTAGGATTGGTAATTTTTAATTTTGTGATAAATATAATATATTTTTAGGAGGTGAAGAGGATTAGGAAACGAAAGTGATTTTTTAGAGAGATTACATCTTTTTTTAAAACAACTCATTTAGATCCCCTATAAAGGGATCTGGGGTCAGTCTTTTTATAAGACCATAGCCTATAAAACATTTATATGTAAGTGTAGTTATAAATTTTAATGAGTATGGATTTTCTAGAAGGATAAATGTTTCAAAATTAAGTGATCAAGGAGGTGTCCTATTATAATTTAGGTGAGGGGCACTTTGGGAACTTTCATTAAAAAATATAATAAAATATTCCTATTAAAGAGAAAAATACTTCCAAATGGATATTAATTTGATACTATGGTATAATATGGTTTAAATATCATCATAAAATAGAATTTAGACTGGTTTATGTGCTATTGTTAACCATATATTTTAGTTTAACCCATCAATTAACCAATTTTAACATTAACCATGGTAACATATTTATCACCCTTAAAAATGTTATAATTTTACATATAAGGGAACTATTGACTAGTAAATTAATAATATATGGTAATTTAGACAATATATTTTCTCATTATTCTATATTTATGATTTTTATGATTTTTAAATAATTTAATAAATTATTATTTTCATAAAATATCATAAGTGTAAATTTTAACACAATTCATTACTTTGACTGTAATAAAAATCAATAAAATGCTTATAATTTGATTAAATTATGTCAAAAAATCCCAAAATTTTCATAGAAACCTATAATTGTTTTACCTTAATTATCTAAAATTATTATTCTTTTAATATTTATAATATTATTTATTTTATTATTACATTAATTAAAAAATTACTAAATCATCTTTGTCCATGATTTGAATGTAATTATTTCACAACTAAAAAATTAAAAATAAATTAACATGATGATGATAAATATTTTATTTTTCAAAATACTATTTATAGTTGAACATATCCTCTCAATAACCGCACATTAAAAATATTAATCATATTAAAATAGGAGTGTGACATGTTTGACATTTCATTGAAGAAAATATTATATAGGTCGTAATTTTATAAAAGTGGATCCAAATGTCGAAATTAGATAGTTGGACGATTTTGGTCAATATATACTTAGAAAATTATATTTACTTAATTTTTTGGGTCATTTAATAGCTCATATCATTTTATTTTTAACCTATAATTAAACAATTTACCCTTTAGTGTGGAAACAAAATTTACTAAGTTTAATTTTCATATTTTCTAAAAATAAAAGGGACCTATTTACTAAATTTGAACCACATAATTTTAAATATCAAATACATTTATCAAAATTTAAATCACTAAAGTTGAAGAAGTTAATTTTAAACTAAACCAGAAAAATGCAATGAAAAGTAGATTTTTCAAAAAATTCTCTTTTAAATATAAAATGTTTTTATACTAAATCCAAGTATAAAATCTATTACAAAAACTAGAATTTAATTAATTTTAATAAAATTTAACTAATTAAATTTTAATAATTACCAAAATATAATTTTACTTTTTAAATAATTTTTAATAAAAATACATCTCTCAATAAAAATTTGTAGTTTTCACTATTCATTCAAAAATCCATATTTTCTAAAAATTTCGAAAAATGCATTTTAATTTAAATTTTACTTACATAATAAAATTTAAATTTTCAAATAACATTACTAAATCTTTTAGAATTTAATTATTAGTAAAGACATATTTTTGGAGAAAATGTAATCTTGTATAATAAAATGACTGCCCCAAAAACTATTTGATTATTTTTCCATCATTATTCAATAAAATTATATTGAGTTAGAATTTTTTATTTTTTTCATATATATGTTAATCATATTAATACCTTCTAATATAATTTATTGGTTTTAGTAGAAACATAATATTTTATAAAGATTACATGATTCATTTAAACTCAATATTGTGTACAATGCAAGCTATCAAAAAATCAAATTAATTAAAGGGATATATTACATAATCATCATGGGGTATTGCATTCTAAAACCCATAAAAATAATTTCACCATAAAAGTTAATCACTCATACAGATACAATGAGGATATATATGCCTCGTCACATCCCCAGGTTCTTACATAACTACTATAAATTGGTGGTTTGTCCATAAAAGATTAACTAGGCGAGTTGAATTTTTTTGTAGAATATTTTCTCTTTGATCTATAATCTCTATCTTTTGTAATTTATAATAAAGATCCTTCTCAAGAACTAAAACCTATTAGTTCGGTACATTTTAATGATTTGTTATGAACTTACTCTAGAGAGATACATGGAACACATAATGAACTTATGAAAGATTCATTAGAAGTGACAATCAATAAGAAACCATTTTGATATGATTAAGTATTTAAAAAGGACTAATATACCTAGGACTTATCTTATAAATATTTCCCAATATCATAAATCTCTTTTAAATAGGTATTCAATTAAATTTTTTTTCACCCACTTCAAATATCAAATCCTTCCAACGATTGTCATCATAAGTTTTTTCTCAACTCTAAGATCCTATTTTGTGCTACCAAATGGATATAACCTTGTATACATTTTCCTTATCTATGTTAGGTCACAATAACTTTATTTATCCAACTTTATTATAGCATGTTGTAGTGATACACATCATACCATAGAGTTATTTATAAAGACCCATCAGAATTCTATAGTGAAAGCTATTTTTATAAGAAAATTCAATGAAATTAAGGAGTTGATCCCAAACCCCTTTAAAATACATAGATAAAGATCTCAACATATCTTATATATTTTTCATGTACCTATCGTACAAAAAATATTTTTGAGGATGATAAGTAGTGTGGAAAGATAAATTTGTAACCATAGCTTATTGAATACTTTTTAAGAAAATTCAGGTAAACCTAAAATCATAATTTGATCTAATAGAAAGTGGTAATCCATGAAATTTTAACACTACCTTAATATATATTATTCAATATGATTAAGAGTGAAATATTCTATTATATAAATAAATTGTTCCATCTTTTTAAGGCGATCAACTATAAACCATATTTAATTATGGACTTTAGATATTTTGGGGAGTCTACAAAAAAATCCATGGTGATGTTTTTCCATTTCCATTCTTGTATGATTATTGTTTGTAAAATCCACATGGAATAATATATCTCACCCTTAAATTTCAGACAAAAAAATTACCAAGAAACATACTATGAAATATATCTCTTTATTCCAACCCTCTATAAATAGACTTTCTTGTATATATACATTTCTATACATACTGGATGAATAGAGAATGATGAAATACGAGCCTCAACCAATATATCCTTATTAAAATCTATTATGGGGGATAAATAAATGGTTCCTCAACCTAATTATTCCATCACAATCAAGGTTGATGTATAAAACATTTCTCACCCTTTTTTACAGATCTGCATCTTCCTTATATGCCTTCCCAATCTTCACATGTATAGATGGTTAAATATTCATTTGATCTAGATAATATTTCTCCAATTACATTGATATTTACAATTCCATCCTTTTCAAATCCATAAATATTGGATATTATTTATCCATGTTATATATATAATAGGATGATACATTCTACTTAAAGCATTTTTCACCTTGTTTTTTCCCCAGGTGATTATATATTGAGTATTCATAATAATTATTCATCTCCAACCATATACTTTGAGTTTGTGTTCATCTTTTTTGGAGTGAAAATATACATTAAACTTTTGTCATTAGTATATATGACACACATTTCTCTATAAAGATAATTCCTCTGTATTGTTAATGTAAACAATTTCAAAAATAAATCCAAATCATGATATGGGTAATTTTGGTCATGGATAATTAATTATCATGAACCACAGTCTCTCACCATATCAATTGTCATAAGAACACATCCTTGTAACTTCTATGACACATCACTATAGATCATAAACCTTTCTCTAATATAGGGTAGTGTGAGAAAAGGCTCACTAACCAGCCTTATTTTTAGATCCTTCAAATTCTCTTCACATTCTTCCATCTATATAAACTTAAATGCATTCTGAGTCAACTTTCATAGTAGATCAGATAATAGTGATAAATAATTTATAAATCATAAAAAATATCCATCCAAACTAATAAAAAATTTATTTACATCACCATGGTTGGTCTAGTCCATTTCATAATAACTTTTATCTTTTAATTTTCTACTGATATACCCTCCCATGAGATTATATGACCAAAACATGAAATATTTTGGAGTTAAAATTCACAATTGGTAAATTTTTGGTAAAGAATATCCTTCCTTAGGTTTTTCATGACAATACTATAGGAATATTTATGAAATTCCTTACTACTAGGATATAAAATAATATCATATATGAATACTATGACAAAATTTTCAATATAGTCTCTAAAGATTTGATTAATTAAATCCATGAAGATAGAATGGGTATTAGTAAGTCCAAAAGACATCAAAATAAATTTCCAGTTTTCATACCTTTTCTATTATTCTATCTTTGGTATATACACTTTCTTGACCCTTAATTGATTATATCTATAATAAATTTCAATCTTTGAGACATATTGAGATCTTTGGAGTTGAACAATTAGGTCAGAAATACATATAATAAGATACTTTTTATTGATTTTAGTTTTTTTAAGCTCTCTATAATAAATACAAAGATGCATCAAGCCATAATTATTCTTAAGAAATAAAATAGGTTAATCACATTATGATGCACTAGGGCGTATGAGTCCATTATCAAGATTATTCTAGATCCGCTTCTTCAAATCCTACAACTCAATTGGGTACATTCTGTAAAAAATCCCTTAAATAAGCATAACACTATGTATGAGTTAAATTAAAAACTAAACATTAAAATTTGGTGGAAAACCTTACAATTATTCTATGAGGACATCAGAAAACTCCCATACAATAGTTGTATCATCAATTTTCAGTTTCTCCCCAACAATATGAGTTGGATAACCTTAATGTATAGTAATTAACACAAAAAATATGGAATAAATTTCCTTTGGAGTTTCATATTAATAATTATAGGAATAAATGATTAATTTTTCATTTGGAATATAAAATATGAATTCCTTTCCTCAAAAATTAATATGGTATCCAAATAGAGAAACCATATCCAGGATATGAATCACATCAAATACAATTATATAGAGAATCATTTGATATCTTGAAATAATTTCCCACAAACATCAATTTAATAAGAACTATAAAATAGGTCCATAAGCATTATTCCATTTGTAAGTTTCATCAGAAACTCAATATCTAATTGTTGATGTGATACGATGACACACATAGAAAATTATTTTGAAATAAATAAGTGAGTGGAAATAGAATCAAACAAGACATTATATATTCTAGAGTGGAAGTAAATTGTACCTTTCACCATGTAATTATATTTACCAAATTTAGTAGTAAAGAGTGCAAGATATTTCCTTTTGAATTTGGTTTTAAGAATATATTCATTTTGAAAATAAAAAACACCCCTTGTTTTCTCTTTCCACATTTATTTCATGTAGATTTCTGGGATTTATTTCCACCATGTGATTTATTTGAGTTTTTATGATACTAGGTCATTCTTTTCTTATTAAAATCATGGGAATTATGGGAATATAAAATTTTAATTTCTACATTGATCAAATATAAGACAATTTCTTTATATCTACAGAAGTCATTTATAGATAACACCCTTCAGATACTTATTTTTGAACCATCGAAGTATTGATAAATTTTAATTTAAATGTTGATAATTAAACTAGTGGAATTCCAAGAAAGACATTTTAAATTTTCCTCATAAGTACCAATGAACTATTCATCCCTTTTCTTCAACTCAAGATATGAATTATCCATTTTTTACATAGACTACGAGGAAAGTACTTATTGAAGAATATCCCCTTAAACTCATCTAATTAAACCGATTCAGTTTCTTCCTACTACCTCGTATTCTTGATAAGATCCATCCAATAATCCCATTTTCTTTCTAGATGATAAATATCTATGAAAACATCTCCATGTCCCAATAAATTATGAACATGAAACATTTTATCATTTGTTTTGATCCACTACTTATCGACCAGTGGATCAAAATATCCACTTGGATGAGGTAAATGTTTCCTCATAAAATATTCAAAAGTATATTGTTCCATCCTTTGATCATTTGGAAACTCGACATGATTCATCCCTGAGAAAGTTGAATAATTCTAATATAAATACTTTGTATTACATATACAATGAAATTTGTTCACTCAACTGTAAAATGAAAATAAATGTTTGATCATATTCAGTATTAACACTATTCCTTCATCTTCTAGCAATTGACTAAAACCAAAAAGCATAATGAGAGAAATAATTATCATTATGGAAAAACACGTAATCATGAAAAATAATTTATAGGATGTCTAAATAATGATGCCATCTTTTATGAAACATTATTTTTAACCAAGGAAATTTATAATCGTAATCAAAATGATATCATTTTATCCTATACTTGGACATATCCCTAATGTTTTTCCATCCAATATTCCAAAGGATAACTAAAACCATCCTCTCATACCAACTATAATGTCCCATTATTTTCATATATTAATGTTTCATATTTTTAGAAGAATATTTATTACATTACACTAACACATGCCTGTGTATTGTAAATGTATAGTGCCTCTAAAACATGGAAATATAAACAACTGGTTTATAAAATATCTATATCAGCTCCCATATATCTTTTCCTAACTGTCATCATTTTCAAAATATCCTACTTAATTTATTTCTTTATGACCTGGGAAATGAAACATGAAAGAGGGTGAGATCATATGATTAACATGGATAAAAATGGGAGATATCAATTGATGATCATATAAAATCGTAATATAATGATAATGAAATGATATATTGGAATCAGTTATAAATTTCTTTCATAATCATAAAAATATCATAATCATGAGTTATGGTGCAAAACATTGACAATTAAAAAGGCATGTATCATTAGAATGAGAATTAATCATAACTTAATCATGAACTGTAAGTTCGTATAATAAATGTATATGGATTCATCATAAGAATATAAAACATATCATATATAAAGTTTCACAAATAAAACCATTGTATTTGTAATCATCACTTGTTTCCTAGAAATTATTAATAACATTTACATATTTCCCAAAATGGATCAATAACATCGACTTCATTCCCATAACAGATCAATCACATCACCTTGTCTTTGATAATTATCTTATTAGATATGATTCAATACCCAATTAATTAGAGGGATACATTGGTCCCAAAAATCACATTATTAAAAAAATACATATGTGTTTTATAAGAACATAAATATTTCATCATATTAGAAATTATATAACGAAATGGGTTTCATAAACATTTCATCATATCATAAACCATGGAAAAGAAAGAGATTACAAAAAATATTTTTACCATAAACATAAACCATCCATAAAAATAACTAGAATGGTATATTTGGATCATATCACAAATAAGTTATACATAGTATAAAAGTATTCTATATTCTACGAAAAATTTATTTTGAAAGATCACATGGAATAGCTATTGGAAAAAATAACCATTCCATGTTGATTTTTTTAAAAATTGTGTACTCTTTGAGAAAAACAATTTCTTTGAAAATAACACTATAAACATGTGAATTAAGGATAAAAACATTAAGGTGTCATGAAGGTAAGTAAATATGATCTTTCCATATATGTTAACAAAAATAATCCTTTAGTATTTTTGTCAAAAAGTTCACAAAGAACTTCATTTAAGAAACAACAAAAAAATTACATTCCAACACTTTCTAAAATTATAACATAGGTAAAATTGATTTTAAATAATTTTTTGGTAATATTTAAAACCATTTTTAATTTTTTTTGAAACATGATCTTGGAAGATAAATATTCCACATCAAAGACTTAAACATAAAGAATCCCAAAAAATGATGGGATTGTGAAATAATCGATTACCTCAAATCAATCCTTTCTATTTGCATGTTCAAAAATAATGTTCAATAAATATGGATTAATTATAAATGTATTAAGAAACCATATTAATATCATAAAATGGATTATTTATTAATTCTTATCACTCATTTTTTAGTATTTTTTTATTAAAATTAGTGTTCAGGGTAATAACTGTTTTCTATTCCGAACAATTTTCTGTTTGGAAGTCCCAATCATTATAATTTGATCGTGGTAGTTTAAAAAAAATTATAATAATGGTATAAAGATGATATATATTATTCATATAAATCTTTATAATTATTCATAAAATTTAGATATTGAAAAATTACTGACACCATTCATGGAGACGGTATATCATATGTACAAATGAACGATGTTTCCCTTATTCAAATGATGGAATGGAAAAATGGTAAATAATAAGTGACATTTGAAGAATTATTTTTCTATCATATATACCATATATATTAATAAAATTCATCCTTATTACCATCCATGTGAAATATAAATGAAAATTGGATCACATTACATCGTGGAGATGGTAGTCCCATGTAAGAATCAACGAACTTAAAATTTTCCAAAAGATTTGATTATTAGAAGGTATAAATGATATTATCATTAAATAAGCATAATTATGACATAAATATCACATATAAATATTATTCCCATAATAATACTCATCCATAATAAATTGTGTTGAAAAATGAATTATATCATTATGTGGAGATGGGAAGTCATGTATGTGTATGATAGATACGTTCACTTTTTATTTGATGGGAAATAATGTGTATAATATGTTGAAATAGTGGGTTCCATAGAGCCAACTATTCAGTGATTTTGATTTCCATATTTTTTATTCAGTTAGCTATACATGATTTCATCTTACCATTATTGTGTAGACCTTTTCTGCATCCACTATAAAAATGGTAATGTCCAATGATTAATTGTCGTATCAAGAGGTTATAGAAGTTCCCAGGCTATAATAAGATCCTCAACATACTATGATATTAATATCGAATATATGTTCTATGATCTAGAAACATATTATTGATTGGATACAGTAGATTTATGACTATCAGGTGTTGGGGTCTCATAATCATTGGAACTTATTCTCATAAAGTTTTTACTTGGTGATCTCTAGTAGTGAGATAATATGGAAAGACCTACCAATTGGAACACCACATGATTCAGGTGTCATTAGATGTTCCTATCTATGATCATGTGTAATGGTCTCATGACTTGAGATCATTACCAGTGTATGTCATTTGATTGCACACTTTGATTCAAGATGAAAACCATGGAAATAAAGTTGTGGAGAGGTAGTTTGTGTTGGATTCATCATTGCTGGCATGACATAGGTTGAATGGTCAAGAATAGATTTTTCACTTTCAGTTTATGGAATCAATCTATCTTAGACCATGCTGATTAGGATGGTAGTACCTTCAAAAGACCATGGCCATGGAAGTTGAGGGTAAATCAAACCAGTTAAATCAACAAACAATAAAGCAAGAAAAATGGAGATGAGATATGAGTGCATCCTAATTTATGAGATATTACATAAAAAGAGATTGTATTAAACAGTGCATGTATTGTCGGTTGGTTGTCACTACTATAAAAATCCTTATCTCTTTAGGGGCCATGATGGGATTGTAGATCCTGCTCTTGGTCTGTGAATAATATTCAGTACTATTGAGATAAGGGGCTAGAGGGTCACACACAATAGCGTATTCAAGAATCTTCCTCATTCAGTTGAACATGACTTTTGGAATTGGGGGGGCCTACCACTATGGTCCAGGATTTTTCCAAGGGAAAAAAATCACCAATTCAATAAATAAATTCAAATTATTTTAGTTTAGAATAATGAAAATTGAATTTATTTTCCAAATTTATTTACAAGATTCAAGTAAATAGATGAAAAAATATTAATTGAAGAATATTAAAATTTTCAAGGTTCAATTAATATTTATGGGAATGAAAAGTCATGTTTTGGACTCAATTATTTCCATGTAATATATTTAATATATTACAAGAATATGATAATAATATTTATGACACGGTTTAGTAGTCATAAAATGTCAGTGATAGTGTGTTAAGTATTCAGGGCCAGAAAATATATACTGGGTATTTTAATTAAACACTATAAATAGAATAGGAGGCGTTTTACCTAAGAACTTTTCATGAGGATTCTCTATCCTCTCTGCTCCATGATATTGTAAAGAGAGATTCTATAGATCCAAGGAGATCATATCGGGCTCTCTCTCAGGAATTGTAAGTAGAGAGATGCGGTGATCGTAGGAGCATCAAAGGCTTCGTCAAAATTTTGTGCTCTCACATGGACTTCGACGAACGAAGTTCCCAGAGTTTCTTGAAGCACGCGTGGATGATCTAGAGGAGTAAGATGTCTGATTATTCAAGCAGTGATTTCCAACGATGAGCAGATTTCTTGTGCGACTTCGAATTTTTTCAGGTATTTCAGGGTTTATTTTTGTGCTTTGAACCCTTCACATGACATCTTCGGATTTGACAAAGAAGTTGTTCACCGATGTCGATAAGTTCACATAGAACATCTGTTAATGTTTTTAAAATCCCACCTGTGTGGGGCTTCCATTGAACACCCCATTCCTTCAAGTGGTATCAGAGTGAGCACGTTATGATTTAAGTCAAGGAAAATTTAAATATGCATTAATCATCACAGAGGGTGTTAGTACGGTCCCAACACCACAGACGAAATCGCAATCGGACATCATATGGATAGTATTCAGTCATCCAAAGTTTTGAATTCAGATTCAAGATTGAATTCTTGTGATTTTTTGTATTTTGACCAGAATTCCTTGGCTGAAATAGTCATCAAAAAATCAATTTTGATTTGATATTAATTTCTTAAAATTAATTGTATTATTATAATAATAATAAATTTTTTTGGTTTTATTATAATAATAATATTAATTTTAATTATAATAATATTATTATTAATTTCGAAAGCATAAATAGTCTTTATAAATGTTAAAAAAAGGTTGTCGTGTAAGACCTGCAAATAAAGTCTTGAAAAAAATGATGGGGAGACCTGCAAAGAACGTCTTCAGTCAAACCCCAATTAAATGAAAGGAAGGGGGAGGGTGAGGCACCCCACCTATGGAGAGTGAAAAAAGACATTCTTTTGAGGTATTTTGAAAATGACAAAAAAGGCTGGGTTTTTGGGGGGCGTATTTTGAAAATGACAAAAAAGGCTGGGTTTTGGGGGGCGGAGCCCCCCCCCCCCCCTGTCACGCACGGCGGCCCTACAGGGTCACCTCCCTCTTACCCATAGCGGTGCCCAATGCCGCTCCACCCAGCATCTGTTGCCTGTGGTCACCCCTCTCCAGGATCTCTTTGTGCCCCCCCTCTCGAGTGCCCCATACTACGAAGTGGCTCACCAGGCCGCCCACTGGCATCCCCCTTGAGTCGTGATGACCTCCACTGCTACGCTACAATGGCTAGGTCACATCGCCACCTACCAGCATCGTCTCCTCAACACTGGGCCGCTCAGCCGACCTCCATCACCGGCTTCTCTCTACTCACCTGGATCTATCATCCCTCTTTGTCGCACCGGTGGTCCACCATAGTACATCTGTCGAACCTGCAGCTGGTTCCCAAGATATCCGGCAGCCGCCCTCTGTAGTTGTAGAACCAGTTCCCTACGCCACTCTGTTTGGACAGTGCCTAGCACCATCACTGCGGCTTCCCTCTTCTATGGTTCTGCCACCCTCACAGCCCACCAACATCACCAGTGAGCCGATCGATCCGACACCCACTGTCGGATCATGCACCCGCCATCTAGCCTGCTTCACCACGGACCCACCCCATTCCAGTCACCTCTAGGTCCTCTTAATGGGAAGGTAATTGATTTTCCCAAAAATAGGTCTGGGCAGGTCTACCTAGCCTAAAACAAGCTTGGCAGGACCCTACCGGCCTGCAATGCACAAGAATGGGGTCAGTACCACCTAGATTGGGTCCGCACAGGTTCGTCCCGACACACACAATCCATGCCCAATGTTTTTATGGGCCTGGATGACTTAATTTAATAAAAAATTAATTAAAAAAATTAATTTAATTTCTGTAGAGAATTAAATTAATTGAATATTAAATTTTAGTTATTAAAATAATGGCTGAAACGTAATTAATTTAATTTGGAGTTTTATCAAATTAATTAATTAGTTTAATTTTAAGTTTTAAAATAAAATTAATTAATTGGGACCGAACGACGACATTTGTTGAATTAAAATTAGTGTGAAATTTTAATTCAATAAATAATTCCCTCATAATTTATATTTAATGCAAGTTTAATTTTGTTTTAAATTTAGTTTATATAAGCGAGTTAATACATATGCTGATCATAAGATAGAGACCGACCAATACATGTCTGGTTTTTGTTTATTTTATTTAATTATTTATTGTTTTTATTGTTTTTGAAATAATTTGTTTAATTAAATAAAGGACGATATGTGTATTGTCTCAAGTGTCATTATATGTATAAGGGCACGCGCGTCCAGTCTCCGAGTTTTACATTTTACTCCCTGAGACCCCATCTCCTATGTGTGATTAATGTTTTACAATGACGAGACGTGGTGTGACGCACTTCATGGGAAGTGAGAGTGATGCACCTGACTGGAGTTGGATGTATTTGATGACCAGACATTTCTATTTGAGTTGTAGGTCATGCAACATAAGGTACATAACACTAGGGTTTCATTTGGTCCATTATTCACTCAACGGATTAATCAATAGTACCATCTCATGATCCGATATTCATTTTATTTTTCATGGTTTATTTTGTGAATTTCTAGATTGAGAACAATCACATAGAATAATAATAAACAAGTCTGTATGATAAAATGAACATCTGATGCAATTAAGTTTTCTATTTCTTGCATGGTCAGTTGTGAGTGTGATATCATAGTACGTGCTCATAAAATTGAAAATTATTTCCTTCATCACATTAAAAATAAAAAAACCCTGAAAGACATATTAAGTCATAACCGCCTTCCGTCATTGAAATTTGGACAAAACCCTCTATTTGAGGTGTTGTTCATGCCATAGCTGAGGGTGCCTCTTACTATTAGGGAGTCTTTATAAGAATGGTGGGTTGACTTATATAAATTTCTCGTAAGCATTATCCAAATATAACCTGATAGAATTTTAGAGTCAAGCATTGAGTAAATCAAGTTCATATTTTAGAAGATGGAAATTCACTCAACAGATCAAGAAACCGGAAGTTAAAGAGAAGGACCTGCCAAAATCCCACCTTGAACCTTCCAAGTATTGGTGTAGCCATAGCTTGTAGACTATGAGGTGTGGTCCCGAGATCCTTTACACTAGAATACTCAAGCGGAAAAAGTATTTTAATTTAAGCACATAGGGTTCCTAGAATCTGATAAAATAGTGGAAGACATTAAATGATTTAAGTAATTAATCAAAATGTCTTAACTGGTAATCATGATAAAAAGTTCTAATCTTCTAAAAATTTATTTTGGTAGAAAAATGGAAAGTTATACCACACGTTTAAAAACATCAATATTATAATGGACAAAGTTAATGTTCAAATTAGCATGAGTAACCAAGAATAATATAGGCACTTGTGCATAATATTATGATATAAGAAAATTTGGTTGCCAATGTCCCCAACACTATTAAACTACCTAAAGAAGCAAGAGTGAAAATTATTACAAGAGAATAATTTATAAATCATATGATAGTTATGTCATTATGATTCCATCAATTCCTTGTATCAGTTGTGGTTGATACACTAGGACATCGATGATATAACAAAAGTCTCATCTATGAGATGTTTGTAAGGAGAAAGAGAAGAAATGATATGAATAAGGTGATTGTTACACCGGCATGTATAAATTGAAAGATCGATCATAATATTTAAATGGATCTATTTCTCATGTCATTTTTACTACTTAACTCAAGTATTGTTTTATGTTACAAAACGAACATGTATTGAGTAAACGCTTCATTATCAATTTAGGTAAATTTATCCAAGATAATAAGAATATCAAAGATAATTTCATCTTTAATTCTTATGGTGAATAAATTGAAAAACAATGTGAAAAGTAAAAAATGAAATTATTGCCAATGGAACATTCACGAAGTCCTTCAATTAATGAGGTATTAACAAAGGTTATTTGCATTTCATATTATACAATAATACTATGGAAGTTTAAAAGCAACAAGCTGATTTAAAGAACAAAGTTGTCGCTTTTTCATTAGGCACATTCATTAATGTAATGTTTCCTTTTACTACTTGGGTATTTAATAATATATGATTTATACATATGTGTATTTAACTACATTTTCCATGTATAGATATATTACTAAAATTCATGTGTATTCTCTAAGTGGTTATGAAAGGAGGATACCTAGGCCAGTGGTGCGAAGTACACAACTTCTTAATTTCTAAGTGAAAAATTCATGTAGAACTAATATTGAGTATAACCAAAAACATTAATCTCATGTGTCCTTAGACGAAAGGATACATTCTTTCAGGTTCTGTAATGATTTTTTTTTGGTAAATTCAATCACTAGTTTAGTAATACATGAATCATAGGCAATTAGTGAAAAATATAAATGTAAGACTTATACCCAGTTGTGATAATTTAATCTTAATCAGGTAATAATAAAAGTGCATGTCATGAATATACCAGGTATGGTATTTAGTCTTGGCACAGCTAAATACTATTAGTATTACCAACATCTTTATTTTGGACAAAGGAGCCTTTAGTAATAAATGAATGTCACAAAGCTTATGGAAATAGTTCCACAAGTAAGCATGAACTCTTATAAGTATAATATATAGGTATATATACTTCATAAGATTCCATTCAATAAATAAGGAATGACAAATTGAAATATTTTCATGGTCAGAATATTTGTGCTGCTTCAGGTCAGCATACCAAAGAATAACTTCACCAAGAATTCATCAATTAAGATAATGTAGCATGGAGAAATTCATAAACGCAAATTACCTTATTTACATCATGACATTAATGTTAATGAATAGTATTGATAATGAACTCTTACATATCAACATTGATCAACAGACATGTAGCATGGAGCAATTTCTAAATGCATCTATTATACATCAAAATTATGATGTTGGTAGTATCAATGTTACAACTTGTAGAAAATTCCATTTTATTTCATGAAATTCTTTTTAAATAACTATGTAAGCCCATAATCATATGCCAACTAAAATTAAAAATGGTTATCATATGAGTAGTTTTAAGATATAAATCTATTATTTCATAACAATATATGTTGGGATGCAAATGGTTTTGACTTAAACAAACTTGCATCAGGAACAATCACATTGTGCATTTTGTGTAATAATCTTAACAGTTGCATAGGGTATTACATAAATCCCTAATATAGAAAATTATGTAGACAAGTAATAGACTACACTTATATATAAGGGTGAACATATCATTTTTTGAGATAGTGGGAGATATATTGAATTGTGTTTAGTCAATGTTAAAGATGCACAAATAGTTGGCATATGAACTAGTTCCACAAGTGCATGTGGAACATAGTATGTTCTAGAGACACATACTACATATAAAGGATAAAACCATGGTGATAGTTTTTATATTCTCCGTGGTTGGTGATCTGTTATTCAATGTGAATAATATTTCCTACAAGTAAGCAGTGTGTGACAATTATCAAAAATTGATATGACCAACTAAAATTCAATTAATGGATTTCATGTATCAAAGTGAAAAGGGGGGATTTTTTAATACTTCGGTGGTTATTCAAGTGAGTTGATACATGGATGGTACAAGAGTAGTACCAATAAGGCTTGATAGAATTCACCAAGTCATTATGCCTAAATCCATTAGAATTTTATTTATCATAGCTAATTTTTTATGATCATATTATTTAGAATTGGATTTCATGACCACCAATCGTGGTTGGTGTATATATGATGCAACTAGAAAGGAATGGTGATATGATAATATAATAATAAAGGTTTCAAGTTACTAAAATCCAGTTTAGGATTAAAGTACGCAACATGATCAAATAATATACATTTTCAAAAAATTATTTCCATGTGTCTATGAGATGTTAGTGGGAGCATGAAGGTTTTCAATAAAAACTGTGTTCGAAAACATATAAAAAATAGAAATTTGTCATATAGTTAGTTAAGAGAAAAATGAATTATATTCTCTAGTGATTGACTTAAAGTAGAATCCTATGTTCAATGTAACTAGATATAATGAGGTAGATTTATAGGTTACTTGGTCCTAGTCAATCTTACATATAGTGACATTGTACTAAACAATACAAGATGGAACAATTCAAGAGATGAATTTTTGCCTATGCCATAGGGTATAATCTCTTCAGGTTCAAATGCCGGGACATGTGAAGAGAAATGTGGTGAGTTGAAATCCATACGTCGAAGTAATGGATCAATCACATATGCCATGATATATACAACAACTGATATTGCCAAGGTATATTTTATAATAGGAAAATATCAGTTATATCCAGGAGAACTAAAAGGGATGCAATCATAACTATCTAATTGTTCTTTAGCAAGTACAAAAGATATGTACCGAGTAAGTGGAGAATAAAGGATACTAGTCTTCGTGGATACAAAATTTTCATCCAAAGATCCATGTTATCCACTATCATAGTTTTTCTAAAGACGATGAGTGAGTCAAGCCCATATAAGCCAGTGGTAGCCATAAATACAAAGGTCGAGTACGTTGTTTCTTCTAAGGCAGCTAAGAAGCAGTTAAACGCAAAAATTTGTTCGAGTTCTTGAAATCACACCTAGTAAGGAAAATACAATCATAACATCAATTATGATATTCTTACTATCCATGATATCATGTTATTACACAGGAAAAGTGGGATATACTTGGGATACCATCTCTTGAGAAGTATTACTCAACGATACAAGGTCACAATAGTAGAATAGCCACACGGTGGAACCATGGTAGGCCAAGTAGCTAAATGCATTACTTAATATAAACATGATATTTATCATGTGAGTAGCTAACAGGTTTTGTTAGCAAGATGGATCTAGTGAAATTGGGTGTTTTGAAATAGTGGGTTCCCTAGACCCAAATATTCAGTGGTTTTGATTACCATATCATTTATTAAGTTATTTATACATTATATCATCTTACCATTATAGTGTAGACTTTTTATGCTCCCACTATAGAAATGGTAATACCCAAAGATTAATTGTCATATCAAGAGGTTATAACAGTTCTCATGCTATAATGGGAACCTCGAGATACTATGACATTAATTTTAAACATATGTTCTATGGTCTAGATACATAGTACTGACTAGAAACAATAGATGTATGACAATCAGGTGATGGGGGATCATAATAATTGAGACTTCTCCTCATGAAGTTTTCACTTGGTGATATCTAGTAGTGAGAGCATGAGGACAGACCCGCCAATAGGAACATGACATATTTCTGGTGTAATTGGATGTTCTTATTTACTATCATGTGTAATGGTCTTATGATTTGAGATCATTACCAATGTATGTCATTAGATTGTGCACTTTGATGAAAGAAGGAAGCTATGAAAATGAAGTCATGGTGAGGTAGATGGTGTTGGGTGCGTCATTGGTGGAATGACATTGGTTGAATAGTCACGAATGGATTTTTCACTTTCGAGTTATAAATGTAATGTATCTCAGGACATGTTGATTAGGATGGTTGTACCTTCATAAGACCCTGGCCTTGACAGTCAAGGGTAAATCCATCCAGTTAAATTAGCAAACAATAAAGCAATAAAAAGGGCGATGATGTGTGAGTGCATCTTTCTTTATGAGATATTACAAACACATAGATTATAATACACAATGCATGTTAGTAGGTTTTTCAACATTGTTGTGGCAATCCTTATCTATTTAGGGTCCATAATGGGTTACTATATCCCTCTCTTGGTCTGTGAATAATATTCACTACTATAAAGATAAGGTCCTAGAGGGTCACACACTATAGCTTATTTGAGAATCATCCATATTTAGTTGAATATGAGTTTTGGACTTGGTGGGCCCCACCAATGTATTCTGAGATTTTTCCATTGTTAAACGATAAACAATGCAATAAATAAATTCATATTATTCAAGTTTATAATAATGATCATTGAATTTATTTATTAAATTTATTTACACGTTTTAAGTAAATACATGAAAAAATATTAACTAGAAAATATTAAATTATTCAAGGTTCAAAAAATATTTATGGGAATGACAAGTCAAGTTTTGTAATCAATTATTGTCTTGTAATATATTTAATATATTACAAGAAAATGATAATAATATTTATGATATAGTTTAGTATCTATAAAATTTTGTTGATAGTGTGTTAAGTATTCGGGGCCAGCAAGGCTATACCAGGTATTTTAATTGAACACTATAAATAGAAGAGGATGGGCTTTTTCCAAGTACTATTCATAGGGCTTCTCTCTCCTATCCAATCTCCCATGTTCTAGAGAGAGACTCTCTAGATCCAAGAGCTCGGATCGAGCTCCCTCTCAAGCATCATAAGAAGAGCGATACGATGATCGTTGGAGCGTCGAAGGCTTCATCGGAATTCCATGCTAGCACCCATATGTTGACGAATGTCATTCTTGTATTTTCTTGAAGCACATGTGGATGATCTAGAGGAGTTCTATGTTGGATTATTCGAGTAGTGATCACTAACAATGAGCAGACACCATGTGCAGATTTGAATTTAAGCCAAGTATTTTATAGTTTATTTTTGGGATTAAAAACCTTCATGTAGGATCCTCGGCTTTGTCCATATAGTTGTTCGTCGACATCGGCAAGTTCACGTCAAACGTCGGTGAAAATTTTTAAAATCACACTTATTCAGGGCTTCCGCTGCACACCCAGTTCCTTCATAATAGTGTTTTGAAAATATTAATAAAAATTAAAACAAATGGATAATGAAGTTTTTATTTTATGTCGAATATAATAGATTTAGAAGAGTTAAATAAGAGTAGGAATAAAATGTGACTGGTTGAGCGATTACCTATTCCTCAAGACAACTCATTTAGATCTCTTCTAAAGGGTTCTAGGGTTGGTACTTTTTTTAAGACCATAACCTCCATAATGCGTCAAGGAAAAATTAGAAGATATTTTTTTTAGATTATGGTTGATAAGGAAGGCTAAAATAGATGAAATTAAGTATGGTTGGTGTTTTTCTTTTATAATTGAGGTGAGTAGAAATTTTGGGATTTCCTTTAAAAAACTCAAATATAATAAGACTATTATAGAGAAAAATATATAGAAATGGTCATTAATTATAACCTAAGGAAGGATATGGATGAAATCTCATAAACCAATAAAATATGGATACGTTTATGTTCTATTTTAAATGTTATATTTTTTTAACCCTTTAATTAAACTATTTTAACATTAACGCCAATAACATATTTTTCATTCTCAAAAAGTAATAATTTTACTTATATTATAATGATTGACTCGTAAATGGAAAATTGATTATATATTTGACTATATATTATCTCCTTAGTCCTTATTCAATATTTTAATGATTTTTAAATAATTTAATAAAATTTTATTTTCATAAAATATCATTAGTGTCCATTTTGATATTATTCATTACATTGAAATTAATAAAATGCATAAAAACATATAATTATAACCAATTATTTTAACACATACCCAAAATTTTATGTTCATCCATAAAATTAAAGTACTGCCTTAATTATCTCAAATTATAATAATTGTAATATTTTTAATAAAATTCATTTTATTATTCCATTAATCAAATAATTATTGCTTTAGTGTCGTTCAAGCATTTCAGGTAATTATTTATTTAATAAAAGTTGAAACTAAATTACCTTGATTAATATAAATATTTAATATTTAAAAATCTTATTTATAGTCAAACATATACTCCGAATAACCAAATATTAAAAATAATACAATTATTAAAAATAGGAGTGTGATGTGTTTGAATTTTCATTAAATAAAATGTTATAAAGGTCATGATATTATCCATGTGGCTCCAAAATGTCATAAATTTTACCCATGTAAGATTTTAGTAAATATATACATATACAATAATATTTAGGTACGTATTTTTGTTATTAAATAGTTCTTATCACATAATTTATAATCATAAATTAACTAAATTACCTTTTACCACGGTAATAATGTTTACTAAGTTTACTATTCATATTGTCCCAAAATAAAGAGAACATATTAAATAAATTTCAACCTTATGATTCCAAATATGAAATAAATTTTTAAAAATTAAAATCACATAATTCTCATAAATTAATTTAAATTAAACTCACAAAATTCAACAAAAAAACAATATTTTGGAAAAGTTCCCTTTTTAAATATGAAAAGTTTTTATACTAAATTGAAGTATAAAATACATTTGAAAAACAATATTTGAATTATTTTAAATTCAAAGTAACTAATATAATTTTAATACTAACCAAAATATAATTTTAATTTATAATTAATTTAATTGAAAATTCAATTTTCAAAAGAAATTAATATTTTTTCACTATTCATTAGAAAAGCAATGTTTTTCAAAATTTATCAAAAATTCGTCTGAAGATAATTTTGACCTGAATAATGGAATTAATTTTTTCATATACATTTTTGGAATCTTTTAGATATTAATTATATGATAAATCATTTTTAAGAGAAAAATATTTTTCAAAAAAATGACTTTAGTAAAAATTGATTCATTATTTTGTGAGAATTTTTCAATAAATTTATATTGAGTTGGAAATTTTGATGTATGTGAGAAATAATTAAATAATATTCATTCAATCCAATTATAAATCTTTTAAATAACATACCAAAAAAATTTCATAGTATTATATGGTTCGTTTAAAATAACTATTCCATGCAATGTAATATATCAAATAAATAAAATTATTTAAAGAGAAAATATTTCACAAAAATCTAAAGGTGTTATAGTAATAGTAATATATATATATAGACATAAAAAATTATCAAGTTTTACTAATTAATTAAATCATAGATATATCACAACAACATGGTAAATAAGATATATCACACAATTTAGTGCAAATATATCACAAATAAATAGAATAAATCAAGAAATTAAATTAAGAATGGATATAAAACGAAATAAAAATTATATATATGGAATTTGGAACTAAATAGCTAATCAAGATGCATGAATGTTGATAAATCCTCTTAAATAGTAATAATAATACAAACAGTGGTATTATAGAGTTCTCTCACACATAATTTGTCCAGTTACATTGAAACTCCACTACCTGTGTCCCAAAAAACAATATCATTTCTACCATATACGAAGTTATCCAAAAGATGAATAAGAAAATATGATCTAATATGATTTTATAATGCCTCGACCTGATCCACCATGAACATACAAGAGTACAATGTGACTTCATTCGTGCCTCCATGTACAAAAGATACTACCAACTTGAAATGAGGTTAAAATTACATCTGTGGTTAGACTATAACCTCAACATCTTCTTATAACACAAATAATAATATAATAAAATTTAATAATTAGATTAAACAAGGAGAAACCTTATAGATGGAATATCAATCAAATAAATATGTAAATAGGGATCCCAATACAGAAAAAACCCAAGTATTAGTGAAAGTGGTAAATGAATAAAAAAGATTACTATACTCTAGATTATATCCTAGTACCACTCCCATATATATAATCCTCAGCTCAATCGTCTACCATGGCCTCCTAGAAATTTCTCGGATCCCAATACATGTAGTCTATACACACATCAAAATTCTTTTATAGGGTTGTAATAAAACATAGTTTGACACCACCAATGAATGATTACCAATATTTCTCATGTTTAATATTTGTATTCTAAAATAATAATAAATTCCAAATAAATAATAATAATAAACATACAATCATGCACTGAGGGGTTGTGCTCTAAAGAAGCCACCAATGAGCTCCTAACACACCTTCATCATTATAATTCAATAAGATTATCAAGGGTAATAATAAAATATTATGTATGATCCACAAGGATAATGGAATGTCACTCGACATCCACAAGTCATTTAGTGGACATTGTACTCGACATCCATAAGGAATCAAATTTTGGAATGTCCCTCGGTATTCTCAAGGAATCGAGTTATATACAAGGCAAAAGGTTTTTACGCTATTATCCTATATATGGATCCATCTATATCATTTTCACATGACATGAGGAATCCCCCGATAAAGGTATATATACCCTGGTAGTCCTCTAATCATAGATATCGTGAACCAATATCCAAAAGGATGATAACAATCATTATAGAAGATCATGATCAAACAAGTATATCATAACCTCATGAGAAATATTATATAATATTAACAAAATTTGAATCAAAATCAATAATGGTAACAATCCTCTCTTACAATAATCCTGAGAACAATTATCACATATGGATATCATGAAAATAAACACACCCACAAGAAATTTCAATAAACCAAGAATATAAAAAATGTCAAAAAAATTAATCATAAAATGGAAAAATGATTATATGAGATCCCAAAATCATAAATAACTTCCTACCTCATGTATTTTGATTAGTATCTAAAATGTCCATCAAGGATCAAAGAACGAAGATGTCTCACACCAATGAAGAACAACTCACACTTCAAGGATGTCTATGTCCAATTTTGATTCTCTAAGAATATATTTAGAATACAGAGTCTTGGAGAGAAGTATCCCATAGTATAAGGACCAAGTGGGAGGTATTTAATTCAAAATTTAATGATGGGGTTTATATTTCAGTGTTAAAGGAGGGTTAAAACACATGGCATTAAAATATCATGTGGTGCATTAGCTAAACACCCAAACTAGGTGCACTAATGTGCTGGATAGCCCCACTAGATTTTTGCTGTCACTAATAGTTATCCATTGAATGTCCATCATTTGTCTAGTAGGTTATTTTATATCATCAACCCCACTAGAACCCAAAAATTTGGTCATTGTATTCCATTGTCTAGGAAATATATGTTCACCCATGTTAAGTCTAGTACCTTCCTTAAAAATTCAACCATGAATTCCCAAACCCTTATCCTTAACAAGGTATCCTCTAAAACGTTTATATTAGAGAATAAAAAAACGGAAATTTATTCTTATTAAATTGAAATATATCATACCATAAAATAAAATGGGGATGATACAATAGGCATGAGTTGTATATTTCTAGTGATTAATGATATGTACTTATTAGAGGTTTTGTTGTTCATAGGATATAACAAAGGATGGTCATATATTTGAAATGGGGTGGTTGGTATTGGTATGGAAAGGAAGGTGAAGTTTTTTATTCTATAAATGGTTGGTAGTGATGATACTAGGTATTGATATTGATTTGTGATTCTATGGTTAAGATGGTTCCATAGTAATATGTTGGGCATGACCTATGAGACTTTGGATGATTTTTATCATTGAAGTTATGGAAACACTGTAAATGAGGATGATGAGAATATTTTTTACTATTTCCATGGGTGGGTGGAATGGTTTACATTTAATATAAAAGGTTTTTCAAATGTGTTTACTCAGTTTTAAATTATTTCACTCATTATGGGTTTATGATGGGGATGTTGAGGTTATGGGAATGAAGGGTGTGACCCATTAGGGGACATTTATCACTCACTTGGGGAGGAATATCAACCCATAATTTTCATACACATATATTAAAAAATTAATATATGAATATTCAATATATATAAAAAGTTCGTACTCGAGGATGTTATATGATTAGTGAATTTAGGGATTAGATAAAGAATCTTCTTAATTCATGAAATATATTCAACATCTCTCACAATAATCTTCCGAAATAGTATTCTTCTTTGACATAAGATACATAAAACCATTATTAATAACTCTGGGAAAGGAAACATAAGAATTGATGAGATAATATGTTTTATATGATTAAATTGGGGAGCTATCAGTGATCACTATGGAATAACATTAGTGTACAGTTATTAAAAAATGATCAATAGAATTTGAAAATCCATACCCAACATATAATAAATTATACTCTTGAATCATAGAATAAACCTTAGTAGTTCATAACACATGAATCATAACAGAATCAAAGAACATTATCCATGATACCCTAACATTGGCATAAGACATAAGATAGTGGCATACACATAATCATATAAAATCATTTCTTTATTTGAGGATCAGTTTCAAGACTATTATAATGTATTAGGTTCAGTCCCCATTCCACCATTTCATTATTCAAGGATAAATCCTAAGACTATCATAGCATAAATAGTCCTTTATTGATCTGAGTTCACTACCCAATCCATGCCTTGTTGTATATTGATATACCTATCTCTAACCAATGCATTAGAGGACTATATATTTCCAATACCCCCATTACATAATCATATTACAAAAAGTAAGTATTTCCACTATTGTGAATTATTTTTTCATTATTTATGTGATTGGTTTGATGATATTAGCCCAGGATGAACTTTGAACTCAATATATTGAATGAACTTCCATATTTTTTTATTATAAGATTCATTGTATTGATAATTCCTTATCTAATCATGATATATTCTATTTTATTATTTTCCTTACTAATCATTTAAGCTCACCCTTTAGTAGGTTTTTCTTTCCCAATGATTTAATAAATATATTTTCATTTATTTTAAAGATTCAACAATCTTTCTTATGCAATGCTTTTATTTCTTATTTAATAGGGTAATCAAGTATGTATCTTATTTTACTTGATGGCCAAAATGATCGATCCATCGTGGTGTGATCCCTTATATCTTGTACCAATGTAAAAAACAATTATGCACATAATATAGGTTACTAGAGTCGTATATGATATAGTTTGAAATGAAGAATTTTTATTTGGAAACCTGGGAAGTAAATTTTTAAAGAACATAGCTAAGAAAAGAATTATGAATACCCCTTAGATTATTTGAGAAATTTTCATGGAATTTTATTCCATGGATCAAAATTCATTATTAATTTAAGATACGTGGCTGATATTATTTACAAATTACACCTAGAGGATGAAAGGGAATCAACACCCATTATCAATGTCGGGATTACCATGATAATTAATTTTTGGTATTTAATAATGGTATCCTATGATACACTAAATATTATGAAGATCATGATAACCACATGAGAATAATTTATTATTCATTTAGAGGAAAAGGAGTTGTATGTGATATTTAGTAAGTGTGAATGTTGATTTAAGGTATTTATTTATTCAATATTTTCTTCATGGATGGAATATATGTCGATTTTTATAAGACATATGGAAATAAAAGAATATACCTTATGGATGATTGCAACTAGTATGGATTTGAATTCACTGTAATTAGGGATAATTTGGAGAATATCTGAGTATATTGTCGTGCTATTTATCAGTGTTAAATTTTTACATATACAAAGAGAAAAAATACAAGGATTGTTTTAATAATATATAATTATAAGCAAATTTATAAAAAATTAATTTTTGAATCATGAGTTAAATGGTACACATCACCCTAAAAAGGTGATTTTTATGATAATGTGATAATTATTGACATATTTATGAATGAATGTGTAGGTGAACATTAAAGATATTATGTGAAATGACAAAATAAAGATGGATAACACTTTTCTTATTTTAATTAATTCTAGTTATATAAATAAAAATGAATTTTTTGTATTTTTAAAAACAAATTAAGAATTTGATCTTTGGTTTTTTTGACAACTGATGTTAAAAGCAAATGTTAACATCTTTTAATTTTCTAACAAACTTTATGAGTAAATTTTTTTGTTAGTTATTTTTATAAAAGATATTGAATATTCTCAAAACTAATTTTTCAACAATGGTTATTTTTATAGTGGACATTGATAGTCATTTATAATGACACTTATATAATTAATTGACTCTATAATTCACTTTAGAAATCAAATATCAAAAAAATGATGTTGAAAGTATTATTATTATCTAAATATTTCAAGTCGTGAATCCATTGGAATAATGAATAATTTATAATACATAGATAGTTCCATAATTTAAATAAAAAACAAAGAAAAAATTGATTTCAATTTGAATTATTTACCTTACTTTTGGATGGTTCATTTTAATTTAAGTATCATTTTATTATGTTCATTTTATTTGGAATAAATAACTCATATGACATTTTAAAATGTTGATAGTAAGTCATTTTAAACATCATATGGTAAATATACTATGTAAGACTTCTATTTTCTACATAATAAGATGAATTCAACTTCAAAATGTGAAAATTTATCAAAAAAGTATATCAACGATGAAAAAAATCCAAGAAAAACTAAATAATTAGAGAAAATTATAAATACCATGGAAAAATCATGGAATGAAAAAGAAGTCAAATGTTGATTCTTTGTATTGAAAGAGGAGTAGATCATAAAGATAAAGATATTTTGAATGTAATATTATATAAAATACATAAAAAAGTTCTCCCATGACAAAATAAATTTCAGAGGGATGTTAAAAATTGAATAGTGCATTATTAAAATATTGAATCATCATTGGAGTGTGATATGAAATTAGAATTATAACATAATTTATTATATAATTAAAGTAATAAACTAGGTTTTTCTGGGTTTTAACACTATTTATATATTAAATAATGTTAAAACATGGTTTTTTAACATCACTTATTCTCATAACAAATATTAAACCCCCTATCGCAGTGGTTATTAACAATAGATATATTAACCAATGTTAAAAGTTATTATAATGTAAGTTATATGAATTAAATATGTTTAAATGATAAAAAACCTTTATTTAAATACATAAATTTAATACCCCAATGAAAATTATTTTTTTTCATATGGATTTTACTAAAAATATTATCAGTCTGGCGACCTCTGATAGACATGCATATGTTTTTCATTATTTTAAGAATTTAATCATTACATATCAAAAATAATCTCACAAATATAAAATCCGAAAGGTCTAGGGACATTGTTGAATAGAAACAAAAAAATATTATTAGACATATTTCTTTAAAATATCAAAAAAAAATCTCTATAGAAAAAATCATTTTAGGCATATTACGGTATATAATTTCTTAAGGAAAAGGGGAACAAAATAAGGGTTGAGGGAAAATTATTTCTTAGGGAAAATTTTCTAATGATCCATATGGTTTTGTAAATAATCATGGGAGAAAACATGTATATGTGAGAAATATATAATAAAAAGAACTTAGAATATTAAGAGCGGTTCATAAGGCATGATAATAGGAAATATAACCTCAAAAGATCATAAACAAACCATAGAATTTGAATCCCAATATATGAGGTAAAAATAAAGAGACATGAATAATAATATATGCATGTGACATAGTATAGAAATTTGAAACACACAAGATTATAAAAACTATTTCATATATTGTGTTTAACTATTAAGAACATATTAACATAATCAATCATGAATTACTACTTTTTTCCGATTATTATAGTGGATTTAGAGAGAAAAAAAAAATTCACATAGTATTTAATGAATACAAACTAAGTTATTATAATTATTTCCTGAGATATAATGCTTTAAAAATAATATTTTACTGATATATAAGTCCCATAAATTACATAATGATAAATTATGCATATGTGTTTTATAATAACATGGAAATAATCATAACTACATCCCAATTTTTTAAAATCATGGAATGAAATAAACATCAAGAACATTGAATGGAAAGACAATCATAATACATGAAATTTAAAAATTATGATGGTATAATTATTATATAACCCATATGATTATTAATAATCATAAAAGGATGTTAAAATATTTGAAAAATACTTTTATCTATTCATTGAAATTTTCCTTCAAAAAAACTTAAATATATATTTATATATGAAACATATAAAAAATGAAAAATTCATAAAATAATGGGAATATGATTTTCTTTAAAAAATTATCGAAAATTGGAAAGTAATAATTATAATATATATATAATTATGAGAAAAGGAACAAAAGTGGTAAATTTAAAAAAACATTCTTTTCACACCCTTATAAAAAAGTAAAAAACAACCCATATGGAAAAAATTAAAAAGTTAACATTTTAAAAAATAGTAATAAAATTTAAATATAGATAAAAATTAACAAAAAACACCATTTAGATATATGTAATAACGTTTTTTAAATACTATAAAGAATTAATATATTAGAGAAAAATGTGCCCTTATAAAAGATAATAATTATCCTTGAAATCAATATATTTTTATAGAGAATGAAATCCATAAAAGAAGAATATATTAAAAAAAATATTTATTCCCCCTTACAGAAAAGAGAAATAAAATTTTTATAAATAAAATTTAGACTAAAATAAAATTTTATGTTCTTATCTAAGGATGATGGTTTATGACCCAATGAAAATGAAATTGAGTCAATGGAACCCTTACCTTACATTCTAACTTAGTCAATTATTATCTAATCTAAAATATAATTAAATAAGTCTCATAAATAATTTATTTTATAATTATATATATTTTTATATCCTTTTAATTTAATCATTTAAATTCATCTATTACATAGTCCTTACCAATTTAATGTTAATATTGATTGTTGATGTTAGTCGTTTTAAACTTTCCCTGACTATTTTGGTATAATGATTTTTTTATCATTCCAGGTTCATGTGTTTATTATCTCAAAAACCATAAAATTATTTTAATGTAATTTTTTAAATTATTTACGATGTTACAAGTTCAATCAATATGAGTTTTATGTTCAATTATTAAAGATGAACACTTTAGAGGATAGATTTTTGGTAATTTTAAACCAATTTAGGTGGGGTCCTAATAATGATTTAGTTATTAATATTATCAATCAAAAAATGAGGAAAAATTATTTAAATATTATATAATTTCATACTATTATAAAAAACAAATATAAAAATTAATTTATTAATTTAAATATACTTAATTTAAAAAACTGTCATTGTACGCTCTTTTTTGGTGGTAAATGTTTCCAATTATATTTTATTGTTAATATTATTTATATAAAAAATCCTTATATAAGTTTAATAATTTTATAACTATCATATTATTTCATTAAATCTTTTTTTAGAACCAGTAATGTAAGGAAGCGATGAAAAATAAATACATTGTTCATGGAGGTAATTATACACATGCAACATTGGTGGAATTTTCAATTTCCAATGGATTAGTGAGTGATAATGGTTGTTACATCAAAATAATAGAATTTAATTAAATTAATTTGAAGTATTTAGTTATTTTATTTTGGAAATAATTTATTTTATATATGTGTAAGATTAGAGAAACTAGAAATAATTCGGTTAAAACAATTACCTCTTCAATAGATAAAATTTTTTATGTCACACCTTAATTTATCATAGATTGGTATTTTAAGATGATCAGAACCCAATGTACAGGGTGAACAATTTTTGGAATAGTTTTTGGAATATTATTTTCAATATGTTAATATTTATATGTGATTATAATTGGGATGAAGTAGGGGTCATTTAACAGATGATAGGGGTGGATTTTTTCTAAATGTCAGATTTTAAATAAAAAAATTGATGTCTTACTTATGGAAAGTGGATCCAAAATGGATTAAAATTGAAAATTGGTAGGGGAGGTTATACAAAGGCCCTATAAAAAATTTAAATATATATATATATATATTAATAATTTATGGCTTTATTCATTGATGTCACACCTTTTACCATTTTTGGCCTTTGATGTAGTGATAAGTTTTTACTTTAACTTATTTTTAGGACTAAAAATTTAATTGAACACATTACCTAATTTGGAACATTTTAATTCCAAATATTAAATTCATATTAATATATTCAATTCATAGAGGTGAGAAAAATTAATTTTTATATAATTATTCTTAATTAAATAAATATAATTTTTAAAACTTGACCATTTAAAGAATAAAAATTAATTTCCACAAATATAAAATATTTTACCTTTTTCAAATTACATTATTGATTTATAATTTAAAAATAATATTTTTTTAGTTTAATAGAAATCCAAAATTGAGTGGGTCATTATGAATACATAATTAAGGGAAAAAGTCCAAAATAGTTTATTTATTTGAATAAAATGTTAATTAGGTCCCCAGAAGTCAATCATAGATTTAAAAATTCAAACTTTTAATTTTAAATGAATTATTTTTCACCATCAATGATTTTTTTTTGAATTTTTTATATATATTTTTAAGTCATGATTATATCATAAGGATTTCATAAAACTTATCCTATTTTTAAAATATGTATTTTCACAATCGACATAAAAATAATATGATTTTGAAAAATCAGAGAACATCACCCAAAAATTATTTAGACATAATTAATTTACAAATGAATTTAATTTTATTAGACTCAATCCCTGAAATTTATAAAATTATGTTTAAAATAAATAAATATATATATATATATTACACAATGAAAATAATTTTTTCAGAAAAAAATATTTGTTTGTCCGTGAATAATTAAATTTAAAATATTTTTATTTACTTAATTATTTCAGGGATGTTATTAAATTTTCAACCCTTAAATTTCATCAATATATTATATTATTATCATTCCTTAAAATTAATAAAATTAATAAAAATGAATATTCTACAAAGATTCCATTTCTATATAACAACACATAGTAATGAAAACATATAAAATCTATTATATTAATAATTTCATTTTTATATCTTCTTAATATCTACTTAAAACCATCCTCATGATCATCACATCAGATATAAGTGTAAGATATTCATTGGTCTAATTCATTGGTGGTGGTTTAGCTATCATGAATCTCGTAGTAATTTCCATAAGCTTTAAGTTCTCTATCATTTGATTTTTCTTAAGACAATCTCATTGTTCAAATTATGATTATTTTATAGTAAAAACTAGTGAATCTATCCCTTTATTTGATTATTCAAATTGGAATCATAAATAAGACTCATACTTCTTGGTTCTATTTGTATAAATTTTATAATTTCTCTATGTCTATTTCTACCTACTAATTTGACGACTCTATTATTATGCTTATATTTAATGTGTCATAGTTTTTTATCTCATTGTTGCATGTAAAAGAAATTATTCATCAATATTTATTAAATGTTAAATATATACTAAAATGATGTTTTTTTATATTCTACCCCTTAAAATAATTTCATACTTGAAATTAAATCACTTAAATAAATATAAGTGAGGGTAATTTTGTCTCATTACACCATCAGGTTCCCCATGTAGCTTCTTAATACTGGTGATTTTCAACCAAAAGATTACCTATGAGGGTGGTCATGTTTTTGTCACTTTTTCTTTTCAATCCATGGAATTCACTAGTTATTTATCCTAAGAGAGTTCATGTTCTAATTCCACAACATCTAAATTGAGTATATGGGATGTATCTGGTATGAACTTCTTGAAAATTGATACATGAAATGCATCATGTACTTATGTGAGATATTAAGGGAGTGAAAATTTGTATTATATAAAACCTAAATTATCCAAAATCTTAGTGGGACCTATGTATCTTATCTCATCTTCCATTTATTCAAAAATTTGATGACCAAATTCCATTGAGATATTCATAAGAATATTGTTAGGTCCCCTTGGTTAAATATCCTAATAAGGGGGTGAATAACAGTATTACAGATTAAAACTATTTCCACTTTTGAAATTGTTTCATTGTTAAACATATCAATCTTATCTATTTCTCTCATTGAAATATATGAAAATAAATTAAATCATGTACGAGACACAACAATTTTACTTGAATCACCCATACTAGGATACATCCACAGAAAATGCAACAACAATGTGTGGATGTACCAAATTCACTAAAATAATACTACGGTTTAGAAGGTTTATGATAGATCACTTTTATGTATAGGATCACTACCTTTATAGGGTTTATAGTTATCTCACTTCTTCCCCAAGGGTCACTCTATAAGCTTCTTTCTCTTGCTCACTGCTAGTGGAATGGATCACCATATTCCTCTTCCTTATCTCATTTCTCTTGGAAGGGATCCACTCATAGTTTATAGAATTGTAGTTCCCTTAATTTGCATGAATTTCACATCCTTAACTATAAATAAATACTCAGTTGAAGTTCCACTTTCATCCAATAATGAGTACCGCTTTACCACAATTATATAGGGAAACTTCTAACTATCATGCAACCTCAGGGGGACTTGAATGATACATTAATTCGAGAACACAAGTGTCTCCTTTTTCATAGAATATCAAACACGTGCATAACACAATACTGTCACAACACACCCTTTTTATTCCCAACTCACTATTAGCATGAAACTCCCTTTTGGTGTGAAACTTTTTCGAAACTCTCTACTTGCATGCGACTTTCTACCACTTGCATGAATATATCTTTGATTTTCTCTAAATGTTGAGCTTCAACCAGAATGTAGGGGGGTATCCACCTATTTATAAAAAATTTTGGTGACATTGTGAACATAGTGAACATCTTATTCCCAAACACACATGTCTCATGTTCACACAACATCACCTTGTGTGAAAAATCCATAACTTGTGTGCCCTTATTTTCTTTTCTATATTTTTATGTACTCTTCTTGAAAACTGGTTGGTTTATAACATTCAAAATATCTTTAACACTTTCATGCAAATTCCTTTTCCAAAAAAACTTTTCTCCATTCTCTAATTTTTTAATCCAAAATTCTAGAAACACTAGGAAACAGTGGTACCCTAAATACGATATTTTTGCACCACCTCTAGATCATCCATTACTTTATCATGGATCTTTATAAATAAAAATTCAAAAATATCTCTGGAACTCCACAAATGACTATAGAAACTTGCTTTGTCAACAAACACAATCAACCAAAAAAAGTATCAATGTTGCCTTGATGGATTTTTTCCCAACAAAAACCTTATCACTAATATTGAACACTAGATCTCACTAATTATTATCAGTATAGGTAATTTTTTTTACATTTTTCTTCATTCATATTTTTTTGAATGGTTATAAACCTTATCCATTATTTGATGGAAAAATGTGGTCCTAAAATCTTTAAATCCCAAACATTATCCAATCTTACTGTATTTTTATATATTTTCCCATATAGAACCTTATATGGTACCATTAATATGTGAGAGTTAATAATCTTATTATATGAAAACCTGACATGATAATGATTTTGATCCCAACATGATTTTAAATCCATTTTTTGGGATCTTAGAATATCCTATAATATTTTAATATTCTTTTTAGATTTAATATTATTTTTTGGGTGATAATTCATTTTATGTAATAGCTATATATATAGTGATAGTTATAAAATCATCTATTATTTTTTTGTAAAAAATATATCTTCTTAAGATATAATTGAATGTGTTGGTCGGTATATCCTTAAAAATTCCTTTATGTGCAGCTTGGATAATTGATCATGTGATAAATACTTACAAATATAATGATATTGTATTGAAATTATGATTTGATAGACCTCTACCCTGATGGAATTATTATATTTAGGTGTTGTATAGAGGATGATGAAAAATTACTAGGTGATGTTCTCCCAATTCCATAATATTATATGAAATGGTTGCATTATCCCCTTAAATTTCTAATATTCGTTTTTTACCTATTGACATATCAAGCGTTGAGATAAATACTCTAAAATATCCCTATTCAGGTTATCACACAAGAAGTGTTTCTTAATATATCTATAAATATTCATGATTCGTAGTTCAATATAAATGGATGAGTTATGTGTAGTATCCAAATGTTCCTTATTTGATTGTAGTTTTTATGGATATATATATGAGTCCCAACCCTTATAATTCCAAATTTATCAAGTAAAAATCTATAATATTTTCTATATTATTTTATAAGGTCATATCACCATTATGGTATTCCTTAATCATTACATAAATGGAAGGTCAAGAAATATTTTGAGAAAGTTAGTATTTCACTCCATGGTTTATGATTTATTTATCCACCATTTTAATATACTTAAATATTGGTTCCCTTTTAATAATAATAATCAAAGTAGTATATCATGGTACATTCTACAAAGAGCATCTTCCACATTTCTTTCCTTCCACAGATGTTAAATTATTGAAAAATCATGATCTTGGAAGAATTACAACAACCTCCTAGTGAACAAATTCAACTCATTCTATGTGAATATATAATTTAAACTCATGTGATCTATATGTATATATATATATATCATACAATGGAAAATAAATATAATACCTCTAAATATTTAGTTCAAATATTATATCTTCAATCTGCAGATTATATATTGGGAATTATTTCTAATTGGACAATAATTTGATTAAGGAATAATCTATTAAATTATAATTGTATTAGCGATTCATACCTATATATTTTTTATGTATTAATATATATTTTAAACCCTTTACCACTATAGGATAATTTATGACTATTTTTAGTGACTAGCGACTTTTTATGGTCCTTGAATCTTTCTCTAAATTCTTGAATCCAAATGAATTTTTTTCCCTTTATCAATAACATTGTTAGTGGATTTGATATCCTTATGAAATTTCTTGTAAATAGTTGTTAGTATATATTCAACATGAAAAAATTATTGATATTAGTTTTAGCGGTTAGCCTAATCCATTGATCAGTATCCTTTTTCTATGAAGGATAAATAGATATTCCCAAGCATATGATTATAAGAAAAAAGAATAATACTTTCCAAAACTATAATTCAAACATCATAAATTTAACATATATTTTCTTAGTTCTCAAGGTATTCAACACAATTCTCTATTTATCTCAATGATCTTCTATTCTCTTCTAATATATTAGAATATAATAGATAAATACTAAGAATATATTACCAAGGTGACATCTAAAGAATATATTCATTATATCCATTAATATTGTAATGTAATTTATAATTCTTCCTAGAAAAAATATGAATTCAAAGTGTTCAAATGTTGTATGGAAGTATATCATTGGTATATAATTTATTTTACCCTTAATTGATGATATCTAGATCAAAGGGAAGTCATTGATAAGTACAAAGACCCTATAAGTTGTGTATATTTTTTTTATTGTGATTTTTTTCAGTTAACCATAATCTAGATAAAATTCATTGATCCATAATTAATCTTCAAAAATAGAACAGTTTCACCTCAGGCTGAATAAATTGGGAATATATAACTCATATCCAAATTCTTGTAAAGTTTTTTCTTTGATACTTTAAATTTTATTGGTATATAACATGGATTTAGTTCATTTGAAAACTCATACTCACATTCTTGGGGAAGAACATGAAGATCATTAGATGAATACATCAACATACACCCATAAAATAATCAAGTATTCAATGATGATTTCTTTCCAAACTATTTGATCTAAGAGTCCCTTATTATTGGGTATTATATCCCATATTATTGAATTTAATTCCAATGGGAGTTATTAATCATTAATTCATCAATATTTGTTAATGGGATGATTCAAAATATAAAATGAGACTAACTTATCCCGATAATTACTATATAATATATATGAGGAGATCCTTTACAATCCAAATATGATATAAAATTCCATCAAGAGAAGAATAACTATATTTATTGGATAAATCATTCCAAAAAACTTTATTGTATAAGAGTTTTACAGTTCAGATGCCATCATTGCACCGCCATGTGTTTTCATCATCAAATCATTATCCAATGTTTTAGGTACTGAACCAAAATTCTTAGAAACCTTGTATGATATGGAGGGAAAAGTAAAACCATGATCAAATAATAAATTCATGGGTTGGGATTGGATGTTTGTGTAACTTTCACAAATTCATTTTCTAGATCCAATTTAGAAGTGTTGATTGTTTAGGCACTTACCTATTACCTTGGTCTATGTTGTCCATTCTGCCTATAATCCTCATTTAACATTAGTTTTGGGAATTGAATTTCTTAATGACTGAATACCTTTCATTATAAGAATTTATGTGCAGGTGCTGAGTTACATGGGGCCTTACTTTCATCTGATTTATTAACAGAACTATTTACCCACATTTAAGACTCATGATATTGATGGAAAACCCTTCCACACTTGACGTACCCTTCAGTGCATGTCATGAAATGTACTTAGTTCTTCAAAAAATAGTTTTTGGGAGTGAACAATTTTTTATTCATTATATTTAATTTTTCATTTTGGTTTCCATGAAACACTATTTTTTTATTATCACTATATTATTGATAATAAAAAGTCTTTAGTTTCCATTTCCACACTATGTACGCATGAAATTAATTTATTTGTAGCTACCAAATTCTATTATACATAATTCTATTTGGAGACTTTTTTAAGGCCACTAAGGAATTGATTGATCTATCTTTAAGTTCTTAAAATAAAAATGGAATCACAATTTATAAGTCTTGGGAATTTTTTTCTATATGTTTCAACAGATTCATCCTCCTTTTGTTTTAGGACTAGGAAATATCACTCTAATTTTGTGGAAGAGTTAGAGAAAAATATTTTTTGAAGAATTATTATTCCCCTCCCAATCCATTGCATCAAATTTATCCTTTTTTGTTTTATTAATAATGGGGGTACAACATTGGTTAGCCTCAGATTTCTTATGATATACGGATAAAAAAATATCATGATTGAAGAATTAGATAATGTAAATTATCATATCTATTCATTAATCAATTTCATGGAAATTTTTTCTTAGTGATACTGACTAATTTAAGGTTGGTGTTGTTGCATGATAGACTCTATTGAAATTTTTTCCTTCCATAGTCTACTTGGGATCTCAAAATGATTTTTTATTGTTCATTTCTTAAGATAGTTGAGTGAGAAATATAATGACATTTTTTACTCCATCACTTATCCAATTTGGTTTCACATGAGGAAATTCAACACATTATCATATGTACCCATTGTTAACTTAGTTCATCCTATTTATAGACATTTAATAAAACCATAATTTGTTAATGTGGGTAACAAATAATTATAATATAATAGAATTGGTGTGGAAAATTATGTAATTTTAATATTTTATCTTATGAATTTTTTACTCAAAGACATGTATATCTTAGACTATGATACTTTAAGTTAACTTTCGGTTTAACATAGGTTTCATTAAGTTGGTTTATCTTATACATGTTAATATAATAAAAAAAATAATTAGAACCCTCTCTTAAACCAATAGAGGTAACACAAGATAAATAGGCATATATATATTACCGAAAATTCATTATTTTAAAATTAAAACTCACAATTAATCGTATCATTAAAATAGCCCAAAATTTTAGTTCCTTTACTGATTATTTATATATTCATATTATTTGAAATATTTATTCAACATTTTACTAAAACACCTCAATACAAAAAATACTTTAACACATAGTCTTGTATATAATATCGTAAAGACTTAGGAATCTAAAGAATTGATGATTTCAAATGCTCACTAAGGGAAATATTTTCCATGAGTTATAAGGGTTATTTCATAATCATGAGATAAAACATAAAAAATTATAAACATACATTAGATAAATAATATAAAAATATGATGCAATAATCAAGATAGATGAATCATAACACCGGTATGTGGAAAAATATATAAATTTAGAACATCCATAATCATAGAAACCATATCATATGTAAAGGTTAACTACCAAGACCTTAATAACATAAAATATTAGGAATCACTACATATTTCCAAATATTATAGTGTATAATATATTAATAACTTCTTCCTATAGTGGATTGAGAATCATAACTCTTTTACCATAATTATCTTTTGAGATATAATTCCTTACCCAATGAATTGGAGGGAAATATATGTCCCACCCATCGTATAATGATAAAGCAAACATATGTGTTCCATAGGAATATGAAAAAATTAAAATTTTCATAATATCTTTGTAAACACATGTGATAAAATATGTTTAATTAAAACTACCTTTTAACAAAACCATAATTAATCCAGAGAAATAAGGTGGATGGTATATATAATGACCCAAAATTTTAATACATGTTTTCTTTAAGTTTTGTCCAATATGATTAATATATTTCCCTACACAAAAATAGAAAACAAAAAATGATGATATTTTTACACAGTTAAAACATAGTCTTTAAATTAATAGGTATATATTTGAGTAACCAAATTATGATGTATATTTATATATTTATAAATATTATTTTATAAAAATTCACATAATTTATTATTATGTTTATGAATCTATATTTTTTCACTCAACATTTTTTTAAAGAAAAAATTATTCATTATTATTAATAAATTAATTTAAAATAATATAATATTGATTTATTATTGATATATTTATTGTAGTATAATAAATATAAATAAGAACAACTAGTTATTTTATGATCTACTTTACTATAAAAATATTTTCTCTTTATATTTTTTAATTTTATTAAAAAATAAAATTGAAAATTATTGACATTAAATTTGAAAAAATTAAAATCATATTTGGATTTAAAATATCAAAATTATAATTAGATAATTATTTTTCTTTTTACAATAAAATTTTTATTTATTTGAACAGTAATTTTTTTTGATTTTACTAATATTATAACTTTTATAAAATTATTACACTAGAATTCCATGAATGTTTTTTTGACTAATTTTACTGTGAAAAAAATATTTTATAAAGTTAAATTATGTATCTCAATATAATATATTGATATATAACTCATAGTAAACATATTCAAAACTTTAGGTTACATTTAAAAAAAATTGTATGTTTCCTTCAACAAAAATTTTACACTATTGAATTAGTTTTTTAGATTTTATAATTCTAATTTAACATTTATTTAATATTAATAGACATATATATTTCCATATAATAAATATAATTGATATTCATATCCTAAATATAAATATTATGGTTCAATTATAATTTTTCTAAGAACAGGTTTCGTAGGTTATATGGGCTAATACTAAATTTCTTTTATATAAAATCATTACAATTTTATCTTATAAAATTATTTACATGTTTGAAATCAGAATATTAAATTTCATAATTAATTTTAATTATAATTTCTTCCATTAAAATTAGTTACCAAGGTAAAAAGTGGAGATACTATGGTAATGGTAAATTATGTGAAAATAGTTTAAACCATGTGAAAGTGACAAGAACATTTTAAAACAGTTATAATATTAAATTTTGGAGGTAGTATTGTATTTATCAAAATACCCAAAACGTTATTGTCCATTTTTAGATCCTTTTTTACTTTCATAGTGTAGTTATATCATTGAGAAATAATGAGTTTTTACAATAGTATAATTTTCTTCACTAATAAATAATGGCCACCTTCTCCTCATTTGGACACCCATTAAAAATCCTAGGATCATCCAAAAACATACATAATCTCCCTTATAAACTCTATTATATTCTATGAATCCATGGTCTCACCAAAAGACCAAACTAAAGAGTCCTAGGGATTTACCGAATGAGGAATATCTAATGGAAATCTAATACTATAAACCCAACTTATTTATGTTATTTTCTCATTCCAAACCCCTTAAATCCCATCTATCAATGGAGATATATTGATAATAGAAATTTATCATGGTTTAAATTTTATTAAACTAATATAATATCAATTTTATTATTTTCTCTTAAATAATTATGAAAAAGGGAAACATCTTCATGTGTGTTTGCAGATTTCCACCTCTATGAATAACATGTTAAATTTTCAATCAACACCTAAAATGGTAGGATAAAAATGATTTTTAATTAAATAAAAACAATAATAGTAACTCTAACTTCCTTAAATGGACTTATCCAGGCACCTTTCTTAATATTGGTTAATTTGGTGAAAACCATTGAAGTTGCATAAGTATTACTATAATAGAATAATAATTCAAATAAACATAAAAAATTATAGTGATAATGATTTTGCATTACAATACATTTTATCATGGTCAATAAACCTAAAGTGTTATTAAATTAAGTAAATAACTATAAGTAACCAATATAAGAGAAAATTAAATTAAAAAAAGGACCAAATGATATAAGATGGAATATAGAAAATAAAATTTTGATTAATATTTTCTATATACATATAATTTACATACATTAATTATATATTAAGTTAAGTATAAGTGTAGAACACTTTAATACACATGTATCAGTTTTCATCACAATTTCCCTTAATTAAGATATGTTATATTCTTTGGAACCAATTAATTATTAATATGGTTTATATACTCCCTAAGAATTTATTTGGGGATAAACTGTTATTTAATTGATAGTATTTAAAGAACGAATTGATTTTAATTCTTTTAATTTCCTTTTATTCAATAATTATTAAATCTAAAAGGGTTTCATCTCAAAATTTCCTTCTTTGAGACTCATTTTATTATATGCACCTAATTTATTTTAAATGATGTTTTTATATAGAATTTAATATAGAAATTAAGAGATTATTTTTATTCATTGTATTTGAACTTAAAATTTAATATTTTTTCTATTAAAGGGGTTTGGTTGGAATGTTATTTATGCAGAAATCGATCCCCCAAACCAACCTTGAATCCTTTTGGTTACATGTTTTTATTTTTTTTCTCTATATTAATTCTTATTATTATCATGTATATCATCCATATTAAATATATATATATATGTTATCTTTACATATATACCTATTGTAATTTACCTTTATTTTTAAGGAAATTAAAATTTTAATTTTCCTTTGATGTTTTCTCTTTTAAGTTTACCCAGATATTAAGAGAACTTACCATCTATAAAACTTTTTAAAGTATCACCCTAATAAAATGTTTTATCCTTGTTTTTTTATAAAAAACTTATTTATTTCATGAAAACCCTTTTTAGTTCAATTTTAGTTTTAAAATAAAACGTTTTCCATTTTTATTCTTTAAATGTTTCTTTATCCATTTCAAAAATCATCAAATAAGAAGTTTTTATTATTATTACCTTTTCAAATTATTTTAGGAAATATTTTCTAAAATTACTGCCCATGTTCAAGACCTATGCTTGTTTTTTTAGAAATGAAAATCCTGATGGATTTTATTCCTTTATATCGTTGTAATACATATGATATTCACTTCATTGATTCCTAATTAAATGTCTATAAAACCCACATTCATATAAATGTTATTTTCATAATTATGATTTATATATGGATTATATTTCTTTTTTACATCACACATATTTTATTACACATTATTATAGAGATTAACCTATTTTGTGATGGGTGATTCTATTATAGACTTCTAATGCATTGGGTAGTGTTAATGTGTTATGAGATTCAATGTTTGGTGAACATGTGGTAAGATTTAAAAATCTATGTATTGTTCAAGGGTGGTTATCCAAATATATAATACCCTATAAATTTAAAAGGAAAACAATGTTTGAGAGTATAAACGACATTCAACACCAAGCCTATAGAAAATATGAAATATTATTGTATGAATATGATAATAACAACCTATTTATTAAATGGGGTGGTATGAATACGAATAACTACATTATGAAATATATATATATATATATATATTTAATTTGTAATACAAATTTATTGATAAGTTCATATTAAATAATAACTCAAATTCATTGAAGCCATTTTATTCTTTTAAATAATATTTTCTTCAAAAATGTTTTTTATTTTTTTTGTCATAAAATATTTTAATTAATTTATGAAAAAAATAAATTTTATTTAATAAAAGGAAATTATTTTTGAAACAATCAAATCAAAATTATCTAATGGTGGAATTTTAATATTTTTATGAAAATTCTGATTGTTTATAAAAAGTAAAAAAATACTAATTTTTATAAAAAGAATTATTTTATATTAATTTTTTAAAAAGTAAATTCTATTTTTTATTTCTTTTAAAATTTATATTTATCCATTTTATTAAGAAAATTAAAATTATAATATTTGTAATGAATTGGACTCATTAATTTGGTATTAAACATTTTTTATTCATAAAGAAGAAATTATATGAAAACCCACTTTTAATCACATTTTTCTGGTTTAATATTTAATTAAATTATTCTACTTTTATTTTTTTAATGTTCAAAAATTAATCCATATTTGGAATTAGAAGGACTAATTTTGGTAAAAAAAACCCCTTTATTTTATTCATTATGAATGTGAACCATTGTAATTTTTTGTGACCACGTTGAAAGTAAAATAGATTAATTAACTGTAAAACTAATTTGATAAGGACTAAAAAGTATTCCATACAATTGAATTAATTTTATATGATAAATATGTTTTCTCCATAATCGTCCAAATTTAAGATATGTGACCATTTTTCGACATATGTCCATGATCTTGACCATTATAATGTTTTATGTAACGAGAAGACAAAAATGTCATTTTATTTGATTTATTATCTTTTAATTTTTCAAATAGGGATAAAAGGAAGGTATGCTTAGTGAAAAATGTTTATTTTAAATATAAATTATTTTTATTTATCATTATAATAATTTTTTTATTTTTTATGATTAAATAAATAACATAAATGCTTACATAATACCAAAACTAAATTTATTAAATTAGTAGAAAAATTAAATAAATTATTTTAAAAATATTAAAATTAATAAAATTTGATTTAGTTATAGTGTTTTTTCAAAAAAATGATGCATGTCACACCCAATTTTTGATCTTTGGGGATTGAGTGTTGATGAACAATTATTTATGTCAGGTTTACTATTTTTTATCTAATGTATACTCTTAATGCTTCCCACATCTGTAATGACGCACATTCATGCTACCTATAATTTGGAAATAATTTGGGGTTCCAAACCAAACAACCCTTATAAACTCAAATTGGATGAGAGTTTGCGAGGTAGAATCATAACACCCTTTTGGGGGGAATAAATTTCATAATTTTGCATTCCCATATATATTTATGGTATGTCCATTAATCCTTTTATTTAAAAGATGTGGGAATGATTACCCCTATGTGACTGACTTAATTCAAAACATTTTTTTGATGAGAATAGATATGTGTATCACAAGTAATTTAATATTTTCTTTTATGTTTTTAATGGTTTATTTTTTATCAATATTCAGGAACTTTAGAACTTATCATCATCTAGGGATGTGGTTGGTGTCTTGGAGATGGGATTGAACCTTCAAGAGGTGTAACATACTATTACTATTCTCATTTATTCTTAAAAACCTCTGTTTTAAAATGATTTGGTTGGGTTTCATTTGGAGTTATTTTTAGGATGAAATCAAAAAAAATTGAAAATTCTGGGCAAGTGAATAGTGGGCGCATGGTTTTTCCAAAAACGTGTGCCCTCCCTAGTAAAATTTTGAAAACCCATAAATTGGGTATTTCTATGGTTGTTTCATGGTTTTCCAGAAACTATTCCTTCTTAGGGGGAACTGTGTAGCCCATTTTATGCAGAATATGACTATGATGAATGGTTTGGACTAACCATGCAGATCTATCCAACAAATCATATATAGGTTTTATGTAATCCAAAAATCAAATTTTAAAAAACTAAAACACCCATTTTTTGGGGATAGGTGGAACTTGAATGAGCCCTTATGAGTTATTCTTACTCAATATCATCCAAGTGAAATTCATGGCCCCTCAGAACCCTCCCAAAAGCAATTTGAAGCTAGCCGAACACTACTTGATTATCCTCCGATTAGTTTCCCCACTCTAATCTCAATCTACCAAGTTTTATATTGTTTTTTATAAGGTTCCATGGATTCACAGGCATCTTTTTAGATCTAATAATCTCTATTTTCATCTAAAAACATAGTTTGATCCTAGTTTCTCAAATTCTGTGATCATCGTTCTTCTTGGAAAAATCTGGACTGGGGTTTGGTGAATCAATATTCTTTGATCCAGACATAGGTGGTTCTTTTATGATTCCCAATTAATATTAAACCTAAATTTATTTATTTAATTTAAATTTTCTTAATTAAATTCAATTAATTTATTATAATTAAATTTCATTCAATTGATTTTTTAGAGAAACACAATTCCATTGAATTGGGGTTTTAAAATGGGTTTTTGGCATGATATTGGGAAAACCAACAATTCCATTGAATTGGGGTTTGTCTATGGAAATTGATGAAATTTAAATTGTTTAATTTAAATTTTAGAATATTTTGATGGTAAAATAGTGAAAACCTCAATTCCATTAAATAGGGGGTTCTTTGTGAAATTTATTGAAATTGTTTTAAATTAAATTTCTGAATTTAATTGTGAAAGTGGATTGTGTAATTGAATTAGGAATTGATTTTAAATCTGTATTTGTGAAAATGGCCTAAAATGGTTTTTGAGAGAAACCTTAGGTTTTAAACATGGTAAAAAGGTATTTTTTTTTATTAAAACCCCATTTTGGTTTTTAAATAGAAAATTGGAAATTTTCAAATGCGGGAATAGGATTATATGGTATTTTAAGGTTGCTTAAAATAAATTTCCCACCATTTAATTGTACCAAATCACATGAAATCTTATGTAGTTGGTGAGTTATTTGGGACATGAACATTAGGACGGTAATGATCTAGCACTGTATTGTCATTTTACAACACGAAAAAAACCTTGTTTGCACATCCTATTTCCCTAGTGGGACATCGATGAGTCCTCTCATGGAAGTGTTGAGCGATGTGTGTACAGATTTTTTTTATCACCTGAGAGTGTAAGGACCCTATAACCTTGAAAAATCATACCTCTTGGTATATAACCATATTTACCACTTGTTTATATATGATATATAAATGTATGCTAATGTTTGTGACCTGTTTGACATGACATATGAATTATATGAACTATTTTATATAAAATTGTTTATTAAATACATTTGTGAAAATTGACCTTTGTTTAAAGTGTTTCCATCACCAAATGTGTATATCCATTATTGGAAATATAAATCATGATTTTTTAAAATATTCTCTACAAATAAAAAACCACTTTATTTGAAAATTTAATGCACATTATTTGGATAATTTGACATCAGAATCTTATTTTGGAATTCATGTTCAGACCCTATTTGGATTTTATCTCACAAAATACTTATTCCTTTGGTTGTCTTTATATTTTCTCATTCCAGGTCTGATTATGGGTAAAGAAACACTTGGTGGAGGTTCTATCTATTGATCTGTGGACATGGAGAGTTGCCTCTACTACAAAGTGTTATTTTTATCAACCCTGTTTAGCTAGAAATTTGATGCAGTATTTTGGGTATTCATGCTTGTTTTACTTATGGAACACTTACCCTAGTATAGTTTGTTTTTTATGCATACTGATTTGTTATATTTCTTCTATAATTTTTGTGAAAAATTCATTCCCACTTTCATTTATTATGATTCTTGGTTATAGACTCCAAACAATGTGGATTGGGAATTCCCTTGAGGTCATGGTAGGACTGGGTTAGTTATTGAGTTACCAGGGAACCTAGGATAGTTAATGAAAAATTAGTATCATAGGTTTCTTGACCTTCTTTTCTAAGTTATTATTCATTTTCAAATCTTCTTGGGACTTAATAGGTAGTCGTGATTAAGTTTCTAACAATATATCACCCTAAAAAACCTTAAATAACCAAGGGTTATTAGGGAAAGACATATAGAGGATTATTTGTATTATTTTCCCAATATTTTATTTGGATGAGATTTAAATCCAAATAAATTTCGTTCATCTATTGGGATTTATTTCCCTAGTTTCTCTATTTTAGTTTTAATTATATGTATTTTTTTTGTCTACTGATGTTGTGTAGAATCATGCATCCAAGAAGATGTGAAAATCTGAACTAGGAGGAAGATTCTGATAAACCTCAGCAATTGAATATAGAACTAAATATGGTTAAGGTGACTGTGCACACTATCCAAGATCTGAGATATGAACCATCACCAGTTTTATTCAGGATCTAGTTGTGGAACCTAAAAGTAATGTTCTCTAGGAATGCTCTTAATAATTATAAACTAGAATCTAGAAACATTCAAAGGATGAAATGATTCTCAAGAGGATGAGGAATGGATGAGTAGGATGGATCATTTTTCTAAGTTCCTAGAGGGACCTGAAGAAATAAAGGTGAAGTTTTCCACCTACATGCTCAAAGGACCGAGCAGGAGATGGTGGGACACTAAGGTGATAGAAAAGAACCATGAGGGATTAGAGTTTAAATAATTAAATTTTCTTTTCACAAAACAATTATATCCAAAGTTTATTTTTAGGCCATGTTTATGAAGTTTCTCAGACTCAATAAAGCTGATAGGACCTTAACAGAGTATAAAAAATATTTTTTTGAGCTATTTGATTTCACACCTGATATTGTATCAAATTAGATGATGAAGGCTTGAAGGTTAGAGTTGGGACTTTAGCAGGATATTTTTCCTCATGGTTTCTTGTTAAAATTTAATTCTTATGTTGATGCGATAGATAGAGAGATAATATTAGGAATAGACATGGTTGTAATGTCAGGGGTATCATGAGTTTCTTTCTCTCCTAATGGTAGCATTGGTTCCATTAAAAGAAATAATAAGTGTGATGATTCTCAGGGTGGTTATCGAAAGTAGGATCATTCTAGAAATCATGTAGTAACTATAATAGAAAATTATATTTTCTACTAGAGTGGATATCTAGGGTATTGTAAGAGGTTTTTATTTTAGGAACCTTGGTATGTGGTTCTTCTAGATGCTCATGACCCTTATTGAAATCCATCCATGTATACTCCACTCCATGTAGAGTAATGATATCATCATATCCTCCTAAAATATGAATCTATTAGATTCTTCATGTATAAATGGGTTCCAGTCAAATGAATCTAGAACTAAACTTCTTCACTTAGTTGAATAATATCTAGAGGAAGAGAATACAGGTCCAAAAACTATTAAAGGTACCACCACTACAGCTTCTTCATTAGTGACCTCTTTATTTGATACTGGTTCATCTCATTCATTTATTTCAACTTGTATTGTTAATATGATAAATATTCCAATTAATCTTATATCATATGTCATAGATATTATGATACCCCTCAGTATGAAGAGATGGAAGGGTATCTATAATCCCAATTGTGTTTTCTCTATGTTATATTTCAATGTTAAAAGGATATTTCTTGTCCTCAACATGAAGCCACTTGAACGAATATTCAATATGGATTGGAAGATTCAAAATAAATCATGGATTGATTATATCTTTGACATGACTCCTTTACTACACATAAGGGTGTGTTCCGTGTCATTCAAGGATAATGGGAACCCAAGGTAGAGTAGGACCAACATTCTTATTGAGAGTTAGGGAAAGTAATATATGAGTTTTATATGATATGGAGTGAGAATCCTTGAGTGGTGATATCCCTCCAGTTTTCATTGAGTTTCAAGATGTTATTCCTTCTGACTTCTCTGCTTTTCTCCTAGTAAGAGTGGTGAGTTTTCTATTGACTTGACTCTTGGTACTAAACCGGTTTCTATTCCATCATTATGCATGGAACAAGGTGAAGTAAAATAGTTGAATAAATAGTTGGATGATCTTACAAATAGAGGCTTTATATACCCAAGTGTGTCACCTTGGTCAGAACCAGTTCTCTTTTTTAAGAAACAGATGGTTCAGTTCACCTATGTGTTGATTATTGGAAGCTCAGTCAAGTTTTGCTAAAGAAAAAGTATCTATTTCTTTGGATTTAGGATCTGTTTGATCATTTTAAAGGATATTAGTGATTCTCGACTATTGACCTTTAATTTGGTTACCATCAGTTAAGGATTAGAGAATTTGAAATTCCAAAATCCACCTTCTAGAGAAGTTATGACCATTATGAGTTCCTTTTAATTCTCATTGTTATAACCAATTCTCTTTTTGTTTTTATGGAATTAAAAAAATGATTTTACATGAGTATATCGATACCTTTATTTTAGTATTTTTGGATGAAATCCTCTTTTAATCGATGTCTGAAGAAGAACATGTGCATCATATGAGAAAAGTTCTGAGTTTGTAGAGAAATCACTAATTTTATGACAAGATTTAAAATTGTGATTTCTAGATTTGGTAAGTAAACATCATGGGACATTTGGTTTTGGAACATGGGATATCAATTGATCCAAAAAAGGAAAATGATGTTATGACATGGGAACAACTATGGATTTTTTTCAAGATTCAGAGCTTCTTGGGTCTAGCTGGGTATTATCGTCAGTTTGTTAAGGACATCACAAAGTTGGCCTCTCTGATAACTACACTATCTTGAAAAAGGGTAATGTTTTCTTGGGATGAAAATTTTTAGATTTATTTGGTTGATCTAAAATTCCTTTTGACTAATGTATCAGTGATGACAATACCAAAGGATGAGGAGGGCTACATGGTAATTTTTTATGTATCAAGTTTTGGTATTGGATGCATTTTTATTTTGGGTGATCATTTTGTTCCTTATGGATCTCGTTAGCTTTGGCTACATGAGATTAATTACCCAACACATGGAATTGAAATTCCATTTGTGATGAACATTATTAAAGTTTGGTGGAATTACCTTTATGGAGAAAGTATTATAATTTATTCATACCGCAAGATCTAGAGTTATATCTTCTATCAAAATTATTTGAATCTATACCAGAGGTGTTGGGTGGAATACCTACACTATTTTGGCTTCGACATCATGTATACCCTGGGGAAATAGAATATCATTGTATATGATTTGACCAGGAAACTTCTAACCCCATTATTGAATGAATATTCAGAAGAGTGTAATTTTATGGCTCTCATTGCATATTTCAATATTGGAGTTTATGAATCAAAGGATAATGCGAATTCATCTAGTGTTCAATTGGTATCCACTCTTCTTGAATTTATTCTTCCAGATTAGCAGCTTTATTGTGAGTTTTGTAACCTTAGAGACTCACTTTATGGGTGGTATTCCATTTCTATGTGGTTGTTTAGTAAATAAAGAATTATATGCTATCATAGTTACTTTGTTGTGATGTTAGATGTAAGGAAATATGTTGTGGAGGATTTCCATAACCCCCAGTGGGGAGTGCACCTATGAACCAAAAATATTTTCTATGATACTTGTCATCGATTATGGTGTCTTAGTATGATATGGGGATATACTAAATTTGTCTCTCATTTCTATACATTCCAAAAAGATAAGGTCGAGTACCAGAAACCATTGTATTTTCTTTATCCAATTCAATTCTCTATATGGAAGTGGGATACGATATCTATGGACATTGAGGTTGGATATCCATGTACCCAAATAAAAAAGATTGCAATATAGGATTTGATCAATTCATGGATTAAATCGGCACACTATATACCCATTCGTGATACGAACTAAGTTAAGGAGTTGGGAAATATCTATGTGAAAGATATTTTTCATTTTCACAAAGTTCCATCTTCTAGAATCTATGATAGGGATCCTCGTCTCACCATTCATTTTTTGAAGAGGAATTAACGAGGAACTAATATCCCATGTCATTTTGAGTACGGCCTACAATCTACAGGCGGGTGTCTAGACAAAATAATTTGTACAAATTCTTGAGGATATGCTTCATGCTTGTGTTATGAATAGTGTTGGAGATTGGGAATATCATTTGAGTCTTGTTGAGTATTAATATAATAGTATTTACCATTTTGAGATTAGAATGGATCATTTTGATGGCTTATATGTTTGGCCATGTAGATCTCTGTTGTGTTGGTCAGAGATCAGTGAATGTTCCATGGATGGTCCAATCTTGGTTCAAGAGATGATAGAAAATATCCAATGGATTCTTAATATAATTCTGTCTGCATAGAGTTTATATAAGTATTATAATTATCATAATCATAAATCTCTACAGTTTTCAGTTCGTGACTATCTATTCTTAAATGTTTCACCCCGATTAGGTCTTCAGGGGATTGGAAAGTGATAGAATATTTCTACTCATTTTGTGGGACCTTTTGATGTTATTAATCAGGTGGGAATAGTGTATTATTGTTTAGAACATCCACCATACCTAACATCAATTCATGATGTGATCTATATATATCAGCTATGAAAGTATCTACATGATACATCTCAAGTTTTGAGTTGGAGTCATCATGAGGTTGAACATGATTTATCCATGATAGAACAAACAATCAATATATTTGATTCTAAAACCTAGGTAATTATTGGTAGTATGATACCTTTGGTTCATGTTCTATGGAATCACGGATCTAATAATCCTGATACATGGGAGAGGGAGGCATTGATGAGAGAGAAATGGACTCATATTTTTTTCATAGAAGCTTCTTGAGTAGGATTTATGGGGAAAAAATATATAAATGGTGGAGAGGTTTTAAAATCATATTATTATTTCTAGGTACTTATAAACCCCAATTTTTACAAATATTTAATTGGGTTACGTTTGGGGTTGTTACAGGTTGAAAATTTAAAAGTATTGAAAATTATGGGCTACTGCACAGTTGGCACATGGTTTTCCAAAATCGTACACCCTCCAAATCCAAACCGTGAAAACCTAGGAGGTGGGGTTTTGAGTCAGGGGTGCAAAATTTTCCAAACTCTAATACCTCTTAGGATGAACTTTATGACCTAATTAAAGGGGTTCATGGCTAGGCCACCCGGGTTTGTCTAACTGTGTGGATTGTCCTAGAAAATTGTTTATGAATTTTAAGTAATCCAAAAAAATAATTTTGAAATCCTGAAACCATAATTTTAGGTTTTGGATGGACCTATAATGACCCCATATGAATTATTTTTACTCAAGTGCATGTAAGAGAAATTAATTACCCCTCATAACCCTCCTAGATGTGATTCTAAGTTTGAAGATTGCTATTCGATCTCATCCCAGTTAGTTTCCTCACCCTGATAACTATATCTTGATATATCACTTCTTCCCCTGAGGGTTATGTGGATTCTTTTGTTGCATTGATGATCTAATACCCTCTTTTTTGGTTCTTAAACCTATATTTAAACCATGTTTCCTATTTTCTTTAATCATCTTTCTTCTTTGAAAGATACTAATTAGGGTTTGGTGAATCAAGATCTATTGATCCCGAGGTAGGCGGATCTATCATGATCCCCAATTTATGTTAACCCTAAATTGATTTATTTAATTTCAATTATTTTAATTAAATTAAATTTGGTTATTTTAATTAAATGGATTCCAATAGGTTTTTTTGGAAAAATCCAATTCCATTAAATTGGCGCTTTGAAATGGGTTTTGGCATAATATTGGTAAAACCAAAAATTCCATTGAATTGGGGTGTGTCTATAGAAATTAATGAAATTTAAATTTTTTTAATTTAAATTTTGGATTTTTTTTATTGAGAATATTTTGAAAAAAAACAAATTCCACTAATTTAGAGGTATGTTGTGAAATTGGTAGAAATTTTTTGAAATGAAATTGTTGAATTTAATTGTGAAAGTGGATTATGAAATGGAATTGTGAATTGGTTTCAAATATATATTAATGAAAATAGAATAAAATGGTTTTTGAAATAAAGAAAAGTATTTTATCCTAGTGAAAAGTCAAGTTTTTATTAAAACACTATTTTTGTTTTTAAATGGAAAATTGGAATTTTTGAAATTGGTGAATAGGATTTAATTATATTTTAAGGTTGATTAAAATAAAATGGATATCATTGAATTTTACTAGAGAAAATGGAATCATAGGTATTTAGTGAGATATTTGGGGAAATCACACTAGTGTATGAATTCTTTAACACTATATTGAAGTTTTATAACACTAGATAAACATTGGTTATGACATCCCATTTCCCCAGTGGGACATGGATGAGTCCTATCTTTCTAGTGCGGAGGGACTTTTTTACACATTGCAGTTTATCACTTGAAATTTTGAGGATCCCATTACCTAGAACTATCAAACCTATTAGTATATGGCCATGTTTTTCACTTGTTTATATATGAGATATAAATTTATTCCAATGTTTTTGATTTATATTCACTATTTTTTATAAAATTTTTTATCTAATACATTTTCGAAAAGTGAAATTTTTTAAAGTATTGCCATCACCATAAATGTATTTCAATCATTTGAAATGTAAGGCATGATTTGTTGAAATATGATCTTGAAATTCCAAACCTGTTTATTTGAAAATTGAATACACATTATTTGGTTAATTTAATTTTGGAATCATGTTATGGAATCCTTAGTGAGACCCTACTTGATTTTTAGATCAAATAGTACATGTGCCTTCGGGTGTTTTTATATTTTCTCCTTCTAGGTTCATGATGGGGTAAAGCACCATATAGAGGTGGTTCTATTTATTCACCTGTATACTTGTAAAGTTGGTTCCATTGGGACTTGGGTTGTTTTCTTATCATGATTTACTGGTACATTTCTATAGTAATTTGTGTTTTCATGCCTATTTGAGTTCTGGCATACTTCTACCAATGGAGTTCTATTTTTTTGCATAATGATTTTTTATCTTTCTTTTGTTATATTTTTGAAAACCAACTTTCATTTTGTATGATTCTATGTTCTATTCGTGAACTCGTGGGGATCGGGAATGTCTTTCAGGACATGTTAGGACAGGATTTCTTATTAAGTTACTAGGGTAACTGGGCTGGTTTGTTTCAAGAGGTGTCCTAAATATCCTATGACAATAAGAATCAAAAATCATATAGTTCATTTGATATAGTATATGGTCATATAAAAATAATACAATATAAATATTAATGTTACATAGTAAGGAAATAAATGAGGTAATATCAATACTATTTATAGGGCTCGGGCCTTAAAGATGAATCCTATGTATCACGTTAAGATAAGAAAATATGTCTATGTAGTTCATGTTATGGGTGTCTAAGTTATAAAATTTATGGAATAATATGTTTTTAGCATGACTTATGCATGTAATGTCACCATTAACTTCCTCATTTAGAGTGTGACCATTTTGGTAAAGAATAATTATATTCAAAATTACATCTCAATGGAATACCAGATTGGGGGAATCCACATAATTCCATTGGTATAATCATTTACAGAACCTATTCCCTCAAGTTTCATGATCAGTGTGGGAAACAAGAAATTGAGGAAGATCTGAAAAATCGTATGAGAGAAACTTTTCATGGGGATCATGCACTAGGGTTTCCAAACTATTTTATTACCATTCTAGTGGAGAATATTGTATGGATCTTATTCCTTAGGAAGGTACCCTATATATACTATTTAAAATAAAATCTAGGTCAATGTAGTTTAGTTTTTTACTCACCCACTAATGGGTTTACAGTTCTTCAGGGCATGGCCCGAGCATACAATTAATAGGAATCCTAAAAATAGGGCAACTTCACATCTAATGAAAGACCAATAAATATGAGAAAATCACAGGATACTTTGGGTCATATGATATTAGGTATTTGGAATGGGTAGGAAAAACACTAAGGTGGATTCCCATGTATGAACCCACCTCTCATTCATCAATAGACCAATAAAGATGATAAACTCAAAAGAGAATATGGGTTATATGATAAAGAGAATTTAGAATATAGATTCACTAATACAAAGGTGGATTCCCATCTATGATCCCAACTCTCATTAGTTGATAGAATTTGATGGATGATAAATCAAAGAAGAATTTGGGTCCTAAAAGATAGAATGTTTGTAATGTAGTGGGACTTACCACAATGTGGATTCCTATGTCACATATTCATTATTTATACTTTGATAAAAGAAGAGATACATATTTATTTTTTATACTTAGGGAGATAAAGAGGGATAAAGACCATGAAAGGTCTATAGAATATGTTTTGTAAAACATAGTGTCCAGTTTGAGGGAATATCACTAATAGGGTTGTAAAAGTACATAACTTTATCATATTAAGGACACTCCCCTTATAAAGGGTTTTCCCGACTAAATGTTCATTATTAGAGGTTCACTTGGTACATGTCCCAGTTCCTTGTTGAGAATGTTTACAAGTCACAGGGTGTCAGCCTGATATGGCTAACATATCTGAGGGTGTCTCTCTATCATGTTTGACATGTGTAAGCATGTCTTCCAGACATGTATAAGGATGTATTCTTGGAATTTTAGTGGGATCTCATTTGATTAAGTCGAACTGTATATGATGATTCGTTCGAGTGAGGATGATATATATATGGGTCTTTGCGTGTTCAAAGATGTCACATCCAAGGGTGTCAAATGATCAAAAATGAAATGTCATAGGGCTTCTGTATGACAATGATGGAATATATAGGGGTCTTTGTGTGGCAATAGATAACACTTATAAAGGTTTTAAATGATAAAATAATAAATTTCATTAGGTTATTTCATAATAGAATTGAAATATTCATGAAGAGTTTAATCATCGCATGGAATTTAAAGATTTATGTGATGATACATCACAAATAAATCCAAGATCACACACATGAAAAAGGGTTCACATCAAGGGACTTGAGTTGCATGTTTAATTTCATATAAGGGAATCAAGAGACCTATAGGGATTAATCTTATCTTGTAATTACTTCACATGATTTCTACTCTATAGGAAAGGCTTTTCAATAACATGGGATGGATGGATGAGTGTTCATGTATGGGGGTTTATGGGGTTAGAGCGTATTATAGTTTCCAAATCCTTTTTAATGGTTAAATTACAACATGTCCATTAAAACTGATGGGGTTGTGTTATTAATTTCTTGTGTTCTAGGTCTCCTGGTCAAGGCCACATGAGAAATCACATGGCTAAGGGATTTCATTTCATGGTTATATGGGGGAATTGCGAGACCAATGATATGTCATTTAATGAGTTTATGAAAACCTATCCCAAGGTTGTATGTCAAATACACATGAATACACTACAAAATAGATACTAATTTAATGGATTCCCATGACGTTCATTTAATTATGTGACCATGCGAGGGGGTCTCAATATCACGTGACATTAAGTGAGTCTTGAGACAACATCTCATAGTTACATAGAGAATATCTCTGAATGAAAACGTTCTTCCTTTTCCACTGTATGTTTTTTCTCTGTATCATTTTCTTGAATTATCTCCAATTTCACCCCTTCTTTTTTATGTAATCACATTAAAATATTCTTTAAATAGGAGGGTTTGTGTATATATTTGAATAAGTGGGATGAGGTTGCTACCTCTTTTGATGGTGAAGGTGACACGTGAATCGACTTGAGGTGGTGAGTGGTGTCTCTATGAGGAACTGAAGATATCAGTTCTTGTTAAACTTATATTAAATTGAGGTAGATATGTGATCTCATGATCAATTCACATGATGTGATTAATGTGATAAAAAACATGGTAGTGGGTAATCACATGAAATCCACAGAGAGGGATTCTCATGATCACCTCGATAGATTTGCGTGATCACTCGACATGACCATAGAAAAACATTATAAAACCACTGATTAATTCATGTAAAGAAAGTTGAGAATGATGGAATCCTCACATAGAGGAATATATAATATTTTTAGGCAAACCATGTGATCTCAACAAGGCTTCATCTGATAATCATTTTTTTATCTCATGATCCATTGATCTTATTATGATGGATTCACGTGGTTCATGTGGTCAAAATGGTTGATCATCTATTGAAAGTTTCATATCCTTTGGATGATCACATGAACAGATGATGGATTTATGCGATCCATGATGTTCAGGTGATAGATTAGGGGAATCTTGATTCTCATGATCCATAACTCTTTATATAATGACTTTATGAAATGTAAAAAAAATGTTCATGTGATATCACTAGTGACTATAAAAATGTATTTTTGAAATGCCACATTTTCCTTTTACATGTATATGATTGTTTTTATATAGTCACATAACACATGAAAGCTCTTACAGTGAAATCACGAGATCACATCTTGTGATAATTTCTATTTGATAGGTTAATTTTTTAAAGCACCACATACATGAAAAATGTTTTATAAAAAACATACGGTCATGGAATTCTTCATGTATTTCATGGTTTTATCATCAGTGATTAACAACATCAATTTTGATTTTTGATTATATACTAGTGTCATTGGAGTGTTTAGTGGTTGATCAGTAGTTTAGGATGATTATGCGCTCGATAATCTGACATGGATTGATTTAATTGGAAAATCGTCACTATATGTGGATGTTTTTAATGGGTGACCATTACCTATTTTTTTGGCTTTATCACATATAATATTTTCACATATTCTAGATACTTGTAATAAGTTTTGTTGTTCTGTCTGTCCATCTAGCAAACAATGGGATATGATACCTAACACACTTGCACACACACCCTCATCAGTCAAGCCACGCCCTTACATGGCCTTCTTAGTTAACTATTTTCATTACATCCTCACCCCTTTTTCCCCAAGAGAGAACTATGTCTATCCAAACCATACCACTTAGGATTTATGGGAGTGTTGGATCCCAAGTGTGGTTGGCGAAACTCCCACATGCTCTCGTTGTTGAGTTGGCTAGCCAGGAAGATTGGCTAGACAATTTCAGGGATAAGAGATTACTTAAAAGATATAGAATAAAAAAAATACTATGATTGGTAAAATAATGAAAAAATATATGAATTTATAAAATTAAAAACAATATCAAGACTTTTATTCCCTAAAAAAACAAATTCCAGGTCCTTTAAACAATATATAATTATATTTTCCATGGGCTTCACACTTCTCAAACCTCTAATGTAAATGTTCCTGATACACATTTATGGGTTCTGTCAAAATTTTCTCCTAGTAATTGGATTAATTCAGAATTAAATGAATTTTATGCTAATATTTGTGAAAACCAATTTTATCCGTACTTTAATATTTAATGTGATTTTATACAAAACTCTATAAGAGGATTTATTAGGAGGAGTATATTAACTGAGGGATTTTGGGTTCCACCATAAAGAGAATCTTGGATCGTGGTGTCTCGGTTTCAAAAATATATAAAATATATATTTCTAATATAGATAATCATCTAAAGTAATTGGGTTTCCAAAAATAATAATCTTACCTTGAGTCACATCTATCTTAAATTGGAGAATGGGTATAAATTCCATGATGGATAATGTATTATTATAGAAATTAATTTGTGTATAGATCCAAGATAAGGAACTTGAACATTTCTACATATCCAAAAATATTGGGAAAAATCCATTTTTAGTTTTCAAAAATAAATCATATGCCTATTAAGCCCATGAAAATGAGATTTTAGTACATAGATGAAGAACTCTATGATGAAAACTTATATGTAGATCTATCTCAAACATATGAGAGGGTATACTATCACTTTGTGATAGAGTCATGTGGTGGAACCCATGTTTTGGGGGGGATGATTCATGGAGGGGGATCTTATTCTATATTTTGGGATACATAGAGTAGGTCACTTAATAATTTTAATGTCATTTCGGATGGACAAAGTCTCATGTAGTTCTAAGAAATGATAGGACTAGGTACCACACATGGGTTATGAGGAATAGATATGTGATCTAATTTTTTTCTAATACAATATATCTAGAGAGTGTAGCTTGATTATTTATAGGGTGGGATAATGTTCCCTACAAGCATTTTATCTATAATTTTCAGTCCTAATTTTTTCATAATTAATTAAAATAAAGATGTTTCATTCATTTACTATGAGTTCTCTCAGGATTCCCTTTATGGATTTACATCCAACAAGTTTTGTGCCTTATTCATTTCAAAAGTGATCAATTTTTCAAAGATCTAATATGGTTCATGTCTAGTAATAAAAGACTCAACATTTTCCCTTAGTACCATATATTGGTTTTGAACCAGGTGAGTGTTGCATCTCTTTCAATTGGAAATTTATCGTATTTCAATTTTTACCAATTTGGTGGTGTATATATATGTCAAAAATCATTCAACCTTTCATTAATGTAGTTTATGGTTTTTCTACTCAAACTTTTGATTACTATAGTTTTGGGTATTTTTTATTAGACCTTATATTATAGTATTGTAGGATCTTCTTCATCAGAACATCTATTGATCTAGTTTTGGGTCTTCTATCTCAGACATAAGATTTCAATAGTTTATGGTGTTCAAGATCAGACTAGATATTGTTTTTTAGGGTATTCTAGATCACACCTTCTATTGTTGTAGTTTAGGTTCTTCTAATTTAGACCTTTTATTGTTGTAGTTTAGGGTATTCTATCTTGAACCTATTTTCTCTATAGTTTAGGGGTCTTATAGTTCAGACCTGTTGTTTCTATAGTTTAGGGTCTTCTAGCCTAAACCTTTTGTTTATGTAGTTTAATTTCATCATATTCCGACCTTCTGTTGTTATAGTTTAAAATCATCTGGATCAGACTTACTATTATTATAGTTTAAGTTATTATAAAATGAACCTTCTACTAGTATAGTTATTTTCTTATATATTTCATCTTCTATTTCTATATTTTATTTTCCTTTAGACCGGACGTACTATTTCAGTCCTTAGGGTCTTCTAGCTCAGAAAATTTTTTTCTATAGTTTATGGTCTCCAATCATGGACCTACTATTTTAATATTTTAGGATATTTTATCTTGGTCCTAATGTTGAATTTAGATACTTAATAAATAGATCAGATTATTAAATATTATAATTCATGAAGTTTTCAAACACCCTAAATCCTTTTAAGGGTAGTTATTCATGAAGGGTTCTGATACCCGATATCCATTGAAGGATGGATATTCAAGAAGGCTTTGAACACCCTTCATCCACATAAAAATGGTTAGAAAATATGGTGGACTAACATTCTGGATTCCAAATCTACAAAAATAGTTATAATATGGGATATTTAAATCCTTCCAAAAAGTGTTTGGTTTGATGGATGTTGGATAGGGTATCCATGTCGATGACGATCACAAAATACTCTGTAGTTCTAGGTTCCACTTTGATGTTTCTAAGGATCAGAAGGATTGGAGGTCCTTTATTGCAAGGAGGATATTCATCTTATCAAAAGGTCAAGGACCTTTATGGATGATTCTAGATGGAATTACATTCATATTCAAGAATTGGGGGTCCCCTCTCCTTCCCATGGAATGTAAAATATTTTTTAAGATTCAATAATTTGGACGGTGATGTTGGATATAGAGAAAAGGTTATCCTAGAAGGGTTCTAAAACCTTGGGGTATATTTTTTATGGTTTTGAGACATATTCCCTAAATCATGTGATTTCAGTTCATGTGATGAGGTCCATAAAAATGATTGAGAATGGAGTTCCACATCCTTGCTTTGAGAATGTGTAAAATACACAATGATGTAATGTCTAAGATGTTCAATACTCATGAATATTTTGTTCATAGGAAACATAAAACCTGATATAGAAATATTTGAGTCAAATAAAAAATGTTTCTAGTGGGTACAAAATCAAATATTTGTAACAGTGAATATGATTATCACATGTAGTCAGGGTAATATCTCATGGATTTAGGGGGGAACATTCCTTAAGAACCAAAGCGTCCACTATGTGGAAGCTCTGAGGCATTGAGGTATTTTCCAATGAGTCCTAGAAAGGCCCCCTAAAATATTTATATACTTCGTAATAAAAAAATTATAAGGATGAAACAATAGATATTATACAATCTTATGGGGTTGTAGGATAAGTGTGTCAACTCAATGAATTGGTGGTTTTCAGCTCAAATATCAAAGACATAGAGGTGGTTTATGGAAAACATAATATTCTAAGAGGTTTGAAGTGTAATATCACAATTTCGGATCCAAGTAACATGTTCTCCTAGATGGTGGGTCACATGGCCTCAACCATGACTCCCTGTATGCCAGAAGCCTCCAACAAAAAGAAATGGTGTAAGGGTTGTGAAATAGGGAGACTATACCCTCATTTTAGAGTGGCGTAATGAATAAAATAAATAAATGAAAATAATAGAAGCATAATAAAAATATATATTATAATTAACACTAGAAAAATAACCCACTATAGAGGATAAAATAATGTTACAAATATAATAATAAGCTTCAGAAGCATGAATAACTGAGAAACTGAATAATAATATCAAAATACACATGATAGTGTCATATACAAAATGTCATGAAATTATGATTTAAACCAAAAGGTTAATAGGGGAAAGAATATACAAAATTTTATAATAAAATAAAAATAGAACAATTGGATGATCTACTGGAATCTAATTTATATGCTTGTTCCTATTCTCCCAGGCTCTTATTATAAGTAAATAATATCAAGAATTTGTATCAAGGCACTTTCCCTTATCAATGCATGAAGACACGTAATCTTCTCTGGTACCAATGACAGACCGAGTGGGGTGTCAGATAAAATCCAAGTAAGATACCACCAATAGGGTCTAGAATTAATCGACGTAATTTACATAGAAATAAAAGTGTTGAGGTATAATAGAATAATAATTAAGGTTGAATAAATAAGTACCAGCCTGCTCAGTTTCTTAATGTTCACTTGGATGCTCTTCCTACTTCAAATCATGATCATAATTAGTGTCTTGTAAGTAACTAGATATATAGTAATAAAATATATAGTATAGATATATACTTCATCCACTTATATATGTTAAGTAAATTCAGAGAAAATTATCCATATACCTAGAATAATAGATGCAGGATGGACTAGGGCATAACTCAATCATCCTTTACTAATCTAAATGGGAATAAAAGATCATGAACAAGGTGAAATACCTACATCTCATGATTAATGTGAAACTTCATGCTCACACATGGTATGGTGGGTCATTCTTCTTTTCAACACCCAAAGAAAGGGACATGGTGCTTCTTTCCCACCGTTCAAATAGTGTCAATGGTCTGAGACGCCGTTCTCAATAGCCAATGTAAGGGAGAGGGAAACATCATTCCCCAAAAGCCCAATTAACATAGTTCTACAACCAATATCAAAGGAATATTCATAATAATAATTATTATGATTCATCACCTCCCATACAATATATTAATCAAGCCCAAACATAACCAAGTTCAACAGAACTTATATTATCTAGCTCATTATTATAAATATACAGGTGTGGCCTTGAAACCATGTTCCATTTAATCTATTACAGCATATAAAACCATATTAATTATCATAAGTTCAATATATTCAATCCATTTAAATTTAAAAAGGAATGAAAATTCTATTTCAAGTTTAAATAGGCACTTAGAAGGTCCCATTCGCAATTAAGAAATTTTCTACAAGGGAAATTTCATTTAATAAGCCATGAAAATCACTCAGTAGGTAATCTGGATTATTATACATGTATATAGAAATGGAAAATTTCAATTTCAACCAATGTCAAATGAATAGAATGTGTTTCAAGCATTTAATGAATTAACTAAAAAGGGTAAATTCAAATTGCCACACCTAATGGATTTCCATTATCAAGTAGGGCATCCCCAAATTAAAAAACAATTTTCCTTAAGAGTTCAAGGTCATATGTATAAAAAATTAAATTCAAAGAACTCATTTTAAAGAAAATTATCTATAATGGTTTGCCTATGGTACAAGAGGGAAACTATGAAAAAACCTCACTATTAAAGAAAATTAATTAGACCACCAACCATAGGGATGTTGATGACTCATTTTCCAATAGAAGAGGTAGATTCAAAGTATATTAGATTAATTGGAATAAATTATCCAAAACCCATTAAATACGGGGAACGATATTTCACATAAATATCACAACCAATATGACGTTAAAATTAGAATAGACTGAAGAATATTAAATATCTTACTGAGAGATATCCAATGATTTTGATGAAAACTAATTTGGATTCTATATATATGAGATATTAGGATTCCTTTTTTAGGAAAAGGTAGATCCATGAGAGAAGAGAGAATGATCCATCTTGTAGAAAATTGAAGGAAGAAAGAAGAAAGTAAATTAAAGTTTTCATTATTGGTATTTTGGACATTTCACCCTAAAAAAGAGGTGCATGGTTGGACAAATCTTACACCAACCATGAAAATGGACTCTTTATAAGAGGTCTGTAATTGTGAACGAGTGTGTGTTTGGAGTCCTATGACTACAAAAAAAAATGTTTAACCCCCAACCCTCCTTATTCACACCCCACTTGGTTAGGATAGATTGTGAAGGATGGGTGAAACATTTTCTTCGAACAATGAATCCTAGTTTGTTTTCCAAATTCATTGGGCACCAGGATCTGAAAAAACCTCAAAACCCCTCATGACCTCTATGTCTCTATTTGGTAACATTAGAATGGTCGTATTAATAATTATAACATAAAAACAAGTGGTATATACCTGAATGAAATGATTGGTTGTCACAAACTCCATTATTTAAAGAAACTCAACCCTGAGAAGTCCTTTTAAGGGAAAAGATGTATAACCATAGAAAAATTCCAACCACTAAGCTCATATATTGACTTCCCACTCACAGGTCCCATCCTTCACTCGATTGTGCTTGTATAGAACCCATACCAAAGGAACCGACCTGCCTTAGAGTGTATCCATGTTATAGTCCATGATATGAACTCAATAGTCTTCAAAATAAGAATCTATATCCAAATAAACCATATAATGATGAAAGATGTGAGATGGATCTTGATAAAATTATTGATGTTAAGATACACTAATGAATTCCTTCATAAATAGGTATCTACTAAGGATCACTTTATGTTACACCGCCAGTATGATTCGCTCCACAACCTCAAAGTTTATAACATACTTATGTGAAAGAATACCCTTCCAAAAAATATGTTTATGGACCAAGATTGGTCAGACCCACAATAAAATACCATCTCTAACCTCCTACTCAAGAGGTTGTTGGTGTCTTTTTTCTTATGACTACTATCTGGAATGATCTATCATCACACACATTCTATATAACTAGACCTACTCTATTGTATCTTAAAGGAAACTTGGTCGAATAAAATCTACCTCCCCTACCTATAGTCAGCACAAACAAGAATATAAAGTCCCACCATATAAGGTTTCATATGTATCTATATTTATGTTAGCCTGGAATTTATTTTATATAGGAATACTCAAAACAGGGAATGTGTTTCTCCCAAGAACCCCAGAAAACAAGGACTCATTCATGACACAATTACTCTAAAACTTGATTCATTTGATTTGTTTTTTATCATAATGAGGGTGATAGGTTGTGATCAGAAGCACTAGTGTACCCATGTCCTTCTACAATCCTTACCTGAATCATGACATAAAGTGAGTATCACTATAAAAAACAATAGAATGAGGATCTCTAAGACGAATTAAGACATCCCTGACTTATATCCTTCATGTATTGTATAACATGAAGGTATCTCACATATATACAAAGTGTGAGACCTTTGTCAAATTATCTATTACAACAAAAAAACTATCATTTCAATGAGGTGATATGGGTAAACCAGTCAAAAAATTCATAGATACATCATCACATTTCGAATTGGGAGTGGATAAGGGATAAAACACCCTGAGAGTCGTTTATATTCCAACATCACCGACTAAAAGGTGAAATAATGAGTAACGAAAGAAATAGTATACCATTTAATAGTAGTCCATCATTATTGGGGGACATAAGACTTGAGACATATTGGTGAAACCAGGATAAATTGACCATGCTAAGGCATTATATTCTCGCATCATCTCCTATATATTGTCTGCTAGAATGCATACATAGACGTGGAATCATAAAGTACTATCTCTATCCACATTCCAATAAGAAGTTGCATCATCATCTGAGATTATCTCCCTCAGTACAAGAACTTTTGAATCAGATAGTTGGCTCAATATCACCCATTCTATAAGAGTACAAGTCACCGCTAAGGATGGGAGGATAATACCACCATGATATTCCTCAACCTCAATATGAATCTTCGAAAACAATACGATGAGTTTCCAATTTCCCATGGAAAACTGAATGGTCTACATGTGAGTATTCTAGCTTAGATCATTAGCTAAAAAAATTTCTTTACCAGGCATATAATCAAACTCAAAATCATAGGACTGTAGGTACTCAACCAGTCTGTGTTTCCTAATATTGAGATCACACTAAATAAAGATATACTTGAGGATATTTTGATTACTGAATAACACAATAATTTCTAAAATGTAAATAATTTCTCCAACAATGTAAACCATGAACTACAACAAATATCTTGAGGTCATGCACTGGGTAATTACACTCATGATAACTCAACCAACAAGACTCATAAATGATAGATTTCTCTTCCTATATCAGAACAACTCCATTTTAGATATCTGATGAGTCAAATTAAATAGTATTTCTCCTTCTTAGCTCCAGAATAATAAGCATATTCTTTGAATTCAATCTTCCCTTCAACTCATGAATCTATTCTTAACAATAACCTTACCATAAAAATTTCACACTCTTCTTTTTCATGCCCATAATCGATGCTATAATGAATTAGAAATCATGGTTAAAGCATTTGTAATACCCAGATACCCCATGAAACCAAAAATTTCAATATTTACGGCTTGGATATGTAGAGAGCATGAATAAAATAAGATATCATCCACAAAGACCATAAAAAAATAATTTATACATGGGTGGAAAACCTGATTCCTTAGATCAATAAAAATGGTTGGTGTGTTCATGAGACCGACCGACATGACCAGGTACATGTATAGACCATACATACTCCTGAAAGATGTCTGAGGTATGTCTGATGATCTGAAATGTACCTGGTGATAGACCTACCACAAATCTATCTTTGAAAGCACCCTAACTACTCATAGATGTTAAAAAAATTCATCTATTTGGGTAATTTGAAACCGGTTGTTGATCATAAGCAAGTTCAACAATCTTTAATCCAGAAAAATATTAAGGATACCATCCAACTTCTTGAAATAAAGGACATGTGAACCCCAAGGGGAAGTAATGTGGAATATAAATCATTTGGCCTACAGTTACCCCAACTATTTCACAAGTTCAAGAACCTCCATACTTTCTATCATGTAAGTAGGAATGGTCACTGGTGCTTCTCCCAGAACTAGCTCAATGGTGAACTCTACATATCTCATTGGATGTATCCCAGAAAAGTCACTAGGAAAAACATAACTGATACACTCCACTAAGGGAGGGAAAAATCTATTCATAACCCTTAATCATGTAAGAAGATACTTTTTATCAGATCTATCACACTACCTATCCATTTTTTCTCGGGTCCAACTCGAGTCGAATGAACATCCCAATCTCCATTATGATTGTTCTTACCACTCTCTATTGATTTAAACATGACCCTCTGATGATTATTGTCAATTTTGGATTGATATGAAACTAACCAGTCAATCCTTACAATTTCATCGAATACTCTTATATCAAGGATGAAAATATTCCATACAAATAGAAATCTACCTATATCAAGGGTACAACAAATTACATTGGTGTAATCTCTTTGAATAGATACTTAATGAGGTATATAGTGTCATCACACCAAAAAAGGTATTCAATATCAAGGCCCAAATTATTTATGCGTTCCTTTGATAAATAATAGTGAGATGTGCCTATACAAAATAAAGAATACACTAAAGTTGAGGATACTAGAATAGTACATCAAACTGTAGAAGGTACAACACTATGCTCCTCTAGAGTAGGCTGTACTGCATGTAACTGGCCGATATTGTGACCAAAGTAACTATTTGACTTTCTTATATGAGCCTTCTCAACTAATGTTGTGAATCATTAGTCTAAAAACCTCTAACTCTACCATAAAGTCATCCTAAATGGAAATTTTTTGTCCATATGTATTCTTGATAAGATACAAAAACCTCACTCCATGATTTGGAGTAGGTTTATATCCCCTCTCACTAAGCAGTGATGGAAAATTACTTCCTTCATACTAAATATGCCTCACTATTCAATAGCCTCTATATTCCACTAGATCCTATATGCAATGTTGATTAATATTTTATATCTTCCCACCCTAGATACATATAATAAAACTATTAGTATGAGAAGCCTAACTACTTCTACCTTCGTGAGTATCCTCAAACCGTTGCGTGTTCCCTGTTGAAGGAACACTAACAGATTTAGGTGCTAAACCACCCTAGTTTTCACCATTTTATTCCCTCGGATTATGTTCATTAATAATTAATTGGTTGAATATCTCTTATATGTTCATAAGTAGAAATAAATTAACATTTTAACAGATGGTGTATATTATCCCATCCTTGAATTTCCTAGAATTCATAAGATCATCACACTCTAAAGTAGGTGAAAACTGCTGCATCTCAGTAAAATGTGTAGAGTATTACATGGAAGGCATAGAAACCTACTATATTCTAAAGAATACTATCTCTATATCAACCCAAATAGTATGTAGAAATAAGTAATCAGAGGTGATAGTCTATAATATTCTCAAAACATATCTCTATACTGATCTACCTGGGTAATAATAATTCGAAATCTCTTGGTAGAATTACATATAATATTGGCATCATGTTTGACCCTCCACTATAGAGGCGTATTTAGATGATTAAATGAATAAATAATAGATTTTATCTAATACATAGTAGCTTTTGGTCCTCCATCCCCTGAGAAGGATGGACGTTGCTGCTACTGGAACTCCCTGAGTAAACTCTGTCATACTTGGGGTAGGCTGAGAAACACCATAAATAGTCTTTAAACATATGTAAAAATATGTCTCATAATATGGATAATGTGCCCATATCAGTAATATATAGAAGTTCCACAATTGGAACTTCAAGAGGGATCAATGTCAGCATAAGGAAAACCCTCTCAGGTTCATGTCATCACCACCTTTTAGGTGTATGACCAGAGGATTTTGTGGTGGTATGATAGTACAATTCCAAAAAAACACCACATAAAAGAACTTATCAAACAGAAAATTACACAAAGATAACAAATAAAGGAAGAATACTTTCTATATAAATGATCACACATCACTTCTGGCTCTAAAAGTTTGGTGTAAGTAGTATAAAAGACCATTACATGCCATAAGAAAGTATAAGACACACCAACTAGACCCAACTAATACCGTGTTCGAGTTTAGGTATATGTCACACGTATAATATAAAAATTTCTTTCAAAAATTGATATTCATTTTTAATTTATGCTCATGTATGCATTTAAATATTTTTAAATGGTTTAATTAGATGGATCACCATTTCAAATCCATAAGGCCATACTCCTCATGAACTGAAATATGGTTTCAACTTAATCCATACAATAACTGATTTTCAAGCCCCTACGACCAATGGTTCATGGATCAACATGAAAAAAATGGCTACATAAGGTGTATTATTTAATATATGCATAAAAAAATATAATGTTATGGAAGGATATTTAAGTGCCAATTGCTTTTTCCAATCCCCTACAAGATATTTAAACACATTTCTGTATAATAATCATGGCACCAATAGTATGCAATAGGAAAATTCATACTGAAAGTACATGTGAAATGGAAAAAATCAAGACAAATTAGTCTTATTGTGCCTATAAAGATCTATGTAATGAAACCCCATCATGTCATAGGTCCAAATAAAAAGATATCCAATTTTAATAGTCTAATAGAAATAACATCAAAATACATGTGTGTCACCCAATGGTGATGTCTTATCAATTATAACAGGAATAATATATAACTGAAATAACTCATCCCATGAAATTTGGGTTTTCATTATATATATGATAGTTATGCCCATGAAAAGGCTCATTACCAAATCCACTTAACTACTAGTATCTTCTATAATACCCCAAAAATTAGAAAAAGGGAAAAAGTTTCTCTTGTACCACTTTGTAGCATCCCAAACAGAGATCCCATTAAACCATACCCCGAGCTAGTGGGTCACATGGCCTCAAATGTGCCGCTCTATAATCCAGAGGCTACCGAATGGAAGAGAGATTTTAAAAGTGTTATACTTGGTAAACTATACCCAAATATCAGAGTGACATATGGGATATGACAAATAATTGACAATAGTGGAAACACAATATCAATAGACACTACAGTGATGATTGGACTATTAAATAACTGTAGTGGAAATAAAAACTTAATAGATATAATAATAAACCATAGATGTATGAATAAATAAGAAACTAAATAATAATATCAAAATCCACATGGCAGTTTCATATACATGATTTCATTTCATGATAATAAAAATAAAAAAGGGGAACATTGGGGAGGAATATATAACATGCTATACTAAAATACAAAAAGAACAAAAGAATGATCCTTTAGAATCTCAAGTATATTCTCGGTCCTATGGTCCCATGATCCAAATATAAGTAAATCACATCAAGAATCAATATCAGGGAACTTACCCTTATCTACACCTATATATAAACAATCTAATTGGGTTCCAAAGGAGGCCCAAGTAGGGTATGAGATAAAATCCCAATAGGCCACCACCAACGATGTCTAGAAGTAATCTATGCAGTTTATATAGATAAAATAGTGTACATATATAAACTAATAATAAATAATGATAGATAAATAAATACCATTTTGGACGAACAAGCATTCGATCTCATGAATTGTTTCAAGGGGATCACAATGGTGCTATCCGCTGGATGAGTTTTGGGATCGTGGTGTGGGCCCCACCCGGGCTTTTTATGGTGAATAGTACCTTTTTCACCGGTTGTCTGCTTCGGGTGATTAAATTGCCTATTGTAACGACCCAAAGTATTTCAAAGGAAAATTCCCTTCTTATATCTATGTCATAAAAACACAAAATAATGAACTACTAAGTGATAAGTGACCTTTAAATATAATTTTGTCACCCCTATGTTTGGAATTTTAAAAATCCGGCATACACGGTTGTGCTCAAGATAGTTTTTGGTGTCTAATGAAACAAAAATAATTTTTGGTGAATAGTAACCTACCCTTATGAATAGTAACCTACCCTTAGGAATAGTAATATGACCCTTATGAAATGTAAATAATAGTAACATTACCTATGAATAATAAAATAAAATTTAGACATCATAGAAAGTGATAATTTGACCTTAGTAAACATTTTTGGTATTTTATAAGTCATAAATAATTAATTATAATTAATTAATTAATTTAAAAGAATACTTATTTTCCTGAAATATATTCATAAATTATTGAATCAATAGTTTTTAGATAATTTTATAATACCCTAAGTAATTTTTGAAAGAATTGCAAAATCAGTTTTAATTTTAAAAGCTGTTTTTTAAGTAAATTATGATTTTAATTAAATATTAAATTAATAATATTTAGAAAATTATTTTTGAAAAATCGACTTCATTTTTGGATTCTACACGTCGAAAAATGGTTGGGGTAAATTTTTGGGAATTTTCTGAGATACTTGAATTTTTGATGAATAGTGGAATCCGATAATTCACAATAAAAGCTAAATAATGTATTAATTGAGTCATTGCTGATGTTCTGCTGATGTAAGCCCACTTGGTTCGGGATTACATTATAAAATTACTATTATTGGTCATCCAAGACTCACTATTCCTTGTCTTTGGTGGAATTAATAAACTAATCAATTTTATATTAAGAAAACCCCTCTCCCCTCCACTATAAAAGCCACCCTTCACTCCCTCTTTTCCTCACACCTCTCAAGCTCCAAGCCTTCTATAAATTCTGCCCAAACACCTTCCCTAGCTCATCCCCCACGTCCAAAATCTTCTGGTCTCATCAAAAGACCAATCCTAACTTCCTTAAGGAGGTTCTCAAGAGGAGGATTCTAAAGGTAATTTCTCTCCCTCTTCTCCTTTAATTTCCTTTCAAGTTCAAGTTCCTTTCTTGATCTCTCCCTACCTATCTTCATAAAAATTGTTTTGTAACTCCAGTATTATACATATACTGTAATTTTATGATTCTAATGGTATATTATATCACCCCACACCCTTTCCCTCTTCCTTTTATTTTATTAAAGAGAACGTTGTTCATGTGGTGATAATTTATCACCTTCAAAAACGAACTATTCTCTTCTTCCATTTCTACCTTCAAATCTGGTCATGAAACCATTTTTATGGTTGAACCAGAATATGTTATATGTATTATGTTCTATTTTAAGTTCTGTAAATAACCTATGTCCATACTACTAAGTGAAAAGTTAAAATGAGTTGGTTGTGATCCAAAAACCGCTCAAATTAGCCCAAATAATCTTCATTTAATTTTTTTATCTAATGATTCGTCCACTTGGATCTAATATAACTCATTATAAAATCATTAAAGCTTCTGTAATATCATTAATTACATGTAATATCAGTTCTGGATGTTTACCCATGATCTACCCAAGCATCAATTTAAGAATACAAGTGGACCGCTCAAGAAAACCATAAAAACGAACATCCCCGATCAATGTTTTTAAACTCTATAAGTCATCCAAAGGAACATAATATGAAATAATGAAACCAGAATGAACCCTAATAATGTATAAAAGGTTCTTTAATTTCTAATTAATGAATATAATGTCATTATACATGACATTAAAGAGAAGGAGGCATTCGAGTACAAGGTAAGGGGAAATCTCGAACCCAATTTTCTTCCTTCGGGTTCTCCCTCTTTCACTCCATTTTTGATATGGTTACTCCTCAAAGGTCTTCTGTTCATATTTTCCTTTACTTTTCTGGGATATACATGTTTGTAACTGGTTTTTATGTCCATCAAAATGTTTTCCAAAATAACTCTTCTTTCATGATCTCACCTTTTACCTCTCATTCAAGGTTGATGGTTCTTATATCAAGTATGGTGTTCCCTCTTTCTTTTGGGAACCCAAAGATTATGAATGTGTTATTATGAGATGAAACCCATTCCTTTCCATGGGTTATTTATGTAAATGTTTGATATGTGTTCTATCTGTCAAGCATGATAATGATAATGTTATGATGTGACGGGTGCGCCCGGAATTATATAGCGCAATATGAATGTTTAAATGTGACGGGTGCGCCCAAAATTATATAGCGCTTCAATGCATTGGGTAAAGTGATGAATCTCATGAGTAAATGTGAAATTATGCGTGAACATGATGCTAGATTTGTTCACAAGTATGTGTCGTAGTTAACCACTAAGACATGATGTTTCATTTTTATGCTTTTCCACATTTCAAGTTTATTGTTTATGCTCCTCTCATGTTCAAGATCTTCTTCCTATGTCATGATTATGATCACCCCATGATATATTGTTCTTATCTATCCTCTTACTGGGATTTTAGCTCACCCCTTTTGATGTATATCCTCAGGTGGCTACATGTACTAAGGAGAAGACAAGTGCTACTAAGAAGCTATAGAAGAAGAGATTAAATGAATTTTTATGCTTGATGTTGTACTTGTTATGTGTTGTCCTAGTTTCCCAAGACACTAAACCTCTGTATCCTCCATGTGTAATACTATTATGTTGTTTATCTTTGAAATGATGTAATAGTAATGTATGAAAATGCCGGGTCACTATAGTTGGTATCAAAGGAAAGGTTTAGTTAATTTGGGAATTAGGATTAGTGAACCCTAAAGAAAACCTCTAGCATGAGACTAAGTACAAATATGCACACAAGGATATTTACCTAGGGATTCCATATGTTATGTTTTTGGTATAATTGTTTAAAAGGATAAGTTATTCATGACTTGTTTACTTATGTTTTGTTCTAACCTTTTCTATTTTAGAAAATGGTGGGAACCAGGAGAAATCAGGCCAACAACTCTTGTGAAGGCCAATGCAACGATTGCCCGAACGACATCCCCAATGATTTTGGAGGTGGAGTTCAAAAATTCATGGCTATGCTTACCCAATTATCTCGGGTTATGAATAATAACCATAATAATGGGGAACTTCCTCCTTCACCAAAGAGGGAGTAGCTAGCTATCGAATGTTTTATGCGGCAACGACCACCAACGTTTTGTGGATCTTCTGATCCACTAGTTGTTTAACAGTGGGTTAACTCCATGGAGAAGATCTTTTCTGTTCTTCACTATTCCGAGACAGAGAAGGTGACTCTAGCCGTTTATCGTCTAGATGGAAAAGCTGATCAATGGTGGACTTTGATTAAGAACAACAAGCCAAGCGAAGAAATTGAAGAGATGGAATGGGAAGACTTTAAGATAATTTTTCTTAATAAGTACTTCCCATGAACTCTTCGCACGAAGATGGAGAGAGAACTCATAGAGCTCAAGCAAAAAGAAGGAGAATCTGTCACAACCTATGAAGCAAATTTCACAAGGCTCGCAAGGTATGATTTGGGTTTTGTTATCAACAATGATAGAAAAATTGATAAATTCTTTAGTGGATTAAAACCACATCTTCGAAAAGCTCTTGAAATTCGAGACTTTGAGAGTTATGAAGAAGTTGTTCGGTGTGCTCTCAAAGTGGAGATGGAGTTTGGTGAATGGTCACATGGCTATGGTGATAAGAAAAGAAAGATGGAATTTCAAGCTGGTGGATCTAGTGATAAAGATGGGAAGAAAACACAACGACCCACATGCCAAAAATGTGGGAATTTGCAAAATGGGAACTGCGTCAAAGGGACAGGGAAATGCTTCAAGTGTGGGAAAGAAGGACACCTAGCTCATGAGTGTCGAAGAGACATGAAAAGGAAGGATAATGTAGCCGATGAAAGGAGATAACCACTCGTGGTTCAATGCTACAACTGTAAGGAGATAGGGCACTATTCAAACCAGTGCACTAAACCTCGAGCTCTCGAGGGTAATCAGCGCCAACAACCACCAAAGCCAAAGGAACAACGGAAGGCTTATGCCATCACCACTGCGGAGGTGGAACATGATAATGAAGTCGTACAAGGTACACTTCCTATTCACTCAAGAATGGAAAATGTCTTATTTTATTCTAGTTCTACGCATTCCTTTATATCTTTCAAGTTTGCTAGAACTATAGAATCGAAGCCCTGAAACCTTGAAGTAGAGATATCTGTAAAAACACTAAGTAGTGCAATCATTGAAACCCAAGTGTTTGATTCTTCTCCTGTTGACGTATGTGGGAAGATTCTTCCGGCAAATCTCATAATACTTCCCTTGGTGGAATTCGACGCTATAATGGGAATGGATTGGCTCTCATTATATAGAGCACATATCAACTATCGAGAAAAGGAAATATATTTTCATATTCCGAACCATCCCATGCTCCTCTACAAATGCAAGGAAGATCATGAATATCCTTTGAAAAATCCTTCAATGGTGTGGGTGATGATTCCCTATGAAGAAGCATACCTCGCCCAAATGTTTGAGTCAAAGGAAAGTTCCAACCTTGAGGAAATGCCCATCATAAGGGAATACGACGATGTATTTCCCGAAGAGTTACCCGGAATTCCCCCGGATCGTGAGGTAGAGTTCTCAATTGAACTCATACCCGGAGCTACTTCTATCTCAAAGTGCCCCTATAGGATGGATCCTATCGAACTGGAGGAGTTAAAGAAGCAGGTGCAAGAGCATCTGGACAAAGGGTTCATACGCCCTAGTGCATCACCTTGGGGTGCACCAGTGCTCTTTGTAAAGAAGAAGGATGGTACCATGCGACTATGTATCTATTATCGTGAACTCAACAAGATCACCATAAAGAACAAGTATCCTCTCCGAAGGATTGATGACTTGTTCGATCAGTTAAGAGGAGCTCAATACTTCTCAAAGGTGGATCTTCGTTCTGGATATCATCAAGTAAAGGTGAAGAAGGAAGATATTCAAAAGACTGTAATCCGTACAAGGTATGGGAACTATGAGTTTTTGGTGATGCCCTTCGGACTTACTAATGCCCCTGAAATCTTCATGGATTTGATGACTAGAGTCTTTAGACATTACCTCAAAAAATTTGTGGTAGTATTTATTGATGATATTCTCATTTACTCCAAGAGTAAGGAGGAACATGAAGAACATCTAAGACTTGTGTTGGCCACATTGAGAAAGGAGAAGTTGTACGCCAAGTTCAGAAAGTGTGACTTTTGGATGAATCAAGTCACGTTCTTGGGACATGTGGTCACAAGCGAGGGAATTTCTATGGACCCTTCAAAGAAAAAGGCGATTGAGGAATGGCCCAGGCCCTCTAGTGTCACAGAAATCCGTATTTTTCTTGGATTAGCTGGGTACTATCGACGTTTTTTGAGAAAATTCTCACGATTGTCAAGCCCGCTAACTAAGTTAACAAGGAAAGGGGTAAAGTATGTCTGGATGGATGAATGTGAGGGAATCTTCAAGGAGCTAAAGAGAAGGCTAATCACTGCACCTATACTCACACTACCGAAAAGTGGAGAAAGTTTTGTGATATACAATGATGCTTCAAAGAAAGGCTTGGGTTGTGTACTCATGAAAAATGATAATGTGATAGCCTACGCCTCACGACAGTTGAAGATCCATGAGCAGAACTACCCGACGCATGATCTAGAGCTGGAAGCCTTGATTTTTGCCTTGAAAATCTGGCGGCACTACCTTTATGGTGAGAAGTGTGACATATACACCGACCACAAGAGCCTAAAGTATATATTCACACAAAAGGAGCTCAACATGCGTCAAAGGAGATGGTTAGAGATAATCAAGGATTATGCTTGCTCTATTCACTATCATCCTGGAAAGGCGAACAAGGTAGCTGATGCTCTAAGCAGGAAAGAACCTGCTACTCTATCCATGTTGAGGATTGAGAAAGACCCTATCTTCTTGGATATGCAAAGGATGGATTTGGGAATCGTAAGGGCAGGGGATACATCCTACCTTGCCCAAATGATTGCGCAACCATCCATCCAATAGAAGATTAAGGAAGCACAAAGGGATGATGTGGAGATACAAAAGAGGGTGAATGCAGTAAAGGAAGGGAAGCTGTAAGAGTTCCATATCGACGATGATGGTGTGATTCGGTTTGGAACGCGGCTTTGTGTGCCTTCATCACCCGGAATAAAGAAGGAGCTATTGGATAATGCACATAGCTCAACTTTCTCTATTCATCCTGGAAGTACCAAGATGTATCGTGATCTCCGAGAACACTTCTGGTGGGATAACATGAAGAAGGAGATTGTGGAATATATATCAAGGTGCTTGGTATGTCAGCAAGTTAAAGCTGAGCGGCAAAAGTCCAAAGGTATGATGCAGCCATTGCCTATACCCATGTGGAAATGGGAAAATGTTACTATGGACTTTGTCATGGGTCTCCCGAAAATTTCAAGAGGAAATAATGCGATATGGGTTGTGGTTGACCGACTCACCAAGACTGCCCATTTTATCACTATTCGGGAAGACCTCTCACTTGAACAACTTGCGAGGATATATGTGAAGGAAGTAGTGAGATTGCACGGTGTTCCGCTCTCGATTGTCTCTGACCGTGATCCAAGGTTCACTTATAAATTCTGGAGGAGCCTTCAACATGCTTTGAGTACTGAATTAAATTTCAGCACGGCCTATCACCCCCAAACTGATGGCCAGTATGAAAGTACTATTCAGACACTTGAAGATATGCTAAGATCCTGCTCTCTTGAATTCAAAGGTGCTTGGGATCAGCATCTCCCATTGGTTGAGTTCTCATACAAAAATAGCTTCTACTCGAGTATTCATATGGCTCCGTATGAAGCTCTTTATGGGAAGCGATGTATAACTCCAACCTGTTGGGATGAAGTTGGAGAACGAAAGCTACTTGGTACCGATCTTGTTCAAGAGATGACAGAGAAGGTTCAAGTCATCCAGAAACACATCAAAGATGCTCAAAGTCAGCAAAAGAGCTATGCTGACAATCGTCGAAGGGAATTGGAGTTCGACGTTGGAGATAAAGTCTTCCTTCGAATATCTCCATGGAAGAGAGTCATGTGATTCGGGAAGAAAGGGAAGCTAAGCCCAAGGTACATTGGCCCCTTTGAGATCCTTGATCATATAGGATCTGTGGCCTATCGTCTGGCACTTCCACCGAATATGGCTCAAGTTCACGATGTGTTTCACGTATCACTACTGAGGAAGTACATTCCAGACCCCTCCCATGTACTAAACTCAGAGGTGGTATAGTTGGAAGATGATCTCTCATATGAGGAGCAGCCGGTAAAAATTCTAGACCGAAGTGATAAGGTTCTACGCAACAAGACAACCCACCTTGTCAAAGTGTTGTGGAGGAACCAAAAGTTTGAGGAAGAAACTTGGGAACCGGAAGAGGCAATGAAGGAGAAGTACCCTCACCTGTTTGAGTAAAGTGAAATTTCGGGGACGAAATTTCTTAAGGGGGAAGAATGTAACGACCCAAAGTATTTCAATGGAAAATTCCCTTCTTATATCTATGTCATAAAAACACAAAATAATGAACTAATAAGTGATAAGTGACCTTTAAACATAATTTTGTCACCCCTATGTTTGGAATTTTAAAAATCTGGCATACACGGTTGTGCTCAAGATAGTTTTTGGTGTCTAATGAAAAAAAATAATTTTTGGTGAATAGTAACCTATCCTTATGAATAGTAACCTACCCTTATGAATAGTAATATGATCCTTATGAATAGTAAATAAAAGTAACATTACCTATGAATAATAAAATAAAATTTAGACATCATAGAAAGTGATAATTTGACCTTAGTAAACATTTTTGGTATTTTATAAGTCATAAATAATTAATTATAATTAATTAATTAATTTAAAAGAATACTTATTTTCCTGAAATATATTCATAAATTATTGAATCAATAGTTTTTAGATAATATTATAAGACCCTAAGTAATTTTTGAAAGAATTACAAAATCAGTTTTAATTTTAAAAGCTGTTTTTTAATTAAATTATGATTTTAATTAAATATTAAATTAATAATATTTAGAAAATTATTTTTGAAAAATGGACTTCATTTTTGGATTCTACACGTCAAAGAATGGTTGGTGTAAATTTTTGGGAATTTTCTGAGATACTTGAATTTTTGATGAATAGTGGAATATGATAATTCACAATAAAAGCTAAATAATGTATTAATTGAGTCATTGCTGATGTTCTGCTGATGTAAGTCCACTTGGTTCGGGATTAAATTATAATATTACTATTATTGGTCATTCAAGACTCACCATTCCTTGTCTTTGGTGGAATTAATAAACTAATAAAGTTTATATTAAAGAAACCCATCTCCCCTCCACTATAAAAGCCACCCTTCACTCCCTCTTTTCCTCACACCTCTCAAGCTCCAAGCCTTCTCTAAATTCTGCCCAAACACCTTCTATAGCTCATCCCCCACGTCCAAAATCTGCTGGTCTCATCAAAAGACCAATCCTAACTTCCTTAAGGAGGTTCTCAAGAGGAGGATTCTAAAGGTAATTTCTCTCCCTCTTCTCCTTTAATTTCCTTTCAAGTTCAAGTTCCTTTCTTGATCTCTCCCTACCTATCTTCATCAAAATTGTTTTGTAACTCCAGTATTATACATATACTGTAATTTTATGATTATAATGGTATATTATATCACCCCACACCCTTTCCCTCTTCCTTTTATTTTATTAAAGAGAACGTTGTTCATGTGGTGATAATTTATCACCTTCAAAAACGACATATTCTCTTCTTCCATTTCTACCTTCAAATATGGTCATGAAACCATTTTTATGGTTGAACCAGAATATGTTATATGTATTATGTTCTATTTTAAGTTCTGGAAATAACCTATGGCCATACTACTAAGTGAAAAGTTAAAATGAGTTGGTTGTGATCCAAAAACCGCTCAAATTAGCCCAAATAATCTTCATTTAATTTTTTTATCTAATGATTCGTCCAATTGGATATAATATAAATCATTATAAAATCATTCAAGATTATGTAATATCATTAATTAATGTAATATTAGTTCTGGATGTTTACTCATGATCTACCCAAACATCAATTTAAGAATACAAGTGGACCGCTCAAGAAAACCATAAAAACGAACATCCCCGATCAATGTTTTTAAACTCTATAAGTCATCCAAAGGAACATAATATGAAATAATGAAACCAGAATGAACCCTATTAATGTATAAAAGGTTTTTTAATTTCTAATTAATGAGTATAATGTCATTATACGGGACATTAAATAGAAGGAGGCATTCGAGTACAAGGTAAAGGGATATCTCGAACCCAATTTTCTTCCTTCGGGTTCTCCCTCTTTCACTCCATTTTTGATATGGTTACTCCTCAAAGGTATTTTGTTCATCTTTTCCTTTACTTTTCTGGGATATACATGTTTGTAACTGGTTTTTATGTCCATCAAAATGTTTTCCAAAAGAACTCTTCTTTCATGATCTCACCTTTTACCTCTCATTCAAGGTTGATGGTTCTTATATCAAGTATGTTGTTCCCTCTTTCTTTTGGGAACCCAAAGCTTATGAATGTGTAATTATGAGATGAAACCCATTCCTTTCCATGGGTTATTTATGTACATGTTTGATATGTGTTCTATGTGGCAAGCATGATAATGATAATGTTATGATGTGACGGGTGCACCCGGAATTATATAGCGCAATATGAATGTTTAAATGTGACGGGTGCGCCCGAAATTATATAGCGCTCCAATGCATTGGGTAAAGTGATGAATCTCATGAGTAAATGTGAAATGATGCATGAACATGATGCTAGCTTTGTTCACAAGTATGTGTGTTAGTTAACCACTAAGACATGATGTTTCATTTTTATGCTTTCCCACATTTCAAGTTTATTGTTTATGCTCCTCTCATGTTCAAGATCATCTTCCTATGTCATGATTATGCTCACCCCATGCTATATTGTTCTTATCTATCCTCTTACTGGGCTTTTAGCTCACCCCTTTTGATGTATATCCTCAGGTGGCTACATGTACTAAGGATAGGACAAGTGCTACTAAGAAGCTATAGAAGAAGAGATTAAATGAATTTTTATGATTGATGTTGTACTTGTTATGTGTTGTCCTAGTTTGCCCAAGACACTAAACCTCTAGATCCTCCATGTGTAGTACTATTATGTTGTTTATCATTGAAATGATGTAATAGTAATGTATGAAAATTCCGGGTCGCTATACTATCCTGCATGTTTTTCTGCGTAGAATGCGGTGGTGACCTCGGTTCGGGCTTAAGAGGTGCGCGGTGAGGCGATGTTGTTGGTCGCTTGGGTTCGTGACGTCTGAACTAACAGTTGTTGAGTGTACTCCCTTGGTGTGTTCCTATGAGGGTTTATATGTCATTACAATCCTATTATAGGTTTGTGATTCCCTCGATAGGATGTTTTCTTGATATACTTGTGGCATCCCTCTGATGGGTCCAGAGTGGGACCCTCTAGCTTTGCTTCCCTAGATTGAGTTCTTGGTATCATTGTGAATGCTTATACAAGGGAGGCGATCCCCTATCTGGTTGGTCAACTCCATAGGGTTTGTGGCATCATCGGGAATATGAACCCCTACATGGAGGGTCGTTTAGTAGGGTTGTGGTATCGTTGGTTATACGATCTACTACTCAGTGTGTGTCTTCAGTAGGGTTGCAGAATCATTGGTTATACGACACCCTAATCAGCATGTGGTTTTGGTAGGGTTGGTGCATTGTCAGTTCGATCCCCTACATTGCGAGTTATACCAGATAGGGTTCTAGTATCATCGTGACCACCTTTACATGGGCGACGATCCTCTATTTGAGTGATGTGATCTGTGGAGCACTAGGTCGGGTTGTTGTATCCCCCAGTGCTTTTTGGGAGTGATCCTCAATCTGTGAGATCTTCGAGATACTGAAGTTGGTTCTTGTATCCCTTATCAGACCCTAGGAGTGATCCCCTATCTAAGAAGTTTGGTGTTTCCCCTGTTTCAGTGTGGTGTTCTTAGTGATGATGTCCAATGTTTGTTTTCTCCCAGTTGGGCCATCTGGGATGGTGGTGTGAGGACCGATAGAGTGTATCTCTCAGACGCGTATCATATGGGATGATAGATCTCATAAAGTGTGTTCTCCTGGTTTGTGTAAGCCATAGAGATTTGAGGATAACATGTCACTGGTTATGAGGTCGGAACCTCATGAGGCTTGGTGCGTGGAATGAGTATATCTGGTTGCCCATGGTATATGTATGGGCAGATACCTAAGTGGATTTTCATGGTGTATGTATCGGAATACACCTGAGAAGAGAAGACTAGTCGTTTTTAGTCGAGGACGGTCTTGAGATGGAGTTTCACTCTCATTTGGGTTCCTTCTAACTGGGATGATCTTACTATTTCCTTTCAGTTTCTCCCTTTTATTTTGGGGTTTTGGGGTGCCTACTGAGTATCTTTATACTCACCCCTGCACAGGATTTTCCAACACATGTCTGTGTCTTGTACAGACCACAGGCCTTTCAACAGAGTCCCAGGAGGACCCGGAGCAGGCAGATATTAGGGAGCGAGACAGACCGGGGTGTTTACCGGAGCTGTGCAAGGAGCTTATCGGCGGGTGTATTTGGCAGTTTTTCCCTCTTTCTGAGTAGGTTGTATGCTTTTGTAGTTTTCTTTTGGTGGGCCTTGCTTTTCCCTTTTGTACTTTTGTTGTAATCTGTTTGTTGGGTAGATGTATGCATGCATTTCTTTTCAGTTTATATATATATATATATAGATATTTGCACTGTTGCATGGAGGTGTATGTGGGTGTGGGTGTGTACAGGTACCTTAGGCTAATGCCTCCCATGTGTGTGATAGCCTACTCGGCACTAGTCACCAGCCCCTGGCCTATCAGAGGCGGTCTTGGGGAGCCACAGCTCAGGCCCCGTTGGGTCGGGCGGGATAGAGTGGTATCAAAGGAGGTTCTACCTTTCGGATCTCTTAGTATAAGTGTTCTAGCTGTGAGTTTGGTTTGGGTTGCATCACAGTAGTGTTAGGACATGTTGAGTTTGACTTTCGGGTCAGGGACCCCAGTGTTGGTGTGGTGGACATTGTATCCATTCCCCAGGACTCAGATAACCTACCTTTCGACTCGGGACATTAGGACACTAGTCGTAGGGACATAATGGTACATGAATCATATAGGACTAAGTTTTGGGTTTCCCTTGTTATTCTTAAGTCATCTCCCTAGATATACTATTTGACCATGGTTCATCTTGATTTTATTTTAGGATGTCTCCATGATGAAAACCAACGATGGTTCCGTAGTGGGATTGTGGTGATGATCTGCCCCGTGTAGAGGCTATAGACCAGGGCACAGGTTCTATGGCCGGACATCTAGGTTGTCTGCTAGTTGAGCCACCACCTATAGGGAAAATGGTTATTCCGGCATTGAAAGATGAGGATGCAAGAAGTCTTAGTTCACTACACGAGTTCCAAATCCAGTGACCTCTACGGTTCTAGGGTGATCGAAAACCCCAGGAAGCTGATGACTGGCTCGAAGTAGTCACCCGAGTTTTCCACCTTGTGAGGACACCTCTAGATCATATGGTGGTCCAAGAGGTGAGCCTACTGCATGGTTTGATAGGGTGATAGTGGAGTTTAGTGACACAGTCCCATGACGAGGAGACTCTCACAAGGGCAGAGTTTGAGAGGCTCTTCATAGAAGAGTTCTATCCGGTGACGCTAAGGTTAGTGTGGATACAGAAGCTTCTACAACTTAGGCCGGAGGGCATGACTGTGTCTGAGTACTCAGAGAGGTTTATAGACATTTCGCACTACTCCCTAGATATGGTTCAAGACCCATTATTTGGGGCTCAGACCTTAGAGTAGGGCCTACATAGAGACATCTGGGAAGGTGTGGTTTCCTTGTGTCTGGCCACCTATGCTGGAGTACTAGAGCGAGCCTTGGTGGTGGAGAGCTTTCTGGCTGAGTAGATTCAGCCCATCAGTGCAGAGCACATAGCATCTAAGACCTCAGAAGGTGGTAGTAGATGGTAGGAGCATGGGTCTGGATGTGCCAGACATTTTATGAGGTGACCTGGGAAGGAAGATCTGAGGATCAGAGCTCTCAAGGCTCTCAGGCCAGTTTTGGTTAGCCACCGGAGAGGCGAGGTTGCACTTGCGATGGTCGGGGAAATCATTCTAGGGATTTTCCATCATGTTATGTAGATGAGAGGGATCTGGTTGATAGTTTGACTTGTCATTGACAACGTCTTGATTATTTAGGTCCGTAGGGTGGAAGACGTGTGGACAGAGCTGGTGCAGCAGCAAGAGGTGGTAGGAGGTATTATATGCCACCACCACCACCCCCAGGTGGTCCACACAGAGCTTAGGGAGTTGGAGGGTGAGGGAAAGGATAGTTTGATGCCCTAGAGGTTGTCCAACAAAGGCTCCATAGGGGGATGGAGGTACGCTCTGTGTCCTTTCTACTTCTGTAGTAGTTTTTATAGACACTGTTTAGCGGTACACTTTCCTTTCGATTGCTTGATCGAGGTTTGTTCATGGCATTGGTAATACCCTACATGGGTGTTGTTCGATGTTCAATGAATGAATGGGGAAGAGAGATATTTCCCCCAACAAGATGCATTTTTGTGACACAATTAAAATCATGCAGGTGAGTCAGTGCCGCTGAAATCGGATAGTGATGAGGTGTGGTGGACGAGTGCCTCTAACTGATGTGTTCGGGCAGGGGTGTGTGTTGGATTACTCACTGGCGTGGGAGACCTAGTTGACAGTTCAGTTGTTCTCCTTATGGTTATAGATTTTCGGGGACTAAAATTTATAAGGTGGGGAGGATTTAGCGACTTAGGTTTTGTCACTTTCAGACATTAAAATATTCTTATGAATATTTCTAGAGCTAGGTGTGAAGATGGCATGCGATTACAAGGCCCAATGTGCCTAGAATTAATTTTATATAAATATTAATTATTTTTATACTATGCATGTGGAGGGGTTGTGTTTTCTCCTAAAAGGTAGCTCAGATCAAGGTGGGTACCACGCCTTGATCCTAAAACTCATCAAGCGAACTGCACCCTAGCAATCCCCTTTAAAAAACACACAAGATCGACTACTCGTTCGTCCAAAACAGACACCCGAAGAAAAAGTCATGTTTCTCCGTAAACACCCAAATGAAGGCTCATGGGCCCCAAATCTTGATCTCTATCCTTGCACCCAAAAAATATCCCAAAAGGTCTGTCTTACTATCAAGATCACAACGTCACTGACAGAACGCCAATCAGACGCTCTGTGTCGAAGTTATGGCGGGTTGAAGTTGAAAATAATAAAATATTATTATTATTTCCAACATTTCATAGCCCAAGGCCAAAAAACCAAGTAATAAAATTTCTGACATAGACTCAAGGGGTCGGTCGCGTCATGAGGATTTCATCTCCGCAAATGGCTCACAAATCAGACTTACGGTTTACCAGTTACGGGGGTTTAAAGAACCCCCGAAAAAATCTGGTCGGACCACCGCAGGGTCGCTGGAAATTGTTGTCACAGCCTGACCGGACCGCCACCGCCTACCTGAATCCATTCTTCCACCACCTCCCCCACCAAAAACCGCCATTGCCGTCACTAGAAACTGGATTGTCCGCCAGAAAACTTCTGGGAGCCACCAGGAACACCCCGGTGCTCCAAATTTAGATCTAAAACATGTTTCTGAAAGCTCGAGACCCGAACTACACAACCATTATGATGATTTGAAGAAAAAAAAATTCATAAATTGGATCTAGGATTCTAAAACTCAAATGGCCTACCTCGCGGAAAAAACGTTGATGATTCTAGGCCAGATATGCGCTCTGAAGCTGCTACTGCACCATCCGAGAGCGATCGTCGTCAAGATCTGAGCTCAACGACACCTTGTTCTTCAATTTACGCCAATTTGTTGTCGAAGGAGGGAGGAGGGGGCTACTGCACATACAAGGGGAGAGAATATTAGATATTTTTTTTTTGTTTTTTTAACAAATATCATCTCAACTTCCTTGCCTGACACGCCCCCAGCCCGACACCCAACGCCGATAATGATTATGTCACACATAGGGTAAACATGACGTTCTGAACTCAACCGCGGTCTCATAATTTTGATACGAGACTCTGTTTATATGTTATTCAAGTCAACGCTCATAAATAAACTTTTCCATTTATTTACGAAAATGCCCATACTGGTTTTTTCCACAATAGGCCCGCACCTGCAATGTTTACACCCCGCTTAGGGTGAACGACATGCTCCGGACACAACTGTGCCCTCAGATTTTTGATATGAGCAACCTTTTAGGAGAAAACACAACCCCACCATGTGAATAGTATAAAAATAATTAATATTTTTATAAAATTAATTCTGGGCACACCGGGACACGGAATCGACCATCGTCTTCGTGCCTAGCTCTAGAAATATTCATAGGAATATTTGAAAGTCTTAGAGGGCCATAACACGAGTCGCGACATCCTCCCCACCATAGAAATTTTTGTCCCTGAAAAGCCATAATAAAAAGGAAAACAACTGAACTCTCAACTAGGTCTCCCATGCCAGGGAGTTCTCCAACACACACCCCTTCCTGAATGCATTAGTTAGAGGGACTCATCCACCACACCTCAACACTATATGCTTTGGGTGGCACTGACTCACCTACACAGTTTTAATGGTGTCACAAAAACGCATCTTGGTGGGGGAAAGATCCCTCTTCCTCATTCATTCATAGAACATTGAACAACACCCACACATGGACTTACCAACACCCTGAACAAACCATGAGAAAGCAATGAAATGGAAAGAGTACTGCTAAATATTGTCTATCAAAACTACTATAGAAGTAGAAAGGACACAGAGTGTACCACCTTCCACCCACAGAGCCTCTTGTTCAACAAACTCTAAGGCCTGCATCTATCCTCTCCCTCTCCCACCAGCTCCTTGAGCTCAGCGTGGACCACCTGGGGGTGGTGGTGGTGGCATCTGATACCGCCTACCACCTCCTGCTGATGCACTAGATCCGTCGCCACTTCCGCTACCCTACGGACCTCCATTCTCAAGACATTGTCACTGCCAAGGCGGCCTATAAACTGGCTCCATCTCATCTAAATTACGTGAAGGACACTCCCAAGAAATATGTCCCCAACTGTCACAAGTGTTACACTGCCACTCCTGTGGCTGGCCAAAATTGGCATGAGAGCCCTAAGATCCCTGAGCCTCAGATCATCCATCCTGGGGTCGTCTCCCAAAACGTTGGCCACAACCAGAACTATGCGCCTGCCATCGATTACCAGCTGCTGATGTCTCAGCTTCAACATGCAAATCACTGATGGGCTGAATCTGCTCATCCAGAAAGCTCTCCACCACTAATCCTTGTACCAACACTCCATCATCGGTGGGTGGGTACAAAGAAACCGCACCTGCTCGGATGTCTCTGTGTAGGCCATAATCGAAGGTCTGAGCCCTAAAGAATAGGTCTCGAACCATATCTAGGTAGTAGCATGAAAGGTATTTAAACCTCTCTATGTACTCTGACATAGTCATGCCCAGATATTTGTGTCTTGTGCAGACCATAGGCCTTTCGACAGAGTCCCAGGAGGACCCGAGAGAAGGAAGAACTTTTTAAGCTAGACTTACCAGGGTTTTTACTAGAGTTGTGCCAAGTATATTACCAGTGGGTACTTTTGACAGTGATTCCCTCCAACTAAGAAGGTTGGACACTTTTGTAGTTTACTATTGGTGGACCCTATATTTTCCCTTTTTTACTTTTCATGTACTCTGGTTGTGGGTTAGATGTATGGATGCATTTCTTTTCATTTTTTATATCTATATATGCACTGTTGCATGGAGTTTTACATGGGTGCATGTGTATAGGTACCTTAGGCTAATGCATCTCATGTGTGTGATATCTTACTTGGTACAAGTCACCAACCCCTGACCTTATTTTAAACTTTGACCCACCAAAACTTTTACACGGAGCGTCTGATTGACGTGTTGTCAGTGATGTTGTGATCTTGATAGTAAGGAAAACATTTCAGGATACTTTCTAGGGTCTGGGATGGAGATAAAAATGTGGGGCCCATGAGGCTTCTTTTGGGTGTTTATAGAGAAATGCGACTTTTTCACCGGGTGTCCGTTTTGGACGAACAAGTAGTCGAACTCATGCGTTTTTCTGAGGGGTTCGCAATGGTCCAGTTCACTTGATGAGTTTTAGGATCGAGGCATGAGATCCACCCCGGCATTATAACGCCCTGACCCTAGATTCCCAGAGTTGGTGAATTATTTTAATACATTGGCATGATTACAAGGAATCAATTCTTGAAAGACAGATCATTTTAGTAGTCTTGGAAAATAGATTACATAAATGAATATTACATTAAACTTTCTAACATAAAAAAAATAATCCTTTGAGAACGCCATTATTCTCTTATCTGAACCCTGCATCTCAAATAAAAAACACTTCTTGGGATCCTAGGAAAATAAAACATAATAAAGGGGTGAGCTCAGATGCTCAGTAAGGGTAAATAATTTAGCAGAAGATAATATAAAAAATATGCAAGGTGAATAATTGAAAACATATGCCTTTATAAATAAAAAACTTGAACACTTTATGGAAGAAATATGAGATGATTAAATAATTCCATAATAAAACATATTCAGGGGTATTCTACTAGCCTAATTACCACATGAAAATGAGAGAATGTATAATTCCATTCATTCTGAAGCATTTTTTCAAGACCTCGTCCAAGATGTCTAAAAATGATTAAGGCCTCGGCCAAAACCATATATCAAATTGGGAAAGGCCTCAACCAATTCCACATCTAATTATATCATGAGACCTAATGAAGCATCGAAGAGCTATAGTGGGATCCACCCGTCACTTACTAAGTCCAATACATTCCTCATATGAAAAGGTTGAAACATATCATAAACATTTGTATTAAAACTAGAATACTAAATATCAATATTTTATCCATAAACCATGAATGGTATAAAAATAACACACACACTATCAAACATATCAAAAAACCTTCAATACAATATGGAATATTTGTATCATAATAAATCAATTTCAAAGAAGTGTAAAATCCATCAAAGGATGTTGACATAGATGAAAATGACCTTTAAAATTCTTTGAGATAAATACCCCTTTTTCATGAAATCGGTTGTAAGTCTCATAATTTATAAAGGAAGTCATTACAAAGAGATTTTTGAATCAAAGTGTCCCATAACACTTTAAAACTTTTGAAAAGAATTATCATTTCAAACCATTCATGTCTATAATAATAAATCCTTAAAATCGTTTTGAAAATATGGACATTAATTAAAAGGGTTTAAAAAGATAAATCATTAAAAAATTTAAAATGATGATCTAGTAAAATAGACCCTCACATAAAACCATAAAAGATTTCATTTGAATTTTTTTTATGAAATATGGGTATCTATGATAATTATGTCCCATAAAATACTTATACATGAACAATCTTGGATAATAATGAGATTGAGGAAATAACCCTTACCTTGCACTTTCCTTTGGTCGAGGGTATGTTTAAACTCCTGTATAATGACCATAGTATGTTATTAAATTATAATAGAACCATATTCATATTTATTACATCATACATGATTCATTTATAACTTTATACTACCCATTTAATAATGATTTCCATGTTAAATTAACATTTTCTTTAATAATCGCTTTCTTTATCGTATGTGTTTTAACTTGTTATTCTTGATCGTATGATTTAGATTATGGTTTAAATGAATCTAGAATATAATCCATGATTTATATATCATATATATTTAGAATATAAATATTTATAATAGATTTATATATGAAATTTAAGGAACCATTTATGGAGATGGTAGGCCGTACGTATGCATAAATGTTTTTCCATTTTCACATCGTATTGAACGGAAGTAAGTTAATAAGATTTATGTAAGTACATACATACATAAATGCATACATACATATATGTATATCCATTAGAATTATTATGTCATATATTACATACTTTTTAATAATATATATTTTTACAATCATCGATGAATGGTGAACATGGAAATGACTCTCATCGCGTTGTGGAGACGGTAATCCGTACGTACGTACGTGCGAAAATATCATTATTTTGATTTAAAATACTACGTAAATAGATGTTATATCGTAAATACAGAATCATTAACATTTTATATTTATTATTTACATCAATTATACATCATTATTATACCCATGTAAATAATAATGTATTGCATAACAAGTACACCATGACGTGGAGACGGTAAGCCGTACGTACACACGTATGGTGACATGTCATTCATCGGATGGATAAAATAATGAATATGGTTGTACCATATTTATAATAACATCATGGTATATATAATATACTGTATTTATTGTTTTATAATGGAAAAAACAAAGAAAGAGGAAGTGGAACAAGAAAAGAACTTGAAAGAGGTGATGAAATATTTACCTCTTCTTCGGGTTATTCCTTTTGATTTGATCAAAAGGTCTCTTTAGGTTGTCTTTATGATAAAACCAAGGACTCTAGAATCAATTGAAGGATTTTGGGAGGATATTTGAGTAGGTTTTGGCCGAGAAAAATGGATTTGGAGGTGTGATTTTGATATAAGGGTAAGTTCCCTTTTATAAGAGGGGTGAGGGTCACTTTAGGAAAAGATTAAAGTATTAATTTATTATACAATCATATTCAGTTTATAATATTTAAAAATGAATTTATTTAAAGACTTAGGTGGTTATGGGTCTAAATAATTTCAATAAATAGGTTTTAGAAAAGTTTATCTTACCATTTTAGCCTTATCTTTTAGATTTAACTCTTAGTTAAATAGTTTAACTTTTACCGTGTCTTCTTGTATTCTTACTTTATATGGTTAATAAACTTACTCTAAACTTCCAAAAGAACCTAAAGTGGCTCATTAATTACATATATAATATTATTTAAGATATTTTTCTGAGCCTTATATTCTTAGGAATATTATATCAACGAATAATATAGTATTTGTTTTAAATATTAATTTATGTCTATTTTGACTCTATTTGGTATTTTGTTTTTGTGAAAGTCATCAAAACTTGATTACTTCGAAAAAGATACATTAAATCATCCCTAACATTCATACTCACCTAGAAAATTTGTGTATGTCATAAAAAACTTTGAAATTATATTTATTTTAGTATTTAGAATACCATTTATTTGATTCTTTCATTAATAAGGTAATTATTGCATCATCATTTTGTCATAAATAAATTTAATTATATAATGTCTAAAAATTATAAATAAAATACCATGATGTAGGAAATATTATTATATTTCTAATGAATATTTATAGTTGAATTTAGATTATGTAAAACTCTACATTAAAAATGGTTTAGTTAATAAACTTTGAATTTAACACTTTTAACTCTTCTTTAAATTAAAAAATAATAAATGTCCTAATCTAATCCAAGTAGACCTAAAGGATCATATTTTATTCCTAAGGTTGTTTTTGGTTGAATTAAACTTATCCAGTATAATAAGAACATATGTTGGAGTAATTATAATATCATTTTGTCCCTTAATTACCCTATTTACTTTTAATTGTGGTAAATAAAAGTCAAAAGTTACTATTCACCAAAAATTATTTTCATCTTATTGAACCACATTTTACGTACTAAGGTTAACTGTGTCACTTGATTTTTTGAAATTCAACTCAAAAAAGCGGTAAAATTAATTTTTATGCAAATTTTCAAATGCTCCTAGAAGGTGGGTAAAAAACGGTAAAAAGTTCAATAAAATTTTATATATCTAATATTATTATAAAATGAATCTGATGAATTACATTGAACATATTTATATATTATGTATCGATTTTTACCTAAAATAGATTTCATTAAAATAATTAACTATTTAAATAAAAAGCCAATTTTAAATAATAACATAGTGTTTTTCACTATTCATCAAAAATTGAAAGTTTTCAGAAAAGTACCAAAAATTACCCCTATGCTAATTTTGATATTCCAAAACCAAAAATGAAGTACATTTTGACAATTTTAATCCTAGAAGTTTCATTAATTAATTTATAATTATTTCCCATTGTCAAAACCAAAAAGCATATTTTTAAGAACTAATTACTATCAAAAGATTGACACTTGTTTATGTCCAATTTCAAATTGAAATTACATCCAATGAAAAAAATTGGATTAAATGGTTAAAATATGATCTAATTATACTTCCAAATAATTCAAATTTATAATTGAATAATATAAATTATTTTGATTAAAAAAGTTGTTTTCAGTTAAAATTTAGTATTTTTTACTATTCACCCAAATATGAAAGTTATTAAAAAAACACCAAAAATTTATCGAAACTAAATTTCTATGTCCTGATTCTAAAGAAGAAGTTTATTTTGTCAAATTGAATATATAAAATTTTCAAATATTGGATTTAAAAAGGGTTCTCCATTAAAAGGCGGTAAAATTGCAATTTTTGAAAAATACTTCTTTTATATGAAAAAACGAATTTTTTCTTAAATTATGTCTAAGAAACTAATAATATGGATTCTAAAATTATAAGAACTATATAAAGTTCAAAATTAAGATAATATTATTCATAACCTATTTTCAACGGCTAGTTTGGTACACCGTGGTGCGCTTAAACTCGGTGTTAAGTGTAGTGAATGTTTTTGAATTACTTTGAAAAATAACATACTATGAAATCTTGGGGTGTTACATTCTCCCCTACTTCAATAAATTGTGTCCTCTCAATTTGAAATTGTTCTTCAAAAATAAACTGTTGAAAATAGAGAAATACCTTTGTGGAAAACCCACATCAGAAATTGGTTTAATAAAATTTAGTCTTAATAAGAGGGAAAGGGAAATGAAAAAGTTACCACTAAATTATGATCTCGATTAGGAGAACATTGGTGGAAATTAGAAACACATAATTGGATGGGAAACTTAAATATTTATAGAGAGTGATTGAGGTTATCAATCACAATATAGCATTTAAATATATTGACATAACAAAACCATTATCAAAACCATTTTCAATACCAAAATACATAAAAAGAGTATATGGTATTTATTTTATTTTTTTTAAACATTTTGGCTTCTTAAGGAAGCCAAAGATCAAATAAAACTTGTGGTGGTGAAAAGGTCGTTGTCACCGCTTGCATTAAAAAACATTCCTTTTTTGTTGTTTAGCAAAATGCCTCATAGAAAAAGATTCCCCTTGAAATGAAAGGTCAAAGGGTTTTATACACCGTATAAAAGAAAGTCATTTGGAAATCAAAGGATGCCTCGATGAAAGTATATTGTGAAAAAGTACCTTAACTAAAGTTTAAGAATTAATTTATTCATAGAATAAGAGGGAAATATATATATATATATATACTTGACAAGTATAGTTACATCCTTTAACTAATTCCTTACACAAACTCATCTTTCACTCCAAAAGATTTTAAAAAAATATTTTATTTATCCTAATCATATAGGGTACCAAAAATATTGAATTTATAATTCACCTATCAAACATTTTAAAAAATAAACTACATTATACAATCCAGGACATCATTTAGGCCAGTGGTAGGTGATTCACCCTTATCTCCCTTCGGTTGCGGGTTCAAGTCTCGCGACCTTGTCAGATGTGACTGGTTGTCACCCAACCTCAGGGTTGTCTTTTTTATGACAATCCAAAAATAACCTTAATAATTTTATCTAATTTCTAACATAATCCATTTCAACCTTTATACTTATCCAAAATACTTCTATCCAAACTCATAGTCCAAAATTTATAAGAATGTTAAACACAATGAAGACCCTTCTTTCCACGAAATAACATGTGAACGCCTTCATCATGTATTCTTTTAAAACATGGTAACACCCTAAATTTCCATAAAAACTTATTGATTACATTCATGCTCCCTTATTCTTTATAAAAAACTGGATATATTTCTTATATCCAAAAATTTTGAATATTCAAATAATGATGAAATAAAAAAACTATTAATCAGTTCCAAGAAGTCAAGGATATCCAATATAATCTATCAAAATAAACCATCTCTTATTCCAAAATCACTACCTCATTATCAGGACCATATTAAGGATTACATTTCCTTCAAAAGTGTATTTTTTAAAATGTTTAGCTTACTATTAAGTCACTTTTCTTAGAACCATATAATCTCAAATCCTCAATAAAAGAGTACTACAGTACAATCCTTATTTATCTCCATAATTCATATAACCAGTATATTGTTGATACAACACTCAAATGAAATAATTATATAATAAAAACATAATAACACTAGTCATTCCTCTTCATGTGAGGTGGTATCCTAACTTGATTATTATCAATAGAATCATTTGTGGTATACTCTGATGATGGAGACATTGATTCACTAGTGTCCCAACACCTTGTTGATGAATCATTTTACATTCAGAACCTTTTTCTTACCCTTGAAATCATGTACTTGGTGTCCTTTTTTTCCACACTTATAACAAACACTCATCACCTTCAAGCATTTACCAAGGTATTCATTCCACATTTATCACATATGGGAAAATCATTCTTTCCTCTCTTCTCTTTATCCATCTTTCTCTATACCATCCTTTTATTTTCTTACTTCCCTTCAAATCCATAGGACTCAGATAATTCATTAATTATCTTATTAACACATGATATTATTTCTTCATATGTTGAGAATACATGGGATACTATTTCCCTTCTAAATCTTGTCTTAATAACATGAACGATATGATACTTCTTACTCTTTGGATCATACGTATTACTGGAGTTCTCATTCCTTCTACTGGGTTCCATTTCTAAACAATGGCATACACTAGGTCAGTTTATGAATCACAATGAATAATTCCAAACTTGTAAAATACCTAACGTAAATTGAACAGTTTATTGATATAATCCATAATAATAATAAAAAAATTTGAGGAAGTATTTACTACTAATTCCTTAATAATGTCTTGTAATGAAAAAGTGAATTATCCTAAGCATATCCCTTGGGAGTGTCGTAACCAAGAGGGAAGCAAGGCCTATTGTCGTGCACTGGTTCCCGTTTGAGTCTAGCATGATGTGGTGTTTTCTGGTTTTACCCCTAGGTACATTTGTGCCATAGACGCCTCTACCAGTTCATATCTAAACATGGATTTATTGCTTGGAAAACTCACAAAATCTCCTAATCACCCAAATTCTAGGAAGTTCTTCTATACTAATCCTCAAAGTTTGTCTTAGGGTAATGTTATCTAATCAGAGTTTATCTAAATCTATTTCAAAGGTTATTTCTAAACATCCTCTAATACCAACTATAATTCCCCAACCCTAAATTCCCAGATTCGGTGTATTATTTTAATACATTGGCATGATTACAAGGAATAAAGTCCCAAAAAACTGACCAGTTTAGCAGTCTTGTAAATTAGATTACATACATGAACGTTGCATTACACTTTCTTACATACAAAAAAAATCCTTTAAAAATGCCATTGTTCCCTTAGCTTAACCCTGCATCTCAAACATAAAACACTTCTTGGGATCCAGGGAAAATAAAACATAAGAAAGGGGTGAGATAATATTCTTAGTAAGGGTAAATAATTTAGCATAAGATAACATAAAAAATATGCATGGTGAATAATTGAAAACACATGCCTTTACAAATAATAAACATGAACACATTATGTAATAAATAAGAGATGAGTAAATAATGCCATAATAAAACAAATTCATTGGTATTAAACTAGTCGAATAACCATATGAACCACTAAAATTATTTTCATAATGAGGGAATGTATAATGCCAGACATTATGAAACATTTTTTCAAGGCCTCATCCAAGACGTCTAAAAATGATTAAGGCCTCAGCCAAAACCATATATCATATTGAGAAAGGCCTCGGCCAATTCCACGTCTAATTGTCTCATGATACCAACCGATGCATCGGGTAACTATAGTAGGCTCCACCCATCACTTACTAATTCCAATACATTCCTCATATGAAAAGGTTGAAACATAACATAAACATCTGTATTAAAACTAGCATACAAAATGTCAGTACATTATCCATAAACCATGAATGGTATAAAAATAACACATCCACTGTCAAACATATCACAAAACCTTCAATACAATGTGGATGATTTTTATCATAATAAATCAATTTCAAACAAGTTTAAAATCCATCAATGGATGTTGACATAGATGAAAATGATCAGTAAAATGCTTTGAGAGAAATACCCATTTTTCATGAAATCGTTTGTAAGTATCACAATTTATATAGGAAGTCAATTAAAAGATATTTTTTAATCAATGTATCTCATACCACTTTGAAACTTTTGAAAATAATTATCATTTCAAAACATTCATTTCCATATAAATAAATCCTTAAAATCATTTTGAAAATATCGACATTAATTAAAAGGGTTTAGAAAGATATATCTTTAAAATATTTAAAATGATGATCTAGTTAAATAGACCTTCCCAAAAAACCTTAAAATATACCTTTTGAAAACATTTTTATGAAATATGGGTATCTATGATATGTATTTCCTAGAAAATACTTACACATGAACAATCTCGGATAATAATGAGATTGAGGAAATAGCCCTTACCTTGCACTTTCCTTTGGTCGAGGGTACGTTTAACCTTATGTATAATAAAAATAGTATGTTATTAAATTATAATAGAATAATATTCCTATTTATTCAATCATACATGATTCATTTATGAATTTATACTACCCATTTAATATTTATTTCTATTTTAAATTTACATTTTGGGTAATAATCACATTCTTTATTGTATGTGTTTTAACTTGTTATTCTTGATCGTAAGATTTAGAATATGATTTAAATGAATATATAATATAAAACATGATTTATATATCATATATATTTAAAGTATAAATATTTATAATGGATGTATATATGAAATTTAAGACACCATTTATGGAGACGGTAGGTCGTACGTACGCATAAACGTTGTTTCCGTTTTCACATCGTATTGAACGGAAGTAAGTGAATAAGATTTATGTAAGTACATAAATACATACACACACACAAACACACGCACACACATATATATATATCTAGTAGCATTATAATGTCATATATTAAATACATATTAATAATATATATTTTTATAATCATCATTGAATGGTGAACATGGAAATGACTCTCATCGCGTCGTGGTGACGGTAATCCGTACGTACGCATGAGCGACAATATCATTCTTTTGATTTAAAATATTATAAAAATAGATGTTATATCATAAATACAGAATCATTAACATGTTATATTTATTATTTACATGAACTATACATCATTATTATACCCATCCAAATAATAATGTATTGAATAACAAGTACACCACGATGTGGAAACGGTAAGCCATATGTACGCACGTATAATGACATGTCATTCATAGGATGGATAAAATAATGAATATAGTTGTACCATATTTATAATAACATCACAGTATATAGAATATACTAGAGTTATTGTTTTAGAATGCAAAAAACAATGAAAGAGGAAGTGGAAGAAGAAAAGAACTTGAAAGAGGTGATGAAATATTTACCTCTTTTTCGGGTCCTTCCTTTTGATTTGATCAAAAGGGATCCCTATGTTGGATTTATGATAAAAATAACGCCTCTAGGATAACTTTAGGGAAGTTGGGATGATATTTGGGCAGGGGTTGGCCGAGACAAAAGGATTTGGAGGTGTGATTTTGAGAGAAGGGGAAGTACCCTTTTATAAGAGGGGTGAGGGTCACTTTAGGAAAAGATTAAAGTATTAATTTATTATACAATAATATTCCGCTTATAATGGTTCCAAATGAATTTATTTCGAGACTTATTTGGTTTTGGGTAAACATAATTTCAACCAATAGGTTTTAGAAAAGTTTATGTTACCATGTTAACCTTATCTTTTAGATTTAACTCTTAGTTAAATAGTTTAACTTTTACCATGTCTTCTTGTATTCTTACTCTATATGGTTAATAAACATACTCTAAACTTCTAGGAGAACCTCAAGTGGATAATTAATGATATATATAATATTATTTAAGACCTTTGGATGAGACTAACATTTTTAGGAATATTATATCAACCAATAATATAGTATTTGTTTTAAATATTAATTTATGTCAATTTTGACACTATTTGTTATTTTGTTTTTGTGAAAGTCATCACAACTTGATTACATCGAACAAGATACATTGAATCATCCCTAACATGTCATATTCACCTATAAATTTCGTGGATGTCATAAAAACTTTGAAATTATATTTATTTTAATATTTATAATACCATTTATTTGATTATTTCATTAATAAGTAAATTACTGCATCATCATTGTGTCATAAATAAATTTAATTATTTAATGTCTAGAAACTATAAATAAAATACCATGATTTATGAAATATTTTTATATTTCTAATGGATATTTATAGTCGAATGTATCTTATGTAAAACCCTATATTAAAAATGGTTTAGTTAATAAACTTTGAATTTAACACTTTTAACTCTTCTATAAATTAAATAATAATAAATGTCCTAATCTAATCCAAGTAGACCTAAAGATTCATATTTTATTCTTAAAGTTTATTTTGGTTTAATTACACATATCCAATAGAATTATGACATGTGTTAGGGTAATTATAATATCATTTTTACCCTTAATTGCCCTATTTACTTTTAACTATGGTAAATAAAAATCAAAAGTTACTATTCACCAAAAATTATTTTAATCTTATTGAACCAAATTTTACTTATTGAGGTTTACTGTGTCTCTAAGAGTTTTTAAATTAAACTCACAGAAGCGGTAAAATTAATTTTTATACAAATTTTCAAATGCTTCTAGAAGGTGGGTAAAAGACGGTAAAACGTTCAATAAAATTTTATATATCTAATATTATTATAAAATGAATCTGATGAATCACATTGAACATATATAGATATTATTTATATATTTTTACCTAAAATAAATTTAAAAAAAATAATTAATTATTTAAATAAAAAGTCAGTTTTAAATAATAACGCAGTGTTTTTCACTATTCATCAAAAATTGAAAGTTTTCAGAAAAGTACCAAAAATTCATCATAAGATAATTTTGATATTCAGAAACCAAAAATGAAGTCTATTTTACCAATTTCAAAACCTAAAAGTTTCATTAATTAATTTAAAATTAATTCCCGTTGTCAAAACCAAAAAGCATATTTTTAAGAAATAATAACTATCAAAAGATTGGCACTTGTTTATGTCCAATTTCAAAGTGATAGTATATCGAATCACCAACATTAGATTAAATCGTAAAAATATAATCTAATTATACTTCCAAACCATTTAAATTTATAATTTAACACTATAAATTATTTTGATTAAAAAACTTGTTTTCGTTTAAAATTTAGTATTTTTCACTATTCACCCAAATATGAAAGTTATCAGAAAAACACCAAAAATTTATCGAAACTCAGTTTTTATGTCTTGATTCTAAAGAAGAAGTTTATTTTGTCAAATTGAATATATAAAAGTTTCAAATATTATATTTAAAAAGGGTTCTCTATTAAAAGGTGGTAAAATTGCATTTTTTGAAAAATATATCTTTTATCTGAAAAAAATGAATTTGTTCTTATATTATGTCTAAGAAACTCATAATATGGTTTCTAAATTTATAATGATTATATAAAGTTCAAAATTCACTTAATACTATTCATAACCGCTTTTGAATGGCTAGTCTAGTACGTCATGGTGCGCTTGAACTCGGTGTTGCGTGTAGTGAAAGTTTTTGAATTACTTTGAAGAAATAACATACTATTAAATCTTGGGGTGTTACATGCTTGCTATGGTGAATAGTAAATTTTTCACCGGTTTCCTGTTTTGGGAGAGTAAATAGCCTATCTTGCGTGTTTTTCTGCGGAGAATGCGGTGGTGACCTCGATTTGGGCCTAGAAGGTGCACGATGGGGAGATGTTTCTGGTCACTTGGGTTAGTGATGTTTGGACCAGAAATGGTTGAGTATACTCCCTTGGTTCATTTCTATGAGGGTTTATGTGTCATTACAACCCTATTATAGGTTTGTGATCCCCTCGATAGGATGTTTTCCTAATAGAGTTGTGGAATCCTTCTGGTGGGTCCGCAGTGGTATCCTCTACCTTCACATCCCTATATCGGGTTCTTGGTATCGCTGTGACCGCTTATACATGGGTGGTGATCCCCTATCTAGAATTTCAAATCTGTAGGGTTTAAGGCATTATCGGGAATACGATCCATTATGGGGAGGTTCGATTAGTAGGGTTGTGTTATCATTGTTTATACAATCCCCTACTCAATGGGTGGTTTCAGTAGGGTTAAAAAATCATTGGTTATATGATCCCATACTCAATGCGTGGTTTTGGTAGGGTTGGTGTATTGTCGGTTTGATCCCCTACATCGTGAGTTATACCAGATAGGGTTATTTTATCATAGTGACCACCTTTACATAGGCGATGATCCTCAATCTGAGTGATGTGATCAGTGGAGCACCAGGTCGGGTGGTGGTATCCCCCAACGGTTCCTGGGAGTGATCCCCTATCTGTGAAATTTTTTGAGATACCGAAGTGGGTTCTTGTATCCCCTAGACAATCCTAGGAGTGATCCCCTATCCGAGAAATTTGGTGGTTCCCCTGTTTCAGCGTGGTGTTCTTAGTGATGATGTCCAACGAGCGTGTTCTCTCAGTTGAACCATCTGGGATAGTGGTGTGAGGCCCGATAGAGTGTATCTCTTGGACGAGTGTCATCTGGGATGGCAGAGCTCATGGAGTGTGTTTTTCTAGTTTTGTGTAGAACATGTCACTGGTTATGAGGTCGGAATGTCATCAGGCCTTGTGCATGAAATGAGTATATCTAGTTGTTCATGGTTTATGTATGGGCATATACCTGAGCGGATGTTCATGGTATATGTATGGCCATACTCCTGAGCTGAGCTGACTAGTCGTGTTTAGTCGAGGATGGTGTCGAGATGGAGTTTCTCTCTCATTTGGGTTCCCTCTGGCTGGGATGAGCTCACTATTACCTTTCAGTTTCTCCCTTTTATTTTTGGGATTTTTGGGGTGCCTACTAAGTATTTTTATAATCACCCCTGCATGGGATTTTCCTGCACATGTTTGTGTCTTTTGCAGACCACATGCCTTTCGACGGAGTCCTAGGAGGACCCAGAGCAGGAAGATCTTTTTGAGCAAGACTGACTAGGGTGTTTACCGGAGTTGTGCCGAGGAGCTTACTGACGGGTACTTTTGGAAGTGATCCCCTCCTTCAGAGCAGTTTGGACGCTTTTGTAGTTTACTTTTGATGGTCTGAGTATTTTCCATTTTATAATTTTGTTGTACTATGGTTGTGGGTTAGATGTATGCATGAATTTCTTTTCAGTTTTAATATATATCTATGTATTGTTTCATGGAGGTGTATGTGGTTGCGTGTGTACATGTATCTTAGGCTAATTCCTCCCTTGTGTGTGATAGCCTACTCGGCGCCAGTCGCCAGCCCCTGGCCTATTGGAGGCGGGTATGGGGAGTCGCGGCTCGAGCCTCGTTGGGTCGGGTCATGAAAGAGTGTGATCAGAGGAGGTTCTACCTTTGAGATCTCTGAGTGTAGGTGTTCTAGATGTGAGTTTGGTTTGGGTTGCATCATGGCACTATTAGGATATTTTGAGTTAGACTTTCAGGCTAGGGACTCCAGTGTTAGTGCGGAAGATGACGTATCCACTCACCAGGACTCTGATAACATTCCTTTTAACTCGAGACATTAAGACACTAGTCATAGAGACATAATTTTACATACATTATATAGGACTGAGTTTTGGTTTTCCTTATTCTTCTTGAGTCAGCTCCCCAGATATACTCTTTGACTGTGGTGCGTCTTGATTATATTTCAGGATTCCACCAGGACGATAGCCAGTGAGGGTTCCACAGTGGGATTATGGTGATGATCCGCCCTGTGTAGAGGCTGTGGACTAGGGTTCAAGTTATATGGTTGGGCCTCCCGATGGTCCAACAGTTGAGCCACCACCTGTCAAGCAGCTAGTTGTGCCGGAAGTGCAGGATGAAGATGCATGCAGGTAGAGTGCACTGCATGAGTTCTAGAGGCAACGACCTTTGAGGTTCTGGGGTGATCGAGACCCTTAGGTAGCTGATGACTAGCTCGAAGTAGTCACCCAAATTTTCCACCTAGTGAGGACACCTCCAGATCATATGGTGTTCCTAGAGGCAAGACTTCTGCATGGTTTGACCGGGTGATGGTGGAGTTTGCTTATATAGTCCCACGACTAGGAGAGGCTCACATGTGTAGATTTTGAGTGGATATTTAGGGAAGAGTTATATCTGGTGATGCTGAGGTCAGAGCGGATCCAGGAGCTTCTGCAACTTTGGCAAGAGGGCATGACTGTGTAGAAGTACTCAACGAGGTTTACAGAACTGTCACACTACTCCCTAGATATGGTTTGAGACTCTTTCTTTAAGGATCAGACCTTTGAGTAGGTCCTACATTGGGACATCAAGGAAGGTGTGGTTTCCTTGTGCCTTCCCACCTAAGCTAGAGTGCTAGAGCGAGCCTTGGTGGTGGAGAGATTTCTGGATGAGTAGATTCAGCCCGTCAATGTTGGGAACAAGGGAGTTAACACCTTGGAAGCTGGTAGTAGACAACAAGTGTAGGGGTCTCGACATGCCCAACGTTTCAAGAGGCTACCCCAGGATAGAGGACCAGAGGATCAGGTCTCTCAGGGCTCTCAGACCAAATTTGGTCAGCCGCTGGAGAGGTGGTGTTATGCTTGTGACGACCCATGACATCTTGATAGGGAGTGTCTGTCCTATAGTGTAGCTGAGAAGGAGCTGATTGATAGGCCACCTTGGTAGTAGAAACGTCGTGAGTATGGAGTTATGAAAGGCGGTAGACATGGCGACGATGCTGGTGCAGAATTGGGAGGTAGTAGGTGGGATCAGATGCCACCACCACCACCCCTAGGTGGTTCACATCGAGCTTTGGGAGATAGAGGGAGAGGGCGAGGATATATACAGGCCTTATAGGTTGTTGACCCTGAGGCTCCATGGATTGATAGAGGTTTTCTCTGTGTTATTTCTACTTCTATAGTAATTTTGATATATGATATTGGGAGGTACTCTTTCCTTCTGTTGCTTGATCAGGGTTTGTTCAGGGCATTGGTAAGACCCTGTGTGAATGTTGTTTGAAGTTCTACGAATGCACGAGGAAGAGGGGTCATTCCCCCACCGAGACACATTTTTGTCACGTGATTCAAATCGTGCGGGCGAGTCAGTGCCGCCCAAATTATATTGTGTTGAGGTGTGGTGGACGAGTTCTTCAGACATATGCATTCGGGTATAGTTTTTGTTGACGAACTCATTGGCATGGGAGACCCATTTCAGAGTTAAGTTTCTCTCCCTCATACTTATTGATTTTCGGGGATGAAAATTCCTAAGGTGGAGAGGATGTAGCGACTTGGGTTTTAGCCCTGTTAGACTCTGGAAAATTCCTATTAATATTTCCAGATCTAGGCACGAAAACAGCGTGCGATTCTCTGGTCCGGTGTACCCGGAATTAATTTTATAAAAATATTAAGTATTTTTATATTATTCACATGTTAGGGTTGTATTTTCTCCTAAATGGTAGCTCATATCAGAAATTTGAGGTCACAATTGCATCTGGAGAATGTTTTTTACCCTAGGCAAGGTGTAAACTTAGTGGGTGCGAGCCTACTGTGGAAAAATCCACCAGGGGCATTTTTTTTGAATAAATGGACAAGTTTATTTATGAGAGTTGGCTCGAATAACTCCTGAATGGAGTCTCATATCTAAATTATGAGTGCGTCTTTTTGTTTAGAACGCTAGATTTACCCTTGGAGTGATCTAATATTTTCCATGCTGGGAGGTTTGGTCGGGGGCATAGATTGTTGAATAGATTAATTAATTAATTTCAAATTAAATAAAAATCAATCACTTCTCCCACACCCCCTTCAGGTTTGTTTGCAGCAGAATCCCTCCTCCCCCTATTTGGGGATGAACAACCCGGAGGATGGATCATCCAAACAATGTGTCTTTGGACTCGGATCTTGATGGCGGACGCTCCCGGATCGTGCGGTAGCAGCAGTGGAGCATGCGAAGCATCGGTGATCCACCAATAGGTAGGAAGTTTGAGTTTTAAAATCTCGAATCCCATTTATGTTTTGTTTTTCTTCAAATTGTTATAAGTTTTGTGTAGTTTGGGCTCCGAGATTTCTGAAACATCTTACGGATCTAAATTTGGAGCACCATAGTGTTCCCAGTGGCTCCCGAATGTTTTCTGACGGAAAAACCCGGTTTTTGGAGGCAATGGAGGTTTTGGTTGAGGGAGGTGGTGGCGCGACAATGGTGGCAGTGTGGTAGATTCAGGCAGGTGGCCGCAGTCCGGTCAGGCGGCGGAGGCGGTTTCTAGTGACCCTACGGTAGTCCGGATAGATTTTTCTGGGGGGGTTCTTTAAACCTCTGTAACTCAAAAACTGTAAGTCCTATTTGAGATCCATTTGTGGTGACACAGACCTCATGAAGAAACAGACCCCTTGTGCATATTTTATAAATTTTAAGAGTTGGATTTGTGTCCCAGGGCCATGAAACTTTGAAAATAATAATAATATTTTATTATTTTCAACATCGACCCGCCGTAACTTTTACACGAAGCATCTGATTGACGTGTCGTCAGTGACATTGTGATCCTGATAGTCAGGTGGAATTTTTAGGATAGTTTTTGGGTGCTGGGATGGTTATCAGGATGTGGGCCCCATGAGGCTACTTTTGGTCGTTTATGGATAAATGCGGCTTTTTCATCGGGTGTCTATTTTGGACGAATGAGTATTCGATCTCATGCGTTTTATTCGAGGGGATCACAATGATGCAGTCCGCTCCTGATAGGTTTCCTAAAGGACACATGGAGGCTCTACCTGCTTTAGTACATGGACCAAATGAGTGTCTAATTAGTAACTATACATATTTTAATAATATATATATAGTAGAGTTATATATGAAATTCACCTATATAGGTGAATTACATGTGGATGTAAGTAGACACATACCTAGAATACTAGGTGGTATTTGGATTGGGGCATAACTCAATTATCCATAATTAGTCTAAATTAACATATAAGATCAAACAGTTGATACAATCCCTACATCTCATGATGAATTAGAGGCTTCACGATCATACTCGATATGTTGGGTGAGTCTTCATTTCAACACCCGAAGAAAGGGATGTAGTGAATCATTCACATCTTCCAAATAGTGTTAATAGTGTGAGACATCATTCTCTACACCTGATATAGGGGAAGTGAAACATCATTCCCAAAATCACCTTTACCATAATTCTCTAGCCAATATCAATGACATATTCATAAAAATAATATTAATCATCAGGCATCACCTCTCATGAATTGTAATAATCCAGCCCAAATATAACCAAGGGAATCACAATTCATATAATCAAAATCATAATTATAAAATTTGAGGCATATCTTTTCCACCCTATTTCATTTAATCTGTTAAGGCATAGAAAAACATATTGAATCTATGCAATGAAATATAAATTATTTAAGGAATGGAAATTCAATTTCAATGTTCATGATGAACTTATACGGTTCTTTTCACAATTTCGCTACCACATTCAAGGGAAATTCCATTATTTAAATCATTAAAAGAACATAAGAGGTTCTCTAGTTCAATTAAAATTTATATAGAAATTGTAAATTCCAATTAAAATCTATGTTAAATGATTACAATGGGTTTTGGTCATTTAATCAATTAATTACTATGGTAAATTCAAACTGGGACACCCAAAGTGTATTCATGATCAAGGATTTCATCCTCAAATTTCTAAAAAATTATCCATGGAAATACAATGATGTTTTTATGAAAATATAAAATCAAATAAATCATTTTAAGGAAAATATAAGTAATGGAAAACATGAGGTACAAGTAAACAACTATGAAAATAAATCTCATTTAAATAAAAACAACTAGACCACATACATTGGGTCTGTTGATGAATCCTCATCTGATAGAAGACTTAGATTCAAATTAGATTGAATGAAATCAAAGAACTGGTTCAACACACTAAATTTAGGTAAAAATATTTTGTGCTGAAATAGATTAATAAACACAAATATAAACATGGAAAATAATGAAGCATATTCATGATCATATTGGGTAGTATCCAATGATTTCAATGATAACAGATTTGGAGTTTTAATCTATGAGATATCAGGATGCCTATGTTTGTAAAAGGAAGATCCAAGGGAGAAGATATGATGAGCCATACTCTGTGGAAGTTATGGAAGAAAAAATAGATTATATTTATTTTTTCATTATGGGTATTTTGGAAATTTCACCATCAAAATAGGGGGTTCGTTATTTCTCTACATGTTTGACCCCAACCATGTACCATCCATGAGAATGGCCCCTTTCTAAGAGGTCTAAGATCATGAACTAGAATTCATCCAGCATCAAATGGTTGTAGAAAAACGATGTGGCCCCCAACTCTCCTCTTTCACACCCCACATAGTTAGGAGAGATCATGATGAATGGGCTGTACAATTTCTTATAACCTTGTATCCCAGTCAATTTTCTAAATTCACAGGGCTTCATGTTCTGAACAATCCTCGAGCATTCTCGTGACCTACATGACTCTATTAGGTAACATCAGAAGGTATGAATTAAGAATTTAAACTGGAAAACAATTTATATATACCTTCATGAAAAAATGGTTCACGACATTGAGCATGCTAAATAGTTTTCACTCCATTCTAAAAAAATTATCATGGAAAGGGAATGTGATAAATCATTACTCTAACATTTTCCAAGATAAAAGGGTCTAACATGCCTTAATCATCATTTACTTTTTCTACAATATGGTCCCTATCAGATGTTTTCCTTTTATTTATGCTCTAATTTTTTCCTAAAATCTAAATATGGATATTTTAGTGAGTGGAGACATGAATTTTTTAAGACTATACTTTGTGGGTTTTCATCTAAAGAATTTTTATGTATCATTCACTCAAAATTTATGTTCTTTTGATTAAAACCATCAATTGATAAAGTTTATGGTTGTACAACTTAGACTAATGTGCATATGTTTTATGGTCTTGATGTATGTGGAATTGTATCATAGTAATTTTACACAATAACCATATTAGGATATCAATGGTCAATTATACTCCAACATGAATTTTGATAAGGATATTTTAATACTTTAAATAATGTATCATGGTTCTAAAATCATGATTAATGGTACGGGGAAGTCATGTAGATGATGATCATGAATCAATCTATGGTGACACATTCCACTTTGATTATGTTAGGGATCATTAGGATCAAAATTCCTTTCTAATAGGCCCATAATATATCTCGTTGTTGGTTCAAAGGACCTTATGGAAATATGACTCACATATGGTCAAACAGATAAATATTATCTCCTTTCTGAGGGTTGTAAGGGATTTTGGAACCCCTATATACAAATGAAATGAATTGTGTTTTTATGTATTGATGTTCATAGAAATATAACTGAAGCACCATGAAATTTGGTTGGCCAATGTTAGGATCTAGTGTTCCATTGATAAGGAGTGATGATCAATGATGGTCTACACTATTTAACATCACCCAATTAGGATACACCTATGATATTGTTTAATTTCATGCGAAGAGGATATAGTCATTATTAATATTACCATAATATGACTAGGTTGACTTCTTTAGAGATTAGAATTTCATGGTAAGGACTTATTCCCCATAGTTTAATGTCATAAAATGAGGAAATCTTCTTATGTAGATTAATTTAACATAGTAATGAAAAAATTGTTTTCATTTTAACATAGTTTAACTAGGTTGTTTTATATGTACATCAACATCATGTAGAAAGGACATGGGAATGGATGTGAAATAATAATTTTTATCCCTTGAGACACCATGCATCTATCTGAAGAATTTTAATACTAGTGCTATTATCTATCATTTCATATGCTTACTAGAGGTTATCCCTATATTGGAGTAACTTTTTCAAAGATTTTATTCATTTATAAACCATCCATTCAATGATCTAATTTAGGTGTTAGAAAATTGAGATTATACAACTTGTGTATTCCTAAGCAGTTTAAAGTCCTAAATTTTGTAACAAATACTAGGGACATATAAAACTTCTTTGGATGGGCTTTCCATTGTTTTCCAATGATTTTTTATGGGAAAGAAACATAATAAAATCATATCCTTCAAATATATTACCCTATGTAGATCAATATCATAAGTTTATTTCCATTGGAAATCATGTGTTGGATGATTTATTGTAGGGGGTTGAGTATCATACAATCATTCAAATTGAGCTCAATTTTTTTGAATGGCTTAAAATGGGTTTTGTTCAAGGAACCCAAAACACCCAATGATTACCTTATTATAACATTCTTTCCAAAGGAAAGTAGTTTTTTGTAATTTTACCAACAACACTTAAAGATTCATATTGGTCGAGGTGATGGGAGGTTGGGATAATCACACCCTTTTGGGGGAAATTTTGTCCTACTCTAAGACTATTTTATAGATTTAACATATGTTTCCTAATCCTTCATTAATTCACAAGTATGATGTGGGTCACCATTGAATTATCAATCAGTTATTATCATGTGTGGAAATTGGATCCATCTATATGTATATGATATTCTTCATAAGTGGAGATATCTATTTGTTTCTAAGGATGTCCACCAATGGTAACCTACTGATTATATGTTCTTATATCTTCTTATTATGATGTTGGATTTTATCCAGACATTCGGGATCTCGAAAATGTATTATCATAAAGGGATATTAGAATTGTTTTGATGTCGGGATCATATGTATAATATGGGATTCCTATGTTTCCTTTTGAAATGAATGAGAACTCATATAGTTTGGTTCCACTTAATGGGACACATCATACCTTTTAATGTCATTTTATAAGGACCAATCCATGAAGTTTAATGTCATGTGGAAAGGATGCTGATGTAGAAGGTGTCTAGTCAGTTATTGTTGTGGGAGTTATTCCAATGTGAACTATGGAACCTAGAAGGCATATAAAATCCTGTTATTGATAAGATAATACTAGGGATACGACCTAGAGAGAATTGGGGATGATTTTTGGAGTTCAGTTTGGACCATTGGGAGGATACCAAAATATCCCATTTAGATGATAATCTAATCCCATGTAGTTTGATTTTGAGGACCCATGCCAATGGAGGCGCTTTTTTGGTTTGTCTATTAGGAGAATATAGCCCATTGAGAGGATTGAGTTTTGGTTTACACTAGAAATGATGTCCATATGTTTGATTATGATTGGGTTATATACCAAATAAGAGGCCCATATGAGTGAGTCCATGAGAATTTTTTTGAATCATGGGGATTTGGAGGTTTGGTTGGGGCTTACACTTAATGAGATTCCCATTAGAGGATTGGTATCTTGTATATTTCATGATTGTCACTAAACTTTAAGAAAACAATATTCATGCTCTGTGTGAGAAAATAGATAAATAATTTGACTAGAAGATCACACAATCCACTTTTTCTACTAATGGATGGATATTGGAGCCCAAAGGGAAGTTATGGTATCCTTTTTTATTTTGGTAACTAGGGTAGCCATATATGAGGATCAATATGGCTTTAAAATATGTTGTTCAATAGGATTAAAAGTTACACCTCTTATAAAATATTCTAGGGGCATACTCTATGATGGATTCCCTATATTAGTTCAAAATAAGAGAGGATGATATGATATTAAACCACAAACGGAAAACCATGTGGGATCATCTCCCTCCCCTCCTAAAACTGGATGTCCCTAGTCTTATATACAACTACAAAAAGACATGTTCCAAACCCTAGTATCCATGACAGGGTTTTCTCGAATACATCCCCAAGGTTTGGGATCCTCATGACTTAGGGAATGCATATCCACATGCACTATGATGACCCTACTCATCAGGTAAGACATTTTTGAGACACATATAATTGATAGAATACATATCCAAATGGGAGACACACCGATGTTCCTATTACCATGGTCTTTCATGTCTGGTGTCTTTGGTGAAGGTTTCAATTTGGTACCTCTCATTTGAGGGATCACAAGAAAGATAATACCTCCCATTAGTTGCTTGGAAGAAGGCTCAAAAAGAGATTCATATAGTTCTTGACTTGGTGAGAAATGTTTCTTTGTGCTTGGCCTATGAGGAGTAAAAATTCTTCACATTAGGGATTAGGACAATGTGAGATAGGGATGCCTTGGGAAATGAACTACCTGGGACATAAAACTTGGGATAGGCCTTAAACAAGGCATCACATGTCTCCTCATGTGTCCCTGGAAGGTTCTCGCATGGGTCTCCAGTTAAAGAGGGGAACTTCAAACTAATGGTTATTAACTAGGGGGAATATGTACTCATGTAGGTTTCCTTACGTCTCAGACCCTTTAGGTACTTTTTTCTCCCTATCCCTCTAAATTTTCTCTTCTCTCGGGTATTGAAGATCTACCTAAGGGATTTTTGAGGAAATGGGCGAAGGGGATACATGACCAGAGATTTAGAGATTCCTTTTATTTTCCCTTTGGGAAAATGAGGATCCCTTAGATCCTATTTATAGGAAGATAGGGATCCCTAGTCAAAGGAGTTACCACATGCAATTCCATGGAGCAGGTACCTGTCATATTTTTCGGATGATTGTAGGCCAACCTTCTATTGTCGCATGGGGTGGGGATTTGATATCATTTTGATGTGCCTAGTTTATCGTGGGTGGTTCCTTTGATTCTTCATGAGACTCTGCATCTATCTAGAATAAATGAGGTAATTTTCATAATCCTTTCACCCCATATGAAAAAATATATTTTCAAAAAAATCTCCCCCCCCCTCAGGATTGAATCTAGTCAGAAGAGGAGGTTCTAGTCCTAATGTAAAGGAAGGAAAATATTTTAAAGGCATCATAGGTCGGACGTATAGGTTTCCCACACAATTGACTAGAGTTGTCTTGGTTGTATTGACTGTGAAGTAGGTTTGACGCGCATGATAGTTGTATCTATAAATTCCACTGACCCTTCAATGAAATATTCCTTTCATACCTATACTCCTTTCTCTCCTCACATAGATCCTTTGTCTAGTCATGTCGTGACTTTCTTCTCGTGCCATTATCCTGATGGAATTCCTCGTGTACATAGATAGTAAAACAACTTGAGAGATAGTTCTATATGGAATCATCTCATTAAGGATCCTACGATGGACTATATAGTTGTGTGGGCTACACGAAGGACCTAGTCGAGGGTCTTGCATGAAGGAATTTCATTTTACATTTTTATTATTTTTTCTACACAAATATTTAGAATTAATGAAAAATCATAATGTATTATTGAAATTTTCCAATGGATTCTATCCGAAATGATGCGGAAAATTCCTCTGAGATGGTGAAAGTTGTTGGGCCATATTATTGTGATATGGTCTAATCCACTATCCTATATCTGGAGAAGCACTTGAAATTATATCAACATTACTTCCATGAATTTAATATCTACCCATGTATGATCAATGAATTTCAAGGGATGCCCTCATCTTGGAGTCTTATATTTACATCCTGAAATCTTAGTTCATGGATAAAATCAATTATTATGCTTCCAACATCTCCTCCATGGGTGACTACATCAGGGTGGGAATAGTTCACACTACCTATTTCATACATCATATCCATTATACTCTAGATCTGAATCCTCAAACCATAGAGTTTAATCCACAATATTATGACTCAACATTTTCTTCTTCACAGATGATCCATTCACATGGTTGGAAGTGGGACTAGGATGTCTATTTAAGAGGGGGAGTCAGGGCTATGTGGGAGTGGACATACTGGGTGAGACAAACCTATAAATAATTCAAGAAAGATCTTAAAGACATTCATATTTATGTGGTTGTTTGGTCAGGGTAATCTTATGTTTAAAATAAAAATAAAATCATCCCTGAGCTGCTGAGTCAGTGGAGTCCAAAGAAAAATACCTTCCATATGATGCATGGTGAAGAAAACATTATCTAGTGGGATGGATATTTGTTTTTGTATCCCCTATACTCGGGGATATTTATGATGAGTTTATCTCACTACATACAACATGGGGTGATGCTAAAAGGACACCACCAATGTCCAATTAGTTTTTTAGGTGGCTTGGAAAGTGGAGAACAAAGGCCCTCCCACTAGGGGTGACATCAATACTAGAACATGGATGAAGGTTTTCCTTAATCTAAGAGGATATGGTCTCACTTGACTATTCTATAAAGGATGCCCCACATTATAGAATCATGGTGTTATTGGAATATTCTATACTATAGTGGAGGAGGAACAATATACCCATTTTGGTTACAAGGAAAATACTGAGATTTCTATGAAGACCAATTTGGATGACTTCATCAAAATTTGGATGATTATTTACCTTATTATAGTATGGTAATCCAATAGAAATGTGAGATCATAGACATTTTTTATGGAATCCAAACTAAAAAGAGGGATACATATAGATATGGTTTCCCCTATATTTGTCAGAATTTACGGATTTTTTCTACATACATACAACTTGAAGACCCCTTTTATAATTGTTGGTCCATTTCAAGTGTTGTGGGGGTGGATTGAAACACACATTAGTTCTTATGTTGTGATGACTATTATTAAATTCCCTAGGGACATATTTCTCTCATTTTTTCAATATGTTTCTAGAATCCAACCTTTATCCATGAATACAAAAATGTGTAGAGGATATTTAATGTGTTGAGAGAAATCAACTTTGTCCCATATAGTGATCCTCTGACTGGGACTTTCACTGATAAAGAAAAGTGTTATGGTGAACCTAGGGTATTCAATATGGAATTCAAAGAAAGTGTATTGTCATTTTGCATCAATAAAGAGATCATAACTAATTCATATGCCCCATATTGATTTAATTGAAAATTAAAATTTTTGAAATATTCAAGAATATTTCCCCCCATGCACATTAATATTGAGAATCTTCCAATGTTCTACTAATAATTATGGAACCTGATGACCTTATAGGTGTTTAAAATTAAAATTAAATTACCTATATCGAATGAATAAATCATCCTAGAGGATGGGTAAGCCGGTTCGTAGGTTTCTTCATAACCTCAAGGGGTATTAAAAAAAAGTAGTTCACCGGGTCATGAACAAGACAACAAACGATCATGGAATGCACTATATAAAGGTTTACCCTGAAGGTGACAACAATGAAGATCCAAATTCTCCAAGTAGATCATTAGAAAAGGCCACTGAGAAATATAGTGTTAAGAAAACCATGTATTCTAAACTAATGAGGTTAGGTAATCATCTATATAAGGAGAATTAGGGTCTGGTCACCCAATCTTTTGTGAGATAGTTGAGGCCTGGAAAGGCTTACAAGTCAAAATATGATAGTTCTTCCTCATATCTAGATGAATTAACACCAGTGTATGTGAATCACCTATAAATAAATGCTTGGTTTAGAATATATCATAATATTAGAGATAGTTTGTTGTTTCTCTAGGCCACATTATGTATCCCAGATCAAGGATATGTCCAAGAACCCCTTGATATCCACCCTAACGGTAATTTTTATGTGGTGGGGAAATATGTTCAGAAGATAGAGATGTTGATATATGAAACCAGTGGTCAAATCCTGACCACACTATGATTCTGTTTCATTCTAGAGTAAGGAAATATAGAGGGTGTAGCTAGGAGAATCATAGAAGAATGGGATGACTACATCACCTTTGCTGATGTACCCATTTCTTATCCCTTAACATTTTCTCATACATCCACCATCATTAATATTAAAGGAATACATACTGTAGCCTAGAAGATAATATGAATAATAATAACCATTTTAAAATGTGATTGAGACACCAAAATATGGTCCCATTGAAACCCCCATCAGTGTAGTGGAAGAGTCTCCTAAATCCTCATAATTAACACCGAGTCATATGGAAATGGTGGAGGAAATTGTGGGGGGAACTCCTTGATCACCATTGAAAGTGTCTATTCACAAGAGTAATTATATGATCCCCTCACCTTCCCAAGAGATGAAATGAAAGTGGGATAAGTTGGTCTAGCATGTGCACCATAGTATGTCTTTATGGTGTCATTTGATCTCCTGACATGTTCAACATACCGTTTTGACCATGATTGTATTTTACGTAATATGCATTACTTTCCACACTTGAGGGATCAAGCACTAGTCCTTTAATGATAAAGGGGGTACCCCATAAGAGTCAAAAACTCATGTTAATGAATTAATCATCTTGATGTATGGAGAATCAAGAAATGAAGATTCATATTTCTCCATTCATATAGATATTTGAGAGGGCCATCAAAATTTTAGATGCACTCGGTAAGGTGTCGTGTACTATTTCTAAATTTCATCTCCTTGTGGTATTTTAGATCTGTTTCCTACAAAGGAGTACCTCACATCAGTCAATATCAATTCCATTACCACTAACTAAGGGGATTTGAAGGATCTAATATGGTCCCATGAATGTTCTGGTGATGATCTCGACTTCCTAGGGTTTTATGTTTCTATAGATGTTAATAATTCAACTAAGTGAATCGACAGTAGAGCCAATTCAGGTCCTAAGAAACACATCATGTATGGACCTACTAGTGATGAATCTATGAGACGTGAGGGAATATATATTGAAATAACAAGTTAGTGAACATAACTTTAGGATAAGATAGATAACGTTAATATCATTTCCCCTTTGGAAGATTTTGAGGAATTTAATATGTTATTGGGCGAATGTGAGTTCTCTATTTCTTGATGTTTTTTTAAATATAGAGAGTCCCATATCATTGGAAACATGGAATTAGAGAATTACATGTATAACATTGTTTCCAGAGAATGTTGCTAAATCACAACACAAATAAGGAATCCAAGTCCATCCTTCTCCTACTACCAAGGAAGTGACAATTGATAATTTTAAAGTGGGAGATTCCTCAGATCCCATGATCCTAGTTTTTGATAAAACATAAGAGCATGATCATCATCAATAGGTCCTTTATATGATAATTGTGGTTTGTTGTACTTGGGATGTATCAATCACAATAGATGTCCTAATAACAGGTGAGTGTTATTAACTGTTTTTTACTTCACCGTCATTATTGTTTGTGATCATTATGATATTAAAAAGGGTTTTCAACGAAAATAAAGAGACATAAAATTCTATTTCTGAGACTAAGTGGGGCTATTATATTTTATTCTAGTCAAAACTGGTGGGGGAACAGAGGTTTTGTTGGAGGGAGTGGGAAAATGTGACTCATTGAGAGTATTAATCCATAAATATATCTCTCCCTCTGACAACATCTTTGTTTTGGACTTTGAAATGCAAGAGGATCTTCTCACCATGCACCATCATGTATTTACCTTCTTCCTCTCATGTTTTTAATGTTCAGATATTGTGGATTTGATTACTATGCAGTCCATCATGTGGTGAAGTCAATCGTTTGGAAAAGGTAAGGGGAGAAAAGATCACAGTGAGTTGAGGCATAGTAAGAAGGCCGATTTGAAGATCTCAAGGATGTTGTTTCTCATGTGGAGTGGAATGATTCCCATGAGATAGAGAAGAATTATCATCATCCAAAAGATAAATCTCTCCAAAATGTTTCATATTCAAGAAGAACAAAAGGACATAGATGATTAAATTTTTCAAATCCACCACTCCAGGAATAGGGCCTCAACACAAGGATAATATTTTGTGAACTACAAGTAAGAGAAGCTTTATCACAATGATAAAGATATCACCACACAACTATGTTCCAATAAGATGCGGAAAATGATCAATCTATAGTTCAACTTACCAAAACATACGTTAAAGAAAAACTATAAAATTTTATATAGAGGCTTCAACATGTTTATGTTCCCTTTCATTTTTGAACATAAATAAAACGGGTTTTTGTTTCATCATTCCAATTTATTATTAAGTATATTAGAGTAATTAGAGGGAGATACATGGTTTTCTCTTAGGACACCCTTTTTGGGTCTTCAACCTAGAAAATTTTATGCCTTTTTTCTTGTCCTTGCTCGATTCTTTCCTAAACCCTATAGAGAATAGGTATAATGAGAAGAAACTTGAATTTTTTTCCAGAGTTCCCTTTTTGGGGTTTTCAACCTTGTGAGAATTAAGTCTTTTTTTCTATTCCATTTAATTTATTTCAATATATACTACTATGATTGGTGTTTTAGGTTGAACAACATTTACCACAATTTTGGAAATGATGACCCAAATAGGGATTCTTGGCCAAGAATGTTTCAACAAGATTCAAATTAATATATAGGAATTTTGAGTTATGGTTTTTTGATTTTTGAATATAAATAATAATACAAGAAAATTATTTGATGAATTTCTGTAGATTGAGTTCAAAAAATGGTTTCTAGCATTATATTTTTAAGGATTATGGGAATAGTAGAGATCTCTTCTGAGGATGAATGTACTTCTAGTTGATAATTCTGTTTTGGTGGGTGAATTTATACAAATCCAACTAGATAATGTTACTACATAGTCAAACAATAGCATCCTCTAGTATATATACCCTTTATGTAGGAAACATAAGAAAATCTAATTGGTGTGTGCTTTTCCATAGGAAGAAAATATAGTTATCATAAATTTTGACATTCTATTACAGATGGAGAAAGTATGTTTTTTGATATCATGAAATCACAAAACCATGATGGGTGGTTTTCCAAGGAAAATTTTCTAAGAATTAATAGAGTATATATTTTGGAATTATTCATGAATGGGACACTGATCCTATAAGAATTTAGCTCTTTTGAAGGAGGGTGCATTTTTTTAAGTGGCTGATGCTAGGGGAGGCCCTTTTATAACCTAGATTGAAGCATCACTGTAAGAATGTTATGAAATTTAATATTATACATAAAATGACATTGGGGGATAAAAGTTAAGTCCATTTTACATTGAATGAAGGACTGGTATTTGTCCATTCCAAGGTGATTGGATTGGGACCGTTATAGCTTTCTCATTAATGATGGGAGAAAAGGTCATAAATAGTAATTTGGGAGATTCTAGATCCAAGGAGTGATATAGTAAAAGTATGAAAGAATGATTAATGTATTTGGGGATTACATAGATAGAAGAGGCTTCTCCTAAATATGAATGTGATGATAGTTGACAAACCCTTTTGTGGAAAACTTTATAAAAATCCTACTAGGGTGTTTTATTGCATAGTGAAACACTAAAATCATCTAGTTGATAGGCCCATTTTCTGTGCGATTTTATGAAAAGACTACTTGGGAATTCATTAGAACATTCAAGAAAGATCTTTATGTATGTATCAGACATTCTATCACCAATTATCAATAAAATATTATGTAGATTTAGTTTTCCCTAGGCATAATGATTGGTTTATGAAGATTAAGTGTCTAAGTATAGAAATATTATTCCCATTCAAAATTACCCAAGAAATGGGAAAATATTTCCAAAGAAGGTCTGACCCAAGATTATGAAAGGAGGGGTTTTTTAGGTCGGGCCCAAATAATAGGGCTCGACAATCGCTTCGTATCTCATTTGAATGAGAAACAAGACATACATATTGTGTAGCCTTGAAATTTATCATCCTTATATACAGATGAATTGTTATGTTTGTCATCATGTGATAGGGATAATATGGTGCTCATTTTTTTGTTTCATATGACTAGGACCACTGTATTATGGAATGATGGGTAATATTTGGCTTACCAGACCAAGTTTGTTCCAATATACTTTATACATGAGGGAACAAATTGTAAACCATGATATTTGTGGTTATTAGATCATTACACATGATATTAGACAAGTATTCCAGAAAGAAAAAATGTATTTACAGTTTAAGGAGATAGAAGAGTCTTCTCTAGATGAAAAATGTGATATTGGTTGACAAACCCTTTTTGTGGGTGACTTTATTCAAAGCCAACTGGTAAATTTTACTGCATAGTCAAACCATAGAATCCTCTAGTTGAAATGGACATTTTGGTGGGTGCTTTTTTGTAAATCCTACCAGGTAGTGTTATAGAATAGTTAAGAAAAAGTTTTCCTTAACTATCAAACATTCTATCACCTGTAGATGGAGAAATATTATGCATATCTAGGAGTGAATAAGATTAAGAGTATGATATGTGCAATGGATATATCTGATCACAATTGAAGAATTTGGACCTATATTGGTAATGAAATGTATACCCCCTTTCATAGATCTGAATCCTTTGTAGGAGGGGGACATCTCTGTTTCCTTGGTGGACCCCTTAAAGAGGGGGTCCAAATTAAGAGAACATTCATAGATATTTGTTTATATAAAGAAGATGTGGAATTATTCATTACCCCATGAATGGGACTAGAAAACTAATTATAGAAATCAAAAAATATCTCATGGGAATGAGAATCAATCCACACATAGTTCTTAGATAAAATTTAAAGTCAGGTGGCAAGTGAAACATCCATGTAGTTTAACATCTTGCGGTATAACCGAAGGTGAATCATTGTGAAAATGAAATTTCATGGTTGGAGAAGGGCACATGATCTGAGTGTAACTACATATCATGTTGGAGAAATAATCAAGACACACATGGTTATAAAAATTATTCACCATGTCGATTGAATTCATATGTGTAAAAATTGGTTTTTTAATACATGCTCACGCATGAGGTGAGAACCCATATCAGGTTTTCTTATGTATATCTGAAACATACATTGGAGAGTGGGGGAATTTCTTGTATTATGGTCAGACCAGTATGTAAGATCTGGGCATTAAAAAATGTCTCATGGGATTGAGAATCAATCCATGTGTAGTTCATACACATCCAGGAAATTTAAATTCATGTGACAAAGACATATGATGTGCCTTTTAAGGCCTTTCAAGTTGAACCATAGTAACCCAAATTTGAATTGATATTCCCCACTCATGTAGAGAACTCTTTTCTACCAAAATTATTATTCTCGCATGTGATATGATCAATGTGATAAAAAAGGAGTGGAAAAGGTTTCTTCCACTAAAAAAAGAAATATAATTTAATGATAGGGGAATTTAGATTCTTTGGTGGCTGGGATAAGATGTATGATACAAGCATCACTACATATATCATCAAAATGAGAATCAATCTATATATATCTCTTCCAAAGAATCCTATATAAGTATAATCGATAAAAATGGAGGGATAATTTTTTTTGATTTGTGGATGGACTTGATATTAGAGATATGAGCATCACTATATAAATCGTTAAAATAAGAATCAAGCCAAAAATAGTTATTGAGGAGATCATGCAATTTATTTTCATGTGATTATTAGGTTAGTCATGTAGTTTAATGTATTTCGGTAAGGATGTGGATCGTCCAATGTGGAAGGGAAGCAGTTTTTTTGGATATGCCTGATATTAGACTTCCTAGAATCTCTATGTTTCTTGTGATGGAAATAATCAAGCCAGACTTAATTATTGATTATATCTCCCCACATCAATTAGGTTTTGATGTGGGGAAAGTGGAATTTGATGTTTTATATAATGATGGATAGGACTAACACATGAGGTCTAGGAATCACTAAATATCTATTTTAGATGAAAATATAGCCAAACATATTTATGGAATGAAGTTGTAGTAGAAGACCAAAACAAAAAAATATGACCCACTCAAGAATCAATCAAAATGCAATACAGTTTTACATCATTCAACAAGGATGTGAAACATTTAGTTCTATGTCATGAAATAAGGAAACTATCACATAGTTTAATATATACTAACATGGATGTTGGTTTCATTCAATTTATCGTCTTATGACATTGATGATATATCATTATTTTTATGGCCATTTGACAAATACTGACTAAAATTTTTAATATTGTGCAGCTAAGATGTATACCACACAGTTTAACATCATACAATCAAGATGACATGATACCTAGTTTAAAGTCTTACATCTAGGACTATACAATGTTTTCTAGTTTAAAATCTTGCTTCTAGTATGAGTGTCATGGTATTTCAAAAAATATTTCTTTAGGATCCTTTCATTGTTTGGGGTCATAATGAGCTCTCCATCCATCGAGATCAAGTAATAAGATCCATTATAGTGGACCTTATGTATAGAGTAAGGTCCATCCATCATTATATCAAGCATTAAGGGATTCTTTCCTTGTATCACTGGTTTCATAAGGACCAGTACCAATTCTCCACAGAGGAATTAATGGTGGCGTACCTTTTTGTTAAAATCCCACTCTATCTAATTTGGATAGAACTCCTAGTAAAGAAATGTGTGTAATCATTCCTTAACGAGTCACTTCAATTAATCCTGTTGTTTTAGGGATTAATTATATGTGGGTATCCAATCATAGATATAAATATGGAGTGCTATAAATTGGTTTTCAATGGTAATGGGTACTTCTATTCAATAGATAAGTGATTACAAGGTAGCTTGCATAGCAGTATAGGATGTGGCTCAGTAGGGCCATATGGCATGAAAGAGATTAATGGTCCAATACTTCTTATACAAATCCACTATATTTTGGATTATTTTTGGTAGGTTATTATTAAGGATTATATCAATCTTTTATCTACTGCATGATAGAGGGATGACTGGTTTGATTTGATATTGTACTCCGAATACATTGTTTCCACTTCTGTAAAATAGAAACTTGATATTTTGTTCATTATTATTATATGAGGGACACCATATCTAGTAATGATGTTGTAATTTACAATGTAGATTATGATTTTGGCACTGAATTTCTTGTGGGGTATTTCCTCAGCCTAGTAAGAGAATAAATCGGTAGTAGTTAAAATGTATTTGATCTTCTTATCCATAGCTGTATGGTATGGCCCCAAAACATCCATTCACAAAATGTAAAGTGGATAGGATTATTTGGATGTATATTAAAAGTTTGGTGGTTGGAGGTTAAAATTTTCATGCACATTACTGGAATGTCATTTATTGGTGAATTCTTTGCAATCATACATCATAGTGGTCTAATAGTACCCAAGCCTCTATATTTTATGAGAATGCCTAAACCCTAACTGATTGGAACCACAGGATATGGTGTTCACTTATTTCAGGAAACCATTGGTCTATTCTCCATTAATTCACTTGAGAAGAACCCCATTAAGGACCCACTTGTAAAGGACCTTTTGATGATTCATTTTTCATATAGAACAATGTTAATTTCCTACCTTCATATTTTCTATTTCCATATCTACTCCAGTGGGTTTTCTCCATTTTTAATGTAGTCTATAATGGGTATCATCTACCTAGTGTTAAGATAATATGGTTTAGGGGAAATTCTATATTCATTTATCCCTTTTATGTTTACATGAGAAAAATGTGACACCATTCGGTGATGCACAATGATGATTACCGTTTCATCTTGGTATTGATATTCCAAAGTCAAAGATACGTTTTCTAATGTGTCTTCTTGGGAATTATATGATCATGGGATGTGAATAAATATTTACTCTTATGGTAAGTATAGTATTAACCCCCAAATGTATTCAAACAGAAGAATCAAATATTCTTTCTTGACAACATAATATCTGTTAATCTATTTGGTTACCAACACTAAATTTCCATCCCCCTCTAGGTGGCCCGCTAATATTTTAAGTTCTAGTTCTATGCCTTTATGAGGACCTAATATTCTACCTCATTATTTTTACATCATTTTTAAAATAATAAGGGGTAAGGAAATACTTCCTTTATTGGATAGATGAGCATGATCCATAACCCAAAATATTTTAGCTTAGTTTCTTCCATTATTTTCCCTATTAGGATCCTCGATACGCATCAAAATACATTTTCCATGATTTAGAGCCTTCCTAAATAGATAATAACTATTCATCTAGAAATTCATTATTTAATGAATTTGTTTCTATAGATTGGTGTTCTGTAAGAAAATTAGGAAAATTGTGTTCTTTCTCTACTTTCTAATGAAAAAATTGTATAACCAACTACTGTAGAATAACCAACCACCATGCTAAATGGCATGTCATGATAGGATGGATGATTATTTATTTATGTGGTTTATTACGAGAGACCAAATGGATATCGTTGTGATTGATGCATTTCCCTAGTTTCTAAACTGTGAAGATTTACTCCAATAAGCAATTTGTGATATATGAGTAATGAGTTGAGTGTGTATAGCATGGTTCCACTGATATAATAAATTTTGTTTTCATTCCCAGCTTTTTTATTTTGTTCATGGAATTTTTCTAGTGATTTATATTGTTTTATCAAATATATAATGAGAGGTTCTCCATCAATGGGAAGAATTATCATTGGAGGACTCAAGAGATATTTCTTGATGTTTTGAAATACTTCTTGATAGTCACTAGTCCATTCATATGTGAGCCACATATTCATTAATTTTGTGAAGGAAAAACAATTGCTTATAAGGTTGGATATGAAGCGCCAGATATACTCCAAGTTTCCATGAAGTCCTATCAACTCTTTCAGGTTTTGAGGAGGTGGCATACTAAGGATATCATTTGTTTTCTCATGGTTGACATCAATGTTACGTTGAAGTATGAAAAATTTGAGAAATATTCCTAAGGTAACATTGAAATAAAATTTAAAGGGGTTCTACTTTAGGCTATGATACTATTGTTTGTTGGATATGGTCTCAATATCATCCACATGGTTAGAACTCTTTGTTGACATAACCACCAGACCAAAAAAACCCTTGTATATATGGGGGAAATTTCTTGATCATATTGAGATCTCCGGATATCTCTCCCATAAGTTTCGGCTACATATACTATTCTATAAGGGGTGTGTCTAGAGTAGTGACTCTTGGAACGACCATGTATTCCACTATATCTTCAACTCTAGTGGATTCTTCACCTAATTCCCCAATTCAAAATAGGGAATTTTGGTTCATAATATAAAACATCATCTAATAATGGACCCATTAAATGAATAACATTAAGAGATATGAAGATCAAATCCACATCTGATGAGGACTCAGTCTGGTGGGTTGAACATTATTATACCATTTGGGGGGGCAATGTCAATGCTTCTGGGATTGTAGGCATGAATTCTGCTAAATTCATGGGAAACCTTGGTCTAGGAATAGGATAATATTCCTATTTTTTCTTCTTGATTTTTTGTACATGTTTCTTCTTAGAATATTGGATTTCAGAGAGACGACCTACCGTTGAAGTCGTTTGAGACATAGCCAAACCTATAGAGGATATAGTTGATTATTTAAACTATGATAAAATTTTAGAATGAATCTGTTTGATCATCTTTCTTACTATCCAATCACTAAAATGTTTCATACCCCTACTTTCAACTTCTCTCCATTCATTTTCTTCCTCTAGATTAGGGGATGAAAAACAAGGTACATGCATAGGTGTCTTGACCATCTTCACATTCCCCAAGTCTACTAACATTTACATGATTTATTTGATAAAAACCCATTCCTAGATGATGGGACCCAATTATTGATGGATGGAAAAATTGTTCAGGAGATATTCATCACAATTCTTACTGAGGTTCTTGGGCATTAGCAAATTGATAAAGTTTTTATTCATTGATGAAATGATGTAGCCATGGATATGGTAACTTAGAAAAGAATAATTTTTTTTCATTATCTCCTCAAAATTCTTTCAACTCATCTCCCTTTGATCATCTTGATTAGGTGGATTGTTTTTATGACCCTTAAGAAGCTTACCCACACGATATGGTGTGAAATTTGTATCTGGAGAGGGTTCAAGGTCATATTTATGGGTTACAGTGGAATTCTTTCCTTTCTCTATTCATTTCAATAAGATTATGAAATTACTCATGACTTGTCCTCAGTCAATATAATGGAGTCATATACTCTTTGAGAAATATAGGGAGGGTCCCAAAACCATCAAATGTATTTCAAAAGGATGAGTGGTGTGCACAATCGATTTACTAATGAAAAATTCCACACAGACAGTTGATGGGAAGTAGGGTACGTTGGGTGCGTCACGAGTGGCATGTTATTAATTGATATGTCTAGGAAGTATTTGTCCCTTCCATTTATGGAAGTTGATATCCCTCCCATTTGATTGAAATGGAAATGTTGCGTGAAATTCCATGGCCATGGTGTAACAATGAGGTTATTTCAGGTAGTCAAAGAACAACGTATCAAGCATAAAAGTTTGTGACACAATCATGAAACCTACTTGATGAGATATTACGAAAAAGGGATTATATTACATAGTGATCGTTCATTTTTGTATATTGTTGTTGCAACTTTATGTTCTTTCTCTTGGGTGCCTTGACTCATTGCTAGACAGTACTCCCAAACTTTAGGCAAGCCCACCTAATGCCAACGAGAAATAATCCTAGAGGGTCACACACTAAGTGTTTTTGGTGGTCTTGGTTAAATTCTATTTTAATTTAATTAATGAAATAAATATTATTCTCAAGACTGTGGAATAATTTTATTCAAGTTACAATGATCGTATAAATTATATATTTTTATTTTTTTATTGAACATTTAATAAATATTTATTTACTAGTTTGTAAATAAAATATTTATTTAAGAGAATAAATTATTTATTTATTTATTCAGGTGTTCAATAAATGGAAGTGTAGTTCGAGTGGACCAAGGTCAGTCCGGTAGTAAAATAATTATTTGCAAGACGATAAATAATTATTTAACTAGTTGGTACAAATTAAAATAATGCTTCTATTATTTTATGACGCAGAATTATATTTATAATTCCATTTTTCCCAAGTTGGTAGACCATAAATAATGACATGGTATTGTTATTAAATGCATGGGTTTTCTCTAAGTTCATGAATGTATTTAATTGTTTCTATGTAATTAAATATTGTAACTGAAATTCAATGTATATAAATAGGATAGTACGCCTATTGTGTGAGATGACACACCACACACCTGGTGAATTGATAATTGTTGAGACAAATAATTTCACTCTTGAATCCTCTTATCTCCCCTCTCAAGAATGATAGATGTTCTTCAAGGGGGAAGAACAGGCAATCAAGAATGACCGACACAAGAAACTTTCTTCACCACGCTAGCACTCAGAGAATGAGCAATGTCGATCGGAGGCTATTGGAGCACATGTGGATCACCGCTAGAGGGATTCTAGTTTGGATCCTTACAAGCGCAATGAGATAATCTGGAAGGGTCATTCCGGACGATCAACATCATCAATGAAGAAAAATACAAAAGATATAGGTATTGTTTTTCTTTATAAAATTAATTAAATTAATTATAAACATGGTGTACAAGATCCTATCTAAGGTATCAGGCCTCTTTACTCTTTATCTAAATCTTTGATTATATTCCATGGAAACAGGCATTCATCGTTGTATTCATCCTAGAATAATCATTGATCATGGTAAAAAACAAAGTGGTGTCTCATCCCAACCGTGCTTTCGTTGTTCCCCAGACCTTCAAGTGGTATCAGATGGGTTACATCATAGTTTATAATTATTTAAATATTTCATTGATGAATTATACATTTAATAATTTAGTTGTTTCAATTCAAGTTAATCATTCTAGAAATAGTAATCTCAAGATCTATTCCTCCTCTTTCATTTCTTGTTCACCTTACAAAAATGATCTTCTCATTTAGTTTTGAATAAATAAAATAGAGGATCTCATCCGGATGTTCCAAAGCTTCCTGGCCATACAACACTAGAACACACAATATGTATTCGGCAGTACACACCGGGTATTCAAGATTCAATGCATCAGACCGGTATACCAACCCAACCCGTGTGTTGGAGTCTTTCAAAGACTTAAATGACTCCGTGTGTTTACCAAGAACAGGTGGCACATGGTTTCCGAATAACACGCCATGTGGCATAATGGACATGGAATGTAGTCCCTTCGAGTTAGGGTTAGACCATATACCATGTACATGATTTTCCTGAATGGAGACCGTGTAATGAGGAAATACATGGTGTGTGGCCCACTGGACACATTGTGTACTCCGAAGATTTCCAAAGTATACTCAGACATTGTTTCCCCAGGTGTGTATTTCAGATAGATGGTGAAAAATAATACATGTCATGTAGTTGGAACTATACATCATGTACTCATCCAAATTACACAGATTTATTAAATTTCTCTATTATATTATACAAAACCTTGAGACATGTACCATATTGTGGGCATAAAGATAAGGAAAAACACGTGATAGGTGTTTTATATATGTGTGTTGAATTTAACATCTGTGTAATGTTCATTTATACTCATTGGGAAGTTATGAATAGGAATTCACCGGGTTGCCTCCAAGGTACAAGTTACTTACAAAGATAATTTTAAATGAATTTATTTGTTTAAAATTATGATGGTTGAGAATCTCATGGAAATTCAGAAAAGGGTTTAAGATAAAAGGATTGATTAATTAAATATGATAATTAATTGATTTGAGCGTGATTTATCTTAAACAATAATGATTAAAGAATTGATTTCTAGTTGTATTTATGCATAAATATCATTACATGTATGTTTTATCCTGATCTAGACCAAGACCTTTTTATGTGGGTGGTTTATTTTAATTTATTTATTTGAATTAATTTTTTGTCCTGCGAGCCTTCTCCTCATTAATATGTAGGGCATGCGTACCCAAGGTTTATTTTATGTAAAACCCATTTTTACCCCTCACATACATGTGAGGTAAAAAAAAGGCATATGTAATGGATGTAACTCCCAAGATAGTGAAGAAAATTCAAGCTGGAGCCGAGACAAAACCAATCCCATGAGATACAAAGGTGGACAGGTGGAAGCTGTAAACATGAACCTAAAAGATTCAAGGTGTTTCTCCCCTAGTTTAGGGTTAGTTTATCAACCACTAGATAAACTAACCATTATAAAATATCATGATCATTCCATTTACTTTATTTTATTTTGGTTAGTTGCATGGGTTTTCATTATGGATGTGTTGTCATGATCACATAATTAATGAATTAAACAATCATGCAAGATGGAACTAAAATAAAATAGACTTATGCGTAAATATTATCAAGACATGGTTAATAACTTCAGTAAGTTTCACATAATATCAACAAGCATTTGATAATGATAATAAGAAATTCACGCATAAGAGATAAAAAATCCCTCAAAAAAAATATTTAGTCAGAACAGGCCTTCCTTTACTTTATTAAGGGGAAAACTTAATAAAACAATGTGTTTGACCAACCCTTGTTGGGACACTAACCTTTATAAAATAATCCCTTATGAAGGGTTTTGGGTTGACTTAACTATATTAAATCAAGATGAGTATCCCTTTCTAGACTTGGTGTAATATTGGAGGAAAGAGTTGAGTAAATACAAAGTCATGATTTTAGGATTGGGGAGTCTGCTCAACATATAAAGGAGGTGCAAGTCTATAGTTGGCAAAGACCTTCCTACCAAAATACCTTCTAATATCTTGAACAACTCTTGTTGGGGTTATTAAAAGGGTAATATGGATCCTTTCCACTAAAATGTCATTGAAATGAGACATTCTGAGTTCAATGGTGAGGGCTATTAAGACTTTATTAAATAGTGGGAGACTTAATAAAATTTATTATTTCTTATAAAATGTAATCAAGAAAGTACTAATGATATGCTCTTTTAATTGTAGAATAAAAATTAAATAATTGTCAACCATACTATCCATACAATCAATTCTGGATAAAGACAACATCCTCACAGGTAGTAACTTCTAGGAATAGTTTAGATGCCTTTGGGATATCCTACACCATGAACGGAAGTATTGCGTGTTGGAGTCAAAATTACCTGATCCGCCTTCCAAAGAAGCAAGTGATGAGGATCTCCTAGTCTATGAGAAACATATGAATGATGTGGTATACATTCAATGTTTAATGATATCATTAATGTCTAGTGAGCTCATGAAGTCTCATAAAAACATGCATTCTTATAGAATGCTCGAGTACCTATGTGGTATTTACTATGAGAGAGAAAGACAGGAAATATTTGAGATCTCTAAGGCACTCTTTCAGAGTAAGCTTAGAGATGGTGCCACATATGGGCCTCATGTAGTGAATCTCATTGGCTACATTGAGAGCCTGGAGGTTCTGGGGTTTAAAATCCCTGAAGAATTGGGAAGGAGAATAGATTTAAGCCCAAGACTTCTTCACAGACTTCCAAGAAAAGTAAGATCAAAGGGGAGTCAAGGGAATAAGAGGCTCTTTGTTTCGCATGTGGGAAGAAGGGCCATTGGAAGAAGAACTGCACCCAGCCTAAGAAGCAAGGGGAATCTTTAGGTGCATTTGTTATCAAATGGAATCTATCTATTTCTAAATATTGGGTATTAGATACAAATTTTGGTGCTCTCATATGTATACAAATACAGGAACCAAGTAGATTCAGGAATATTGATAGAGGGGAGGTAGATCTACGAGAAGCTAATAAGTCCAAGAATGTTGTTATAGCTGTCAGGGAATACCACCTCACATTGCCTACTAGGATGATCTTGGTGTTAAAGAGTTTTTATTATGTGCCTTTTGTTACTAAAAATATTATTTTTGCATCTAGATTAGATATATATGGATTTGTTTTCATGTTTGGAAATTAATGTTGCTTCTTTTACAAAGATAGAATTTGTTATGGTAGGGCACATTTATACAACTGACTCTACGTGTTGGATTACACAAACCAAGTAATGGCAATCGACAACGAAGATGCTTCACATGACTCATTCCACACCCAACTTTGGAATCAACGACTCGGTCATGTAAAAGAGAAATGCGTGAAAAAGTTACATCAAGATGGATATTTAGATTCTTTCAAAATAAAACCACTTGGCGTATGTCATGCATGTTTTCAAGGCAAAATGACCAAATCACCATTTAGTGGTAAAGGTGAAAGGGATAAAGAAATTCTTTAAAAGGTTCATACTGATGTGTGTAGACCATTTCTAGTTGATTTAAGGGGATGGTACTCATACTTCATAACTATTGCTAATGATCTTAGTAGATCTGGATATATCTACTTAATGAGGTATAAGTCGGATTATTTTGATAAGTTCAAAGAATACAAGAATAAGGTTGAGAACCAACTTGGTAAGAAGATTAAGAATATCTACTTAGACCAAGGTTGAGAATATCTTAATCAAGACTTCATTGATTACTTATGAGATTTTGGGATCCTATTTGAAACTCACTCGTCCAAACACGCCCTAGTGGAATGGTGTGAGCGAAAGGAGAAACCACACCCTGTTGGACACGGTGAGATCAATGTTGAGTCATGCGAGTCTTCCACTATCATTTTGGGGATATGCGTTACAAACAGCATCAAACATACTAAACCAAGTACCAACTAAATCGATAAATAGTATTCCATACAAGTTCTGGAGTGTAAGAAAATCCATGTTATCAAATTTACATGTGTGGGGTAGCGAAGCATTTTTTAAGTACCCTTCAGGTATCAAAATCGTACCATGAGGCACAAAGTGTACCTTTTTAGGATACCCCAAGGAAAAAAGGGGATATTACCTATACAACTCCTTAAGAAAAAATGTTATAGTGGAAATACATGCCATATTCCTTGAGAGGGAGCACATCTCCAAAAGAGATAGTGGGAGTGAGATAGACTTCGATGAAGTCGAGGCTCAAGGTACACAAGAGTTGGTACATGAATAGATTCCAAAAATACCCATGGAAGAAGAATCTATTCCTGAGACACAAGTACTGCGTAGGAGTAAAAGAGTGGTTAGAGAACCGGAATGGTATAGTTTTCCAGTTACCAAGGATGGTGACTCCTTATTAGTTGATAATAATGATCCTCTGACCTAAAAGGAAGCAATAAGTGGCACAAATGTTTCCAAGCGAAAAAAAGTGATGAATTCTGAAATGTATTCCATGTACCAAAACCATGTCTGGATTTTGGTAGATCCTCTAGTTGATGAAAAGTATGTTGGTTTTAAATGGGTATTCAAGAAGAAACTGTACATGGAAGGACAAGTTAGAACCTATAAGGCATGACTGGTTGTAAAAGGTTTTAAATAGCGTCAAGGAATTGACTACTATGAAACCTTCTCACCAGTTACAATGCCAAAATCCATCATAATTCTACTTTACATTGTGTCTTACCATGACTATGATATTTGTAAAATGGATGTCAAATAGCATTCCTTAACGGGAACCTTCAGGAAGATGTCTACATGACACAACCTGAAGTGTTTGTGACTCCAAAGGATGCCAATAAGTTATACAAGTTACATAAATCCATTTATGGATTAAAGCAAGAAACCAGGTCATGGAACATTCATTTTGATGAATCCATAAAATAATTTAGTTTTGTCAAGAATGAATGTGAGCCTTGTGTCTACAAATTGTTTAGTGGGAGTGAAATCGTTTTTCTAATAGTATATTTTGATGAAATATTACTTATTGGAAACGAGATACCAGTCTTATAGTCTATTAAGCTATGGTTGAATCAATTATTCTCCATCAAATACTTGGGTGAGGCAATTTATATTCTTGGGACCAAGATACATCATGATAGATCCAAGAGATTGCTCGGACTATGTTAAAGTAACTACATTGATAAGATACTAAAGAGAATCAGTATGGAACAATCCAAGAGGGGATTGTTTCCAACATCACATGGCATTCATTTTTCCAAGAAAATGTGTCCTCATACACATGAGGAAATAAAGATAATGGAAAGTACTCCATACGCATCAGTGATTGGGTCCACCATGTATGTCATGCTATGTACAAGGATGGATGTCGCATATGCATTTATTGCGGTAGGCAAATATCAATCTGACCCAGGTGACCGCCATTGTATGGTAGTCAAGACTATCATAATGTATCTGAGGCGTACTAAGGATATGATCCTAGTTTATGGAGGATTTGAGGAACTAGTCATTAGAGGATATATAGATGATAGTTTCGAGATTGATCAAGATGACATGAATTCACAAATGGGATACATCTTCACTTTGAATGGAGGTGTAGTGAGTTGGAAGAGCTCAAAGTAGAGTGTGATCGCAGATTCTACCACAGAGTCTGAGTATATCACATCTTATAAGGCTGTTAAAGAAGCGGTTTGGTGCAATTCTTCATCAAGGAGCTAGATGTAATACCTAGCAGTAAAGATCCCATCACACTGTACTGTGATAATACTACAGCAGTGGATCTTGCAAAAGATCCAATGTCATATAAGTGGATGAAGCACATACTTTGGAAGTATCATCTCTTGAGGGATTTTTGTTAGAGAGGTGAAGTTGCAGTGAGTAGTATTTCCATGGAAGACAACGTGGCAGAACCCTTGACTAAATCCTTGACTCAGCAGAAACATGATCATCATGTGAGGTCTAGAGGACTGAAACTCATAGGCAGTTGGCTCTAGTCCAATTGGGATTTTGTAAGAGTTGGAGTCCTACAATCAACTGGTTTTACTTTCATTACAAGGATATTTAATATATTATGACATATTGTTTATTTTTCTGCATGACTATGATGAAATAATGTCTTAGAGTATTTGTTGCATTTATAAGGTAATGGGAGATCTCTGCTATGATGAGAACCTTGAAATGATATAACCATAGTCTTAAATATAGTTCTGTGGTAAGATGAAATTCTATGATGGGACACATAGCATGTAGACCATTAGTTTTGAGTAATTTTAAGCAGATGAGACTTCCTCTCATGAAGTTCACACTTGTTAATCTCCAAGATAAGAGATTATGAGAAGAGACCCACTAGTAATAATTCTGCATGTTTTGGTGTCATCGGATATTTCTATCTGCGACCGTGTGTAATGATCCTTAGACTTTAACATTATAATTAATATGTGTCATGACTTACACACTTTGATTTACTAACGAAAATTATCACGCAGACAATTGGCGGGAAGTAGGGTACGTTGGGTGTGTCACGAGTGGCATGTTATTAATGGATAAGTCGGGGAAGGTTTTTTTTTCTTATATTTATGGAAGTTGATATCTCATCCCTTTGATTTAAATAGAACCGTTGTGTGAAATTTCATGGCCACGGTGTAACGACGAGTTCATTTCAGGTAGTCAAATAACAATGTTTCAAGAATAAAAGTTGATGACACAAACATGAAACATGCTTGATGAGAGATTACGACAAATGGATTATATTACACAGTGAGCATTCGTATGTGGATATCATTTTTGTGACTTTATGTTCTTTCTCTTGGGTGCCTTGACTCGTTTCTAGATAATACTCTTGGACATTAGGCAAGCCTGCCTAATGCCAATGAGAAAGAATCCTAGGGGGTCACACACTAAGTGTTTTTTGTGGTCTCGGTTAAATTATACTTAAATTTAATTAATTAAATAAATATTATTCTCAAGACCGTGGAATAATTTTATTCAAGTTACAATGATTTCATAAATTAAATATATTTATTTATTTTATTGAACACTTAATAAATATGTATTTACTTGTTTGTAAATAAAATATTTATTTAAGAGAATAATTTATTTATTTATTTATTCGAGTGTTTAATAAATGGAAGTGAAGTTTTATTGGATCAAGGTCGGTCAGGTAGTAAAATAATTATTTGCAAGATAGTAAATAATTATTTAACTAGTTAGAACAAATTAAAATAACGCTGCTATTATTTTATGATGCAGATTTTTATTTATAATTCGGTATTGCGCAAGCTGGCGCACCATAAATAATGACATGGTATTATTATTAAATGCATTGGTTTTCACTAAGTTCATGAATGTATTTAATTGTTGCTATGAAATTAAATATTTTAACTAAAATTCCACGTATATAAATAGGCATGTACGCCTATTGTGCCAGTCACCACACCACACGCCTGGTGAATTGATAATTGTTCAGCCAAACAATTTCACTCTTGAATCCTCTTGCCTCACCTCTCAAGAATGAGAAACTTTCTTCAAGTCCAAAAAACAAGCAATCAAGAATGACTGACACAAGACACTCGCTTCTCCATGATAGCACACGGAGAATGAGCGGTGTCGATCAAATGACATCAGAGCTCGTGTGGATCACCACTATAGGGATTCTAGTTTGGATCCTTACAAGCACAATGAGATAATCCAGAAGGGTTATTCTAGATGATTAACATCATCAACAAAGAAAAATACCAAAGATATAGGTATTATTTTTCTTTATGAAATTAAATAAATTAATTATAAACATGATGTGAAAGATCATCTCTATGGTTTCAGGCCCCTTTCTTCTTTATCTAAATCTTTGATTTATATTTTGTGGAGACCCACATTTATCTTCATATTGATCCTGGAATTATCATTGATCATGGTAAAAATCAATGTTGGGTCTCATCCCGTCCATGCATCCACTGTGCCCGGAACCTTCATAGAATGTGACTTGAAATTTTTCAGATGCTACTTCGGGTCCCCTGATCCATTGATAATTGGGAATTTAGTGTTTCCAAATTTCTTTGGGAGAAAAGTTAGATCCACCAAGTTTTGGTAAGGCCTATTTTTTTACTGTACTTTTTCTTTCCATTCCTCGATTAGTTCCAATTGAACTATTAGTTACTCAACAATATTAACGATCAATTGAAGAATATTTGGATGAGAAGAGCCTTAAAGAGGGCATCATAAAATAGAGTCAATTGCGGTGGAACTGCTGGTATCTTTTTTGGGTAGCCTATAATTGAATGTCTATATGGATATTACTAGCCTTTTTTTGGTTGTGTACCCCATGAAGGGATGTTCTGACCTGCAATTGTGGGATCCATGTATATTGGTTGTTGGTTCCAAACATTTATTGGATATTATGTCTCCTCTTTAGTTTCTTTAGTGAACCATCTTTGTTGAGTTATGTTAGTTGGGGGGAGCGTATTGATGTTAAACGTCTAAAAAAAATCTATTATAGATGGTTCCTTATTGTTTCTATACATAGAGTCTTCTCAATTATATCATATCTTCCTATTTTATATCAAATATTTACTTGATTGTAAGTGGATAAACCTCTCTATGAGGTAGATTTGGTGTAATATTTTCATTACCCTTTTTCTTATTGTATTATTTTTTAGGAGGTAATGATTGATTGGTTTATGGAATTCCAATATCCAGGGAAAGCCTCTGGTTTTTTGTGATCACACATCCTTGAATTTTTTTATTTTGGATCATATTATGAACTAAAACTTCCTCTTCTTGCTCATCTGCATTGGTCTCATATGCTATAATGTCTTTAGGAGTATTGTTAATGAAATTCACTAATGTGTGATTCATTTTAGACATTTTATTAGTGTTTTTAAAAGACAGACTTTTTCTACACCCTCTATGAGGGTTCTTCCTATCCTTCACCAATTCTATTAGATCTGTTTGGAATATGGTAATTCGAAGGGAATCTCTAGATAATTTAGTGGTGTGTTTCCATAATGAGGGTACGAAATCATAGGATGGGACAATCTATGATGATTAATTCTGTAGTATTCCACCTATTTTGGAAATAACTATCTTTAACTAAGGAGGATATTGTAGAGGTAAAAAATCCCCCATTCCTAAGGGTTGGGGATTGTCCAGTTTGACATTCACAACTCTTAAAACCTAATTTGTTGAACTTGATTAATGGTTTAAAAAATCCCCCAACCCTACAGATTAGGGTTGCTCCAAGATCACCAAGGATTCTACTACTGTAGATGCCTTTCTAATTTTATATAGTCATATTTGAACATGTATTGGGTGTATCATTTGGGTTGAACCTAGACAACCTACTTCTGAAGAACTTTTCACTATCTATTACATTTTCACTATCTGATTACTTATTTACCTTAAGAGGAATACCTTCTTGATATTTTTGGATTCTTGAATAAAAATCCTTTCAATGAATTTCCCTCTTATGGATCGATGTTAGTGAGAGTTGGTCGAGCCCTTTCTTTGTTGATAATTTCACCTCTTGTGAACAAAGTCTGTTTGTTAAATCCTTCCGGAAGCTATTAAATTTTCATGATTCCATTGTTTACAAGATTTTATGATTGGGGGTCATAGTGAAATGAAACTATCTATGTTCACCTCATCATCGGATATGAACTTCAGATGGGGTATCTATGATCATATGACACAATTCATTAACTTTTTGAGTCATTCATGCTAAAGTAATTCATTTGGTTTCCTCAATTTTGGCGATCTTGTTTCTTGGATAGAATCCAAGTCAATTTTGTGGTGTATCTATTCTATTACCTTTACATGACTTTGATACTCTTCATAGGCTAAAATATTTTCTCTTAAGTTATGAAGAGTGTTCTATATGTTAAAGTAGATTTTTTTTTAAAATCTTCCAAAAACACCTTAGGATTGATGTATTGAGGAGTGACTAAAAACTGGAACATAAATGATATATCATCATTAACCAACTAATTACTCATGTCTAGAATTTCTTATTAATCTTTTTCCCAAGGTTCCTCCACCACACCCAACCAAAGTGGATGCTTCTCTGTTGCTTTGTTATAAATGAAAATACTGGTAGGGACTTCCTCTGTCATATTTTAAGGTAGAATATCGAATCGTGGTTTTGAGAATGACCAGTGTATTGGGAAGTCTTCTTCTATAGATTCACATGTCAATGAAATGGCATCAGACATGAATGGACTTGTTTTCCCATGTTCCTCATGGTATAATGGATTTCTCATTATTAAATCTCCAAGGGGAAGACTGTCATGATGAAGTGAAACACAATTACATAGATAACCTTCAGATTGAATTTCATTATGGTGAGTAATACCATAATAGATTGATATCTGACTATAAGAATAATTCCTACAGTAGATACCTTGGGGGAGATTTATGGTGGATGACAACATGTGGAATTCCTTCTTACTATTTTATCTTCTATACATGTGGAGGGCGGGTGTCACTTTCATTAGGATCTAGAATATCAAGATTGATCAAATTATAAACATGAATAAATCATTCATAGTGATGTTTCCGAGGAGGATGTTCAAAATTACCGATATTGTCCCTGTAATTTGTTAACAAGAGAGGATGATCCTATGATATCATAGATATATGTCTGAGGGTTTCAAAAAATCTTGAATTAAGTAGAGATGGATTATAGATCAGATATTTGTTTTCCAACCATCTCTATTGAGGATTCTTCATGCATTACTTTTTGAATGGAAATGGTGGAAACATATAAGGAAAAGTGGTTTACAGGTAGGGAAGCCTGTTAGAATGGATCCCTTCTTGCAGCCATAATTTGTCGAGAAGCTTCTAAAATTTTGGCAGGGGTATGTTTCTACCCGGGAGTGGCCAACGGAACTAGCCAATTACCTTCATTTGAAATTTGGTTATGGAATTGTTCTAGTTTAATAAATATTGTATGGGGGTTTCCCCCTGACCATCACGGATGGAAGAAGGGGAGTGTTTCTTCTCAATAGTGACATAATAATGAGCCACCCCAATTATAGGGGAGGAGTTGTGTTTTCACTTCTGTACCACAATTACAGTCACAATTATAATATCTTGGTAGCTATGTAGGATTTTGGTAGAGATGTACATCTAGAATTTCACTATTTTTAGAATATGTATGGTGGAATCAGCGGATTGAACATGGATATATTCATACTCTATCACTAGAATAGGGGTATGTACATTATCATTCCCTCAATGTCATGGTAGTGGATACTGATAGTACTTAGGTATGGGAGTATAAATTTGGGTCTAACCCTAATTTGTCACTTGTAATTTTCATTCAACTTTCCTGGAAGGTTCCATATAAGACTAAGATCTATCCTCATTAATGAAAATAGGTATGTATTCCTACTCAAAGTTTTCCACTAAATTCAACTAGTAGACTTCCTTTAATAGTACCAGATGTGGCTTCTATTGGGTATGGATGATGTGGTTAGGTGTTTGTATATGCTCATGGATTTCCACTATCATTGAACAATGTGATTTTTGAGTGCGAGTAGGTGTTTTTTATATTTCTAGTTTTCTTCCATATGTTATTTGTATGATTCTATGAATGATTCTAGATGAGTCTATTGATAGGTTTGATTTTTACGAGTGGGTGCTTTTTCATACACTATGTTTTCCACAAAATTTGATTAGTGGTCTTCTCTAGAGGAGATAGAGGCATATCCATGTTCCCTTTTGACTGATCGCTATAGTCTATTTGTAGTCTTGTGTATCAAGGTTTGTATGACCTTGTTTGGACTACCATGGTTGACTCCTTCATCATACTAAGGGTACATTGTCGTGTGGAGATGGTGGTGATGATAAATGAAAGGATCCCTTTAAACGGAACCTTGTGTCTTCTGGATGAGGTTGTTCATGGCCTCTTGATCCCCCTATTTGAGATAAGGGATGAACTACCAGTTTTGTTTAAGGGATTAACTCCCAAAATAGATGGAGACCATGATTGGTGAATTCTATTTTTATACCACTTTCTATCACTGTGTCGATAACTGGAGGGGCTTAGAAATATGGAGGTCATGTCGGGTAGCCTCCATGTATGGGATGGTACCTTTCTGGTGATACTCTTGGAAGAGTGCATTCGAGACCCAATGTTGAAGATGTTGGGTTGGTTACAACATCATCTTGTTTCATGAGGATCCCTTGTGAACAATATTTAAGGAATTAAATTGTAAAATTTACTACGATTCCATTTGGATTTAAGGGAGATCTTGTTAGATGTACCTAAAATATGGGGAAAAACATAAAAAACCATGTTGAAGAAGTATCTCATTAAATGGAAACATCAAAAATTTATTATCTTGTTTGGAACTCATTAATTTTGTGAGTGAAAGGGGATGGATAGGCAGTTGACATGATCATATTAGTTATGTATTCATATCAGGTTCACCATTTTTTGGAAATAAATAACACTCCTGATGATTGATTTTATGGGGTTATGTTTCTTTCAATCATTCATGTTGGTCTCACTATTTTCAAATTTCTTCCAATGGGGTTTATTTTTGGATCTAAAAACACACAATAATTACATTATTCAAACCTACTTTATTAAGAAATTAAGTTGTTAGGAATCGGTTTATCGATGCTTGGGGACTCACATTTGTCGAGTGGGTGGGATTTTGGGCCCATTAAAACATTCTTGGGGGAATTATTTTCTACTCTGGGACTCTCTTATTGATTTAAGATATGTTTCTAATCCTGAATTAATCCCCATGTATGATGAGGGTTACCCTTTAATTAACAATCAATTATTATCTTTTATGGAACATAGGATATTATGTATGAATTTGAGGTTATTCATCAATGGATATAGATGAATGTATCCAAGGATATCCACAAACGGTATCCTATTATGCAATTATTAGAGATTATTTTTTCATTAAATTCTGGTGTTGATTTTGAGCCACACTATGGGGCACTCTGGAGTGTATCATGATCAAGGGAGATGGGATGGGCTTTCTATGAATCCTTAGGATGGGATTGCTATGTATCCTTCTAAATGAAATAAAAACCCACATAGTTTGGTTGAACTTAATGGTACACATCATACCTTTTGAGGTCATGTAATAAAGATCAAACCACATATCTTAATTTCGTGCAGAAAGGATGAACAGTTTGAAGGTTACTAGTTCATTCTTGGTGTGGTACTTATGATGAAGTGGTCAAGGGAACCTGGAAGGGGTATGGACTCCCCTACTCAATAAGACTCTACTAGGTATATGGTCTAGAGATAATTAGGGTTTATTTATGGTGTTGGTTTTGGAACTTAGAGAGGATTCCTATATATTCCATTTTGATGGGAATCAAAGCCCACATTATTTGGATGTGAATAACCATTCCTATAGAGGACCTATAAAGGTTTGTCTCACAAGGGAATATGTCCTTGTGTGAGGATTTAGTTGGGTCTTACACTTGAAATTATGCCCATAGGTTTTAGAGTTCTCACATCTTATAACAAAAATAAGTCTTGTATGAGTGATTCCATAGGTTTTAGCATGATTTAGGATTATTGTCTTGATTCATGGTGTTTTGGAGGTTTAGTAAAGGATTAATAATAATGTGATTCCCTTAGGCAGTTTGGGATTATGAATATCTCATGATCTCCACTAATATTTAATACCATGTGAGTCACGCTCTGGTTGAGAAAAAATAGGAAGTAATAGACATTATGATCACATGATCAACTTTTTCCACTAGTGGACGGATTATATATCATAAAGGGAAAGAGAAATGGCTTCAAATGTGCCCATATAATATTTTATTTTGGTAAAAAGGATAGTCACATCTGATTATCTATTTAGACAATACTTGGGAAGGTGATGAACATAAAAAGTTCTGAATCCCAAAAAGAAGGAAAGGGGGGTTACTATAGGAGGAAATCCATATATTGGTTCTATAAAAGATAGGATAATGTAGAATTTACTCTGAAAGGAAAAGAAATAATGGCCCTCTACCTCCCCTCCTGGAACTAGAGGTTCTCGATCATAGAGACAACTAGGTACGAACATGGTCTTAAACCTAGTATCTAAAACTAGGAATTCCCTGACACTGACCCTAATTCCAGGGTCCTCTTTACCGGGGTAATGCCTACAAACATTTACCCTATAGACCCTACCTATTAGGTATGACATGTGTATGAAACCTCTAACTGAAGGAATGAATATATAATTGGGGTAAATACTGGTGTGCATCATACCAGGGTCTTGAAAGTTTGGAGGCTTCGATGGAATTTTCAATTAGGTCCCCCTCAGAGGAGTGATGTAATGGAAAAAGAGAACAACCATAAGTGTCTTGGAAGAAGGCTCCAAAAGGGACCCGCATAAAAATTTTCTAGGAGGGAAATGGTTGTTCATGAAGGGCCTAGTAATATTTGTAAATTCTTCACACTGAGGGATAAGCCTATGTGATATGGGGATGCCTAGAAATGGGTCACCTAGGAAACAAAACATGGGTGAAGCCTTATCCAAAGAATAATGAGTCTCCTTAGGTGTTTTGGGAAGTGTCTCACATGGGTTTCTAGTTAGAGAGGGGACCTTCATACTAAATTTTTTTGATTAAGGATGAGGATGTCATCATGTTTGTGTCTTTAGGTTTCAGATATTGGATGAACTTTTATCTCCATATCCCCCTTAATTGCCTCTTCCATCAGTTTTTGGAGAGATACAAGATGGATTTTTGAGGACCTGGGTAAAGGGGGTTCATGACCAGAGCTTTAGGGATTTTTTATATTTTCTAGTTGTTAAAATGAGGATTCCTTTGGTACTATTTATAATATATTTATAAACCCTATTATAAATAGTTAGACTGAATATATCAATGGTGTAGGTACCTAGCATAGGTACCTCAGTGCAAGGGTGACTGAACTTTCAGTGCCTCATAGGGGGGCTATGTGAGACATTTTATTTTTAGGGTTGTGCATGAAATACATATTGGGAAAGGTCTTTAGATTCTCCTTTAGAATCTTTGTCTCTCTAACATAATTGAGTTACTCTCCATAATAATTTCATCCTTTATGAAAATATAGTGTCAACAACATGAAATTTGTAAGGAAAGTTAATTTTTTATTTTTCAACTGGGTAAAGATTTGAGGGATATCAGGCATCACTACGTATCCCATGATAACAATAAACTAGACAATAGTATTCATCCTATGGATCCACACATAGATTAGACTTGTAAGTGGGGAGATGGAATTTTTTGAATCCACAACAAAATTTATGGGGATTCAACTACATGGATCCAACCAATGTGTAGTAAATGAGAATTAATTTTATCTTCCATAGCTCCATTGAAGAAGTGATGTATCACTTCAAAGGATCAACCACTTAGGTAGAAGATACATTATTTTTTAATTCATGGATCATCTCAGTAAAAGGTGTTCCAAGAATCACTACATATCATATCAAGAATGAAAATAACCCGTGAATTTTTTAGATAAATTAATAGTATCATTACAAAGATCTTACTTATATGAAGGGGGAAGGGATTTTTTTCCCTAAAATATAATTCATCCAATATCATCTAGTTTTATGATCTCTAACTATTGGTGATACCACCATATAAAGCATTCTCCTTTACTTGGAGATACTTTCACCAATTAGATCATCTTTAAATTTAATCACCTAAACAAGGTTGAAAACATCTAATATTGACTAAGAACCAGGGAATTTTTAGTAGTGAACTTGTGGCTGGGAAAAGGAATTCATACCTACACATCACTACATATCTCAACACATTTGAATCAATAAACATGTAGTTACTATAATAGAAGGTTCCCTTTATTAATCGAGCTCATGTCAAAGGATGAGTGGTATTATTATTTTGAATATTATGGTTGGGTCCAAGTTTCAAGGATCTAGGGAATAATTATATATCATGTGATAACAAAAATCAGGACACAAGTGTTTCTCATAATGAGGAATCCCGATATAGATGTAGATCATATGTTTGGAGGGGTAGTTTTTATCTTCTCTCAGTTAGTCTTGAAATTGAAGTTGGATAAACGTTCCTCTTTGTAGATAGAGATCATTTATAGGGAATAAGAGCATACATATCCTATCCTAGTTTGGAGGAGAATGATTTTTTCTAGCATAGATATATGGATAAGAAGGAAATCTCTATACATTTTTAGGTAATGTGAGATAGAACACATGTCTTATAGTTTAACATCATTTGACCAAGATGTATCACTAAGAGGAATAACAAACATAAGGAATATTTATCTTCATAGGATATGAATACACCAAAATTGAAGGTTAAAAGAATATAACATTGTAATATTTCACTGATAATGGGTACAATTCACAGATGAGTCACGTCATGGGTTTCTGAATCTACTTGAATACTTGGGATATAGGAAGTGTAAATCATAACCCAAGAATATCAATGTTAATAAGAGTTGGATACTATTTGGTATATGTCAACCATTAAAATATATGGAAACATATATAATGTGAAGTTAGGATGATAGTTCATCGATTTAAGGGGGTGATTCCTATATGAAAAAAATATCCACCCAACATAATCATTGAGGTGTTTTATTATTCACCAGAAAATCCTAGCCAGGTCCTTTCAGATTAAATATTTACTATTACCAATATACTATATGGGGTAACAAAGATTTTTTGGGATCAAAGTATATGGGGTTATTAGGTAAGTATATCGATTCAGTGAATTGGTTGGTATTAACTCAAATATCAAATTTATGATGTTGGTTCATGGATAACATAATATTCACGAAGGGTTTAAGAACCCTAAAAGCTACTCCAACATATTTTGAACAAATTCTCAGTGAGAAGGGATAAAACATGAAATTATTGAGTATATAGTCAATAGGGTGTTGATATGTTTAATGTGAAGACCTCTGGTCATAAATTTTAACATCAATTGACTAGGAAATAGTCGTGATATTTAATGTCATGTGACTATGATTGGGTTCCCAATCTTTGAATAGAATTCCCCATGATCGCACTTTTAAAAGTGCCCATCCAAGATCCCTAAGATTCTATGATTAATGATCCACATGAGAATCAAGATATAACTATGTAGTAAACTGAGGTGATATAGAGTTAAAGATAAGAAATATGTAGGGGTATATACATTTCAGTATGATTAGTAATCCCCATAGAAATATGGTTTTTACCATGGAACATAATTAAGTGTAATGAATATTTGTTATAGGATTGAAATAAATTATTTATGCATCATTATGGGTCTTTTTATGACATGAATTAAGCTACATGTAGTTTTCATATGTAAGAAACCCCACATACATCTATCTCATATTCCATGAGGGGGTATTTTTTATCACCCCTTATAGACCCTTGATATTATTTTCAGCTAAACAATCCTATACATAGATTGAAATCATACATAGGTGATCATACTTCCATATCCTATCCTGATGTGATGTATTCATCTATACCATGTATTTTTGGAAAGGAAGGATAACTGTAATCTATTTTAGGTCTTTAAGGATTTACCATATGTCTTGTAGTTTAACATTGTATAACCATTATGTATGTGGGGTGATTCCTTTTTGTTATGTATCTTTCACTTAATCGGATTTTAGATAATATTGGGTACCTATAATAATTTAGTTCTTCACGGGAGAATCATATTCCAAAATGAAAGGTTATAAGAATACGGTGCTATAATATTGCATTGACATTGAGAAAGATTCATAGATGAGTAACATCAAGGGTTTTATAATCTTATTGAATAGTTGTATTATGGAATGTGTAAATCGTAAATAAATAATATCTGATTCAACATGAGGTGGAGACTAGTGGGGATGGGTAAACCATTAATATTATAGTAATCCCATATCCCATATAGTCAAGACAATAACTCGTGTATTTAAGGGGGGGGGGAATTCTCTAGAACCAAGAAAACCCCTATGAACAAGATCTTAGGCATTGTGTTATACACTATCTAGTCATAGTATGGTCCCATAGAATTATCCAGTCCCTATTACCAATTTTCTATAAGGTATAATCAATAGTGTATGGGATCAAGGTCCATGGAGTTGTAAGAGAAATGTATCAAGTCAAAGAATTTGTTATTATTAACATAGATATCAATGATATGAAGTTGTAATATATATAACATAATATTAAAAAAGAGTTTTATAACTTTAATGGTTTCACCAACATTAATTGAAAAAATATTTTAGGAGAATGGATAAAACATGTAATTATTGAGTACACAATCATCAGGGGGATAACCAGTTCAATTGGAATACCTATTTTTGGGAAATTTAATATCATGAATTAGGGATATTTCCATGTAGTTTAACATCATGTCAATAGGATATATTTCCGTATCATTAAATAAAATTCTCTTAGATCACATTGGTTAGAGCGTCCTTCCAGGTTCTCTAAGCTCAAATGAGTCATGATTAGAGTGAGAAATAAGAAATGGTTGGGAATTTTATTGACCCTTAAAGGGTTCATGATGAAGAATATGTGGGATAATATACATTTTTATATAAGTAGTAATCAACAAAACAATCAGGTTCTTGTCAAGTATCACTGTTAAAGTAATGGAGATCCATGTATAGGATAAAAATAAATGATCCATGCATCACTGCATATCCAGTGATGATAGAAATAAAGTTATACATTGTTTTAATAATAAAGAACTGCCTACAAAGGTATAACCAATATAAATGGAGGGAAATGTTTTTTATTTTTATAAATTTTAGTTTTTCTGACAATTTGAGATCTCAATGTCACTATATATCCTGAGTAATAGGAATCATTCCACACATAGTTACTATATAGAAAATTTCCTAGGTATGACTGACCCCTTTCTACGGTGGGGAAATTTACATTTTATATTTTATATATGTGCCTAGTATTTTGTGTCTAGGAACCACTATGTATCCTATATTAACAAGATTAATATTACATGTATTTCTCATAAGTAAAAAATTACAAAATAATTCTAACCCATATCCAGTGAAAGATGTATTTTATAATATATTATGGAGATTCCCAAGTTTTTAGATCCATGTTTCACTATGTGTCCTATGGAAATATTAATAAAGACACACATGATTGTTATATATAAATCACTATGGGAATTATACTCTCACACAAGTATAGAAGAATCTTATTTTTACCCTTGGCACACAATGAGAGGGAATTGTTTTACAACCATGCCTATATTTATCTTTCATTTCAGTCATGGGACACATGGGGAAACCAAATATAAATATTTTAATTTATTACAAGATAGGCCATAGGTCACACATATTAATTTTATGTGACTAGGATGTAACTATATAGCTATAGAAGTTCATGTGACACGTATCACAGTCCAACATAGTTCAGATTCTTGTCGCATGGACTTGTAATATGATGGATTAAAACAGTGTTAGTTTCATGATCCCTATTGGTCATGGGGGAAAATAGATGAGAGAAATCATGTCATTTAAAATATATAACACATTTGGTTGTTTGATAATTTTAACTATTAATGTCACACCATATAGAAATATATTATTGAGTTATGGGGTGAATTTCCTCTAGGACCAAATTATCCACTAGGTATAAGCTCTAAGTTATCATTTCATTCACCAGTGAATCCTAGTGGGGTCTTTTCTAGGACCAAAACATCCCCTAGGCACAAGCTATTATGAATCGTGTTATTAACTATTGAATCCTTATGTGGTTCCTTTAGTATTGGTCAATCCCTATTACAAATATATTGTAAGGTAGAACTAGGAGGACATGAGATCATGGTTCATAAGAGGCCAAGAGATTGTGAACTCAAGATATCTAGTGATTTAGACATGAATTGTTGACATGAATTTTTTCTTATGGAAAGGGGATATACAAATGGGTTTATATATGCCAGAAAAATTGTTCTTCATGAGTGATATATACCCCAAAAATTAATGGTTATAAGAACAAAATGTTATAATAATTCTTTGATAATGAGTACTATGTACATTTTTGAAACATCAAGAAAATGTGAATTTACATCAGTTGTTGGCTATGGTAAGTGTAAATCAAAACCCTAGAATATGTGAGTAAATAGGAAATGAAGATCGGTGGCTATATGTCCACTATTAATAATGATGGAAGCCCATATCCGATGTAGTTAAGATAATAACTCCTAAATTTAAGTAGAGATCTTCTCTTGGGCCAAAACATTCTCTAGGCACAAGATTTGAGGAATTATTTTTTTAATAGTGAATCCTAGTTGGGTCCCTTAGGATTATCTAGTACCTATTACTAGTGTACTACAATGGATAACCATGTTTATATGGTTTCATAGTCTATGGTGTTCTGTGATAAGTTTTTTAACTTAATTAATTTTATGTTATTTACTCAGATATTTAATTTCCAAAATTGGTTTATAGATAACACAAGATTCAATAAGGTTTAGAGTACCTTAAAATATATTCCATCATTTATTGGAAAAAATGGTAATGGGATAAGTCTCCCAACTTTATAGTATAAAATCGTTTGGAGGGAAGATATATTCATTTTGAACACATCATTTCATAAGGTTTAACTTCACCGGAGTAGGAACAGGTACCCTATCATTGATTAAAATTCACCTTAATCATACTAGTCAGAGGGGTTTTCTAGGTTCCCTAGAATCCCATAAGTTGTGCTCAATGTGATAAATAAGTGCTAAATGGGGAGTTTATTTAACTACACTAGGGTTCATGGTAGGGAATTTTTGGAGGGGTATCAAAAAAATTTATATGAAATGAAATATTAACAAAGATACGATTCTCATTAAAGTACATGGTTGAGAGTTATGATAATGTGTGTCTTGGCCTAAAATAAATTTTCAAGATTCACTAGGCATCTTTTAGAAATGGGAATAAAGCCATACATAGTTCATATAAGAGAGAACACTTTGTATAATTCTGAAACATATGTAAAGAGGATGGAATTTTATCTTTTATAAATAGTGTTTGGGCCCAGGATTTGGGTTCTAGGAATCACTAAATATTGTTCAATAATATAATTCAAGACAGACATAGTTTTTAAATTGAAATCACTTGTGATTTTATAAATCATAGGCAAGGGAAGGATTATTTTTTTGTATTATGTTCAATCCCAGTATTAAAGACATAGGTTTAACTATATATCCTTTGGAAACATGAATAAAAAAAAATGTAGTTCTAGTATAATCTCTCTACATAGTTGGTCCTAGGATTTGAGAAGTGTTCCTCACTACATATCATTTGATAATAGGAATAAAGAAACATATAGTTATTGTATATTTTTGTGTGTGTGTATATGAATCACACATAGGTATAGGGAACTAAATTTTTTCTTATTAAACGATAGAACTCAGGTATAGTTAGAAGCACAAGAGGTGATGTTCAAGATTGAGGAAGAAGGAAACCTGGTGAATTTGGTTTTAGTGTCTTGGTCAAATGAGACTACCTTGTATTCATGTGGTGTTACAGGAAATAATTGTTGTGATATGGAAAACCCATACCCATGATACTCTCTATGTAGATCTAGTTTGTGTATAAGAGGAATTGTTATGTCTGAAAAGGAGGTCATATGTCATTCAGTATGATGTCATGCGACTAGGATGTTCATCATGTACTTTAATTTCATGCTCTAAAGATGTATTCCTTGCAGTTTATCATCATGTTCTAAGGGAATATTCTAGATAGTTTAATGTAATTTGGTAAGTAATATGAATACTATATAGTTTAAAGTATTACCACTAGTAAATTATTGTATGGTTTAAAACCATGAGACAAAGACTTGGTTTGGTGAACTCCTTTATATTGCTAGACCCCGTAACTGACTTTTATTGGTCTCCTAATGACTATGTTGAGGAGTTATTAGTTGATTATGGACCACCAAGTAATGTTAACCATGGTTTTTTGAGAACCTCTCTATATTTATATTTCTTAACAATGGAAGTATTTTATTATTTTGGTGAGATACAAATGTTTGGAGGTTATCCTCCATAGATATCCAAGATAAGGCATTAATTAACCTTATATATACTACCATGGGTGTACTATTGTTATGGTTATAACCCTCTTGTTTGGTTGAATATTTTTTTTACCCTTTTTGTGTTGTATATAAGAATCATATAGCCTCAAGGATACTAGCATTGAGTAGAGTATGAATGTGATCCTCATTCAGTATCATTGAAGGAATATGATGACTTTCCATTTGGGTTTGAGTAGGGATGTGGTCCAAATTCAATGAAGTATATAGAGATTGTCATGGAGCATTTGTTTCCATAAGAATGAGAGAGTACTACTCAGAAGCTACAAGAGTAGCTTAGCGAGATTCTATATTTCCGGTGAGGAGATGTGCCTTCCATTGGATGGTATCCAGGATATGTTTCCAAAGAATTGTTGGAGATGGGGTATGATCCGGGTCTAATTATGTGTTCTGCATAAGAATATGTTGATTGAACTCCGTAATGGTAAATGTGAGGTTTTCTGCCTCTTATACGGCCTCTATAAGATGTTTTTTCACTCTATCTTCAGTGGGAGCAAGGATGTTAACCTAGTATTGTAAACTTACGAAATAGTTTTTACAGATTTATTTATAGGGATGTCAATCTTCCCTAAGGAAAATACAAAACTATTATAATATAAGTAGATTGGAGTGGTGAAATTACCAATTCCATTTCTCACTTTTTTAGTATACCACTATATTTCTTTGATAGGAATGTGCACCTATCCTAAGGTGATCGTCAAACTAATTTGAAAAACACCATTCAGAATAGGGGAATAAGCCTAGTAAAATGCCTTGAAATTTATCAGAATATGATGATAATCCTACTATATAGGAGAACTTATGTGACACCCCAAGCTTCTACAATACATTTCTCTTTGAATAATTCAATATCTTACGTTATACGCAACTTCGAGTTCTTGCATACCACGACCAATCAAACTAGCTGTTACGAATAGTAATACCCACTTTTTGAAATTTTATAAATTTTATTTTTCAAAATGGACTTCCTTTTTTGATTCAGAATATCAAAATTTTCTTAGGGTGATTTTTGGGTTTTTTTATGAAAAATTCCAATTTTTGACGAATAATGAAAAACATTTCATTATTATTTAAAACCTAATTTTTATTTAAATAATTATTTATTTTATTTAAATTTATTTTAATGAAAAATAGATACATAATACCTATAAAAGTTTAATTTGATTCATTTGAGTCATTTTATAATAAAATTGGATGTATAAAATTTTACTGAACATTTTAACGTCTTTTACCCACCTTCTAGGCACATTGGAAAATTTCCATAAAACTTAATTTTACCACTTATATGAATTGAATTTAAAAAATATGAGAGACACGGTTGACATCATTAAGTAAAATGTGGTTTAATAGAATGAAAATAATTTTTGGTGAATAGTAACTTTGAATTTTAATTACCACGGTTAAAAGTAAATATGGTAATTAAAGGTAAAATGATATTATAATTACCCTAACACATGCTCTAATTCTATTGTATAAGTGTATTTCGAACAAAATCAACCTTAGTAATAAAATATTATCCTTTTAATTCACTTGGATTATATTAGGACATTTGTTATTTTTTTATTTAAAGAATATTTAAAAGTATTAAATTAAATTTTCATAAATAAAATTTTTTAAATATAGGGTTATACATAAGATAATTTAGACTATAAATATTCGTATAAATATAAAAATAATACCTACATAATGGTATTTTATTTGAAATTTTTAGACATTAAATAATTAAATTTTTTCGTGACATAATGATGATGCTGTAATTACCTTATTAATGAAATCTTAAAATAATTGATATTATAAATATAAAAATAAATTTAAATCTAGGATTTTGATGCATTAAACTAATTTTATAGGTTAACATGACATTTTATGATTGATTTAATTTATTTTCTTCAAAGTAATCAAGTTTTATTTACTATCAAAAAACCAAAAACTAAATAGTGTCAAAATTGACATAAATGAGTTTTAAAAACAAATACTATATTATTAATTGATATAATATTTCTAAAAATATAAGTTTCACCCAAACAAATTATATAAGGTTATATATTTAAATAATTAACAACTTGGTTTTCTCTTGGATTTTTATAGTAATTTAATCAACCATTTATTATAATAATACAATAATACATGGTAAAAGTTAAATTATATAACCAAAAGTTAAATCTAAAAGATAAGGTTACTATGGTGACCTAAACCGGACTGAAACCTATTGTTTGAGATTTTTTCGACCCATACCCAACTTAGACTCCAATAAATCCTTTTTCTTATATTATAAACCGAATATGAGTTTATAATACATTAATAATTTAAACTTTTACTATAGTGACCCTCACCTCTCTTATAAAAAAGGTACTTACCCTTCTCTCCAAATCACACCTCCAAATCCATTTGGATCAGATAACTCCTGCTCAAATATATTTCCAAATACCCCCACTTTATCTTAGATTCCTTAATTTGATCAGAAAGCTGACCTATGGATCCCATTTGATCAAATTAAAAGGAAGAACCTTGAGAAGAGGTAATCATTTCATCACCTCTTTCAAAGTTCTTTTCTTCTTCCACTTCCTCTTTTTTTGTTGTTTCCATAACAAAATAATAAATATAATACATTCTAAAAACTATAATGTTATTATAAATATGGTATAAACATATTCATTATTCTATCCATCCTATGAATGACAAAATCACCATACGTGCGTACATACAGCTTACCGTATCCACATCGTGGTGTAGTTTGTTATTCAACACTTCATTATTTGGATGGATATAATAATGAGTATAATTGATGTAAATAATAAATATAACATGTTAATGATTCTGTATATATGATATACCATCCAATTATATACTATTTAACCATCAATAGAATGGTATTGTCACTCGTTCGTACGTACGGATTACCGTCTCCACGAATGCGATGAGATACATTCCCCATCATAACCATTCAAGAGTATTTTTCATTTTATGAATAAAGAAATGTTTAAGAACTTAATATCATTCTGGATATGAAATAAATATATACTATCAATAAAAAACATGGCTTTTTTAGAAAAACACGTAAAGGAAAATGAATTATTTAACACCCGAAACAATGATACTACTGAAATATTTTTAACAAAAAAATATTATAAGATCATATATAATATCATATTTATGGATATGGTTCTTTTATAATTTAATAAAACTGATTTAACTATTATATCGGAGGTTAAATTACCCTCGACCAATGAAAATTTTAAGGTAAGGGTTAATTTTAAAATCTCTCTATTATCTGAGATTGTTTATACGTGAGTATCTACTGGTACCATTTTATCATCCACATCTGTGTTACTTAAAAATGTATTTAATTTTTTTTACTGTTTACTATAATAAGGGTTAAATTAATTTATAACTTTGTATTAATTTTTATAAATTTTTTTGAAAGGAATCTTTCTATCATTTTTCATACAAGGTACTTTATGACCTTTTCAAAAAATTATGATAAGAATGTTTTTTAACGTATACGGCAGGTGCGTCTATTTTCTACCATTATAATATCTTCAAAGCTTCCCTTACAATCTTATAAGAATATTTTCAAAATAAATGTTTTCATTTCTAATTATGTGACTTTTAAATGATTTCAAAATAGAAAGATATATTTCTATCAAAAAGTTTTGATTTCATCTATGTCAATATTCTTTGATGGATTTTAAACTTCAATGAAGTTGATTTATTATGATACAATCTTCCATGTTGTATTGAAGGTTTTGTGATATCTTTGACTATGGATGTGTTATTTTTATTCCATTCATTATTTATGGTTAAATAGTTAACATTTTGTATGCCAGTTTTAATATGAATGTTTATGTTATGTTCCAACATTTTTATATGATGAATGAATTGAAAATCGTAAGGGAAGGGTAGAGACTGCTATAGCTCATCGATGCATCGGTAGGTCTCATGAGACAAACTAGTGTCCTAGCACAAGACCTTGACAAAATCTTATTTGTATTCTTGTCACAAAGCCTTGACAATGTGGTTATAGTGTCCAGAATTTTAAATTCCATCATTATCAAATTATCTATTGATATTACATGTGAATATTCGACTAAAAAATATCCATGTTAATAAGTAAATGGAATTATTTTATTTATCTTTTCCATATTATTCTAAAATTTAATTTTACAAGGAATTTTTTAGTCTTATAAATTTCCTTCAATGTTTATGCTTATTTATGAAATTTTCTTCTATATTGTTATCCCTACCGAGCATCTAAGCTCACCCCTTTCTTATGTTTTATTTTCCCAGTTGTGAAGAAGTATATTATGGTTGACCTGCAAGGATAAGCTATAGTATATGAGTGTGTTCAAATGAGACACAATGTTGTTTTTTAAGTCATAATGTAATGTAAATCTTGTGTATGTGTCTAGTACTTATAAGGCTACTAAACTAATTGGTCTTTCGAGACTTGATCTCTTGTTATCATGTCAATGTTATGTAATAATTCACCGAATCTGGGTAACTAGGGTCAGGGAATTACAATTTATGTGTTATTTCTCAAGAGTAGCTACCTATACATGTTGACCATGATGATATGTTTCTTTCGCTATTAGAATAGTAATCTATTCTTATCCTTGTATCATCAACAGAATATACTAGAATAGAACCTATAAAACTAAAAAAATGTGTTGTCTCTTCAGAAGGGCATGTGAAAAGATACAGGAATGCATTCTACCAGTTTCTTGGATTTTTTACCAATGTTTTTTATTTAATTTGGGATGTTTTTACACTCTTGGATTCTTTATTCTTTTAGAATGTTCTGACATGATTTATGAATAGGTTAATGGATATGTAACTACCCCAATATTTCTTCCAAATTGTGCCAATAGACTTGCATTAAAAGAACAGTAATATCTGACCACTCCCTTTTCACTATTGAAATATGTTGGTGGGTTTTTTTGGTGGAGGTGGGGGTATGAATCCTCTCCCAATAGTCTACAACTTGCTTCATCTAAAGAGATTTACTTGGTTCCCAAATCTTATTTTTTAGGGAGGAGACCAAATGGTTAACACCCTCAGTAGGAAATTGAGGGGAATCAATGGTTTTTTTATACAACTAATACAAAATATATATCCTATATTTTGAGAGGAAAAAAATGTAACATCCCATGATTGAGTCGTGTTCCACGTAGTTTAACATCATACACCTTGGACATCATCATTTAGTTTAACATCTTGTGATTGGGATGTTTTCATTTATTTTAACATCATACAGCTATAATGTTTTCATGTATTTTAATATTTCAAGATTAGTAATTTTTAGTTCATTTTATCTTCATGTGACTACGAAAAAGATGTCTTGTAGTTTAAGTTCATGAGATGAGGACTTGTGATTCTATGCAGTTTCACATCATACATGCAGAACATTCTCTTTGTAGTTTAATATAAAGATGTAAGGACTTGGTTATGCCACAACTTGTCTGAAGTGATGATTTTTTTATAGATATAAGATTACTCTTATACATTTTTAATGAGTTTCATGATTCTTAAACTCTATAAATACGTCGTATACATGTATATGTATTCAATTCTTAAATACAAAGTATCCTTCGATCATTTACCCAAATAGATAATGGTATATATAATAATTTATGTGATAATTCATGGTTTCCTCCTCGATTATCTATCACATTGGGAGACTGATATGTTCATTTTTTATTAAATATTTAATGTACATAGTCATATGATTAGTTTTAAAGGAATATAAATTATTTTTTATAGTGCTGAGAGACAGTCATCTTTCACTAGAATGTAGGTTTCCCATTTTCTATTGTACAACCTATGTATTTAACACAGTGTGCCCTCATGATTGGAGTGGATATTTTGGTTCCCCTGGTTCTAGTATCCCATCATCTATCAATTTCTAAATCCAAACCTTGATATTTTGGAAACTCTCTATTGTATTCCTGATATGTCGGTTGTATGGATAATTATTTTTGTATCCTCTTGACCCTGTCTCATTATCCTTCCACATTATTGGTGGTCTTATGAATTATTTCTTCATTTAATAGTTAAATTACCTTATATAATGCTTTAGATAGATGAAATATACATATCCCTATCTGTCATAAATAGATAGGTGACTGTGAATCTTCCCCTGGGTTTCATCTATTCCTCTATTGGATTGATAACATGGATGAATTTGTATCATGAGGAACAAAACCCATAATCATTATATATACTAGGAAATGTGTTAAATAATTGGGGACCTCAATGATAAATATTATTCCCCCTAATTAGAGGAAACTAACTTCGTTGGTGTCTATATTTGTTAGCTAATGATTAAAGATAGTGTCTAGATAAAATCCGATGAGGGGGTAGAACGTATATAAATTTATCCAACCTTATGGGATGGTGTTTTGAAAATATATAAAATTCCCCCAACCCTATAGGTTGGGATGAGGTAGAACAATATATGTATTTATTCCAATGAGCGGGAGAATCATATAAAAATACCCTTTTCCATGTGTGATGGGGAAATTACTTATAAGGAGGATATAATTATCATAGCCTTTTACAAAATATTATTACATTAATTATGTTTGAATAACCATCAACTAAAACCATGTATCAAAAATTCTAGTTTATTTGGAATATTAGGTACATAATTATAAAACATGTAAAAAAAATCTATTAATTATAATATATAATGAGATCATAACTTATTTTGGGCTCTTACATATGCATAAGATAACATGGGGAATACATGAGGAAATGGATGATCTAAAAATCCTACTTTGGGTACAAACATAGAAATAAATTATTTAACATAGGTTAGAAGGCATAACATGATGACATAAAAACATGAATAAACAAAAAGAAGAATAAAAGGTATAACATGGGATAATATAATCATAACATCATTGGAATGTGTATACAACATCAACATGAAATAATAATGAGTCAAGGCTAACTTAAAGGTCTTTTGAACATGGAGGATCATGATTCAAGGATAAATGCCAAGACCATTGCACATAGAAAACAAAGCCCCATAAAGGATTCAGGATCACTCTTGATTATTACATGATGTATCAAAAGACTAAACATTACCTTATTCATTGGAGTAAAATATGGTCACACCCATTATAAAATTTCCATGTACATTTTTTCTAAATTAAGAATTATACAAAAAAAATAAACATAAAGGTTACTCGTGGAAAGAAATGGGTATTATCATTATGTCTTATGGAAAAATAAAGTGTATATCATGATGGTGTCCATAAAATAATGGATTTAAAACATACATGAACATTATTAAGGTAAAATAGGAATATATAATTATTATTGATCTCCAACTGAATTTAAAACAAGTGAAAATACTATTTAATATTATTTAAAAATGTGCCAATTTAGTGCAGTTTAAGGAAAAAATTTAAAGATTCTTTAAAATGAAAAAGGAATAATGGTTTGTATAAAACCATAAAAATAAAAAATGTTGGTTTTCATGATAAAATTATTGATTTATAAAAATAATGGTGCATTAAAACATATTATGGAGGGCACTTGAAAATTGGTATGAAATCGGGATGTTTCTTTTAATCGGGCTTTATTATCAAGAGGAATTGAGAAGGGAACCTTATAGAACATGTATTTACCCATAAAAGAAAGAATAATTAATCTAGGTAAATATTTTTGGAAGATACACCTAAAATTTAGGATGTTTTAAAAATAATAATAAATAATTACATTGGGTAAAGAGAAAGAAAGCATAACACAAAAGAAAAAATAGAGATTCGGAAAGAATCCATTACCTTATTTCTGAAACTGTTATGTACTTGAACTTAATGTCCTGAATAATAAAATTAAATCCATTAATTAATTTATTAATAAAATATTATATGTTTATTGTATTTATTATAATTTCACTAAGTTCATTTATATAATTTTTACAAGTTATAATATTTAATTTCATCATTCAGGATTGTTAGTTTCCTTTGTTTTCATGGTCGGTTCACTTGTATTAATGTATAGATGATCATGTAAAATGAGAATAGTTATTAAGAATTAAAATTATATGATATTAATGAAATTACTTAATATATAAATGGTTTTAAATATTATTTTTTCAAAATATAAGGATGATTAATTTGATAATATTTTAATGATAATTGTTTAGATTATTTTGGCGGGTTTTCGATCATAACAAACTAATTTTATTATATTATTTAATATTATGTATAAATGATAGATACAAAAAATTAAATAATATATAATTAATATATTAAAATCTATTTTTCTATAAAAATGGTTTTATGACCAACATTGTATGTAGTAATTGAAATTGAATACTCATTGTCCTTGAATGTGATTAATCAACACATCACAAATGATGTATTAATTTTTAGAACAAAATGGGTGGGAAGATAATTTTTTATGGGCTGATACATTAAGAAAATTACATTCTAGTATAAAAAATATAATGGAGTTATCATGTAACTATGATAATGGGAGTTTAGGAGAGTAAAATAAAATAAAATGAAAAGAGAATAAATTAAAATGAGAGAGGATTTCACTTCTTGAACTCCTTCCCCTTGAGAGCCTCCTTGAGGAACTTGAGTTCAATATTCTATTGAAAGAAAAAAGGCTCTTAGACATGGGTTAGATACTTGGGAATAATATTAGGAAAACTTTGTACAATATTCAAGTCTTTTTAGTTGTAAGGAGAAGAGGTGGTGAGGGGCGATATTTATAGTGGAGGAGAGGGGTGTTTTTGGATTATTTTATTTATTTGTTCATTATTTTGGATCAATACTATAAATAGTATTTATTCTTGTGAAATGATAAATTAAATAGTTCATTTGAGTTCAAACCTAAGGTTTTTATATCATCCATACATTAACCAATAATCAATTATTCATGTATTTAGCTTATATCTTAAATTACCTAATTTCATTATTCAACAAATATTAAAATATTAAAAAAAATCCGAACATTCACCCTAACCATTTTTTCAATGAATGTAATTCAAAAATGGATTCCATTTTATGAAAATATTTTTCTAAATATGATAAATTTAATTTTAAATTAAATTCATCATTTATTCAAAAAATACCAATTTTCAAATTATAAATGATTTTATAACACATTGAAAATTTAATTAAGGCCTGATAAAATTATCATATAATCATAAAAAAATATTGTTTTAGAAATCTGTTACATAAAAATAAATTTTATTTTAAATCAAGATATTAATTAAAAAAATTTAAATAAATATTTATGTTTCCCAAAAAATATCAATACTTATTTTATCAATTTAAAAACATTTTTTACTTATTCAATGACATAAATATATTATGTTTTCATTTATAAGATGCTTAAATTTTATTTATAATTTCTTAGGTGAGGTTACTATTCTATTGGTCTGGTTACTATTTTTAATGTTCTCAATACTATTTTAAAGGTCATGTAACTATTCCATTGGTTTATGTTCTTTAATTTCAATAAAGTCTTGTTATTTCATTCCTTATTAATCTGAAAATTTATATTGAGTTATCTAACTAATTTTATGTGATTTATACTATATGAATTAATTATAGTAATTGAGATTTCATTGATAAAATGTTGGGTCATTATATTCTCCCCCCTTATGAAATTTCACCATTGAAATTTAATTTTAAAAACTAATGGGAAAATAGGTGGGGGTATTTCTCCTTAATAATTTCCTTTGGTTCCCATGTTTTCACTTTCAAATTATGGTTCCACCATAGTACTATGACAAAGTGAGTAGTCCAGTTCCATAAAACTTTATATCTATGGTCCAAGATCTTTTCCAGATTCTCCTCATAAGAGAGATAATTTCCCAATTGTAACACCTCTAAATTTAGTAAATGTGGGGGATATAGTATATACTACATGAAGTGGGATAATGTAATACATTATATACTTGAGAAATTGTTGGTGAAAGTAATAGTTGATAGGCCACATCTCTGACAAGATCAAGAATCCAGATTGGAATAATGTATCTAGGAATTATCTTTTATTTCTCCTCAAATCTCATGAACCTCATATATTGAGATATGAGGAGGAATACCATGTCTCCAACCTTAAATTCAGGCCCTATCAATGGTTTTCTGCATAGTACTTCTGTTGAATTTTGGCTTCCTTGATATTCTAAAGATTATTTTTAACCTTTTTCACCATTTCTTCGACCATTTCATGTCCTAGTAGCTTAATTTTACCAAATTTATCCCAATGTGATGGTGTTATTAACCTTTTCAAATAAATGAATTTATATGGAGCTATTTGGATTCTTGAGTTGAAATTGTTGTTTTATGAGAACTCGACTAGAGGTAGTTATTGGTCCCATCCTACCTTGATGTCTATAGCACATGCTCTCAACATGTATTCCAGTTTCTGAATAGTCTATTCAAATTGGCCATCTGTTTGAGGGTGATAGCCCACACTGAATATCAACTCAGTATATAAGGCATGTTAGATACTTTTATTGAAATTGGTAGTAAATCTTGGATCTTGATTGGATATAATCGACAGTGATACACCCTGTAGCCATACCAATTACCTAATTTATATCTATTCATGTCGATCTAGTGATAAGTCCGCTTGAATTGAGATAAATATATCTATCAATTCTGGATTATCCATAACAAAACATATAAGATAGTTTCCTATTTATGTCATTGGAAGTACAAGGATAATTTCCACATTGATGTTTCCCACTTCCATGTTGGTATGTGTAATAGTGGCATCATCCCTCTATACCTTTTCCTTTCATCCTTCACTTTATAACATACCAAGAACTTTTTTTATATTCAAATATCTCATGCTTCATATTTTCCCAAAAATAGTTCTCTTAGATATCTCAATACATCTTTGTGATCCTTGGATGATTAGATAAAGTTAAGGTATGTGTGTCATTAAAAATTTCGTTCTTTATATCTAGATTGGTCGGAACACATATCCATGACCCAAATCTTAAAACTACTTCCTCATAAATTTTGAATTTTGAGGACATTCTATTTCTAATACCTTCCATAATTGTTTGAATTTCCACATCATTTTATTTAAAATCCTTTATTTTATCCAAGATAGAAGGTTAAGAAAGCATTTGATAAAGTATTTATTCAATTCCCTCCTTAATGATTCCCATGTATGTCCATTGTTGGTCTATGAATATTGGATCCTTCACAATTCTTAGAACTGATAAAGGCGTGGGATCATTTCTACTTAGGGAATATGCCACCTTTTTTGCATTACAAGGATGGTAGTGGATTGAGAATTCATAATCCTTGAAGAGATAAAACCATATTTACTAGAACATATCATGCTCCTTCAATGTGAATATATATTTTAGGCTCTTATGATTAGTATATATTTCACACTCTTTCCCATATAGATATGACTCTAGATTTTCAATGCAAAGATAATAGCCTCTAACTCCAGATCATGTGTGGTATAGTATTTCTATTGAATTTTAAACTTTATTGAGGTATAGGATATTAATTTATAATTTTTCATCAGTACACACCTTAATCCATTGTTTGAATCATATTTTTACACCACAATGTATTCCCCACTTTTTAGTAGTGGGAGAACTAGTACAGTGACAAACCTCTTTTTTAATTATTCAAAAAAATCTTCACATTCAATGGTCCAGAAAAACTTCATTCCCTTCTAATTCAGCTTGGTTGTTGGGTTTGAAAATCATGATAAGTTCTGCAAAAATTTTCAGTAATACCCAGTTAGATCAAGGAAACTATGGATATCCATTAGATATTCTAGTTAAGGCAACTTCTCAATTTACTTTTTTGAGAAAGGGTCCACAATTACTACTTTTCTAGTGATAACATTCCCTAAGAATGATAATTCCTCTTTCTAGAACTCACATTTACATTACATTTCATATAGTTTCTCCCTTCGCATGGTCTTTAGAAAAATGTTCAAATGCTCCATGTATTCCTCCTTTCTCTTGGAGTATATCAAAATATCATCAATAAAAACCACAAAAAAATCAAAGTAATATCTAAATACACTATTCAATAATTCCATGAGAATGTATGAAGCATTAGTGAGTCTGAATAAAGTCATTGAGATTTCTCAGCGCCCATTCCTCATTTTAATGGTATGCTTGGGAATATCTTCCTTCCTCACATTTAATTTTTTATATCTTTATTGAAGTTCAAACTTATAAAAATACTTTTCCCCATAAAGTTTATCAAACAACTCATCTATCTATGGAAGGGGATATTTTTTATTTATCATTATTTTATTAAGATCACAATAACCAATGTAGAGGTGCATTGATCCATCCTTCTTTTTGATAAAGTGGAATGGTTCATCCCATGGTGAAGCACTCGGGTGTATAATTTTTTTCCAGATTATCCTATAACTACTTATTTCGTTCCTCCAACTCAATGGTGGAAATTATATAAGGTGTCATTGATAATGTCAGATATCCAAGAATAAGTTCATTTAGGAACTGATCCTCTTAATTTGGAGGAAGACTAATCAAATTTTCAAGGAAAACATCAGTGTAGTCCCTCAGAATTTTATTTCCTTCAAGCATGATCTTCTCTATTTCCTCAATAATTTTAACTAGATGTTATTTCTCATATATTAATAATATCCACACTTGAGATAATGATTCTAAAGGAGATATATTCTCCTCCTTAAACTTTTATAGAATTACAGGATTCTTTGGGATGTGAAGAGTGATATTCCATTACCAATAGTTGATGTTAGAATTATATAAAGATATCTAATGCATTCTCAATATAGCATCAAACTCTACCAACTTAATTATGGAAATATATTATAAGAAGTTCAGTCCCAAAATATTAAAAATGGAGGTGTTATAAAAATTGGATGTAATAATTGCACCGTTTTTTGTTCACACAAATAAATCAACCTTTATATTTTGAGGTAGTGTTTGAATAGTTATATTTAACATGCATGATATTAAATAATTCTTAAAACTATAGATGATTATACTACTTACAACTACATCATTCTATTTATAATCAATTACTTCCTCTAAATAAGTCTTTGGGATGAGAATTTATAAAATTTTAAACATAGAAACTGGAAACTATTAATATTAAAGAAATAAATTAAAAATGAAAAGTATATCCTAAATTTTGATTATATATGTTTCAATACAAGTTATCCATGGTGATATAATTATCCATAGGGTTCATACTATTGTTATATAGTCCAAATCTTCAAAAATAATAAGACCATTCTCTGATAACAACTATAATTTTCCTATCCTTTTACATAAGTCATTACATGAATTTAAGAATAATTATGCATCAAATATAACCAAGGATCACAAAGTCAAGTGTATTTAGAATATTTTCTACATAATTAGAAAACATGAAACCAAAATAAAAATATATATATTTTATTTCCTCTTTATAATGATCTCTTAACATCAATCGAGCTCTTACATCTATATAGTATAACCTGGGTAATACATAAACAAATGGAGGAACTAAAATATCCAATAATGGTATAAATATATAAATAAATCAAAACACATGGGTTATATGGCATAACATGATTACATAAAAAAAATATGAATAAGCATAATGAGGAATAACATGTATAATCTTGGATCATGTAATCATGGAATCATAGAAATGTAGAAAAAAACATAAAACATGATATAATCATGATTCCTAGCTAACTGCCAATACGATTTCATATATAGGAACATGAGTCGAGGATAGCTCCCAAGACTAATGCATATGGTGGACAAAGTCCCATAAAGGATTCATGTTCACTACCTATTTCCAAGTGATATATCTTGAGTCTAACCATTACCCAATGAATTGGATGGCTATCTTGGCACACCCATCATAACATCACCATGAATATGTACAAAAAATGTAGAATCATGCATAAGGAAAAAATATAAGTGTCACCCCTGGAAAGAAATGAGTATCATAATCATGTCACAAGTCATAAACAAAGTGTATATCCTGGTGGTGTATAGGAAAGAAAGAATTTAAAACATAAATAGACATTAATAAGGGAAAATAGTCATATATATAGATTAATGATGTCCAACTAAATTAAAAAAAATAAAAATAGTGTTTAAGAAACCTTATAAACGAGACACTTTAGTGCGATTTAAGGGAATTTTTTAATGACTATTTAAAATGAAAAAGGCATAATTGTTTGTATTAAACTCAAAATTAACCAGTATTGTTTTTCATGAAAAAAAAGAATGATTTTATAAATATAATGGTGGATTAAAAAAATATTATATATTTCACTTAAAAATGGGTAAGAAATTAGAAATTTACCATCAATGGGGATTTCTTATTGGAAATAATTGAGAAGGGAAACATATGAAACATGTATTCTTCTATAAAATAAAGAAAAATTAACCTAAGTAAATATGTTTGGAAGATAAAATATATATAAGGTTTATATAATAATATTTAATAATTACATTTTGGTAAATAGAGAGAAAGCATAACCTGAATATAAAATGGAGATATCCAAAATAATCTCTTACCTTATGCTCGAAATTGTTCTACACTTTATCATAATGTGCAACCTAATATAATTAAAACAATTAATTTACTAAGTAATAAAATATTATAAATGGATTTAATTTAATATAATTTTACTAATCCCATTTATGTAATTTTTGATTATTTAAAATATTTAGTCCCACCATTTGGGAGTGTTCGTTTCCTTTATTTTCATGATCAGTTCCCTTGTAATCATGTATGAAAGATCATGTAAAATGAGAATAGTTTTCCCAAATTGAAATTATACGATATTAATGATCTTAAATAATATTAAATGGTCTTAAATATTTATTTATATTCATATTTTAGGATGAATCATTACAAAAAATAGTAATGATAATGATTTTTATTATTTTGGCTATTTTTCAATCATTGAGAACAAGTTTTATCCTATTATTTAATATTATATATAAATGTGATTTACATAAAATGAAATAATATTTTAATACATATATTATATTCTTTTTCATACCTAAAAATTATTTTATTATCATCCTTGAATATGGTAATAGAAATTGAAAACTCATCTTCCCTAAATGCGATAAATCAATACATCATAGACAATGTTTTCATTTTTAGAACAAAAACAGAGGGGAATAGAAATTATGATGGGTTTTTTCGTTAAAAAAACTTCTAGTATATAAAGAATACTGGATTTATCATTTTACTTTGATAAGGGGAGGTGAGGAGATAAAAATAAAATAAAATGAAAATAAAATAAATTAAAAGGAAAGAGGATTTTATATCTTGAATTCCTTCTCCTTGAGAACCTTCTTAAGGAACTTGGGTGTGTAATTTTATTAAGAAAAACTTATTATGGATTTTTTTGGATATAAATGGGAAGCGTATTGGGTATAATTTGGAAATTATTCAAGGCTATGGAGGTGTTAGGTAATAAAGTGTTGAGGGGTGGTATTTACAGTGGATGAGAGGGGTGTTTTTTATTATTTTATTCAATTTTTTCTTATTTAAATTAAAACTATGAATAATGCTGATTATGGTGACTAAATAAATTAACTAGTGCATTTGAGTTCTATAAAAATGTTCTTACAGCATCCATATGTCAACAATGACTCAATAATTCATTTATTTATATTATACCATAAATTATCATATTTCACTATTTATAAAAAATCAACCATTTTAGAAAAATACCAAAAATTAACCTTATCCATTTTATGAAATGTGGAATTAATAAATTGAATCCATGTTATGAAAATAATTTTATATATATGATAAATATAATTTTTATTTAAAACATCATATATTTTAAAAATATCGATTTTAAAATTATAACTAATTTTATAACACTCTAGAATTTTAATTAAAATATCATAAAATTACCATATAATAAAATAAAAAATAATAATAATTCAAGTATCTATTTCATGAAAAATAATTTTCTTTGAAATTGTTAAATTAATTATAAAATTGTAAACAAAAATTTATGTTTCATAAAGATCTCAATACTTAATTTATAATCATTAAAACATTTACTTACTTATTCCATGATATAAATATATAATATTTTAATTTATAAGATTGATAAATTTTATTTATACATTCATAGGTTAGGTTACGATTCTATTGGCTAGTTTACTACTCTTAATGGCCGCATCAATATTCTAAAGTTCATGTTACCATTCATTTGGTTTAGGTTTCTTAATTTCTATAAATACTTCTTTTTTCATTCATTAATAATTTAAAAAGTATTAATTATGTTATATATGTGATATCATGTGATTTATAATATATGGAAGAATAGTAATAATGGAAATTTCATTGATAGAGTTATGGGTCGTTATAGAGGGCCTCAACAACAAGATGTTAACGTGTTATTAGAAGGAAAACATAAAAAGATAATTGCCATAATTATTTATTTTAGATCATCATTATCTCGTTGAATTTTATCGATATTATCTTTTTTATAAGTTTTCTTTTTTTATCCAAAATATATTAAAAGAAATAACTCTTGATTACAACCATTCATCTGTCGGTGGTAGGGTGGATAAATGATAACTAGAGTCTCAATGTGGACCCCTATGAATGAATCTGATACTTCCATTGGTTATATTATCCATTAATAAAAAACATTGTGTCTTAAATAGGGTTGAAAGTTCCTTATATAGATACATGAGAGACACCACTCATACCCTCTTCATAGATGCTTAGGGAATAAGATGGGATGTGCTTCTATGGCTTAGATGATTGCATAAGTAAAAAAAATTACAAATCAAGAGCATGTTCATATATATCTGATGAGAAGTCATTATATTCGATTTATATCTTATTTATGTAGTCATATATGGGATAATACTCCTCTTATTAGAGAATATTGTTTTATGGGTTTGTTCTTAATGTAGCATTTGGTGAGACAATTACCATATTGAAGATGATCATAGGGTTAAAAATGATTAAAATTTCACCATGAATATGAGATTGGTTTATCCATGGGATTCCAAAAAAACCAAATCTATCTGGGATGTAGTTTAAGGATCATGGATCATGATGATATAGGATTTATTTTTGGGACACTTTCTAGATATCCCGATGGGTCTTAGATACGGTGGAATCTGTAGGGATAAAGGCATTATCTGGAGTAGTGTTGTCTATAGATCCCAGGTGAGTTCTCCTATTAGATGACCCAAATTGAATTATTAGGGTTAGCATAATTTTTATTCAAGTTCCTATGGAATTGTGATCATATAAAAATGATGACAACTGTAGTGGATATGTTCCCTCATAGAAAGATCCTAAGAGGTTGACTTTACATCATGATTCTCTCCATCCTACTCACTAAGATAGGGATGAAATATGTTGATTTAATCTAGGTATAAGCTCCCAAAGTGGTTTTATGTAGTAATAGGGTCACCTTATCCTCAACAAACTTACATGGGAAAGAAGATTAGTTGGGATTCATCATTTATAGGATTTCATTAACTACCTAAAAATATAAGATATAGCTATCAAGGTAGAACTTTTAGACCAAGATGCTCACCAATTAGATCTAGTGGTGTTGTGTTGGAGGTAGCATATGTTGAGGCCTTGGGGACACAATTTCCAGGAAATATGATGCATATGATTGGTGTGAAAACTGGTTTTTCATAGCATATTTATGTGTTATGTGGGTATTTCTAGGTTTTTGGAGTGTTTTTTAATTCATTAGTACATTTGGATATTCCAATTATATTGTATAGAATCTGAAAAGTATCAAAGAGGAAACAAGATACCTTATCATTGTAACATGATATATAATATTTCTTGTTCAATAAATTATATTCATAATTAGTGGATAAAAATATTGTCCTTTCTGGTTAGGGGTTTCACAGTGGTAAATTATTGACATCGTGTTCATTGTGTTATGTTCATAGAGAAGAAAAAACAAAAGGACCAAATAATAACTAGAAAATATATTCTTTCACACTCATGTAAGGGTTGAAATAGTTTAAGGATTCATGTTGGGTTAACCATTTGGTTCCAATAAAATGATGATGGGACTCTTGATTTATGAATATCAATGATTGAGTGTGGTTAGATAATAGTTTACATCAGTTTCTCCTCTACTTCATTAATGGATACTCCCAATCGTTCCCACATATATAACAATGTATCATCTTTCTTTTCTGGGGTATATGGTTATATATTATTTTAAACCCAATGAATCTTAAGAACTCAAATTAGTCAAGATTAGGGGAGGTTGGGATCATCACACCCTTTTTGGGAGAATTATTGTCTTCATTAGGACTCTATTATAGATTTAAATTATGTTCGTAAATCACTCTAAAGCCCTGATATTGGACTAGTTACCCATGTTCAAAATAATTGATCAAAAACATTTGGCGATGGGAACAAATAAATCTATCAAAATTTCCTTATTATTCTATTTTATATTTATTATTCTCTATTTTATATCCATATTCAAGAATACTAGAGTTTATATTTATCTAGGGATGGGGTTTGGGCCATGGAGGGGGTGTTGACCCTTTAAGAGTCTTTTATATATCCTATGAGAATATGAATAAAACCCCACTAATTTAATTTTATATTGATTAATGTTGAATAAATAGGCAACACTATGTAATTTAACATCATTTGAAAAGGATATAAATCAGGGTATTTGAATACCGAGTACATGGATTGAGACTTAAAGAGGCATTTTACACATCTTGTTAAGATAGGAATCATATTCTGTGAGGTTTATTATACGAGATTCTGGATCATAAAAGGTGTGAAAATGCGGTTTTGAGTGGTTTATATTCATGAAATGCTACCCAGAGCTTCCTCATCCTGAGTGAAACCATTTTGGTGAATAATATATGTTATCAGACATAAATCTTAGAGGAGGACCACATTGGGATTATCCACATAATTTTATTGGTACCATCATTGGCAGACCCTAAGCCCAACTGAGTCATGATCTATGTTACAAATAAGAGATATCTAATGATCATACACAGTGCACTATGGAAAATTTTCATAGGGAATACAAACTATTTTTTTCCTGATATTTTATTACCAGTTTAGTTGAAAATCATATATAGAGAATTGGCCTAAGGAATGTGCCCTACATATCATGTTTATATCATGAATCAAAGTTATTTTAGTTCATTATATCCATGATCTAATGATGTGATTAAGGTACTTGAGGGTATGTTTAGGTATTACACTTATAAGGATACCAAAATATGAAACCACTTCCCATAATATGATAGGCGAGGAATGAATATAGAACCATAGATGAATTTGTGTCCTATGAGATTGAGTATTTGTAATGTAAAGGGATTTAAACCGAGGTGGATGAGAACGTATGAACCCACATCTTATATATTGATAGAAGAGGAATGATGATAAACTCATAAGAGAATTTGAGACTTATGAGTTAGATTATTTGGAATTTGGAGGTATGTAAAATGAGGTGGAATCCCATGTATGGACCGACATATTTCTCATAAAAAGATATTACATGATGATGAACTCAAATGAAAAGTTAAGTCGTATGAGCTTGAGTATTTGTAACATGAAGGTTCATACACTATAGTGGATTCCCATGTCAAATATTAATTCTTTATCCTCTGATTTAATAAGAGATACATATTCATTCATTATAATTTGGTGGATGAATAGGGAATATGAATAAGAAAGGTCCATAAAATATTTTTCATACCACATAGAGGTCTATTTGAGGGGATAGAACCAATAGGGTTATTTTAGTGCATAATCATATCCCATTAAGGACACTCCCCTTATATAGGGTGTACTGGACCAAGGTTTGAGGGTTGGAGTTTTACATGGTGCATGTCCATGTGTGAATATTAGAAAAGTTTCTCTTGTCCCTAGGAGTCTTCTTGACAATGAAGACATGTCTAACGATATATTCTTGATATATATGACATGTATGATGACGTGTGATTAACATATTTGAGGGATACCATGTTATTAAGCCATCATTTCTAAGTAATTTCATGTGATAGGTCCTAAAATGTTTAAGGGTATTTGTGAAATGAAATATGACACATTAAAACTTATCACATGATCAAAACAAACATGTCAGAGGGCTGCCACATGATAAGGTTGACATGTCATGGGGCCTTCACATGACGATAACTAACAATTCCATGGTTGTTTCCTGATCAAATATAAAACGTAAGAGGGGTTCACTAGAGTTATGAAATCACATGATCCTAAAAGATTCATGTGATGGGTCTCATTGAGCACATTTAGGATAATTCATATGAAAAAATAGATCATGACCATAGATTTGAGATATATATCCAAGGTCGTATAATTAAATATTGGTGCCTTTTATGAGTCGTGTGATTTTGTAATGTGTTCACATGAAATCTTTTTCATGGGAAAAGATTTTCAAGATGGAGGGTTTCATTGATGAGGGTTCATGTTTAATTATTCATAGGGAACAAGAATATTCTAGGTTTCTAATCCATTTTCATCCATGAACTATAACATTTTCATAAAACTATAGGGGTTGTTTGACTAAGGGGTCTTATTTATGTTCCCCTAATCAAGTCCATATGAGACATTTCGTGGTCAAGTGCTTATCTGTAAAGGTTGCATGGGGGTATCATGAGACTGATGAAGAGTCATCTAATTTGGTTATGAAAACCTATCTAGTGGTTGTATATAAGATATAGATGCATAAAATACTCAATAGAGGACCATTTGATGGTTACAACTGATATTCATAGAATCATGTAATCGCATAAGAGATTCTAATTATTTTGTGACCTTAGGTGAATTTTGTGACAGGATATTGCGGTTATGTAGAGTTTCCCTCCAATAGAAGAATGTCAATATTTTCTCCATCCTAAATTTTTATCCATATCACTATTACCACATTCTCTCATATTGTACCCCCTTATTATTTCATGTAATTTCTTTCACCTCCTCTTTATAGAGGAGGTATAGTTTATATATAGGAAATGAGTGGTTTGATGTTACTGCTTCCTTTTATGGTTATGGTGTTTTATACACCAGATTGAGGTAGTGAGAAGTGTATTTTTGAGGAACTGATTATCTCAATGCTCATCAGGCTTATGATACACCGAGGTGAATATGAAATCCAATAATTACCTAAAATTAGTATTATCAGGCTCATTATTACATGAGAAAAATCATATCAATTTTTTAAAACTTTATAACCACCATGTAAATCCTTTTACTATCAAAAGGGATTCACATGATTACTCAAAATTCTCATAGAAAAACATTTTACAAACACCAAAATATTTATGGGGATAAATATATATATGAATAATCCTTATTATGAAAGGATATATAATGTTTTTCATGTGGAAAATGTGTTGTTATCATTGCTTGGTATGATAATCAAAATTTAATCACATGATCCTCTTATATTCTCACGATAGGATCACTTATTTCACATGATCAACATGGTTGTTCATCTATTTCTAGTGTCAATGTATTTATATGATCACACAAACACATGATGGATTAATTTGATCCATAATGTTCATATGATGTTTGGGTGGACACATGATTTGTGTAATCCAAAATTCTTCACGCGATGACTTTATGCGATGGCACATGATATGCATGTGATGTTATTGAGGATGGTCAATATATCATTATAAAACATTATATGTTCTTAAAATAAATATATTATTGTATCTACATGGTCACATAACACATATAACCACTCATAATGACATCATTTCATCACCTCCAGTGATCATCTTCATATGATATCTTGGTTTTTTGAAGAACCTCATTCTTAAAAACTGATGTTTCTACAAGAATTTGGGATTCCTACCAAGTTTTTTAATCTTATTTTGATAATTTAGAATGACTGGATTTAGGTGTGACTCTCCAAAATGGTCTAGCATTATGAGGGAGTGTGGAAAATGGGTGGAGGTTGAAGACGATCTCACGCTCAATTGGACGAGTGATATTGATTTTATTGGAAGAACATAATTATATAAATATGTATTTAATATGTGAAAAGTACTAGTGTTGTATATTTTTCACACATTATACTTTCATGATGTCTAGATCTATTTAATATTCCTTATTTTGTCATCCATTCGTCAAGCTGACACAGTGGATAGGTACTCCATAGACAAGCACACACACCCTCACCAACCATGCCACACCATAGTGTGTCCCGCATAAGAACCCCTTGAATTCTCTATAAACACCAATGAATTTAGATAGTGGGATATATTCTCACCCACTACTTACCTTGGAGTATTTTAGGTTGTTCTAGCTTATGGGTGTGGTATAGGTGACTCTCATATGTGCACCTAGTCGAGTTGGCTGACAAGTTAGCTCAACTTACCATTTTTATGTTAAGATATTAAATAAAATATGTAGAATAAAAATATAAGTAATATGAGTAAAATAAATTTCAAAATTTGTTCCCTTATTTATTTTCAATGAATAAAACTTCCAAGTTCTTCAAGCCAAATATTTTAGCATTTTTTTATTGGCTTCACACTTCTCAATCCTCTAATGGAAAAGTGAATAATATACATTTATAGATGGAAACAAGTGTTCTGTGAATTTTATTATATAATTTTGAAATAATTAGGTTTTAGGAAAGGTTTCAAATCTAATTACATCTTTTTCTTGATGTTTATAAAGTCAAATTAAATTAATAGTGCCAAAATTAACATTAATGATATATTACAATAAATAATGTTTTATTAAATTATTTAAAATGAATAAAAATAGTTTCTCCACCCAAGTGAATAGGATATGGTTTATGATATCATCCATGTAAAATTTATGGGTCGTTTTTCCTTTTATAGTAACTTTATTTTCCCCTAAATATTGAAAACATTGATACCATGGTATGGTCAAAAAGGTTTAACATGGGTTAAAACAAAAATATAAGGGTGAAAAAATCACAAATACTTGTCTAGTTTTTATTTTATGAGTTTATTTTGGCTCATAATTATCTTATATTTGAATGTTATAAATTTATTTCCATTTTAATGAGAAAATTATTTTATATTAATTTAATACATTAATAATTTCCTAGAGTTCCCCTCCCATTACTTATGATAGGGTACCTCATTTACTATTCTATTCACACCTTAAAAGAATTTTGGTTCATTCAATACCTACCCAAATAAATTCTTTATAACCATAAAAATTTCCTATAATCCATTATTTTATTAGTAAAATAACTCTATTTTTTTCAGAAAACCATAAGAAATTTTCAGAAGAAGATGTGTGGTACATAACCTAAAGTTTTTGCTTCATTTTGTCATCTATATCCTTAAAATATTATTCAGAAAAGAATAAATAATAACACCAGTATATTACATATAATATGAAGTTATTATATTAATATAATATTATATATCTATCTCATCCTCATCAAATGGGAAGATAATCCATCATTCATGTGTATGACTTACTACCGCCTCACGAATTGATGTAATTAATGAACTATCACCTCCTTTTAAATTCGGTTATAATTAGGCATTAAATGTATATATATTATATTGATAAAATATTTTCCATTATTAAAATATATTATATCATTTAGTTTCTAACCATTAAATTCAAAGAAAATTGATAATGTCGTTTGTGTGTACGTGTGGACTACCAATTCCACTAGGTGATGTGGTTCATTTTTCATCTCCACATCTCATGGATAGTATATATAAGTTTATTGAAACTAATTATATGGTATTTATTATATAATTACAATTTTTTAATTATAAATTAATATGTACATTCATTCCATAAGGATCATTGAATAATTGAAATGTTACTCAGGTGTACCTATGACCAACCGTCTCCATGATTGTAATATAGTTCAATTTTCATAAAAATAATTTATTTTTAGTTTAAAAAGTATAATTGATGGATAAAAATGATAATTATTTGATTATTATTATTATTATGGTGATTATGTAATAATTACCCCTTCTTCCATAGTCAACCAGCAGAAGCCAATTTTGACATATGAGCATAATATCATGAAATGTCCTATGTAAACTTTATAGATTATGTAATTGATAAAAACATGGGAAAAGGTAAAAAGAAACTTGAAAAATATTATTAATAAATTAAATAATTAACAAAATATTATTATTTAGGAAAATGAATAACATACGTGATGATTTGGGCTCAAGGTATGAACATATTTTAAAAACAACATCTTTAAAGTTTCCCTTCCAACTCTTTGTATCCCCTATCCTAGTTCTTCAATATGATTCAAGAAAATTATTTTTTATGATTCAATGTATGATATAAGTCATTTTGGGAATATTTTACCATCATAAAAATGTTTTCTAAAATTAATAATATTCATGTCTTATGTAATGTACACTTCACATTACAAACTATTTTTTTCAAATATTTGAATAATTGTTTTTGAAATCTTTATCATCTATGTAGATATTTTTAAAATAATTTTATTGATATTTTAATATGGTAAATAAATCAATATAGGGTGAATATTATGTTTCTCTTTTACGCTCCATCAATTTTTTTACTGAAATATTTTTATGTAAATCATACGATTTTTTTGACAATATTTACAAAAAGGAAAAAAAATGTCATCTTATAACGTATACAGAAACAATGAATTTTACCACCAATATAATAATTATTGTATGTTAGGATTAATTTATAATCTTCCATATTATATTTAAATTGAATAAATATTTTCATTTAATTATTTTAATTTTACTTTAGAAAATTAATTTTTTAAAAGAGTATTTTTATATCCAAAAGTGTTTTGTTTATGGTTTTGAAATCATTTTTAGGGTTTTATTATTAAAATAGTACATATTGAAATGTCATATTGATAATATGTTCCTTGGAAATTTTATATGATAATGGGTGTCTACAATATATCTCATGATAATGGGTGATCCAGATATAGCGTATATAATGGGTGTGCCAAAATGGTTCTCTAATGTGTTGGGTATTGATTATGTTTTCGAGGGAATTATTTTGGAATTCGACCATATGGTTTTCTAATTATAGGTGTTATTATAAAATTTATATAAATATTTTTTTCCCAATTAACTTATATAACTTTTCTATTATTTGTAATTAGTTTTAATAAAAATCATTTGATTTCAAAGGGTATAGTAAGGATCATTTTAAAGGAAAGATTATTCCCTTTTTTCTTATAATGTAATGTATTAAGAAAATAATTATCAAGAGTTTCTATGTTTTTAATAAACCCTTATGGTAATTATTTTTCCCTTATTTTTCAAATAATGTTCTTCATTAAAAGCATTTCCCATTAATGATAAATTCATTTTTGCACAATGTTTAAAGGCTAAATCTATTTGTGATATCATGATTATAAAATTTGGATAATGATTTTATATCTTTTCCTTTTGTGTCCCTTACCAAGTATTATGCTCATCCAACTCATTTAAAAAAATCATAGGTTATAGGGATGAGTGAAAACGAAGAATAAATAATTTTGAAAATAATATGGATTTTCAAAGAAAAAAATGTTTAATTTGAAATTTTTTACATAGTGGGAGAAATGGATATTATGTGGTTGTTATTAAATTTTATTTTATGCATTTTCTACATAATAATTTTAACCTAATTATCTAAAACTATGAATTGTAATGTTTTTGAGGCATGTAATAAAATGAATTATTGACTAAAAACTCATTATTATGTAACATTTAATTTTAGTTCCTCATAGTTGTTATCAGGGAAGAGTTTATATAACCTTGGATATTTTGATTTTTTAAGAGTTAGGGATACCATATTTGGTTAAATTCTCTAAATTTAATCATATGTTCAAATCCATATTGACTATTCTGAAGTTTTAGGTGATGGTATGTTTTGGGATATGTTTGATTGGTTTGAAGTATACGTAACCCTTAAGTTTAATTTAAAGGATTATTTCATAATATTACTGTTATATTTTTTGAAATGTATGTGAAAAGGCATGATATATCCTTTGAGGATACACTTTTTTAATTTTTATATTCTTATGGTTATTTTTTAGGATTTCAAGGATATTTTCTTATATAATTTATATTGGTATCGTCTTTACAAGGACCATTATCATTTTAACATGAAATAACTTATTTGTTGTTTCAATGATGTACTTTTCTACATATTAATGATCAATTATGAAGATAAAGTAAAAGGATATCACCCAAAATTTTTATTCATTATAAATTATTTAATCATCAATATCATTGAAAACTATTATTCAAAATATTTTTAAAGATTTTTGATCTTCCAAATAACTTGAAAGAAACCATTTAACATATCCTAAACATTTTCATTTATCCAAAATTTAATGGATCATGGAATTTATATAATTTGATTTCAAAATCTGAAGTAATCCATATAATTTTGTATGTTAAATTATAGTATGGTATTTATTTTATTTTATTTCATTGTAATAGTTTTTTTCATAATTCAAAAACATAAGTTACATAGAATTGATAAATTTGAAAATATGTGTAGAAAAAAGTTGATAATTTTCTGTGACAATCATTTAAGGACATATGGTTAAAGGATAAATAAAAAATTGATTTAATATGTGCATGATATTAATGAAAAGACATTAAATTATTTTTTTAATTTTTAAAATAAATAAAATTTATAGAAAACATTAGAAGATAAAAATTTATTTCATGATTAATGAAATTTTGTAGGATTTTCAACTCAGTTTTTTAGAATGTTATAATAATTATATTAATATATATTTCTTTATAAAAACGACAACCTATCACATCTAAAAAGGCCACGAGGATTCAACCCACAACTGAAGGGTGGCAAGGGTAAAATTCATACCAAAGGCCTACATGATTTTCTAATTAGTATGAAATTATTTAGTTGGATTGGACGGTAATGATTAAGGTGATGTTATAAAAAATGTTTTATTATATAATATGTTGATGAAAATTGATTTGGTGATTACGTGATTAATGTTATTTTGGAAGAAAAACATTATATTTTAGGGAAAATTATATGGTTAAAGGAAACAATATATTATTTATTTTATTTAATAATTAAAATTTGAAATTTATTTTATATGTATATATAATTTCAATGTGTTTTTATGGTGATTCAGTTGATTTAAGGAAATGATTTGCATATCGTGTAAATTATATAATTTGGGTCAATAAATTATTTTACATAACTTTTTGAGTGACTAATTTTTATTGATGATAAATGATAAATTTATTAGGAAACAATATGTGATCATATAATTTAAATATTGGGATTCTAGTCATATTTATTAGTGTTTTTATGAATTTTTGGGATATTTATATATAAAATGTTTTTTTAACCATTGAGTATTACTATTTGTTTTTGAATATTAATGTATTTTATCTTCATAGGTTGGTATTTAAATTTGGAAAATTATCTTACCATATAATAACCATTCTAGTTTTATTAATATCTAAATGTAGAAGAAATTTCTACTGATCCCTTTTTTGTATTATGTGGTCTATTATAAATTGTTTTTAGTGCATCAATCATAAAAAATTCATCTTTAATAGTCATAATTTAGAGGAAAATATAATATTTTTGTTGAAAGTTATTGAAATATTAAATTATTATTGTCAACTGAGTGTATTACATAATGTTCTTAGTAAATTTGATAATTAAATTCATCAAATCTAAGAATAATATCTTGAAACAAAAATTCTATCCCATTACCTTCATTTTTATGAATCAATGGTATTTTTTCACACCTAAATAGTTCATGGTTTTTAGTCATTGACCTCCTCATATTCATTTATTTTCTTGTGAGAAATTTTTGTCTCTAAAAATTTTTATTTGGATATGAATTTATTCCTCCATGTATGTATTTTTACATACCACAAATGTTATCCTACATGGAATCCTAGTTTTATGTTATTATATAAGATATTACCATTTTTTATTTTCAAGAGGAAGTTTTATTAACATTTTTTATGATGTGGGAATTAAATAAAGATATTTTAAAATATCAAACCATTGATTACTAAGATCATTTGTAAATTGTGATGAAATATTTTATTAATGGTTGTGGGGAGAATGTAACACCATTATATTTTGAAAATAAAACTATTTTTTCTAGCGTATAAGACATGAAAAACCAAGTCTAGTCGAACTGTGAAATATTATTATTTAAATATAACCTTAATAATCTCGCAACTAAATTTGTGGGTATGAATCAGATATACTAATTTATGAAATATTTATAAGCTTCATACATAGTATATATGCATTCATAAATTTTTAGTAAATTATAACTAAAATTTTAGGAATGTCATTTTATTCATCAAAAATATGTTTTCATAAAAAACATATTTTATTATTTTTTTGTTAAAAAATATGATATTTAATTTTTAGAAATTGTATTTGATAAAATGTATACCATTTTTTAAATGATACCATAAAAATTATCTTCTCAATAATGTTTTATATTTTTTTTTGAAAATTAGAATTTTCAATGAATAGTAAAAATTCGAATATTGACTAAAAACCTATTTTCTTTTAAATAATTTAAAAAGAAAAATTCTGCTATGAATAGTTTAAATTTTTCATAATGAAATTTTTATTACTAAAAGTATAATTATGGTATTTCTAATTAATTTTATATATTAATTGGATATATTATCATATTTATTCATAAAAATTCATTTTTTGAAAAAATGTTTTTCACCGGGTTTCTATGGTTTAATTTTAAAAAAAATTATTCGATATCATTATTTTGAATCATGAAAAATGGATTCTGTATTTTCATTCAGTAGGTCCAAATGTAGTAAATATGAATATGTTATCTTTGGGCATTATGAATATTGACTATATTAAATATTTTTTACCAAAGTAAAGTAAAATTTAATTAATTAGAAGTAAAATAAATTTCTTGATGACTAAAGAGAAATATTAACACTTTCCTTGATTTTATTGGATGAGTATATTTTTTTCTATAATCATCCAATAATATAATATGACATTTTTTCTTATGACCATGATTTTGAACATAATAATACACTGTGTGAAGAAATTAAAAAATTCATTTTTATTATTTTATTATCATTAAATTTTTAGAATAGGGGTCAGAAAATTTTTGTTTACTTATAAATTATTATTTAAAAAAACATTTATTAGGGTTATCTATTTCAAATTTTTGGTAATTAAACAATTACTTTAAATGATATTGCAACACTGACACCGTATTTATTCAGTTTGTAGAAAAATTAAAGAAAAATTATTATAAAAATATTAAATGCAGAAAAACATGAGTGATTTATAAAATACAAAGTGATTTTAGATAATTAAATCATTTCTAGGTTGTGTGAAATATTTATAATCTAATTCTATCATTTCCATCAAATTAAACAAATAGTATAAAAATGATATTAATGTAATTTCATAATAAAAATGATTCATTAAAATTTTTAAATTAAAAAAACATCTCAAAAAAATGAGTGGGATTGGGTTTATAATATCAAATAGGGTCCATTTGTGAGCCTTTATCCATTATAGTAACTTTATTAACCCATAAAGATTAAAAACATTTATACTAGGGTAATTATCAAAAACGGTTAACACGGGTTCAAACAAAATGATAAGGGTGAAAAAATATCCTAAACATGTCTAATTTTTATTGGATAATTTTTTAAACTTAAAATTATTTTATATTAAAATATTTTCAATTTTTATCTATTTTATTATGAAAATTATATTATATTAAGTTAATACTTTAAGAAATTCAAAGATTGAACCTCCACTCACTTATAAATGGGTTCATCATATCCTCTTTTCTTCAAACATCAAAAACATTTTGGATTTTAAAAGTTCTACCAAAATCCTTTCCTCATGTCCCTCCAAATTTTCAAGATTCCTTAGTTTGATTATAAAATCAACTTAGTATAACTTTTGGTGTAAACCTTAAGAGGCAGACGGAAGAAGAGGTATCATTCTTTACCAAGTATTTTCAATTTATTTCTTTATCTACTAAATTAAAATATTATTAAACCATTTTAAAATAATATAAATAGTATATTACATATAATTAGTTGTTACTATTTTAATTATATGAACAATATCAATCTCATTTCCATCAATTGGGAAATAAAACCATCGTTCGAGTGTACTCTAGACTACTACCTCTCGAACCGATATAATACGTTTTACATAACCACATATTATGAATGATTTTAATGGTTCATTTAATATATATATATATATATATATTCATGAAATATTTATAATTATTAAAAAATAATATATCATTTACTTTCTTACCATTGCATTCACTAAAAAATGATAATGTCGTGTGCGCATGAGCCTCAACCCAGTTGGTTAGGTCTCTCTAAGTGAATCCATGAGACCCAGGTTCAAAACCATGTGAAGGCATAATTTTAGAAGGACTTTACAAGTACTGTATAAGGCATTGTAGTAGGTACTTTAGCAGTATTATAGCAGGTATTATTCGGTATTGTAGTAGCTGTAACTATTCACTATGGGCCACCAGTTTGAGCTTGGAATCCATAAGGCCTTCAGGCCACCCGAGCATTCAAGTTAGTAAGGATTTCGGTCCACCTCATGGCCTTCGTGACACCTCAAGGCCTTCAGGGCCACCTGATTTTCATTTGCACAGACATATTCTACAAAGAACCGCTCTAGAGGAGGAAGGAGTAGGGTATCCTCAACAGAGAAGGGCTAAAAGGACTTTGGATGAATGAGAGGGTATGGAATTTTCCATCGGTACTTCACCTGTGAACCTCCTCACATGGACATGCTAGCCAAACAACCATGCAAAGGTGGAGAGCTGATCATGATGCAGATGCTGGGGAGGAGGAGTTTCAAGTAGTCATAGTCTGTATGATTTCCTTAAGACCTATGGGTTATGTAATGTCTCCAAGCCTATAGGAAATGTAATTCCTAAGCTTATGGGCCTTGTAAGGGTTCCCCCTCATCCCTTGAAATGGGTGTTATTAGAAAATCAATAAAAAAGAATTCCTTCGGGCCATTCAGCAGTAGTGTGTGCATACATGGAGACTACCACCTCCAAGAAGTGATGTGATTCAGTTTTCATAACCACATCACATGGATGTAATGTATGAGTATATTTAAAGAAATAATTTATTATTTTTGATAAAATTATCATTTTATAATGATAAAATAATACTTACCTTCTTTCTGTGATGATAATTGAAAAATAGAAATGTTTCTCATGCTTACATACGACCTACCATATCCATGATTTTAACATAGATTATTTTCCATTACCATATTTCATGACTAGATTTAAAAGTTTAATTTACATATAAAAATTATAATTATTTATCTATTAATAATTCATAGATGATGGAATAATTACCTCTTTAAATATATTCATCCCACTTTAGTCAATTTCGACATATGCATTGAATATTATCAAATGTTGAATGTGAACATAATTGATAAAGTAATTGATTATAACATGATAAAAATGGATAAAAATATTAAAAAATGTTATTTATAAGGAAGATATTAAAAATATTTTTATTATTTTGTAACATTAATAACATATTTGATGAGTTAGACTCAATTTTATGGGCCTTCAATTTAAAAATATACTTTTAAATATTTTCTTTCAACCCTTTTTTTCTGTTTCCATGTTCTTTAAAATGTTCCAAAAATTATTATTAATTCTTAAATTTATTCTAAAGTTAATTTCTGAACACATTTCATCATTTTTAATTTTTTTAAAGGAATATTTTTTATTTTTTATAAGTGGGACACTTTACTTTAGAGACCTCATTTTATGTTTTTTGAAACCTTATGTTCTTAATCATTCTCTTTCATGTCCATATTAATTTAAATAATTTTATATAAGGTTTAATATTAATATAAAAGAATCATAAAATAAATATTATTATAATTTCTACTTTCCTAAAGGTTTTTCATAAAATAATATTTTAATATATTTTATACAGAACATTTTGACTTTCTTCTCAAAAAGAAAAAATCAATGTTTTAATTTAACCTGTATCACGACAATTACTTTTCCCACCATAATTACCATTATTTTATGTTTATATTATTTTATAAGATTAAATTTCTTTCTTCAAATAAAATTCCAATTTATATTTTTGTTCTGGAAATATTTGTTTTGAAAGTGGATTTTAAAAATAGAAAATGTGTTTTGATATTAGAAAGTGTTCATATTATGTGTTCAAAAGCCTTTTTAGGATTTCATGATGAAAATTCGCATGAATAAATTATTTTAAGCATAATGTGGTCCCTATAATTTTTTAATGATGATAGGAGATCTTGAAATAGCTCATGATAATAGTTGATCTTGATATATCTTATCAAACAGGTGTTCCCAGATAGTTCTTTAATACATTAGGTAATGATTACGATCGTTGGATAATTATGTGGATGTAGATCATAACTGTTTTAAAATTATAATGGTTTTTGAAAGTGTTCTAAAATTATGATGTCCCAAGGATCCTATATCAATTTTATATTCTTTCTAAGTAATTTACATGAAAATAATTTGATTTCAAAAGTTAACCAATGATATTTTTAGATGAAGGATGGTGAAATTTTATTTTAAAAAAATATGATTCAAAAAAATATTTTTCATGGGTACTCATGATTTATAATAAACCATCATGGTTATTATTTTACCTTATGATTTCTTATAATTCCTTCCATGGAAAACTTTTGTAGAATATATGATTTTATTTTATCACAATGTGTAAAGTAAAAAATCTTTTTGGTATAATTGTTTTAAAATGGACTAATGGGTTACTTTATTTTCCTTTTCTGAACCTTGTTGAGATTTTGTGGTCATCCCACGTTTTCAAAAAAATTAATAAGTTTTAAGGAGGATTAGGAACAATTAAAGAGTGATTTTAAAAATCATTAAGGTTTTCTATGAAATGAAAACATGTTTGTTTTTAAAAGTTTTGTATTGTGGAAAATGGATACTGTGTGGAAGTGTTCAAATTTTATTTTATAGGTTTGTTATGTATTATTTATAAATTAATTCTATAAAAAGATGTTTTAAAGATTATTGGGTATGTAAGAAAATGATTCATTGAATAAAAACTCAGGATGATGTAACGTTTAAGGAGGGGTCCTTGTATTATACCACTATATTATGATGGCGGTTAGATATAGAATATCATGATTATAATGGTAGTTAGTGTATATTATATTTTAATTGTGGTTATACTTGATATATTATTATGATTTCATGATTTGTGTTGTTTTCACATTCCTACGGTTCCTTGATAATAGGATTTCATTACCTTATTACATGTTTCTATGCTTATGATTATTCTCCTTATAAAACCATGGTATGCCTCTTAAATCTCATATTATGATTTATTTCTATATATATTTACCTTATAAGAATTTATATCTCACACTTTCCATATGTATTTTCCCTAGGGTATCCTAATGAATGTTATAAGATATTTATGAGTTAGGATCTATATGTGATGTCGAAAATAAAGTTTTATTTTTTACATTTTAGATTATGTATTTGTGTATCAAATTTTTGAAAAAGACAAGTCCTGTATATCCCAGTATTTTATTGATGGGATGGTGTGTTATAAATCATTACTTAAAGTTTGTTTATAGATGTCGTTTGTATAGTCATAATCAGAGCTTACTGTAGTTATTTTTGGAGATTAGGTTGAAAGAACATTTGTAACAACCTTATGGAGATATCTAAGGTATAAGTCTAAGTATATGATAAAATACTATAATTTTGGTAATGTATAGAGTGTGTCATTTTCCTATAAATACTTTCTTCTTTAGATACCACAAGTTGATATATGCATTCGAATATATGTATATAGGGGTAATAACCCCAAATAGGTATTTTGGGGTATTAAGTCAATTTTCATATGGTTCAAGAAAAGGAGGCTTAACCACACACTTGGTTTGACACACCTGAATGATATACTTTGGTTAACATATTCTATTTATAAAAAATATGAAGGATTTATATCATAGTAACATTGAGGGAATTGGTTGATACTTATAAGAAAATAGAACATAAGAAAAACTAGGATGAATAATGGATGATATTGGTTCATCCAAGGATGATATAAGTTGATCTAAGAATAATATATGTTAAAATATGAATGACATTATTTAAAAAAAGTGATATATCTTGAACTAAAATAATTATAGGTTAATATGATGGTATTAAAATGTATTAAATAACCAAGTAAAATTTCAATTTTGTTATCAATTATACTTCCCTTATAGTGATAATTTTTCATCACTCACATTAACCTCTATTGGTTTTAGGGATGACTGGAAATATTAGGATCCAATTTGAACCTATGTGTGATGGAAAATGTGAAAATTTCCAAACCGAACGGCCCATTATAATGATTGATAGAATGTGAAACATTGTGATGATTCAAAACCATATATCATGAAATATAATTACACATGTTTTCATTATTTAAATCCTAATCCCATCAAAGAAGTTAAGGATAAGGACTCATAGAAATTCAATAAATTAATATAATGAAAGAAGGAATATTCGACCATCTATATATCTAAAAGGTGGGAATAATCTCCAAGTAAATTTCATAATAGGTCTAAGGAAATAATTTAATATGGGTAGATATATCCATAAATTAGGAAAATCATTTAGAGATACAAAAATGACTAAAGAAGAGAAGAAGTACTCTACTGGTTTTCCACCTACTCTTTAATGTTTCAAATTCATTGAGTTTTGGAATTATAATAATCGATACCCTAATCCAAAATTACTAATTTAATAGTCATCAAAAGCCTCCTCAAGTAAGGGAAAAATTCTACTACTGATTTTTTCTCATGAAATAAGTTGGTAAAATTTAAACTCACCCTCCTATTCATATTTTTTTATTGGAAACTATTATAGCTAACATAGTATGACTATAAATTTTTCTTAAAAAAAATTAAATCATCACACCAATTATATAACAATAATTGAAAAAATATGTGTATATATATATTTTATTCCATTTTTGCGTCTGATAAAACGTGCATTATGAAAATTTTATTATTCTTCATTTAAACAAGTATAATGAGATTTTGGTAATAGATGGGTTTACTCCACTTAGAGGAAGAATTATTTAGAATAAGAAAATAAAATTTCATATCAACCTATGATATTCTATGAAAGGATAATAATACACACCCTCCTGAATAAAATTATACAATTTGTTTATTAATATCGAAAAAATTATACACTAGGTCATATTTATCTCAGAAATACCTATAAATAACACCGTTAGAATGTTATAACTAAAATTATGAAGAGAAAAGTTATTTATGTTTGGGAGAATGTAATGACGTGATATTTTAATTTATGTTTCCCCTAATTATGTCACATATATTCTATATCTTCACCATAGGAAACATCAAACCACAAAAATCATGATATGTTAAGAACGTTAAAACCTTACAATAGAATTAGTATATATGAATTCAAATAACTAATTAAAAAATATAATTATATATTTATAAATGATATTTTATAAAAAATTAGTTAATTCATTATTACATTGATCAATATCTTTTTAAGGGATGTACATTTTATTAAAGAAAACTATGTATATTATTGTTAAATTGAAATTTTAACAAAATATAATATTTATTTATTAATGATATATTTATTAGTGTTTTTTATAAATTAGGACTAAGAAAAACTAGTATTTTTAAAAATTCATTTTCTTATAAAAACATATTGTCATTTTACATTTTGATTACAATTATTTTTTTTAAATCAAGAAATTAAATTTGAAAAATTGAAATTAATTATTTTCATTTATAATTTCAATACTAGTTTAAGTTGAATTTTTTATTTTATTAAATAAATTTTATTTTTATGTGCATAGTGTAAAATATCAAATTTACTAATACTATCACACTTACAATAATATTATGAAATAATTTCATGAATGTTTCTAAAACCCATTTTACTTTTTTTTATAAATTTATATTATGTATTTTAAAATACTATTTTTATATATAAAACCCATTCTCAACATCATGGAAATTTTAGGTAGTATTTTCAAAACAAATGTTTTCTCTTATTTATTTTAGTAAAATTTTAATATATTTGATCTAGTTTTCAAATAATTAAAATATTAATAAAATGTTAATTGAATAATAATAAAAAATATAATTTAAATAGAATCAATAAAATTTAAACTATTATCCTAATAATAAATATTATTCCTAGAATACACATTATTTTAACGAAAATGTGTTATGTGCGTTATATTCACTGATTCTAAAAATAATTTATATAAATGAATGGAATTTTTTTCATGAAATTATTTTAATTTTAAAATAATTATTTTTAAATTATTTAACACTATATATTTCAATTTCAACCATTAAAATTAGTTACCAAGTGTAAAATTTGAGTAACCATAGAAATGGTAAGTTTTGAAAAATCACTTAGACTTTATGAAAGTGGCTATAACAAGTAAAAAACTTGTATAAAATTGAATGGTGGAGGGATTATAGACTTTATATATGTCCCCACACAAATTTTGGTCATTTCTTTAGCCATTTTCCTTGAATAATGAAGTGATATAATTGAGAAGTAATGGATTTTTACAAAAGTTTCCTTATTTCACTAACAAAAGTGGGCCACCTCATACCTAATTATGAACCCATTACTATTCACTAGATCCCCCAAAACTCTACCATAGTCTATGATTGACACACAACCCATTAATTTTATTATTTGGTCTCACCCATAGACCTATGAAATGAGTCTTAGAGAGTTACCCTATAAGGAACTTCCAAGGGAAAGATAATACTCTCAACCCAAATTTTCAAAATTATTATCTTATTCCACACCCCTATAGTGCCCTCTATCAATGAATTTATGATAACACAAAAAATTTAACAATTATTTAGTTCTATAATACTAATTGAATATCCATTTTCTATTTCCTCAAAAATAATTAAGAAAAAGAAAAATTACATCGTGTCTGTTTGTAGACAACTACCTCCATGAACAACTTGTTCAATTTTACATAACCACATTAAATACTGTCATAAAAAAGGTTATTTAAATAAATAATTTTAGATTTATCACTTCATTAATATTAATTATTTATAATGAATGAAAATCTATAGGAAAATAATATAATAAAGAGTTATAGAAGAATTGACCGCCTTAAACAAACTTATCATGGAACCTTTATTAATTTTGATCTATTTTCAGATAAAACTAGAAAGTATATATGTATTTTTGTAATTAAATAATAAATAAAATAAAACTAAATAATTAGGTAAATCGTAAATTTATTTCCCCTCATCTATTCCCATTGTCAATAAACCTAAATTTTTATAATGAAATTATCTGAACAACCCTGAGTAACCCACATAAGAGAAAATCATAATAAAATAATTTGAAATTGATAATATATGTAATATATAAAATTTAATATGGAGTAATAAGGTTCATGGTTATATATATCTATATATATATATATGTTATTTTGGAAGTTATGTGCATATTTATATAACTTTTTGAGAGAGGTAAGTGTTTTCATCACAATTTGTCTTCATTGGGATGTTATTAAATTCCGTGTACTAATTTCTTATTTTTATGGTGTTTATAGTGACCAAGAATTTATTTTATAATACTAAATTATTTAATTCATCATATTTATATAACAATATAATTTTCAAAATTATAATTCTTTTAATTCAAAAATTACTAAAGATGAAAGGTTTGCATCTGAAAATTTCATAATTTGAGTCACATTTTCTTTTAAAAACCTATTTTATTTAAAATGTTGTGTATACAACCAATTTTTTATTTAATATATTGTATTATATTTAATAATTTTATTTTAACTTTAAATTCCAGAACTATTTATTTCAATTTATTTATTTGAATGTTTCTTAAGTCGTAAGGGATCTATTGAACCACCCTCATTACCTTTTGATTACACAATCTCTTTATTTTTGTCTATTTTCTATTATGTTATTCAAAATTATATCATATATATATATTATATATATTATATTTAAATATTTAACTATTTTAATTAAATGTTATTTATTGGGTAATTAATATTTGGAATATCCATTTGATGTTTTCTCTTTTATAGTAACAAGAGTATTATGGAAATTTCTCTTCATCTATAATAATGTCATGTATCAAGTAAATAAAATGTTTTACCAATGATTTGTTTTCTAAAAAACTAATATATTTCATAGAAACCATATGTAGTTTAATTTATATCTTAAAATAAAATAATTTTCCTTTTTCGTTATTATATGTTCCTTTGCTCATTTTGAAATGAATTAACCAAGAAGTCCATTCAATTATTACTTCATCAAATTTTTTAATAATTATTTTCCAAAATTACTACCAATTTTCAAGACCTATGCTTATATGAAATCAAAAAAAATAATATCTAAAATAATTTAATTCCATTATTTTCTTTAAATCGTTATGATATAACCTTTAGTTATTCCTTAATATGTAACGGTTGTAGCACCCCCCCTAATTTGAGGTACACAACCCATTATTTATGTGTTATATATATAATGATTGGGTTACGTTTTGATATGTTCATATAGGGGTTTGAAATGATTTGGAGGTTTTTATGTGGGTACACAATTTGATCAAGTTTAGTATAAACCATGCACCACAACCAAGAAATGTTACATCTTTTGTGAGGAGGGATAGTAGCTCTGCACAGTTGGCATATATTGTTTCCAACCCATACAGACATCCAAGGGAAACCATGAATGTATGTAAAGAGGATAAAATAATTGTTGTAACATAGTTTCTCTAAGTATGAGAAAAAAATATATGAGGGGTTGTATTAATAAATTAGCAATGCATGGTTGACACATGGTTTTCAAAACTGTGTGACCTAACCACAAAACTTCAAAGTGGTCCTCTATAAAATGTGGATTTGAATTTAATTATCTTTTTTACCACTAAATTTTACCCTAATATTCTCAAAACGTGAATTCTCTTTCTCCTAATGCATGCACGATGATTTAATTCAAATTGAGAGTGATCTATTGGAAAATTAATGTATATTTGAGGACCAAATTCATCAATAAGTCAATATTCTTCATCATTCTTACCAATTCTTCTGAGATCCATGGTTATTATGTAAAAGTATCTCTCTTAGAACCATAGATCTATCCCATTATTTATAGTTCATCTGTGTATTTCTTTATGATTAATTATTATTTGATCTAATGAAAGGAATGTAGTTGGTCGTCAGATATTGATGTTTTAAGGGTCGTTTTTTATTTTCTCCTAAAGTTGTGAGTTCGGTTGATTCTCTCTTAACCACGGTTTATTTAGATCTTGAAGGCCTATTTTTCATTAAATTAATTTATTTAAATGATTTTAAACCCCTATTGTTATTCTTTATTGAAACATATATAGTGATGGGTTTGAAAAAATTTGAACATAAATGGTTTTTGGAACTATTCTTTAATGAAAATTTTAAAATGATGATTTTAAAATTTTGGATAAATTTTATCCCTGTAAAATGATTCTATAAATGTTTTAAAGAATATTTATATATAAAATGATTTTGATTTTAGTTTGGAATACATGGTTGGAGTGAGTTAATGTACATTATATGTGACCCTATAGAAGGGGAATATGCCATTGGGGAATAGGTTATTTGTTACCTTATGATGACTTGGTAGATCGATAAGGGACCCATCCTTATATTAGAACTATCACATGGGAATGAATAGTGTATATGGAGACATTTTTATGGGTATTCTAAATAAAATGGAATGTATTTAGAACTAGATAGATTTTTTTTACATGGAAAATTTTTATGGCTTGATATAAATTGTTTTAAAAAAAATTCAAACCATTTTTTTATACATGGTAATTAGTTTTTTCCATGCGGTATTAGTTGGTAAGTCATTGGCGGAGAGTAAATTTTTTTAGTAATCATCCCCTTATTCATTATTATTGAGAATTTGAATATTTCATCTATCGAGACACAAGTAAATTAAGGTAATATTAGTTCTTTAGTTATGCTTTATAATACCCTGGGCACGACTTGTTATGTTGGATATTAGAGAATTTTGGGAGTTCCTAGCTTGATTTCACATTGGTGTATTTGAGTTTTTTTGGTCCATTTTATTTTCATTGAGTTTTTATTTTGGTTTCTACTTATACTTTTTTATGGTTTTATTTTGGTAATATTGTGTTTTATTCTACACTCATGAATCATATAGATACTTGGTTTTTCTTATTGTTTTAGTTGGGTGTTTTATCTTTAAATTGAAAATATTACTGAAAATTTTTGTTGAGGACCTTGGAATTTATTTTTAGCCTTTAGTTTCTTGGAGATGCCAGGTAACACCTAGTAACACCACCGCCTCTTTCCAAGAAAATGGGATAGGGGTTGATGTTACTAATGGAATTGGTATTGGGTAGTCCAAATATAATTTTCAGAAAAATAATATCATTTTGTTCAATCCTAGACCTAACAAAGGTGTTAGTTATATTTAATCCTAAAGTTGTAAATAATATCAGTCTTTCTCCAGGGATTGTAGTAAGGATTATGTTTTTGTAACTTGAAATATCAATCATAAAAATACCTATCTAATCTATTTATTCTGAAATTTAATTTACCTTGGTGTCTAGGTACATTAGTTCTTTTAGACACTTATTAGTGAGTTTTCACCTCATCATAATGGGTTTAGCTAATGTTTTTTTCATGCTATTCTTTGATAGTAATGCTTCCTAATTGGACTTCACAGTTTATTTTGAGTAAAACAGTTTATGAAATGGTAAAAAGGTTTGATTTATAAAAATGAGAAAATGATTGTTTTGAAAAGAATGATTCAAATATTTTAGAAAATTAATAGGATATTGATGATTTTTTTAATTGTGGAAAGCTTTTTTGTAAGAGACTATGATGAGAAAAATTAAAAAGAACTATGTTTTTTATTATCAATGACTGAGTTTAAATTTAGATTATTATGGTTATAGTGAATTTCCCAAGGTAGGCATCATAAAAACCAACTAGAAGAGGATTATGAGATTATGGTTTCACATGATATATATATGAACTAACAGGTAGTTCATAGAATTTTACATGATATTAAGGCCATGGATATGTGTAATATGAATAATGAGCCATGGGAATATAACCTTTCAGTTTTGTTAGAAAATCAAAATTCACCCATATTTCAGAGGGTTTCTATGCTAGAAAAAGCATAATCCTGGTTGAATATGTGGAATTGAGTCTTCGATTTCTAGGTGAAACTAGTAAATATGATAGTGAAGTTGGAAACATATATGATGGAGGACCTATAACAATTACCATGGGAATTTACAATTCATTCTATATTGAACCAATTAATGTTAAGGAAGGTATTTGTAATAATTTTTAAATAATAAATTATATCCTTGCACCTTTATGATTTCTAAAAATTAGAATAATTTAGTTTGAACTGAATGAATATCTGGGTAATTGAGTATGGATGTGAATTTAAGAAGTTGGTCCACTTTTCACTAGAATTTTCATTCAGTTTATTATTGAAGAAATACATATTTGAGTGAGGGTTGAAATGAAAATTTAAGTCATATATAATTATTATATATATTTATGATGATATAGAAATTGTAAGTAGACTGATGGAGAATGAAAGATATATATTAGGAATTATGATTAGAGGAAGCATTTTTATGGACACATGAATATGTGGGGTCTCCAATATTAGGAATAAGATGACAAGGAACACATATTCTCATAGGGGTGGTATATCTCAGAATCATATAGTGGGATCAGTCAATATTTCTCATTGAATTAAGATTAAACCTAGATATTTTAATTGTGGTTATTTTGAGCATATTAATTGAGATTTTATTGGACCACCTAGATCTTTTCTCAATTACAACTATATGGGACATCTTCAGTGTTATTGTCAGAGTTCCCCATGGTCTGGTTCTAAAGGCACATATCATGCTTCTCGGCAATCATATGATTTGATAGGATTAGTGAATTAGAATAATTTTCATCAATCGATTAGGGTTATCCAAGGTGATTATAGGAACACAATAACTCATCAACCAGTGAAACCTCAATAAAATAATAAATTGAAAAGTGCGGTGAGTAACAAATTATATTTATTAGAGGAAATTAATGTGGATGATAAATCTGGGGTTTTGATGGTGTTAGGTACCATTATTTAGAATTATAACCATATGAAATTTTAGTTTGATATGGTAACATCCCATTCATTTATTCCTCCTCATAATGTTGATAATATGGGTCTATCTATTGAGATGATACCTTCTATTTTAAAACTATAAAATCCTCTTTTCGAAAGGGATATTTGAGCTTTTATGTGTCAACCTTCTTCTATAAGTATAAATGGGGATGAATTTATTTGTGATTTTACTATTCTTGAGATGAATTTATTGAAACTAATTATGGGTATTTATTGGTTGAAATTGTTTAAGTCCCACATTGAAAAATATGCTTGAAATATTAGTTTCACATATTTTGATGGCATCAAGAATCTCTTTAGAGGATATTGGGGTGTAAGGGTTAGTAAATTTGGAATTATTCCATTAATTTTTAGAAACATATCTTATTATTTGGTAGTGAACAACTTGAAATTTGGTGATTATATTTGGAATATAGATTTTCCACAAAATTTTTATCTGTTTCTGGACATATTTCCACAAACATTTCATTGGGTTTCCACCCAAAATAGAATTTGATTTTATGATTGATCACCTATTATGGACTATTAATGTCTCACTTATATATTATTAAATGGAAACAATAGAACTAATGGAATTAAATTTTCAGTGGGAGAGTTCTAAATTAAAAGGGTCATTAGACTGAGTACGACTTCACGAAGAACACAGGTGCTTTTTGTGAAAAATGGGGATGGAACTATTTGGTTTTTGCGGGCTATTGTAATATTAACCAAGTTTTGATATTTAATCTATATCATCTTCCATACATTAATAATATGTTATTAAATTTATGGGATTCTAGCGGTTCAAAAAAACATACATACAATCGAGATATCACTAATTGGGAATTCATAATAAGGATATTCCAAATATATCTTTTATAAGAAGATATAGACATTATGAATATGTCATTACGCTTTTTGGTATTGTTAATGCACCAAACATATTAATGTAAATGATAAATAAAATATTTATCAGATATCTAGATTCTATGGTGGTGGTGTTTGTTGATGACATACTAGTGTAGTCTAGGAAACAAGACAATCATGAGAAACATTTGGTGATAGTGTTGGGTTTCTTGTGGGAACATTTTCTGAATGAAATTACATCAAAATTTTATTTCTCAATAAAATATGTATGTTTCATTTTCCATTTAATTTTAAGAAAAAGTGTTTCTATTGATTTATAAAAGATGAAATATATTATCTATTGTAAATCACTAAATAATACCTTTTGGATTCATAGTTTCATTGGCTTAGTGTGATACTATAGACATTTTTTATGTGTTTTGTCACATTCGGTATCATGGATGACTACATTGATGTGGAAATGAATTCCATTATAGTAGAATAAATAAATATCAAAATACTTCGAAGAAAATATGAATATATGTACATCAACACCTATCCTATCATTTACAAAGTCTAGGTAGCGTTGTGTAGTCTATTTTGAAACATCAGGATCTGGGATGGGCGTTATCATACAGGTTAATCATGTTGTCTCTTGTGTTTCGCAAAAGATATTTTTGAATAAAAATAACTAACCAACCCATGACTTGGAATTAGATATTTTGTTCCATGATTTGAATTCTTGGAATAATTACCTCTTTGGTGAAAAATCCATAGTGTTTACAAATCATGAGAGTTTGAAATGAATTTTCTCATAGAGATTTGAATTTCTTGAAGATCATATGGTTAAAGTATTTATAGATGTTTTAAATTGACTTGATTTAAAAAATGAGTATAGAGTTCTCCATATAAGTTGTATATAATAGTAATTCATATGCACAATGGGTATATTATGCTTTATACTAGTTTAAAACAATTTTTTTCATAGAATATATGATTCTATAATTCTCAAATCATGATAGTGTTGTAGTTTTTTTTTTGAGATTTGTTTCTTCCTAATTTATTTGAGAAAGTTAGAATGGATCAGAAATATGACTAAGAATGTGTTTTAGTTAGGTCAAAAATTAATATTGTGGAGACCATTGTGGTTTTGAAGCTTGGAGGAAGTTCAGTGTTGCGGTTTGGAGATCACATTTTCATCAATATCGATTATAAAGAACAAATTATTAGTCCCTTCCACCATTCAAGATGGTATTTTCACCCTTTAATAAAGAAGTTGTATAAATCTTTGAAAACTGAGTTTGGGTGGGTTTGTATGAAAAGAGATATACTTGTGTATGTCTCGAGATGCCTCACATGTGTGCAGTTAAAGACATAGAATCAATCACCAATGACTATGTTGCAGTTATTATCAATTTCCTCACCTAAATGGTTATAGATATCCATGTATTTTGTAAAAATCATACCAAGGATGGTTAAAAAATAGGATTCCATAAGGATGATGGTTCATCTAAAAAATTCAGATCACTTCATCCTGATTCATGAAAATATTTCAATGGAAGAATTTTTCTAAATTCTATATTATAGAAATTGTAATGTTACACAAAATTACCTTATCAATTGTAAAAAATAGAGACCATAGGATTTTGTTTCATTTTTGTAAATCTATATATAAATCACTTTGTATAAATTTGACTACGAGTTTCTCTTATAATCTTTAAATGGAAGGAACATCTAAATGAAAAATCCAAAAATTAAAAGATATGATTTGGGATTTTGTAATAAATTTTAGTATACCAAGGGATTATCATTTACCATTACTGGAGTTCTCATATAATAATAGTTATAGGGCCTCGATATATATGGATCCTTTTGAAGCAATGTATGGTCTTTCTTGTCTCTCTTTACTTTTTTTGGTGGAAAAAGGTTAGACTTGACTAATTTGACCCAGATTTGAGAAAGATACAATATAGAAGATTTATTTTATCATAAAAATAATTTATATAGATCATAGTAATCATAAATCATATGTACATCATCAAAAAAGACCATTTTCATTTTAAGTGAGTGGTCATCTGTTCTTGAAAATACCTCCAAGGCTTGGGAATCATCACATTGTTAACAAGGTAATTTTATCCTCTCGATATATAATACCCTTTTATACAATTTAATTGGTTGGTGTGGTGGAGTATTAGTATAATTTTCCTCCATGGATTAGTTCAGTGCACAATGGGTTTTGTTTTTCTCCATTAAAGAAACCATGATCCTGTCCTTGTGATTTTATCGAATTATATTGACCATGATCTAGATGCTACATTGCTCCATGTACTAATAGAAATTATGGATAGTAAATAGAATATATTTCATGGTAAAATCATCTTTCTACTGTGGGGTGTACATAAACCTGGTTGGATTCTTGAAGAAATGTGATATTGAAAAGGAAGTGATGCAGAAATAACTGAAAATCAAACATGAAACTCTATTTTTTTACTTTTTGGGGAGATAAACACAATTGTTAGAGAGAATTTAACACCCACTATTTTAGGTACTTGAACCCATATTTATATATTTAATATTTATATATTTATTAGGTATTGTTTATACATGTTTTAAGGGTTTTTTGTACACCTTGGAGGATTTTATTATTGTGCACAGTTTGAGTACTCTTTGTAAAATATGTTCACCCTATCTAGGAAATTGTACAACATGTATAAGAAGGGACAGTAGCTCCACAAATTTGGACATATTTTGGACAAAATCAAACAATTTTATAGGGGAAGTCATTAATGTCTAGATAAAGAGGGAAATCGTGGAAGACACATAGTTTTTCTGGATATAGGATCCAACCATGTGAGGGGTTGGATTAAGGTAGTAGCACCAGATAGTTGGCACACAATTTTCCAAATGGTGTGACCTAACCATGTGATGTCCCAATGGCCCTTATTAAAAATTTTATCTAATAATAATTAGTTCCTAAAGCACTATATTTTTACCTAATCCTCTCATAATTCAAATTCATTTTCTTCAATGAAAAAGAGCTGACCCCCTTCAATCCTAGAGTGATCCATAGGTGATGTAAACTGATTAGGAGGTCTAGATTCATTGTTAAGTCACTTTTATTCATATTTATTCTTTATTATTCTTATATCAAAGGTTATTCTCTATTTCTATATCAAAATTATAGATATATCCCATTATGGATAGATATATATCTTGTGGATATTTTTATTACGAATTATTGTTGGATATAATGATCGAAATGTACTTAGTGATCAAATATTTATGACTTAATAATTTATTATATTTTTTCCAACCATTGTGAGGTAGTTGGATTTCCTTCAACTCCACTTGATTTAGAACATGATGGTTTGGTTTTCATTAAATGAATTTCTTAAAATGATTATGGAACCCTCATGTGATCTTTAATGGATACTTATTTAGTGATGTTTCATGAAAATTTTGGAAAGTGGATGGCATAGGGAAAATGTTCTTGAATGAAAATTTTAAAATGATGAATTTTGAATTTAGTGATTTTTGATTAGATCAATAAGAAATGTTTCATAAAATGTTACAATGAAATATTTTATGTAGAATGTTTTTTATAGTTATTTTGGTATACATGGTTTCTGCGAATTAATGTGCATTAGATATAACCATGAGGAAGGGGCATGTGCCATTGGGGAACCTAGTACTATTTACCTTAGGAAATATTTGTAGATATATGAGACACTACTCATGAGTTAAAAACTATCACCTATGAATTCATGGAGGGTTTGGAGACATAGTTATCGGTATTCCAAATAACATCGAATATATTTCGAACATGATAAATTGGTTTCCTCAGAATTGTTTCTCTGTTTATATAAATAATTTAAAGAAACTTTTTAACTATTTTATATAAATTTTGTAACTAGTTTTTTCCGGTTGGAATGAGTTGGGAAGTCATTAAGGAAAAACTAATGAGTCTTTAATAACCCACTACTTGGAAATTCTTATCCATATATAATAGAAAGGCATCTTATTTATTTAGTGATACTTCTTGATACCATGGGATTGTCCTACTAAGATGGATCTTGGAGGAATTTTGGAGTTTCTAGGTTTATGTCACTTTGGTGTCCTTGAGTTTTTATTAGTCCTTTTGGTTACTTTAGGTTTTTCCTTCATTTCCTACTTATACTCTGATACAGTTTTTTGGCTATTTTGAGTTGTATTATCAACTAATGAATTATATAATGGTTTTATTATTCTTATTGTAATAGTTGAATGTTTTATATTTTAAGTGAAACTCTTCCCCTAAATGATCTTGAGGCCCTTGGAATTTATTTTAATCCTTTAGTGTCATGGATATTTCACCTAAATCCTAGAAACAACACTACACTTTTACAAGCAGACAGGTGAGGGGTGGGATTTTATAATTGTGAAACTCACTTTCTTCTCATGGGTTTTTTCATGCTTGTGATTTATATATGGTTTCTTTGTCTTGTATAATACATGTTTTCACATGTAATAATGGTGGTTAACCTATATTGTAATGGGAGGTTCTAATATATCCCTCTTGTAAATGAGGAAATATTAATGTCATATGAGATTCCATATATTTTTTACAGGTGGTTAACCTATGAAAACAATTTACAATGAACATGTAGTTAGCCTAACCACAAATTAATTTATGATGGTTGTTTGCTAGAGCGTACAATGACTATGATGGATTTTATCCTATAATATGTTCTCTTGGTTTTTATATTTGATATATAATTATGATTTCATGATTTATGATGTCTCCACATGCTTATGATTCAATGATATTATGATGTCATTTCTTTAATCCATGTTTACTTTCTTATGGATATCATCCTTAATGTATCATGATTTATTTCTTGAATCTCAATTTTTTCTTTATTTCCATATTTATTTCCCTTAAGGAGATTTAGATCTAACACTTTCCCTTATGAATTTTCAATGGGGTATCCTATGCAGTTTTTGAAGATCTATGGGAGTTTGGAACACCATTTGGGGTTTTAATTGAAGTCATCACATTTTACATTTAAGATTATACATTTTTGCGTTTAATATTAGAAAGAAACTACAACTCTAGATCATTAGATTCTATTATTATGAATGAATTATATAAATCATATATTAATGTGTGTTTAAGGATTAGTTCAATATTACATCAACATATCATATCCCTATAAAGGCATTATAATAATCAAATGATGATAAAAATTGTGATAGATACTTTAATAAAACCATTATAAATATGGTCTGAAAAAAATTAAGAATGAGTCATTTCTATATGTAAATTTGAATAAATAAAAACTTTAGAGGAAAATGGTAATAATATTTCCATTCAAAAACCATGGAAACATGGAAAGGAATATTAATAATAAAATTAATATATAATGATGAGAAATGGAGGCCAAACATCAAACATTTAAATAATATTCTTTTTCACACTATTATTAAAAATGTAAAAAATAAACCATTTGAAAAATGTAAAAAAGTTTATTTTTTAATCTTCTATAATGAAAATAAAATATAATTTAATATTACCTTAAAAAATTAAAATATATTGAAAAACATTTTTAAAATATTATGAATTATATAATATGGATGAAAAAAGACCATTATAAAGGTTGAGTTTTATCCTAAACAACAACATGTTCTAAAAGTGAATAAAATCTATCATAGAAGAATATTTTGAATAAAATACCTAATATCCATATGGAGAAAAGGAAAATATAATATTAGTTAATGAAATTTCATAATAAAAGATACTGGGAAGAGAATATACTATGAATATATTTTCTGACATAATGAAAAGAAAATTGAGTCATAAAAACCCTTACCCTATATTTACTATTAGTTTAATTTTCACTAATCTTCACTATTATTTAGTTAAATAGATTAATTATTTATGTTTCCACCTTATTTATATTTTTAATAGTATATATTAATCATGTATATATATATTTATTATGTTGTTATTACACATTTTTAGTTAATTTTGAATGTTTGCGTTAGTAGTTTTAAATGTTAAATGTTTATTTTGGTAAAATGGTTTTAGTTGTCATTAATTTCCCCTAAGTTAATAATCAATAAATATTTAATAATGTTGGAATTAATTTTACATTATTACTTATGATCATACATGTTCATTCCATTGTAGTTTTAGGTACAATTATTACAGACGAAACCTTTAACGAGATTATTTTCAATAATTTTTAATGAACTAATAGAGGTATCAAAATAACATGTTAAATATTAATTATATAATTATTTAATAAAAAAAATTAAAAAATATTATCATATACCACTTGATGTAAAAATTTTATAATGTTCAGCAGGTTGTCTAAAATAGACTTAAATAAAGAATAATGTCTCAATGTTCTCATTTATTGCGGTTAATTTTTTTATGAAAATTTATTTTCAAAAGTATTTATTTAAGGAAATAATTATATTTATGGAACCTTAATAATGTTATAAATATCATATATATTAATTGAATTAATTTTATAACCATCCATGAAAGGTAGTGATGAAAAATAAAACATGTCTTTCATGGAGGTGGTAGTCCACACGTAACACATTCGAACTTTTCATTTTCCATTGTATAAGGGATAAATAATGATTATTCCATAAAAATAATATAATTTTAGTATAAAAATGAAACTTATTTCATTTCATAAGTATATTTATGAAATATTTGGAGGTGGTGGATGAATAAATAAACTTGAAAGAACTCAGTTAAGATAATTACCTATTACTTGGATATCGTCCTTTAGGACACACCATAAGCCTTATTAGATTCATATTTTTGGGATTTCAGAACCTACAAGATGTGGTAAATACTATTTCAAAGAGGTTTTGAAAAATATTGGTCAATCTTCGAGGCTTTACGTGTGAGGATAAGTGGGGTTGTGGATATGTCCTTTTATAGTTAAGAGGGGTGACATTTTTACAAATAGAAGTTTTATAATATAAATAGGGAATTAATATTCATCAAAGGTGGATAAAAGATTGATAAAAAATGTAAAGGGATAATTAATAGTTCAATAAATCATATATAAATCCATTTAATGTTTCAATTTTTTGGATATTTTAATTTTTTAGCCCTTGATTTAACACTTTTACCCTACTTTAGAATTTTCCATGGTGAGTAACCTTACCCACGGTAACATAATTTTATGAACAAAAATGAAATTTAACATATTATATAATTTTGGATATTATTATTATATATAAGTCAATGATTTTACTATATTCAATTTCTAAATGTGAGAAATTTTAAGTTTAATTTTAGTACACTTAAAGTAATAATAATGTTTTATAGAAAACATCCATATCTAATCAGAAAAATGAATTTACACTAAAATCAAGACTAGTGTTAATTATTATAAAATTTATTGGTTTTTTATTAAATAAAGAAGACTTTTTTAATTTTAATTAAATACAATACCTAAAGGATCATTGTGAATAGTAAATTAATGTAAAAAGTTCAGAATAAATTTTCATTAGAATATAATATAAATGAGGTTCTAAAAATTAATCCATCAATTTAAAAATACAATATTTTAATTTTAAATTTTTTATTTTAATATTTATTTTCATTTTTTTATATTGATAGGTTCCATTTATTTTTAAGTCATGATTAAATCACAATGATTCCATAAAAGATACACTATTTGTAAAAATTATATTTTCGCTTTTCACTTAAAAATGAAATTTCTTATAATAATCCCAAAAGTTCACCCAAACACTATTTGTAAATAATCAATTGAAAAACTAGGTTCATTTTATGGTACAAATATTCTAGAATTATAAATTTATATTTTAAAAAGAACATATATAATATATAATTAAAACAAATTTTTAATGGAAAACATTTTTGATTTGACATGACTAATGAAATTAACATTTTATATAGTTGGTAAATTAGTTCTTGTATGTTATTAATTTAATATACATTGAATTACATCAATTAAATTTATTTTTATCATTATTAAAATTTACTAACTTGTATAATAATATATATTTTATTAAAATGAAAAATATATAATATTAAAAATAATAATGAAAGGAAATAAAATTTACTATGTGAATAATTTAATATTTATATATTCTTAATATAAACATAAAAACCCCTCATGACATTTTTATAAGATCTATGTGTAACATATACAATGGTGGAAGTCACGGGATGTGGTTTGACTAACATGGATTTCATAGTGATTTCCATGAGCTTGAACATGTCCTCCAAATCTGATTTTTCTATTTTTAACAAGAATAAAATTTAGGTTATCTAAGAACTAAAAATAAATAGAAAAGTTAGGACCAATAAAATTCTAAAATAAGAAACAATCCCCCCAATAAAATATTAAATTAATGACTTTGATGTCGAAATATCACAGTAATAATTAAATTTACCAAAATTCATACCCTTGATCCCAATACCTCCACGTTTCAGTTAGATAATGATGTTGTATCCACTATAAAACCCTAAGAATAATGTTGTCACATAACCAAACCTCAATCCTTGAAAAAAATATCACTTAACCATTCATAACTACCAATAACACGATTGCCTCACTAATCATCGTCGAGAGGCCAAAACAGTAGACATCTTAAAAAACCCTTTCCATCGACATGCCAGAAAGGCCACACAAACTCCAACCCACCTGAAACACCATCTTATTCTTTGAGAGAGAAACACTAACATGACACCATCCCCAATTTATATGGAAAACTAATAAAACATTGAGAACAACATCTTCCATCACCATCACTGATCACTAAAATAATGAAAACAAAAAATATAGAACATAAATCATCACCGGGATGAATCACTTAAGGCATATCAATAGACAAGTAGGAAAATAGGAAGAAAAATATTTTAATGGAACCCTAATGGAAGGAACAATACCTACTCAGGTTCTCCTCTTGGTACACCATCAAATTTTGAACCAACACATCCCAAAACTTTGTAGTAAACTACTACACCACACTGACTAGTGGGATAGCTAGAACATGGGTTGATATTTTAGATTTAAGAAGACAATGTTCTCAATAGCAATCCATGACCTTCTCCAAGAAACAAACTCCTACATTCAAATTACCCACCAGAGAAACCTGAACAACCTAAAATATCTCTATGAGTGAATGAAATCATAAGAAAACAAAATTTTAAAAAACCCTGAATAATCCATATTCAGAACAAAATAGAACCCTATTAATGCTATCACTGCTGAGGCCTCCTCGCCATCCTAATATGTCATAATAACCCTCACACTGGTCCATTGATGGATTCTACCATGAAGTGAAGAACAAAAAAGAGAATAGAAGGTGATAAAATTCCATGACTATAAATAATATTTCCCCTAAAGTAGGAAAATAAAGCCATAGAGGAAGAAAAAACCATTTCCAGATAAAATTGGAAACAATGGAGCAAGGACCACTAGTGTATTGAATAAGCATGAAGTGGACAAGGATAGAGGTAGAAAATTCTGGAGATCCACACAATGACCTCCTCTTCTACCCCCTTCATAACACTAGTAAGGATTTGTCCAATAATGAGGGATAAAAGGAGGAATCACTACTCAGTGGATCTGAAAGAGATCCAAAATTCATGAACTTGAACATATCATACAAAGGATTTATCCCAAGTTATACTTTTTTTATCTTCATATTGGGAATTTAATAGTTTAAACCTTAGTGATTCTAACTCCTTTACAAACTCAAAAAAATTATCCTTGTAAGGAAGAAAACTAATACTTGAATACAATGCTCAATATTTCACAATCATGTAACATTTATTTCCACTTGATAATTTTATAACCATATTATGATGGAAATATTTAATGTTTAATGTTTTGGTTTTATCTGAGTGTTGCATTTGGAAGAATCTATTCATCAATATTTATTTAAGATTAAATATATACTAAAAGCAATGTTTTTATAGTATGTATATAAAATAAATCTCTAGACAGTAAGTCTAATGATTAAAGTCATTTTTAATACTTTTTATGTGGTTTTAATTTCTATCACATAACTCCATCTGTATAAAATTTGATAATTAGTAAAATATTTAAAGAACAAAGAAATAGAAATAGGTGATGAATTTAAAAAATAAAACTATTTCCAAAATTCACCAAGACTATTTTCTAGAAGAAATTGACTATCATAATGTTTAGGTGAAACTTAATTAATAGAAAATTTTGGAAAACATGAATAATAAATTGTGGATAACGAGATAGAGGAATAGTTAAATCAAATAAAAGGATCTAAAAACATTTTAAAAAGGATAAAAATATTTCTAAAATAAAAATTATAGATATTTATAAATTGATGTATAAAAATAGAAAACACATTATATTTAATAGAGTTATAGGTCATATTATAGATATGCTCAAGGAATTTGAAGTAACTATGAAATATTTTTACAATATATATTATGATGTAATTGATATGATCACTGTTAGATAAATTTGGATGAACCTTAAAATTTATTATATTATTTAAAAAATTATAAAGAACATGAAAAATGGAAATGAAAAATTTATTTTCTTGAATAGGTATTAGAGTGTAACATGAATAGAGGATTCTAAATATTATTCACTCAAAATTAAAATGGGACAAGAAGATTTCATCAAGTGACTAGGATCATTTATTTTGTTGGATGTATAGTTTTTATATTAAAATAAATAAATTGTACTTGTAAAAAGTTTCCACCAATGGTAAAAATATTTATAAAAAAACAATATACATGTTTTTTATTATTACACACAATGGTTTTATATTATATTTTTCATCCATTTGATGAAGATTTTATGTTAGAAGAATATTGTAAATAATTCATGATATGTGATTCTGTATTTATTCATTGGATATTTTGTTAATATATAGATTACATCAACTATAAGGTGTTTATTAAGGAGAAGGATGAATATCTTATCCAACATTGTGATGTTGAAAGACCTTTACATGACATAGGATAAGAAGATGATTTAAAATAATGTAAAATTGATTTTGGAAATTATGTATGATAAGAAATGGAAGATCAAGAGAGCATGTATTTAATTCAAGTAAGTGACTATGGAGTTTATGTCATCAGATATGGGATGAATATATAAGATTTGAGAAGTTAATGATGGCATGAAGAATGGATATTCATAGTATATCTTAGATGATTCAGTTAAGTGATTACAAATGTCTATTTATCTCTATTTGTTTTTTTATTTTTGAGAGTAACATAATATTTATTGTGAATTTGGGAGATGATTTTTTGAAGACTATAAAATTATCTCACAATTATTACATTATTTTATGATTTCTTATTATGTAATTTTGATAAAAGAGGTGATAAATATTTAATTGTGATGGAAAATTACTATTTAATGAATGGAGTTTTGTATGGATAAACTTATTAGAGTTTATTGAGTGTTGTACTTTACAATTGGGGATTCACGTCAAAATTTAAATCCACATTCAATAAGTTCAAGAAGAAGTGTAATAATGAAAAAATGAATTAATGCACTAATATGCATTAGGAATTTTGTTCTTTTAAGCATATTTAAAATGGTCGTTTGGATAAATTTTTTTGATTTTACTACCTAACCATTTTTTGATATGTATAATCTAGTCACTAATGTAAGGGAGTTGAAATTGTAGGAAAAATAGGTGATTCAGATGGAAATCAGAGGTATTTATACCTTTTTTTCATGGTGCATGATACTTCTAATTCACCACATCCAAGCACACCAACCCCGAAGGCCATTAGGAACTTAGAGTACCGAGATAGAACCAACCACATGGTCTCCACATGGTTTGTCCAACCATTCAGACCCTCCAGAAAACCATGCAGTGGTGTGAAGGTTTGGAGGTAGAGGCTTACTAAATGTTCTCCTCATGGTTTTCCAACTATGAAGACCTACATTAGTGGAAATGACCTTGATCATGGTTGGAAAATGGTTAAACAAATTGTTCCCCTTAACCATGTGGAAGTCAAGAGACCGCCACCTGCCTTCTATCTAACCCTCATACCCACCATATGACCTGAGATTGCGACCCCTAACCACATTGAGACAATAGGGGTGTCCAATTAATTCCCCTAGACTCTATTTTATGGGGACCATCATTTAGGAGAGACACATATTGGTAAGGAGATATCTTGGAACCCATTCTAGGTAATTTTTTATGATTTATCTTATGGCTATTTTCCATTTTCCCTAACACATATCAACTATAATGATCATTTCAGGTGTTAAGAGTTTTTTTGTTGTAATTTATTCAATGTGTAACTAATACCTCTTGGGTATTAGATAGAGGAAAATGCAGGTTCTTTGAAAATTAATTTTCTTCTTGTGTTTTTGTTGTTTCATATTCCTCTTATAAATTCCACTGCAATCCATTTCGATATCTCACTGGAAACTCTATATCATACCAAGAAAGGAAATTATATGTATCTCATGTTAATTTAAAAAAACTAAACCCATGATCATTGGGTTCACTTCCTTTCTCCGAAGGAACTATATTTATAAAGTTAATTGAAAAAAATTTCTAGACCAAGAAATTGATCTCAATTAACTTAATTAAAACTCACTGTACCAAGGAAGTTTTGTTACAATTGAAACCCAAAGATGTGAGTTGTTATGAAAAAAACATCATAATAGGATATTCAATTCTAGAATACCTTCAAAAACATCCACAACCCAACAAATTTCTCCCATTAATCATTAAAACTCATTCTATGAATTTTTTCTATTTTAAAGTAAACCATTCATGAATTTGGTGAGTTAATAATTCCCCCATAAGAAACATCCTTCTAAAACCTCAAACATCTATTCTAAATTCATAATACCATCACTTAATTAATTATGATTTACGAAACAAAACTAAGTAACACTCCCTATGGATCGACACCATACTTACACTATACTAGTAGTAAGAGTTTTAAATTCAATTTAGGCTTCCTGAAGTAACACTTCTTCCTGAATAACACAAAATTATGGTGCATTTTACTAGGACAATGTTAAATAGTTTTATTTATTTTATTTTCTATTAATTAAATGAAAATAAAAATTATAAATTCTGAAAAATTATATTCTTAACCTAGTTTTGGTTTTCATTTACTTTTGTTTTTTCCATTTTATGCTTGGTGTCTTTTTTGGTGTCATGTAGGATCATAGGTGTATTAATAGATGGATTACTCATTAGAAGAGAAACAGGTCATCTAAAATACTTCTCTTTGACCATGAAATTTAACAAACATTATCAAGGTGATGTCAAAAGCTTATGATATAACATAACCAAAATGGTCCCATGGTGAATTTGGAAGAAGAAGAATCAGCTACAGTCTAAGGAGTTAGAAAGTAGTTTATAGTATATGGAAATTAGAACTAATAGCTCACCACTGATGGGGAACCAAAACCAAACCAACTAGACATCTTTATGGAGTTTGTGCCACAAAATCATCAAACATCAACAACTCAATTTATGTCAGGATATGTATAGAAAAAACCCCCAAAAATATCTTCCACTAGAGTGGCTTCCAAACATGACTTTGAATTAATGGCTATATTTTTCATAAGAGTAGCAGTTTATGCCCCAACCTCCTCAATAAAAAAATTCCACCCCACCATACCCTTATGTAGTATGATTTTTCATCAATTCATGGGGAAGATATGAGCATTGTTAGGAAACTAGTGCAGTCCCAACACTTCAAGATTAAACCAGCCACAATGCAGGTTATTTAGAATATAGTTCAATTTGTAGGTTTACCAAGTAAAGACTCAAATTCCCATCATTATAATTTTCTAGAGATATTTAAAATGTTCTGTTACCACGGAGTATCAGGGGATGAAATTAAGCTCTAACTATTTTCTTTATTGTTAAGGGACAAATCCAAAGATTATATTAAAGGGTTGCCTCAACATTCTATCCTCACATAGGAGGCATTGGATGAAGCATTGTTTCCTATTATTTTTCTTCCTCCAAGATAGTGATGTTGCAGAATGAAATCCAAAAAATTTAGCATCATGATTCAGAGTCATTTTATGAATCTTGGAATCAATACAAGGAGATGTGTAGGAAATGTTCTCATCATGGACTTCCTCTATGGATGCAAGGAAAAACCTTTTATGGAGCCCTAAACATGAACACTAAATTAGTGGTTGATGTAGCTGTTGGAGGGTTGGTAAATCGAAAATCTCTTGATGAACTTTTTGATCTCCTAGTATATTTTTTAGAAAATAAATTCCAATGGAATTCTAATCAGGGTACTCATAATAGGGGTACGTATATTATTGATGCTATTATGATGATCACTACCCAACTTGATTCCATTTCAAATAAAATTGATGCATTGAATTTGAAAACAACATCTCAAGTTCAAGCGGCGAATCATCCATCATGTAGCGAATGTTGTGACAACCACATCATGGGTGAATTTATATGGTCAAGTGTTGGCCCTTTAACAAGTGAATTAAGTTATGTTTCTAAGAACTGAGTTCCAAACATGTACCCTCTTAATTGAACCTGGCATGGAAAGATAATGCGATCTTTGGTTGGGGATAATAAGAGAAAAATCCTCACACATGACCTCATAGGCCACCCAATTATGGTTATCAGCAGTATCAAAATCATTTTCTGAGAAATAAATATTAGCATGGATCCTATCCGTATCAAGGGTATTATAACCCTCTTCCAATGCAACCTCTATGATAGCCACAACCTCAAGAATCTATATAACAAAAAATCTAAGCAAGAGAAACCATCAAATCTTGAAGATATTATTTCTAAATTCATTACAACAACTAAGACAAGATTTTATAATCACGCTGAATCCATTGTAATCCTTGAGAATCATATTGGATAGCTTTCCAATCAAATATCTTCAAGAAAACTCGATACATGACCGGGTAACACAGAAAGAAACTAACAAGAGGAGGATAATACTATCACTTTATAAAGTGAGAAGGATATTCCTTAGAAAGTTTCTAAAAAGAAAGTGGAAGATAAAAAATCAAGGTAAAAATGCACCCTTTTGGATAAAGAATCTAAAATCTAGGACCCTCCCTTGTCACAAGAATTTTTCAATGGAAAAAATGTCACACGTGATAATGGAAAAGAGCTGGTAAAACACTATAGACCCAACTTACCATTCCTAAAACGTATGAAATAGAGGATATTGGAGAAGAAAATTCATAAAATTTATAGAAATATTCAAGAAACATTTTATTAGCATCCCCTTCACAAAAGCATTGAAAAAAATGCCAACATATACAAAATTCATGAATAATAAATTTTCCAACTAAAAAACTATGGAGGATTTGGGAACCATTACACTCACCAAGGAATGATCACCAGGGGTTCAACACTCCATTCCTCAAAAGCTTCAAAATCTTGAAAGTTTTTAAATTCCATGAATAATAGGATCCTATAAGTCTATAAAATATCTTTATGACATGGGGGATAGTTTCAATCTGATTCCATTTGGAGGTTTTGAAAATATGGGGTAGAACAATTTAAAACAGACTCGTGTGGAATTAAAAATAGTTGATCTCTCTATTAAGTATCCAAAGGGGATACTTGATGTTGTATCGGTCAAATTAGGGAAGTACATTATTCCAACTAATTTTATCAAAATCGATATGGAGGAAGATGCAGAGGAACCATTGATTTTTGGAAGGCCTCTTTGGCCACCAGAAAAGTGTTGATAGATGTTTATCAAGGTGAATTGATTTTTAGAGTAGGAGATGAAAGAGAATATTATAAAGTCCTCAAAGATTCCATGAAAGCATCATTTGTGTAGATTGAGAGCTGATGTTCTTTGACTATAGTTGAAGATTGTTTTTATTAGATGAAGGGAGACCCGAAATGATGCTCGAATCCCAATGAACTAGCTTTAGAAGACATCCAGCCCAAAAATGAACCAGAAGTGATGTAGTTTATTTCAGGTTAGGGTGTTCATTATTGGAATCAGTTAGAGAATCTGAATATTTTAGAGTGGGATAAGGTAGAATCAATTGTGCCTTCAGTTCTTAAACCCCACATATTGAATTGAAACCTCTCCCATCCCCATTTTAATATTGGTACTCGGGAGACAAGAACATACTGCTGGTAAATCACAATACATCTCTCACACAAGATCAGGAGAATACACTTTTACAAGTTTTATGAAGAAGGAAAAAATATTTCAGTTGGAAGGTTTCTAACAATGAGGGAATCAGTCCAACAATTTTCAAAAATAAAGTGCTTATTAAGGAAGGATCAAAGACCATTTTTCAACCACAATGATGGCTAAACCCTCAAATTAAAGGGTTTGTGAGGAAATAAATAGTCATTATTTTTTTATGCAGGTATTATATACCTAATTTCTAACATCCCATGGGTGATTCTTCTTTATGTAGATCCTAAAAAAGGGGTATCACCATGATTTCCAATGAAAATAATGAGCTGATCCTAACAAGGATGGTTATGGGATAGAGAGTTTGTGTGGATTACTGAAAGATCAACGATGCTACATGGAAAGTTCAATTTCCACTTCCCTTGATCGATCAAATGTTGGAACACTTTGTGGGGCATGAAATCTATTTATTTTTATATGGTTACTTAGGGTATAACCAGATTTCTATTCCACTTAATGATCAGTAAAAAAGCACCTTCACATTACCTTATAGAAAATTAGCGTATCGTTGTATGTATTTTTCCATGAGTAATGATCCAACCACCTTCCAAGGTGTATGTTGTATATTTTCCATGACATGGTGGATCAGATTTGGGAAGATTTAATGGATGATTTATTAGTCTATGGAATGTCATTAAACACATGTCGAATGAATTTGGAATTAGTTTTGGAGCATATCGAGCACACCAATCTTGTCATAAATTTGGAGAAATGCCACTTTATGATGTAGAATGGAACTGCCTTGGGCCAACGGATCTTCATGAAGGGAAATGAAGTAGATCCCGCAAATATTGAAGTGATATCAGACCAACCCATTCCATATTATATCCATGAAATATAGAGCTTTCATGGACAAGCATGATTTTATAGATCGTTTGTGAAAAATTTCACAATGTATCTCAACTGCTGACTGATATCATTTAAAAATATTCTATATTTTAATTTTATGAAACATCCATTGAAGCCTTCAAAATCTTAAATTAGATACAGTTTAAAGATCCCATCATCATTTCTCCAAACTGGGATGATCAATTTGAAATCATGTGTGATGCAGGTGACTATGTTGTGGGGTCAGTTCTTGGGTAGCGGATGGATCACATCTTTGGGCTTATTTACCATATGAACCAAACCTTAAACAAAGATCAAATAAACTTAACCACCACTGAGAATGAGGTAATGGTAATATTTTTTTTCATTTGACATATTATGATCATATCTAGTGCTTTTAGAAGTCAGTGTTGATACAGATCATGAAACACACAAATAAATGTTGAAAAAGAGGGATGAAAATCCACATCTCATTCATTGAGTTATTCTCCATAAAGAGTTCGACTTTGAGATTTGTGAATAAAAGGTGATTTAAAACATAGTTTTTGATCATATATCCCACCTAGAAAAACCCCATTCTGAAAAAGATGATGTTAGGTATATCTGGGAACATGTTTTGAATGAACACATTTTTTTGTAATAGACACACCTCGTCCATGGTTTACTGAAATATCCAATTATTTTGATATGGGAGTAATCCACCATGATCTCACCTTCCAGCAAGTTAAGTGGTTTCCGTCATAAGTAAAGAAATATTTTTGGGAAGACCCACTCTTCTTCTGCTCATGTGAAGATGGAATAATTCACCACTACATACCAGATGATGAATTCAATTTAATTATAGAGTTTTGTCACTCCTCTCAAGCTGGGGGCATCACGGGTCATACTATACACTAGTAATGATCTTAAAATCTATATTTTTCTACCCTAACATGCATTAGGATTCCTGAAACTTTCTGGCATGCTATGATAAATTATAGCAGATTGGTAACATTGGTCACAGAGCTAAAATGCCTCAACACCCCATCCTTATGGTCAAAGTCATTGACGTATGGGTTATTGACTTTATGGGATAGTTTCCCCCATCATATGGGAATACATACATTCTGGTATGTGTATACTATGTATCTAAATGGGTGTAAGCTCTTTATATAATTGAAAACACAAAAAAGGTAGTTGTTTCCTTTTTAAAGAATAATGTTTTCAGCATATTTAGTATTATCTGAGTTCTTACTAGTGATAGTGGAAAACATTATGATAATTATTTAATAAAGATTCTTTTTATGAATTATGGAGTGAATTATAACATGGGGACACATTACCAGCCTCAATCTAGTAGTCAAGTAGAGGTCACCAATCAAGAACATACACAAATCCTAGAAAAGGCTATGGAAGCCTCAAAAAAGATTGGTCCATGAAGCTATATGATACATTTTGGGCAGACCAGACTTCTTTTAAGATGCCATTGGGAATTTCTTTATTTCATTTGGTTTGTGGAAGACCATGTTAGCTACCTTTATAGCCTGAGCATAAATCATTCTAGTATGTTAAAGCATTAAATTATGAATTAAAGGCTATAGAATAGAAATGAAATTTCCAATTGTCTGAGCTTGATGAAATCTGGCAAGAGGAAGTTGAAAATTCCAATATTTATAAGTAGAAGACAAAGGTGGTTCATGACCACATGATTTCCTAGAGATCATATCAGCCCATTGATCATGTATTATTTTTTACATCATGGTTAATATTATTTACATTAAATTTTAACTCCCGGTTTTCCAGACCTTTTAGTGTGGTCAAAGTCGTCCACCATGGTTTGGTGGAAGTTACTAGAGAATATAGTCTATAATTTAAGGTGGATGGGATGCATCTGAAAACTGATTTCCAAATAGAGTACATGGTTTCCATGGTCACCACCATGAAATTATAGTAACAAGAGGCCCAGTTATGTCAAGGGTGAGGCATTAAATATAGCACTGACCTAGAGGTAAACCAAAATTTCAAAAACATTATCAAAATAGTTGTTTGTGGTGTGTGCTTATGGGGAATGTTAGTTTTTCTTTCATTTTTTAATGTTTTTAGTTATAGAATAAATCAAAATTGATAGATATATTACTAAATTATTATTATTCTTAATTTAAATATCCTATGAAAATCAAAAAAAATATTTTAAAAATAATGGGGGAAAATTGTTTCTTAAGGGATGCAATTCATTCAAATGAGGGGAACTTCCCAAAATTTTAACGATAGAGCATAAACATGGATTCCTCATGGTAAAACAAGCCATGTGCAGTGACCATGCATAATGAAGACTCATTCCAGTAGTTTCTCCCATGCGTCTTGCATGATATTTCAACCGTGCGGTTATTACATGAACCTGTGTAAAGAAAACAACCCCTTCTAGTAGCACAATGCATGTTTACTGCATGGTTTATTAAACATTCACTGAAACCGTGTGGCCCTTTTAAATACCCAAAATTTTTAAAATGTAATTTTTTTACCCATTCTAAAACCCCAAAAATCATGTGCACCCCTCCTCCTTGTAATGTATAGTGCATCCCTCTCCCTCTCCATCGACCACCAGCCTTAGCTCCTTCCTCCTTCCATAATATCTTCAGCCAAGGATTTTTTTTCTCTCATCCCCTTCCCCTTCTCTTTTCTTCTTCTTTATTTATTTTCTTTTCTCACCTTAGGGTTTGGCTGCATCACTCCCTCCCCTTCATCCCCATTTTTCAATTTTCCTTTTGTTTAAAATTTTAGGATTTCTAGATCTTCCTCAAGTTATTTCTTGTCAAAACCATCAACCCATAAACTTTAACTAGTGATTTCATTTCAAAAACCCTAATTTTTAGGCACTAAATTTTCAGATTTGGGTTTTTTCATGGGTTATTTGTGTTTTGTATGATAAACATTCAATTATCTATCTATTAGTTTTTTCAAGTGTGTCATTTGTTTGTGTTTATTCCACTTCCTACAAGACTACCCACCCAAACCTCATGGCCTCATCGAAAATAGATCCTACTTATAGATCCACCAACTAACTTGGTCCCCACCTAAAATTTAGTTAAAAAGAGAAGAAAAAACTTTTTAAGGTGTTTACCACACATCAGGTTAATACCCATTGCTGCTTCACCCCACAAAATCTAGAGGGTTTGGGTTTTTCAGATAAACTGATGTGGTTGATTCCACAGGGGCACCTCAATGCGACACTTACTGTACACTATCCCACAATCAAAGATCTTGTTTTGGAATTTGGCGCCACCTTCCAATTCCATGACTGATATACTGATGATGGTAAGATATTATTGAGGGAGGCTGATGGCCACATAGCATCCCACCTAATAAATTGTCACTTTATTTTCTGGCTAGCATAAATCACTACATTTGTTTAGATTTACGATCAAATCTATGTTTAGATTTTTTTTTTACTATGCTAAAGTATGATGAGAATGGGATCCTGTGGCTACTAGATATTTTTGTTCTACCATTTCCCATCCAAGATATATTTTTATGTCACGGACTGCCAAGGATTCATGCCTCCTGAACCGCATCTGCCACCAATTACATCAGATTATCACCACATGTTTCACACATTGGCCCGATAGAGAAGGTAATGATATCCTTAGGGTTTGTTCATATTTGACTACATTATTGCCAGAACTCTAGTCATACATGCCTCCATCTTCACCCAATTCCTTCATCAGTTGTTCTCTAAGACAAATTGGGATATTTTTTGTGGGTTGTTCATCACTCTACTCATGGAATGCATTGGCATGGATTTTGATGAGGATGAATTCTTTGAGTTTAAAATGACCCTTCCTTTTGATCTCAAGATGGTCTTCCGCATGTGAATGATTAAATATGATGGAAGCCTTTACCATATTAGAGGCTAGAAAGTGGAAGACCTAGCTAACTCCCCAACCACCTCATCCCTGCCTACTACCTCTCACCAATCTTCTCCCTAGGATGAGGAGTATCACCCCCCAACTCCTCCCACCTCTCTTCCACCACTGACAGACTTAGCCTTTCCTACATGCCCACCCATGAAGAGAACCCCATATTACATGTATATTGATTCCCCTTTTCATCTAGATCCACCCTAGGGATCCTCTCCTCCAAGTGGTCCACTATAATCACGCCCTACTAAAGGGATGGCCTCTGATATGACCCCATCAAATTCATCATGGTCTGAAGGATCTCCCACGTAGTTCCATGATCCCTCTGACTTTGATCCATCCACAGTATGGCACTGATTTTCTTATATTTCTCCTTCTTTGGATTCATGATCTATCATGACCCTATTTTCAAACATTCTTTATTTTTTGGCTATTAATTATCTAACTTAAATGGTGTGATTGTATACTTCTATTTAATTCCAATTGTTGCTATTGTGAAATTATTTCTTCAAAATCTCTGGTTTCCATATCAAGATAGCATGTGAATCACAATTTATGGAATTAAGAAACTTTTCCTCTATGTGGTATATTTCACACCAATTGATTACATAGTTTTGATCCTTTTCTATGGGAGTTCTTATATACTCAATTCCATTTCCATACTTCCAAATTTTTCCCTCCCCTTTCATTTTTTTCACTACCCGCCCTTCTCCACCTTATTACATACATGAGGCACCATTTGAGGTTTTAACTGCGTGGGAGGGCGCCCAAATATGGCACCCAATTTGTTCATTACCTTATCATTACCTAGGATGAAATGTTTTTCTTAGGGGTTTTATAAAGTAATGTTTAGGTTCCACACATGTATATCAACTAGATAAAAATGAATTTTGGGGAAATGTGTTTGGAGTTCTTCATATTTCAATATTGATAAAATCATTTTTTATATGAATAAACATTATAAAACATGGGGAGAAATCTTTAGATATTCCTTAATAAAATATTTTATTTAAAAATGAACAGTGTGATGGAGTAGTTTAAATTAATGAACTGCATAAAATCTAAATCAATTTATACATAAAGGAAAGTTTTGTATAGAAATAATTAATGCTATACTAGGGGTTATTACACAGTATTAGTTTCCTGAAGAAATTAATTTATTCTTCAATTCATCATGATTAGACATGAAAAATTAGATCAAATATTATTTCTAGTATCTCATCACTGTGAAAGAAATTTGAGATTTGAAAATCCCTTCCCAAATTTGTTGATGACCTTTCATCATTTCTCATAAGATGGAATTTAATGAGTCTTGTTTAACCTATAAAAATGATATAAAGCCATTTTTTAGGATGAAATTTGTGCTTAAACAACCTAAATGTATGATGAGATGTAAATTGAGGATTAAACTATCTTGGAATTAAAGAGGAAAAATTTAGTTTTAAACAATAATGATTTATAAATTAATATTTGGAGGTTTTGAAATAGGGTTTTTTTGGTGGATTACTTCAAATATGGGTGAGTCAGGAAGAATTAATGTAGGAATTTTAATAATAATTCATCAAAAATCCTTATTCATTCAGTTGATACAACTTGTGACATTTATTCTATTTTATCTGGTAACTCCTTTGACATGATTGTCTAGGTATTTTTTTATGGAAAAAAATCGATCCTGTGTGGGGAAGTCTAATAAACTGATATGCATTTCAAATTTCTATACATTTAAGCATATTTAAAATGGTTTTTTGGTTAATTTTTTATGAATTTAAAACTTAAACATATTTTGATATGCATAATTTAGCCACCAAAGGAAGGGAGTTTATGATATAGAATAATCAGGTGATTTAGATGGAAATTAGAGGCATTTATGCACTTTTTTCATGGTGAATGCTAATGATAAGTCACCCAAGCTGTGCACACCAACCCTAAAAGCTGTACAGGGATTGGAGTACCAAAACAGAGCCTCCTGCACAGTCTCTACATAGTTTTTCCAACCATGTAGACCCTCCTAGAAACGGTATGGGGTGTACAAGTTGAGAGGAAGAGGATTACCGCCCAACCTCCACATGATTTTACAAATGTGCGGACCAGCCTAGGTAATTGTGTGAACCTGATTCTATGGATGGAACCTTGATATTGTGTGGAACATAGTTTAACTAATTGTGCTTCTTAACTGTGAAGAAGTCAACAGGACGCCACCTACCATCTATCTACACCTCTTACCCACCATTTTACCCATTATTGGGACCCCTAATCACCTTGGGATAGTGGGTGATGACCAATTAATTCCCCTATACTATTTTTTTGGGAGAATAATCTGAGAGAGACACATCTTGGTAATGAGAGATCTTAAAACCAAATCTAGGCAATTTTTGGAGGATTTATCTTCTGGTTGTTTGGAATTTTCCCCAACATGTATCAACTATAATAATCATTTTAGTTATTAAGAGTTTGTTTTTTTTTCCTTTATTAAATGTGTAGATAATTACCCTTATGTGTTTGGGATGTGGAAAATGTAGGTGCTTTGATTGTTAATTTTCTCATTATGTTTGTGTTGTTTCATATTACTCTCATAAATTTTAATGCAATATCTTTTGATATCTCGCTAGAAACTCCACATCAGACCATGAAATAATTTCTAGGGTTATCTAGGAAAATTAAAACAATTAAACCCATTATAATTTGGTACACATGTCATATCTAAAGGGACTATCTTAATAATGTTTATAGAAATCAATAGGCACACCAAGAAAAATGATCTCTATCAACTTAATCGAAACTCACCAGACCAACATTGTAATGGCCCGAGTTTTTGGGGTCCATTGCTTGGTAAAAATATGATGTTGGGGTGTTCTGGGTGGTCTGGAAGGCCATCCCAGCTTCTCGGTGACTCCTAGTGGAAGTCTTGGCCTACCGGTAGCCTCGGCCTACCGGTAGACCTATCCTACCGGTGACCTTGGGGTACCGGTAGCTATCAGATATTAGTAGCTCTAGGCTACCGGTAGCTGTCACCAAATGGTAGCTCTCAGCTACTGGTAGCTGTTGCCAAACGGTAGCTCTCAGCTACTGGTAGCTGTCTCTAACTGGTAGTTCTCAGCTACCGGTAGTTGTCGGCAACCGGTAGCTCTTGGCTACAGGTAGCTCTCGCCTACCCCCATGGGTTTTCCCGTAGCGCCTCCTTTTAGTGAAAATTGGTTTTTAAACCATATTTTGAACCCTTTAAGCCTGTTTTAGGGCCCATTAATTCCCATTAATGTCGTTTAATTAAATGATTGTCGAGTTACCCTGGTGTGCGTCGGTTTAAACAATCCCAAAATGTGGGGACACTTTAATGACGTGAGGGGTGTCCCAGCCGCGTGGTTAACCCACGATCCTGATCCTTACATGGTTTTGAGTCTTCTCTCCGTATCTTAACCATCCCGGGTGTGCTGTATATCAGCCCTTATCAGCCATTATAACCTAAAAGCTTCTCCCTACGTTTCTTTTTCTCAATCACCCTGCGCTCGGAGTACCCTTACTCCTAACGAGGTAAACTAGGTAAGTTTTCATTGATCGTGTTCCATAGAGCTCCTGCTAATCACGCGGGGACTTAACGTCGATCCTTGATCAGTCGGGTAGGGGTTTCAGCTTCATCTCTCATTTCTGTGTATCTTGCGGGGTGGGTACTCTACTGCTTCTGTAGAATTGGATGAACCAAAGTTTAATGAAGATAATAAATGGATTCTAAAGAATGAAGGGGAGGGTTATGATTGATGATGCTGCTCTGTTTTTCTCCTCTTTCATGAATAATTATTTCTGAATTGTGCAGGCTTACGCCTACTGAAAATCATGGTCGTTGGTGGTCTTTCTTTGTCCACTAATAAACCCTTACCCCTCGTGATGTTTAAATGGCTTGTATTTTGGTTGTGAACCTTTTTCTGTGTAAAGGAAATTGGTTAATCACGTAAATTCGGATAAATAAATTGGATGCACTAGGATCAAATCCTTTTCTATGATAACCCCGGTTTAAGCCCAGTGGAATTGAAATCATGGAGTGTGTTAAATCTTTTAAATCTAAAAATACCTGTTCAGTCTTCCTTGTGTTGGTAGTATTGGTTTGGTTGTTTCCTCCACGGTAGGATAGGGGCTTAGATTGATGGGGCGAAGCGGGTGGGGATGAGATCCCCTATTCTAATACTTTGAGGCTGTGTGATTACTCTGCTTATATCACGAATTGGGGTGGGATCCTCTGTTGTTGAGAAACCATTGTCTCCTAGATTTTGGGGATAAGGGGTTGTATCTTGGGGTTTTCATTGGTTTCAGTACTTCGAGGGATCTTCCTTATCCCTTTGTTGTTTTGACTTTGCAATAGAACCGGGTTTGAATTTTTAAATTGATGTTGGGTGTACTCTTTCCTTGGCTTGTGCTTATGCTTACTTGTTGCCCAAGTAAGTGCATAAACTTATTTAAACATTTTTACTGAACATGAAAACAAGGATGGGACAAATGGGGATTTGGTTTGATGGGATTTGTGACTTGGGCATGGGTGCTATTATTTTCTGTTATGAATAAATAGTAAGGATAGTGTTCTTTAGCTGGATGAAGAAAAACCTAGATTGGGTGAGTGCTTGTTACCTATAAATATACTTGTAGTTTTTTTTCTTATTCACGTCCCACCCAATTTGAGCACTTAGTGCCAAACACCCCCATTTCATGAGGGAGAGTGTTTTTTCCAACACTTCTATTAGTGGCAGGTTATTTTCTCCTTTCTTCTCCCTTTTCCGGATAGCCCAAGTATCTTCGGGTAGGTTGTGATGTCCTGAGGTCCATTATTAGACCAATAATCTTCGAGTAGGGTAATGTGGTGTTTGGTCGAGGTGTGTGCAGGCCGGTGGATTCCCAAGTATCTTTGGGATGAGGCCCAGGTGTCTTTGGGCATGACAGTAGTTATTCTAGCCTAGGTGTCTTTGGGCATGGCAGTTGTTGTTCTGGCCTAGGTGTTTGTAGGAATGGTTACGTGTGACAGTTGTGGCCCAGGTGTCTATGGGCGGGTTAGTGGTTGTGGCCCATGTGTTTGCGGGCGGGATGTGTGGTTGTTCCCCAGGTGTGTGCAGGTGGGGTATGGAAGTGGGACTGCGATGAGAATGGCGGGATTGGTCCGATGCATAGGATGTCTTCAATAACCAGTGGGAAAGTGGCACGGGGTACCCAAACATCGATGTGCTATTACTATACATTACTTGACTTGCATTATTTGGGGAGTGTGCCTTGGTGAGGCTTGGGTGGTTAGTTTCCTTGCTAGGTTCTTGTTTATCTCTTTTCTTACATGGAATTAGTATGCCTCCCCACTTATGCATGAGATTCTTTGGTTTTTCCCTACTGAGTATACTTGTATGCTCACCCTACGTATATAAAACTACTTTCAGGTTTCCAGGATGACTTCAGGGATCGTGCGGGACCGTACTAGCTTGGACCCTTGGGGCAGTTGCTGCCGTTGTTTCCCTTTTTCTTGGTATCTTTTTACCTATGGAGTTTTGTGACTTGTATCTTTTACCTTTGAACATGCATATGGGAATGGTTTATTTTCAGCCATATTTGCACTTTCAGTTTTGGTGTTGTGGGATTTATTATCTTATCTCCCAATCCTATTAAAAGAAAAAATGGTAATGCCTTCCATTTAGTGTGTAATTTTATACCCTTGGTGTTGGTCGCCACTCTGGGACCTATTGAAGGTGGGTTTCGGAGGTCATTATCTCTCCTTCAACTTAAATAAGGAAGGTTCTGGCAATCTACTGACCCTTCCCTCCTTTTGGTGAAGGTGGGTCATGACAGAATGGTATCAGAGGTGTGAGGTTTGAGAGATTGGATGGAGTCTGGGGTTAGGAAAAGTGAGGATTGCATGTGATGGTAGGGAAACATTGTTGGGTGACCTTGGTACGTGAATTAGGCCAGGGAAGACCGACTAGGACATGGGATTTTAGGGGCCCCGTGATCCGATGCAAGGACTATGGACCTACCGAAAGACCAAGTGAGGCCACATTGATTGCAGGGTAGATACCCTAGGAAAGGTACATGCATCATAATGAATTGTTTTCTCATGTTTCTGGGGTTTTTTGGGAAATTGAAATAAATAATAAGTTTAAGAAATTTTTAAGAATGATATTCTGCACTACTTGGGAATAGGCATTCTTTGTTTACCTTGCATCTACGGCACCCGGGAGACGACCCCGAGTTGTATGGGCGATCGAGGCCCAAGAGGTTGACTTGTCTGATCAGAAGAGGGCTGATTGAGAGGAGGAGGATGACCAGTGGCAGAATATGCTTCAAGCCTTCCAGCGACATACCCTCGATAAGTACGAGGGCAGCACCTCTGACATGAAGATGGAAAGTTGGCTAGAGGAGCTGGTGATAGATTTCAGCTTGATTCGAGCTCCGACTGAGTACTGGGTTCCTCTGGCCATCTTCCAGATACGGGGAGCAGCGCGTCCGTGGTGGAAGCTCTACCCAGGGGAGAGGAGAGAGGCTGAGGTGGCATGGGCTGATTTTGAGAAGGAGTTCCGGGCGAAATTCCTCTCTTCTACAATGAAGAAAGAGAATAGGCAGGAGCTACTCTCCCTCCAGCAGGGGAGTATGTCGGTAAGGGATCTGGGGATCAAGTTCAAGGAACTTTTCCGCTTTTCTCCGGACCTCTTTTCGGATGAGGAGTCTCAGGAGATACATTTAGAGAAGGCGCTCCAACCTTCCCTTCAATACGCTGTTACCCCCTTCACCTTGCCGATATACATTGAGGTCCAGAATAAGGGAGAGGTGGTGGAGAGGATGAATACGCTGGGCAGTGTTTCATGAGAGGGGATTCAGCTAGGCCTATCAAAGGGAAAGGTCGTCAACACCAGACCTCCAGCATCGAGACCCTCTAGGTTCCGATCAGCAGGGAGCAGGCCGCAGCAGTTTCAGTTCTGATCCCCTGGTCCTCTTCCTTTCCCTTTAGTCCTAGGACCGAGGTGCTTCGTCTGTGGGAGCCATGGACATCTCCAGAATCAGTTCCCAGACCGAGTACAATATGGTAGTGGCGGACAAGCCCAGCACCTGCCTCAGTAGCAGCTTCCAGCTAGGCTCTTCCAGCAGCAGCATGAGTGGCAGCAAGCTCCTGCTCCTCTGAGGGCAGACATTGAAGGGGGAGGTCGACTTAAGGGCGCTCCTCAGGGACCTCGACTAGGGCGTGGTCGGGGAGGAGGCCGATATCCGAGGGGTAAAGGAGCTGGGCGTGGACAGTTGCAGGCCATGGAGGCAGCAGTTCTAGTGGGACTGGAGGTTGTTCGAGGTACGATCAGTTTGTTCAGTACCCTTTCTTACACCTTGTTCGATACCGGAGCTTCGCACTCCTTTTTTTCACCTGGTCTGGCCCGTGCTCTGGGTCTAGATTCCAAGAGACTTCCAGTGCCCCTGGTGCTGATCACACAAGTCAGAGGTCAGAACGACTTTTTATATGTTTGTAGAGGATGGAGACTGATGATAGGGCCACATCAATCGGTTAGGGATCTACAACTTCTATAGATACAGCCATACGATGTCATCCTATGCATCTAATGGATGTTCTCTGTGTGTGCCATCATCGACTGCTTCTGAGGAAGGGTTGTCTTCTCAGACTTGGGTGGCCGACGTGTTACTGTCACCGGCGAGTGGAGTGGCCAGAAGGGCAGTAGGTGAGAGGAACCCCTCCTCTCCTTGTTAGGCGAGCTGTTAGTAGAGTCAGTGGATGCTGAGATGTTGGAGGTTCCAGGGATCGTCAGTCATTTTATGGATGTCTTCCCTGCGGAGGTGACGACTCTACCCCCTCGACGTGATATCGAGTTTGGGAAAGACCTGCAGCCTGGTGCTCGTCTTATTTCGATGGCTCCCTATCGGATGGTACCTTCAGAGCTACGGGGGTTGCGGATTCCGATTTACGATCTGAGGAATAAGGGTTTTGTTCGACGGTGTGCGTCAGCGTGGAGTGATCATGTGTTGTTTGCAAAGAAGACGAATGGAGGTCTAAGGCTGTGCATAGACTATAGGTGGCTGAATCAGGTAACGATCAAGAATTGCTACCCTCTTCCAAGGATAGACGATCTCTTTGACAAGCTGAAAGGTTCAGGATGGTTCTTGAAGATCGACATGCGGTCTGGGTATCACCAGTTAAGGGTGAAAGATGGTGACATCTCGAAGATGGCCTTCAGGTGCAGATATGGGCACTTACTATTTTTAGTCATGCATTTTGACTTTACGAACGCTCTGACTGTGTTCATGGGGCTTATAAACTCTGTCTTCCGGGAGCATCGGGATCGGTTCATAGTCGTGTTCATTGACGACATCCGGATCTACTCAAGATCATAGGAGGACCACGCTGAGCACCTGAGGACGGTTTTAGAGGTCCTATGACAGCACCAACTCTATGGGAAGTTGTCGAAGTGCAAGTTCTGGATGCGAGAAGTGCACTTCCTTGGGAACGTAGTGTCCGAGAAAGAGGTACCAGTGGACCCATCAAAGGTTGAGGCGGTTGTATCTTGGGCAGCACCCAAGAACGTGGCAGAGGTTCGTAGTTTCATCGGGCTGGCAGGTTACTACCGGTGGTTCATACCCAAATTATCTCGAGTTGTGGCACCTTTGATGACCTTGACCAAGAAGGACCAGGTTTTTGTGTGGAGTGAGAAGTGTGAGGAAGCCTTCAGCTATCTAATGGAGAAGTTGGTTACTACCCTAGTGCTGAGACTACCAGAAGAAGGGGCAGCGTATGAGGTGTTTTGTGATGCTTCAGGTAAATGCCTCGGATGTGTGTTGATGCAGTGACAAGGGGTGATATCTTATGGTTCTAGGAAGCTACTCCCTCATTAGTGTAATTATTCCACCCATGAAATGGAGCTGGCAGCGGTCGTTTTCGCACTAAAGTTGTGGAGGTATTGCCTCATTGGAGAACACTTTGTGGTCTTTACGGATCACAAAATCTTGAGGTATATCTTCTCCAAGCGGGACCCAAACATACAATAGTGAAGGTGGATGGAGTTACTCCAAGATTACGACTTCGATATATCCTACACTTCAGAAAAAGGAAATGTAGTGGCCGATGATTTGAGCAGGACGTCGCAGAAGGATGTAGTCCGAGAGTCGGCAGACGCTTGGAAGGCGATGGAGGAGTTGGCTGTCTTGCACCTGGATGCGAGGATAGATAGTTGTAGAGGTTGATTGTATCATATGACATTGCAGTCTTCTTTGTTTTTGATAGTGGAGGAGTCTCAGTGGGGAGACCTAGAGTGCGAAGTGATGCATGACCGAGTTGACCAGGGCAATGCTCTAGAAGGGTGGACAGAAGATGGTCAAAATCAGATGCTCTTCTGGGGAAAGATGTTTGTTCTAGAAGAGATTCATGGAAAGGTTCTTAGTGAGTTCCAAAACTCACCCCTAGAGGTACACCCATGAGTTTCCAAGATGTACCAGGATCTGAGGAGACAACTTTGGTGGCCCGAAGTAAAGTGAGCAGTGGCAGAATTTGTGGCCAAGTGAATAGTGTGTCGGTAGGTAAAGGCTGAACACCGTGTTCCAGGAGGGTTGTTGCAGCCTCTAAATGTCCCCGAGTGGAAGTGGGACGAAATCTTGATGTATTTCATCATGGGACTACCCAAGGTGCAGGGGGGATGCGACGCTATCAAGTTAGTAGTGGACCGCTTGACGAATTCGGCTCACTTTCTGGCGATTAAGGAGTCGAGTGCAGTGGACGCTATAGCACAGAAGTATGTTTACGAGGTAGTGCGGTTTCATGGAGTTCCGAGTTCCATATTCTCGAATAGGGATGCACGTTTTACCTCACGAGTGTGTAAGGGTTTGAAGAATTATTTTGGCACCCAGCTGCGCCTTAGCACTGCTTTCCACCCCCAGACAGATGGGCAGATAGAGCGCACCATCCAAACGTTGGAGGATATGTTGTGGGCATGTATTCTGGACTTTGGGGGATCATGGGTGCAACACTTGCCACTGGTAGAGTTTTCCTACAATAATATTCATCACTCTACCGTTGGCATGGCTCTATTCGAAGCCCTATATGGAAGGTTGTGTCGCTCTCCTCGTGTGTTGGACTGAGGTTGGGGAAGCATGTGTTCTTGTCCCGGAGGTGGTGCAGAGCACGAAAGAGAAGGTTCAACTTATACGAGAAAGGATGAAGGCGGATCAGGACCGGCAGAAGTCATATGCTGAAGATAGGAGGAGACCCATGGAGGTCGAGGTCAGGGACCATGTGTTCTTGAAGGTCTCCCCTCGGCGTGGAAAAAGGATGTTCGACAGGGGAAGTAAGCTTTCTACCAGGTTCATCGGACCCTTCAAAGTGTTTCGGCAGGTCGTTGAAGTGGCTTCTCATCTAGTGCTACCATCGCCACTACCGAGGATACACGATGTATTCCATCTATCCCAGCTTCTTCGATATCTACATGAAGACTCACACGTCATCGTTTGGGGAGAGTTAGATGTCGAAGATGATGCAACATTCATAGAACGACCAATCAAGATCGAGGATCGTAAGGAGAAAGTGCTTCGTGGATGAACCATTCCCTTGGTTTGTGTGTTGTGGAGGCTTGGTGGCCTCGAAGAGAGCACATGGGAGCAGGAGGACTAGTTACGCGTTCAGTACCCAGAGCTGTTCTGACTTCCTTGTTGTTTTTGTTCTGATCCTTGAGATATTGTACCTTGTGGTTTAATATATGAAATTCTTGTTTTGATTAGCTATTAGAAGATCCATTCCCTATTATTTGTGTGTGTGTGTGTACAAATGTGTGACAATGGGAAAACCTGACTGCTAATCAGGATGCATTAATGTGGATGTGATTAAACCCATGAGGTAAGTCAGTGCCGCCCAAAGAGGATAATATCATGACATGTAGGAGGGGACTCCCTAACTCATGTGTTGGACAGTGTGATACTTATTCTTGTTGTGAACGTTATGGTTTATAACTCTTGGGGAAGTATTCCTGGATGTAGGGGGAGGGTTTTGTTCTAGATTTCGAGCAACTCTGGGGTTTTCCCCTGAGAAGTATCTTTAGGGGGTGGTTGTTTGGACCCCACTTCTCTCCTTTCTAGGTTGTTCTTATATTCTAGGGGACGAGAATAGTTTTAGAAGTATCTGATGTAATGTCATGGGTTTTTGGGGTTCATTACTTGGTAAAAATATGATGTTGGGGTGTTCTGGGTGGTCTAGAAGGCCATCCCAGCTTTTCGGTGACTCCTAGTGGTACCCTTGGCCTACCGGTAGCCTCATCCTACCAGTAGACCTAGCCTACCGGTGACCTTGGGGTACCGGTAGCTCTAGGATACCATTATCTCATAGCTACCAGTTGCTATCCCCAAGCGGTAGCTCTCGGCTACCGGTAGCTCTCACCTACCCCCATGGGTTTTCCAGTAGCGCCTCCTTTTAGTGCAAAATGGTTTTTAAACCATATTTTGACCCCTTAAAGCCTGTTTTAGAGCCCATTAATGCCCATTAATATCATTTAATTAAATTATTGGTGAGGTACCCTGGTTTGCGCCGGTTTAAACCGCCCTGAAAGGAGGGGACCCTTTAATGACGTGTGGGGCGTCCCAACCGCGTGGTCAACCCACGATTCCGCTCCTTACGCGGTTTCGAGTTTTTCCTCCATATCTTAATCATCCTGGGCGTGCTGTATCTCAGCCATTATCAGCCTTTATAACCTAAAGGCTTCTCCCTACGTTTTTTCTTCTCGATCACCCTGCGGCCGGAGTACCCTTCGTCCCGACGAGGTAACCCAGTGAAGTTTTCCTTGATTGTGTTCCATGGAGCTCCAGCTAATCATGCGGGGACTTAACTTCGATCCTTGATCAGTCAGGTAGGGGTTTCACCTTCGTCTCTCCGTTCTGTGTATCTTGCGGGGTGGGTACTCTACTGCTTCTTCAGAATTGGATAAACCAAACTTTAATGAATATAATAAACAGATTCTAAAGAATGAAAGGGAGGGGAGTGATCGGTGATGCTGCTCTATTTGTCTCCTCCTTCATGATTAATGATTTCTGAATGGTGTGAGCTTATGCCTACAGAAAATCATGGCCATTGGTGGTCTTTCTCTGTGCACTAATAAACCCTTACCCCTCATGATATTTAGATGGCTTGTATTTTGGTTGTGAACCTTTTGCTGTGTAAAGGAAATTGGTTAATCACGTATATTTGGAAAAATAAATTGGAAGCACTAGGATCAACTCCTTTTCTATGATAACCCCGGTTTAATCCTAGTGGAATTGAAATCATGGAGTGTGTTAAATCTTTTAAATCTGAAAATACATGTTGAGTCTTCCTTGTGTCGGTAGTATTGGTTTGGTTGTTTCTTCCACAGTTGGATAGGGGCTTAGAATGATGTGGCGATGCAGGTGGGGATGGGATACCCTATTGTTATACTTTGAGGTTGTGTGATTACTCTACTTATATCATGAATTGGGGGGGATCCTCTGTTTTTGAGAAACCATTGGCTCCTGTATTTTGGGGGCATGGGGCTGTATCTTGGGGGTTTTCTTTGGTTCTAGTAACTTGAGGGATCTCCCTTATCCATTTTTTGTTGTGACTTTGCAATAGAACTGAGTGCGAATTTTTAAATTGATGTTGGGTGTACTCTTTCCTTGGCTTGTTATTATGATTACTAGTTTCCCAAGTAGGCGCAAAAACTTATTTAAACATTATTACTGAACCTGAAATCAAGGATGGAACAAATGGGGATTTGGTTTGATGTGAGTTGTGACTTGGGTGTGGGTGATGTTCTTTTCTCTTATGAATGAACATTAAGGATAGTGTTCTTTAAGCTTGTTGAAGAAAAACATAGATTGGGTGAGTTCTTTTTACATATACATATACTTGTATTTTTTGTGTTTCTTATTTTCACCCCACCCAAGTTGAGAACTTAGTGTCAAACACCCCCATTTTATGGGGGAGGGTGTTTTTCCCAACACTTCTATTAGTGGCTGGTTATTAGCTCCTTTCTGCTCCCTTTCCCAGATATCCCAAGTATCTTCGGGTAGGCTGTGATGGCCTGAGGTCCATTATTAGCCCAAGAATCTTTACGCATGGTAGTGTGGTGGTTAGCCCAGGTGTGTGCGGGCAGGTGGTTTCCCAAGTATCTTCGGGATGAGGCCCAGGTGTCTTCGGGCATGGCAGTAGTTATTCTAGCCCAGGTGTCTTTGGGAGTGGTAGTGGTTATTCTGGCCTAGGTGTTTGCAGGTGTGGTTACGTGTGATAGTTGTGGCACAGGTGTCTACGGGCGGGTTAGTGGTTGTGGACAGGGTGTTTAAGGGCAGGATGTGTGGTTGTGGCCCAGGTGTGTGCGGGCAGGGTATGGAAGTGGGACTGCGATGAGAATGGTGGGATTGGTTCTATGCCTAGGATGTATTCAATAACCAGTGGGAAAGTGGCGCGGGGTACCCAAACATCGATGTGCTATTACTATACATTACATGACTTGCGTTATTTGGAGAGTGTTCCTTGGTGAGGCTTGGGTGGTAAGTTTCCTTGTTAGGTTCTTGGTAATCTCTTTTCTTACAGGGCATTAGTATGCCTCCCCACTTGTGCACGAGAGTCTTTGGTTTTTCCCTACTGATTATACTTGTATGCTCACCCTACGTATATAAAACTACTTTCAGGTTTCCAGGAGGACTTCAGGGATCATGCGGGACTGTACTATCTTGGACCCTTGGGGAAGTTTTCATCGTTGTTTCCCTTTTTCTTGGTATCTTTTTACCTTTGGAGTTTTGTGACTTGTATTTTTTACCTTTGAACATTCATATGGGAATGGTTTATTTTCATCCGTATTTTCACTTTCAGTTTTCATGTTGTGGGATTTAAAATCTTATCTCTCGATCCTATTAAAATAAAAAAGGGTAATGCCTTCCATTTAGTGTGTGATTTTATACCCTTGGTCCAGGTCGCCACTCCAGGACCTATTGAAGGCGGGTTTTGGGGGTCATTATCTCTCATTCAACTTAAAGAACAAAGGGTCTGGCAATCTTCTGACCCTTCCCCCCTTTTGGTGAAGGTGGGTCGTGACAAACATAGTTTTCTTATGTTTGAAAACTAGAGATGTGAGTTATTATTAATAAAATAATAATAGGAAAATAAATTCTGGATGGCCGTCACAAACATCCACATCCCCAACCCATTTATTCCATTAATAGTTAAAAACTAGTTTTGATGTTTTTCCTGTTTCAAATTAAAATATTCAATAATTTAAGATTTAATCATTCACCCCTCAGAAATATCCTTATCATACCTTAATAAGTGACTCTAAATTTAGTAAACCTTTACTAAATTAATTGCGACTCAAGAAATATATCACATTAACTCTACTTGTTGATCAACCATAAACTTACATTATACTAGTAGTAAGAGTTTTTAATTCGATTTGGGCTACCGAAAGTAACACTTCGGCTAGAACGACACCAAACTATAATTGGTAACCCATTTATGGAACACTATTTGGTTATTGCCTTATCATTAACTAGGATGAAATTTTTTTCTTAGGGGTTTTCTAAAGAACTATATTGGGTTCCACACAACTATATCAACTAGATAAAAATTAATTTTTTAGAAATATGTTTGGAATTCCTCATATATCTAGATTGACAAAAACATTATTTATCATGAATAATAATTTTAAAACTTGAGGAGAAAATTTTAGATATTCCTTCTAAAAATATTTTCCTTAAAAATAAACATTGTTTTGGAGTAGTTTAAATTAAGGAACCCCATAAAATGGAAATCAATTTATACATAAAGGGATGTAAAGTGTTGAAATTTTTGATGTCGCACTAGTGGTTATTGCATGGTCATAATTTCATGAAATCTTGACTTTTTTCCTAAATTCAACATGATTAGAAATAAAAATTAGGTCCAATTTTAATTATAGTATCTCATACCAATGAAATAAATTTGATATATTCAAATTAATTCCAAAAAAATTGATGACCTTTCATCATTTTTCAAAAGATACATCTTAATGGGCTAGTGAAACCAATAAAAGTGATAGGCTTCTATTTAGCGATGAAAAAATATATGCTTAACCTACCTAAGTATATGATGAGATAGAAATGGAGGATGTAACATTATTTCAATGAAGAAGGATAGATTTAGTTTTAAAAAATAATTATTTATGAATGACTATTTAGAGAATTTGAATTAGAATTTCTTTATTGAAAAATTTCAAAGATGGATGAGTCAAGAAGAATGAATATAAAAATTAAAAAAATCATCTAAAATCAATTTTTTTATAGTTGGTATAACCTATGACATTTTTGTGTGTTCCTTTGTTAAATCCTTTGAGATGATTTTCTAGGTATTTGTTTGAGAACAAATAATCTATCAATTGTGTTGGAGTTTGATGCACTGATATAAATTAAAAATTTCTGTTTATTTACACATGCTGAAAATTATTTTTTTGGATAAATTGTTATGATTTTTTAATCTAAACATGTTTTTATAGGTATAATTTACTCACAAAAGGATGTGAGTTGAATATATAACATAATCAGAAGATTAAAATAAATATTTGAGGCATTTGGACCCTTTTTCTACAGTGTATGATACTGCTAAGTCACCAAAGTCAAGCATCCCAACCCCAAAGAATATACGGAGCTTGGAGTACTAATAAATATCCACTCGAATTGTCTTTTCATGGTTTTTCCAACTATGTGGACCCTCTAGAAACCATACAGGGTGTGCATGTTTGGAGAGAGAGCCTTACCACATGGTTTTCCAACTATGTGTACCAGCCTAGGTACTCATGTAGACCAACTTTAGTGGATAGAACTTTGAGCATGTTTGGGGAATAGTTTAACTAAATGTGTGCCTTAACTTTTTGGAAGTAAACTTTCCACAATGAACCATCTATATACCCAATATAACCACCATTTGACTTGGGATTGTGACCCCTAACCACTTTGGGATAGTGGGGATAGCCAAATAATTAACCTAGAATCTTTTGGAAGTTGGAATCATCTAGTATAGACACATCGTGGCAAAGATATATCTTGAGACACATTCTAGGAAATTTTTTAAAGGTTTCACTTGTGGTTGTTTAGTGTTTTTTCCTAAAAAGTATAAACTATAATGATCATTTCATGTATTATGAGTTTTTTTTATCATTTATTCAATGTGTATCTAATTACCATCTTGTGTCAGGGCTATGAATAGTGTAGGTTCTTTGATAATTAATTTTCTTGTTGGGGTTTTCTTGTTTCACCTCCCTCTCATTAATTCCCCCACAATCTCTTTCAATATCTTGTTGGAAAATATTAATTATACCAAGAATGAAATTTATAGGGATCTCCAATAAAGTTTCATCAATTAAATCCAAGATCATTGGGTGTATTTATTTTATCTAAATGGACTATCTTAATAATTTTTATAGAAATAAATTTTTAGAACATGAAATTGATATTTATTAACTTAATCGAAACTCACCAGACCAAGGGAGTTCTGTTTTGTTTGAAACCTAGAGATGTGATTTATAATGAAAAATTTAACATAATTGGAAAATAAATTCTCAATGACCTTCACAAACATCCATATATCCAAGGCATTTCTCTCATTAGTCATTAAAACTAGTTTCTACATTTTTCATTTTTCAATGTTAACTATTAAATAATTTGAAGAGTTAATCATTCACCCACTAGAAACATCCTTCTAAAACCTCGAACATAGACTCTAAATTCATAAAACATTAATTTAATTAATCACAATTCAAGAAACATATCACATTAACTCTCCATATAGATCAACCCCATACTTACACTATACTAGTATTATGAGTGTAAAATACAATTTGGGATTCTGAAAGTAACACTTCATTCAGAACTACACCATGAATATATAATATTATGTCATTATTGTAATGTAGTGTAGATTTTTCAAGGATATAATTGTTTCCCTAAAAAAAATTCTAGAATATTTTTTGGAATTCAGAAAACATTTTTGGGGATAAAAAAAGTACACCACAATCATGGGCTCTGATTTTGACGATTTTATATAACACCACAGTGTGATACCTTAATGTGTGTGTACGGAAATTGTTAGAGTAAAGAGTGGAAGTAATATTTTTATCACTCAAATATCATGATACCTCAAAATAATGTAATTTTATACTGAACAATATATCATGATGATGTAATATCCTTTATGTCAAAATGACTATATCATGATGTTTTATGAAAGCCTTTTTTTAAAAATATTCGGATTTGAAGAATCCATAAAGAATTTTTGTAGATAAATAATAAAATTGAATACATTATTTCATAATATTAATCATTATTACAATATTTTTATGAAACCTAGATACATTGTAAATTTGAATTACCTAAATATATGATTGTTTGTTTCTCATGTTTTATTGATTCTTATTGATATGTTTTGACTATTATGACCACTCATAAATGTGTGGAACACATCCCACCAAATTTTATTTAAGAAAGAAACCCTATAATGAAAACAATAAAAAAAATTAGTTACCTTACCATGTATTTCTCATGTTACGAATTTCTTAAAATCATGACCATCTGCAAGGGAAACACATATAATTTTATGTTATAATAATATGTAAAAAGAAATATATTAAATCTCATATATCACAATGGAAAATAAATAATTAAAACCCATTCTATAGACCATTTCAATTCATATTCTTAAATTATAAGAGTCTCATTTTCTTAACCAAATAATGATTGAAGCATGGTAAACTAGTTAAATAATAATAAAATAAAAAAGAGATAATAAAAATCACCAAACTTAAACGAAGATTAAAATATTTCAATACTAAGAAGATGTGAATTTAGATAATCAGACACCAATGATTTCACAAGAAACATAAAAAACCAAAATCCATAAACCTTATATAAATCCTATATAATACCCATGAATCCATTACTACCATGGTCCCTTGAGATAGAATAAATATGTAAAAGGTTGAATAAACAATTGTTTACCTTATGAAAAGATTCCTCAATATCACAAATTCAATGACTCAAAATCCTCTATAATCCCTCAAAAGAGAAATGATATGGCACTTAGGGTTTTATAAGATATAGAAGAACTAAATGAGATAATTATGAGTTATTAAATTAATACTTAATTACCATGTGGACCAAATCATGTTGTGGTGACCCAATTGACATCATTATTTTTTTGGTTAATCATGATTCAAAACCCACAATTCCTTGAACCATTGATTCTTTCAGATTTCATCAATTTTCTTTATAAATATTTATCATTAACTAAAAACATGACATGAAAATAAAAACACTAAATCGTGTTTTATGATCCTCCATCATTCCATGAGATAACCATGATAGAGATTCCATATATCACACCTCTTTATAGTACATAAACATAAACATGGAGTGGTTTCAGTCCCTATTTTTCATCGAAGATTTACTAATGCACATCTGTGAAACATTCATAATAAAAAACTGTTTTAAACAAACCGTTTCAATGATACAAAATAAAACATATTATGTTCATCATGGGGATCAAAAAGAACTTCATCACTCCACCTCCAAAATAATTACCAGCAACTATGATGTGATCCAGATCCACAACCAATATTAAATCCATGATGTGGTTTATCCTAAACTAAAAAATATACATTTCATCCAAATTAATTCTCTGAAATACCTTCATTAATCCCGAAACCTATAAAATTCAATGTTGAGGAATATAATAATCAATGCATATATATCTATCATATGGATAGTAAGAGTGGTTAATAATAACATATTACAATGACCATGTTCAATATAGATAAGGCTCAAGATTCATGGTGACATATTGATATATTTAGTTCGTATCTTATAATGTTTTGTTGATGTGATGTTTTTATCAAAGATAACAATATAAACTACCTAAATAAGGAGTTAATTTTATTTGAAATAGAGTAAATGGAGGTATAAATATTGATTACATCACCACACTATATCCAGAGTATATTGAAATAGATTACATGAATTTTTTATAGTTATTTTGAATATTCCAAAATGTCTATAAACAGATCTATATCTGTCATAATGTAGTGCATATAGATTTTGGATAAGGGAGTGACTCTTGAGTAACCAGTAAGTCATTTGAAAACATTCATATAAAGTAATTTCACCTTGGATTGGAGTGACTAACATTTAAAAAATTTATCCATACAATAGATCGTGGTAATTGATTTTAGTCCATTGATAGTAATTCATATTAATAGCCCTTTGGTATATCCTGACCTAAAAATTAAAAAAATTACAAAAACACTTTTGAGGGAATGTGAGAATGCAAAAATATTACATGTAACACCAAATTTCAGAAAACAAAATAAATTATAAAGCTATTCCAAAAAATCATTAAGAGTAATAAATTAATCATCCTATGTAGACTCGGTGAGATAGAGGTTACCTTCAAGTTTGGATTGTCATTTAGAAGATCCTAAACGCGGTAGGACAACATTTCACATGTATAAAATATTCCTCTATATTAGTTTTCCCCCTTTTATTACATAATATAATGTCTAATGTTTTATTAGTCCAATAAATTTTTTAATCATTTCGATCAACTCAAACCGATATATTGTAAATTTTCTAATAACCCACCTTTATAACATTGATATCGTAATCTATCACCATCATCATATCCATAGAACATACAATAAGCCTTAGGTGATTCTAATCCCTCTCTACCTCCTCATATACTTCATCAAATTTCTTTTGTTTCAAAAAAATAATTAGGATCTTAGGACCTTCCAACTTTAGTCACCATGACCATATCACTTGAATCCTCAACCTCATCACTAGTAGTTGTTTTGTTTCACCCATAGAGCTCCACATTCATGAACCACCACTAGGTCGGGCCCTATATCTTCCTTGGTATTCCTTTGTTTTCTTTCTGATCTAGTTACAATGGGATTTTTAAGGTTGGAGTAATACTTTCATTGCTTAGATTTTTTCATTTTGTTTACTAGAAAATTACCAAAAATGATATTTTCTTAATTCCCATTGCTGAGTCCACATGCAACAACCATTATTTTATGACGGTCTTTCTCATAATTCAAAGGTAATTGGGAATATGAATTTATATTTATATTATAAAGTTCCCCTTCGGTGCTAGAATTATTTGGCTTCCTCTACTATATGGAAATTATAGACTTCCCCCTTTCAAGATCAACAACCACTTTTTTTATTTCATGTTCTAAAACATTAACATCAAAAAATAAAAAACTATATAATAGATTAATGGTCAAACTAATCCTTATAAAACTTAGTCTAGTTACTTAATTCACCAAGGCATCACTTGAAGCTAATGTGGCCTTTTTTATCCATCATGTTCCATACAGTCGACCGAAACATTTCCAACATTGTAACATCATAGAGTTTTTCATGTATTATTTTTCAATATTATATGGATTGATTTTGAGACTAGGTGCTGAGACGACATGCCATTCCAAGGTCTGTTGTGCACTAAAGAAATGTTTTAAAATATAAATATATTTAATAGCACATGAACGCATATTTGCTGAGAAATTGGAATAAACCTTAAATAGTTTCCTAGATCAAAAATTAAAAGGAACCATTGAGTTCTTAATGAAGGATTTACCCTAGGTGTAATTTAATATTATTCAGTATGGGTCATTTGTGAAAAATATATCACACCCAAAAAAGGAATAAAATAATTTATTAAAAATTTATTTTTTGAAAATAATTAAAATGATGGTTATGTTAGAATTCCAGGGTTAGAATCATAACCCAAGAATCCTCTAGAGAGATGTTGGAGGGAGATCTGGATTATTCTTCCCGATGAACAATTATGGATCATGGATCGACTAATGATGATAACACAACAACCATCTTTCGTCAATGATTGATACAAACTCAAGGCAGGATGTTTTATCTTGTGATTTTCACCCTTTTCCTAATCCCAGAAGAACATTGATCAATTCAAAGAACAATAACTAATCCATTCATTGTCAGTAGATTTAAATTTTAAAGATTTAATTATTTTCAGGTTTATTGATTATCCCTCTTCGATTATCCTTATACGCTAACGAATAGAGGGAAAATAAACTATGGTTGAGGTTTCTTCTTCACTATACCAATGGTTTATTTTTAGATAAGACTAATATAGGTTGCATTTTCTCCTTGGTCCTTTCATCAAGAGTGAAGTGCATCGTTAAATAGACATCCCTACATGGTAATCCCCTCTAGAGGACAAGTCTCAGATAGAGTAAGTTATCATTCAATGATACTGGAGTGTGATCCTCTATCACCCATAGTGGAGTTTGGGAAATTGGAGTAACCTCCCTGAGACATCCATTGATCCACCATCTAGCAATCCACATTTGTAGGGTTTGTGGAATCATTTTCATATGATCAGCAATGTAGTTGGTTAATCTAGATTAGGTTCGTGATTTCCCCCAACGATTTTGGGCATGATCACCACTCTTTGTATCACAGTCTTCCGTGACCAATGAATTCACTTTGATAGGGTCCAAAAAGAGATATACCTCTTAGTCAAGTGTCTATAATGATATCATGCCTCAAGGAGTTATTTCTCCTAGAATTACCATACTTGGAGCAGAATTATGTAGTTGGCTGTTGGTTATGACCATCTGATCACATGGTGTCACTTCTAAGTATAACAAGGTTATTTTCTTCAACTTATTGTATTTATTATATAGTGTTAAATCTTTTATTGATCTGACTATACTTGGTGATTTGTGTTTATTATTTTCAGGGTATCCTATAGAGTATTGTTATGCTCACCCCTACACGGAATGTTTCCACACATATCATGTCTTATGAAGATGAGCGACCTTTTCAAGGAGTAATAGGAGCTAGAGAAAGGAAACCCGGCATGTTTTTTAGGACCAAACCATTGATATAGTCTTCTCCCTTGGAGTATTTTGAAATTTTAAAAGTTTTAGTTATACTTGTTTATAGACTCTTTATGGTGGGATTTTTTCCCCTTTTTACTTTCAAGTACTTTCAATATCGTACTCTGTAGTGGGATCTTATATTTATGCATACATTATTTTAGTTGTTTTGCATTTCAGCATTGTGTTTCATAGATATGTGTGCTTGTGTATAGGTACTTTAGGATAATGCATACAATTTATGGTAAATTACTACTTAGTTCTAGTCGCTACCCCATGGCCTATCAAAGGCTGGCTTGGGGTAGTCACGACATAGTCCACACTAGGACGGGTCGTGAAATAGTGGTATCAGAGGTTGGTAGTCGGTTTTACTTTAGTACTGAGAGTATATGAGATTGGTTTTTGGAAATAGTGTTAAGTGTTTCGTGTTTGGATTTCAGGCCAGGGACTGTAGTTTTGGTGTCATGGCCTACATATCCATACACAAGGACTTTGATTAACTGTTTTTCAATTCAGTCTAAGAAACAACTTTTTGCAGTGAAAAACAATGTTACATGCATCATATAGGAATGGTTGTGTCTTCTATGTTTTTATTGAGTCATCTCCTTGGATATACTATGTTGACCATGGTACATATTTTTTTATTTAATTATGACTTTATGTAGAAATCCATCCAGGATTACATTGTGTGATCATGAGGATGATCCACCAAGAAAAAAAGGAATCTATAAAGGGGCATGTACTAAAGATTTCACCTTTGGGTGGTTTACCAGCTATACCACCACTAATCAAGCAGCATTTACTACCTGCATTACCAGTTGAGGATGCATTCATGTTGAGTGAATTGCATCAGTTTCATCGGAAGCGGCCTCTTGGGTTTTGGGGTGAGCTAGACTCCCAAGTGGTTAATGATTGTATATAGAAATTCACCCATGTTTTCCACCATTTTAGGACTCCTATCGACTAGATGAAATTCCTTTTCATGTGTCTTCTTTAGGTATCTATGGTGAGATGGTGGATCTTGGTGACCCAGTCACATGACGAGACAACTCTCCCCTGGACAGACTTCAAGCATCTCTTAAAGGAGGATTTCAATCTGGTGACATTGAAATCAGTACATAGATTAGAGATTCTACATCTATAGAAGTTGAGTATGATTGTGGTGGAGTATTCTGTAAAGTTTACTGATCTTTCATGATAAACCCTGCACATGGTATGAGTCCAGTTCTTCAAGGATTGGACCATTGATAATGGATTATATTGGGACATCAAGGAATCAATGGTCTCCCTTATCATTTATACTTATGATGGGGTACTTAATCAATCCATGCTACTAAGATTATTTTGGTAGAGAAAAAACTAGTAGTGGGAGCAAGAAATGAGAACCAGGTAGTTGAGACCTCAACAGTAGGTGGATAATGGTAGTCATATGGATCCAAGTAGATCAAGTGATTCAATAGGTGATCACATGACTTAAGGTAAGTGGTGTAGGGATCCCAGGGTAGCTTGAATCATCCACGGGACAGATGGTGTTCATCATGTGATGTTTGGGGGCATCTGAATTGAGATTTCCCAAACTTTCATAAAGTTAATTAGGAGATAGTTGATGGATATCCTAGAAAGATATAGAGATAGGAGAAAGGAGGCCTATAGGGTTACATATGTGTAGGAGGTGTTGGTAGAGTATGAGTAGGTGGTAGAAGATTTGATATGTTACCACCACCACCCCTAAGTGGTCCATGTTAGGCTTAGGAAGCTATTGGGAAAGGACAAGACCAGTAGTAGGATATGAAGGATTATGATTGTGAGGATATCGGGATCATATGATGTGTGAACTGTGTCCTTTCCACAATAACTACAATTTTTATAGACACAAGTTCTAGTTGTTTTTTTCCTTCCATGAATATTTTTCTAGACTCAAAGATTCTTGATGAAACATTGAGTTGACCATTATGCTGGGAGAATCCTACTGGAGGATAGTCGATGATCACACAATGGCGTCGATATTGTGACTTGACCCATATATGAAAGGGATTTTATTGGTTTATCTTGGTAGTGACATTGATTCCTTACAACATCATTTTTATATTGACTGATTATCCATAGTTCATCCTCATAATGACTATTTTAAGTGAAGAGTGTAGATTTTATGTAGTGATGGAACCAGGTTTTCATTTATTGTGGAATGGAAACACAAGCAGCGTTGGATGGACTCACGCATAGGGGGATATAGACGATAACTCATCACCTAGCTTGACTCACCCTTCATTAAGTAGATGATATAAGTCCTCAGTTTCCTACAGTTGTGGTGGAGTATGAGGATGTCTTTCATCAAGATGTTCCATGTTTACCTCCCCATATGGATATAGACTTTTTCATTAATCTACTCACTCAGATGACACTGATATCTACACCTACATATTGGATGAATCCTAAAGTGATTATTGAGTTGTGTATATAGCAGGAGGACTTGCAAAAGAAGGGCTTCATAAGACCTAGTGTTTCACCATCGGTATCCCCAGTTTTGTATTCCTAGAAGGAATATGGGGATTGAAAGTTATGTGTGGATTATTGGTTCTTAAACCAGGTGACCAAGAATAACAAGTATCCACTATCAAGGATTAAAGACCTATTTGATCAGTTGAGGAGTATGCAAGACACTTTATTAAGGTCCTAGGTTTACTCCAAAAGTGCTAACTTTGTGGGAATATCATGATGTGATAGATTTGGATTTGAGAGGTCCATTTTCTTGGAAACATCATTTTAGAGGTTGGAGTTACAATGGATCCAGAAAAGGCTGAGGTAGTAATTTCTTGGAAGCCACTGAAGAGCGTTATCAAGGTACAGAGTTTCCTTGGACTAGTATGGTACAATAGGAGGTTGGTACCCAACTTCTGCATAGTGGAAGAATCCTTTATAGCTTTGAAATGAAATGGGAAGCCTTTTGTGGATAGAAAAGTGCCAATAGGGATTTTAGAAGATGAGGAAGAGGTTGATGAGTTCTCCCATTCTGAAGTTACCAGAGGAAGGCATCGAGTATGTGGTGTTCTGCGATGCATCAGGGATTGGGCTTGGTTGTGTCTTGATGTAGAGGAAAGTAGTGATTGCCTATGGTTCATTCCAGTTAAGACCACATTAGTAGAACTATTCAACCCATGATCTTGAGTTAGCAGTGGTAGACTTCTCATTGAAGATGTGGCGACACTACCTGATGGGTGAGAGATTTATCATCTACTTTGATCATAGGATTCTCAAGTGTATATTATCTCATAAGGATCTAAACTTGAGATAGAGGTGATTGGTAGAGTTCCCCCAAGACTATGACTTTGAGATTGTCTATACTCATGGGAATGGTAAGGTGGGGGAATATTCACTCAATAGAAGATCTAGTTCATAGTTGTTGAAATGAGTCATCAGGGCAGTTGGCCTCATTGCAGATATCCTTTATGGATAGAGATAGAGAAGAATTCCTACAGTAGATGGTTGCCACCCCTCCAATATTATAGTGATTAAGGGAGGCACAACTTGGAGATAAAAATTTCAAGATCCTATGTGCTTATATGTACACAGTTCAAGCTCTTCATAGATATTTGAAAGGTGGGGAGCACGTCGCTCCTTTAAGAGGGAGAACAGTAGTACCCGTGGAATTTTGGGACGATGTTTGTAGGGAGTTTCATACATCCACTTTGGAATTACATATAGGTGTGGTCAAGATGTTCAATGACCTCTGATGCTAGTTTTTAGGTCCAAAGATAATGAAAGGAGTTTCAGAGTTTTTTTCTCGATGCCTTACTTGTCTACACGTGATGACTAAGAACCAGGTTCCAGCAAGTTTAGATCAACCACTTGAGGTTCTATAATGTTTGTGGGATGGGATATCTATGGACTTCATGATGGTTTTACCATATACATCCAAGGTACACAATTCCATTATGTTAGTCTTTGACCAATTCACCATGTCAAACCACTCCATATCTATCTGAGAATAGAGTTCAGTAGAGATCTTAGGATGCCTCTACATGCAGGAGGTAGTTCAACTCCATGGAGTTCCATTGATGATTGTTCTTTATCCTGAATTTTACTTTATATCATAGTTATGGAATGGATTACAAGAGGCATTTGGGACCCAGTTACACTTAAGTATGGTGTTTCACCCTTAGAAAGATAACCAAACTGAGTGTACCATTCAGGTTTTGGAGGACATGCTAAGGAATTTCATTCAAGACTTTTTCCATGGTTGGGAGGATCACCTGACACTAGTGCAGTTTTTTTACAACAACATATACTATTCCACCATTGATATGGAACTATTCAAGGCTTCTGATGGGAAACCATTTATGTCCATAAATTGTTTGACTTACTCTAGAGAGTCAGCACTTATGGGATTGGAGTTGGCATGAGAAGCTATAGAGAAGGTGGAAATAATTCAAGGGTAGATTAAGACTACAAATAGCTGTTAAATTTTTTATTCAGATAGGTGATGTAGGCATCTGTAGTTTAAGGAAGGAGACCATGTTTTCCTTCAGGTTTCACCAGGACAAAGATTACAAAGATTTGGCCAGGGTGTCAAGCAATAACCAAGGTTCATTTTTCCTTTCCAGATATTTCCTATAGTCAGTGAGGTGGAATATATCTTTGATATACCACCAAAATTAGATTTGATACATGACCTATTATACGTTTCTTAGCGGAGGAGGTACATTCATGTCCCATCTCATGTCATCGACTGGGGTGATTTGGACATCAAGGAAGGATAAAAGTTTTATAAGTACCTGATAGAGATCGAGAATCCTTAGGATAGAATCATATATGGGTGATTGATTCTAATTTTCAAGTCTAGAGGTAGCATGTGAATCTCAAGGAGAGCACATGGGAGAAGGATGCTCAAATTCATGCCCAGTATCATCATCTATTTGAGTATCCCCTGTTTTGGATTTTCAGGGACGTAAAGCCTTGAGGTGGGGATAATTTAAAATCTTGGATTTCTTGGGGTATTGTTTTTAGATATTATATGGACTGATTTCAAGACCCGATGTTGAGATAGAATATGATTCTGAGACCTAGTGTTCCCAGAAAAAATGATTGAAAAATACTCAAATATATAATAGAACACATGTGAGGTTTTACTAAGAAAGTTAAATAAGCCATAAATGGTTTTTTGGACCAGAAATCCAAGTGCATCGTTGTGTTTAGAATGGTGGCTTTACCCTCGGTGCGACTTAACATTAATCGGTATAGGTTTTGTGAAAAAAATTTAACAGAAGAAAATGGAATAAAATAATTTAATAAAAATTAATTTTTTAACAATCATTAAAAATATTTTTATGACATAATTATAGGGTTAGACACATAACCTTGGAATCATCTAGAGAGACATAGGAGGGAGATATAGATAATCCTTTCCTTCAAAAGATGATCGATCAATGATTGTAGAATAATGACAACGCAACAACCATTATTCATCAATGATCAATACAAACTCGATGTAAGATGTTTTATCTTGTGGTTTTCATCCATTTTATTAATCTCGGATGAATCTATGTCAATTAAATGAAAAATATTTAATAATTTCATAATTACTATGTTTTAATTTTATAGATTTACATATTTTCTGGTTCATTGATTATCCCTCTTTGATTATCCTTATATGCTAAAAAATCAAGGAAAAATGAACAACAGACAAGGTTCATTCTTAACTTTTATAATTTGTTCATTTCTCCCTCTATTATTCACGTTCTTCGATTTTAGAACCCCACGGTTCCCATCTCCATGTTTTCGGGTGTTCCAAAATCTTTTGGAACCCCTGATTTGAGGAAAACCAACAACTGAGGCTGGATAAGTGTATATTAGGACCCAAAGAGCTTGAATCTATGATCATTTTGATTTTTGGACATCATAGGAGGTGCGGTGGTATCCTAAAGGGTCCATCAGTGCATAACAACGACGATTGATGGTCGGCGGTGATGTACAGTAGCAGAACGCATGTGGGTGGTGGAGCCAGGGTAGACCAGGAAAGGTGGCGACGGATATAGTGGCGACCGCGGTGGTGGAGACCATGACATATGCCGAGAAAGATGAGCCAGTAATTTCATGTCGGGTTGGGTTGGCAGGTTTGGTTAGGTTTGTGGCCAAGCCAGACAAAGGATGAATCTAGTGAGAATTGGATGGATCCCAATTTTGGTTGACTGTTGTGGTCTACTGTGTGTTGTGGTCTACCATGAGGTGCTCGGACAGTGCAGTCGATCATGCGGGTGGTTGAACGTAAGGCACACAATAGGTGGAGCTGCAACGGTAAGAGAAACCATGCGGTATGAGAGACCGCAGTGGTCAACCATGATCTGTGGAAGCTCAATCTACCATAGGTGCAGTGACTGTGGTAGTTAACTATAGTGTTTGGTCGACAAAGTTGGTGGATCGACCATGAAGGTTAGTCCAAATCTAGAGTGACCACTCCAACTTTCAAATGGTCATAACTTCAAAATAAATATTCTCGTTGATGATCCGTCTATGGTGTTGGGACCCTAACATTGAGATGGTAATTTAAATACCAATGGTTTTTTGTTGTTGACCATTATAGGTTGAGTGTGTTACCTTGGTCCTTTCCTTGATTGTGAATTGAATCATTACATACACATCACTAGATTGAAATCCCCTCTAGAGGTCGAGTCTCAGATAGAGCATGGTATCCATCTGTGAGACTGGATTTTGATCCTCTATATACCCTAGTGGAGTTTTTTTAATTCCTTTAACCTCCATGATTAGACCGTTGAACCTCCATCTAGTAGACTACATTTGTAGGGTTTATGAAATTGTTGGCATATGATACCCAATGTAGTGGCTAGATCCATATTGGGTTCATAGTGTCCCACAACAGTTCTATGTGTGAGCCCAACTATGTGTATCATATTCTTCCTTAACTAATTCTTTCTCTTTAGGTGGGGCCCAAATGATCTAGACCTATTCGTTGAGTTTCTAGGATGATATTGTGTCTTGAGGTGTTAGTTGTCCCAGAATGAGCATGCTTCGAGCAAAATTATGTAGTTGGTAGTTGGTTATGACCACCTGATGGTGTGGTGTCACTTCTTAGTATATCTAAGATCTTTCTCTCTACATATTTCATCTGTTATACAGTGTTATATATTTTATTTAGCTAACTATAATTGGTGATAATTTTTTAGTGTATTAGGGGTTTTTTAATGAGTATAGTTATACTCACCCCTGAATGGCCTTTTCCCACACGTGTTGTGTCTTTTTCATATGAGATAAATTTCGACGGAGTCCATGGAGGACCTAGATTGGGTGAAGCGTAGCAGGAGTTGGGCAGACTGAGGTGTTTTCCATGATCATATCTTTTATGTAGTCCTCTCCCTTGGATCATGTTGGACTCTTTATAGTTTATGTTAGACTATTGTACATACTATTAGTGTTCAGATTGTTTTTGCACCTATTTACAGTTTAGTACTTTCGCTGTTGTACTTTTTTGTGGTATCTTAGATATATTCAATCACTCTTTCTATTGTTTTACATTTTATCACTATTCTTATTGGATATGTGTGTGTCTGTACCGATATGTTTGGATAATTCCTCCCATTGGTGGGAAATTCCCACTTGGTGATATTTTCCATCCTATGGCCTATCGGAGGCGGGCTTGCGGTAGTATTGACATGGTCCCCACAGCTATAGGTCATGAAAAACATGAACAACCTCTTCGATCCTTAGACAAGGATCATTGGATATATTCTTAATAATAAATCACTACTTATGATTTCACTCATTTAAAGAAACCACAACTTGATTATTTATTGAAACAACATCTTGGGTGTTCAACCAAGTCTTTTCCAAGGCCAGTATAGGATCACCATCACCTTTCGTGTCATTCCCCGTGATAGAAACTATGTCTAAAATATTCTGTTTAGGGAGGATAATTTTAACCCCTTTCAAAGGAGGAGCTCCATTCAACAAACCTTCCTTACAAAAGTTACCTGATGGAAGGACCACTTGTGGATTTATTATCACTCTGTGTCTATATATTCTTTATATTTCATAGTTTATGAACATATATATAATTAATTATTTTGATAGAATAATATATTTAAATGTGTTCCCACTAACATCGGAACAATATTCAATGACTATTAAGGGTTAACGAAGAAATGTTTAAATTCGTAAATAACTTAATTAACCAACCTCATAGGGTGGTGTTTAAGTATAAAGGATCTGAATTTGATATCAATCTGTAAAAATTATTTCTAGTTTTTTTCTGTATAAAGACTCCATAACAATAATTCTCTAGTAACTCAATTTTATAGGTTACATTATTGCATTGGTATAATATATAAGGATTCACATAAAAATGAATAGTTTAAAAGTCATGGGTGACCAGATACATACATGAATTCCATTTTATGTAGGTATAACACATTATAACATAAAAACTACTTGAAAAAATCTTATTCCATTTAGAGGATCACTGAATTTATTCATTTCTCATTTATTGGTACATCGGGGAAATGGAAGTTCACTAAGGTTGAGCACTAATACTCGGTAAGGGTAAATGTACAATATAATATATGATAAAATGAATAAAAATTATTTTACAGTGAATTCTCAATTATAATTCCATATAATAAATATATTTATCATGAATAATATCAATCGATGACATAATAATCGAAATAATCTCATGGATAATAATAACAAAATTAATGGTGATATAATGTATAATGTTGAAAATATTAATTTTTACTATGAAGGAATTATATAAGAAAACATTCTTGTTATCAAGTTCATAATAGATACATCATTCTTACATTGGGTTGGTATACACAAAATACTAAAACATTTTTCCTCATGTGACCAATCGATGTGTCGAGTGGTTATATAATATCAAGCCCTTCCAGTCACCCAATTATGTTCTATGAATTCACCATATAAAATATATAAATAGAAAATATGATTTAATAAACAACCATAATTTGATTATAATATATATGACATAAATACTTTTATCCACGTTAAAAAAGTATAATATGTGTATAACCCATCAAATGAAAGAAGCTTGATGGTTGAACAATATATATCTTGATGTTCCTTAAGGAACCACATCAATAATTATGGATGAGTAATCAAAAGTTATCTATATAGAAATAGTGAATATATATATTATCAATAGTTCCTTTTTCAATGATAAATTGATTCTCAGTATGTGAATATCCAATAATAAGAACATTCACGATGCAATGGAAAAATCCTTAATTAATGAAATAATGATAAGTTAGTGACGAAGGGTACTCAAAAAGTGTTAGGTTATCAATATAAGATAGTAAACGTTTTAAAGGTTTTGAGACTATATAAATTATATTAAAAATTCTAATTATGGTTTGGAATATCCTTCATATTATCAAAATAATGTTCTTTAGGAGTTTATTTCTAGGTGTATAGTCCTATGCCTAGTTTTCATGCACCCACTGAAGATTTAGTTAATACTCATCCATACATTTTATGATTAACTAATTCAATGTGAATCTACTCCCCAACAAATCCACTTTCTATTACCAATATAGTTGTGTAATTTCTAGGATACTACACACACTTTTACATTCTCAAAACATTAGGATGACACTATAGAAAAATTTCAGTTTTATAGTGGTTTTTATAACTCTTGATTTACTAGGATATAAGATATGAATAATTATATAGAATAAAAAATACCTATAAATTCATGTGCAATATGATAAAATATAATATTTTCCAATTTACACACAACAAAAATGAATCAATTTGTGAATACAAATATTATCTTAAAGAATCAAAATTGAGATGAAAATACCCTACCATATATATTAACTTCCATGAGAGTTATTAACTCTACTATACAATAATAAAATTCTAAATCACTATATTCAGAACCATATCCATATAAATAAATATTAATTCAATTCTTTTATAACCATATATTACAAATATATTACTTCAATATTTTGTATTTTCATAATATGGAATTAAAATATTTTGATTTTTTATTTCATACATGTACCTTAGGAACGGGGTCAATTAATACTTATTGGTTAAAGGTACATAATAAATATATCATTTGAAGAATTAAAATTAAGGTTTTATAATATTTATAATTTTATAATTTTATATTGCATTATATTTGTTTATTATACTTAAAGACAAAATCCTCCATGGTAAATTTTAAGTGTTTTTTAATGAAAGAAAGTTGGTATCTTAATTAATGAGTTTAATATAAATGTTACCATACCAGAAGAAAAATGATATAATTATTTAATTATTTATATCATATATTGTAATAATTTACGTTTTCATATTCATCCATTATATTATTTTATATCATTGCTGAAATAAGTGGTATAAATGACCCAAAAAGGAATACTCCATAATTAATGGTTGAATATGACAATGAATGTGGTTTATTTAAAAATAAAATCATTTATTAAAAAAATTAAATTAATTAGAAACTAGTTTTTTTATTAATAATATTCTAATAATGTTAATTTAAAAATAATTAAACTAAATGAAAAACAATACGGAATACTTCCTAGAGGCCATAGTCAGTAAAAGACAAGATTAACTTTTACATTTCTTAATGAATGAGAAGGAAAGAATTTGGTTTAAAACTTCTCTCTTCATAATGATAATTATTTTATAATGGTCACATTTATTCTTCATTTTCACCCTTATAACCAATGAATCAGGCTACTGGTGAAAAGCAGAAGTCATCGCTTTAGGGAGGTGGTAGTCTTCACAACACATGAGAGACCATTTGAATTTTCATTATTAAAAAGGTGAAAATGTGTTAATAGTTTTAAACTTAGAATAGTATAAATTTATTATAAAAATATTTACAATGTAATTATATAGTAATTATAAAGATATATTTCGGAATGTAAGAAACTAAAGAAGATATTATAGGAAAACGTACCCACGTTGAGGACTTGGGTGTTTTTAAGGGGTGGTGAGAGGATCTTTTTGTATGTGGTGAGAATGAAAATTTTCTAAAAAATTTTACTTAATATTATGAGATCACATGGTTCACATGTCATGGAGACTCCAAAATGAAAAATAATGTAATGGGGGTTGATATAATGTCTAAAATTACTCAAATATTCATTTAAAACAATATCTTAGAGAACTTTATATGTCATTAACTCTAATAATTTTTACTTTTCCCATCATTGGTTTTACTTTGAAAACTAATTTTTACATATAGAATTTACATTTAATTCCTAAAAATAAAATTTAACTTCATTAAAAATATAAAACCATTGATTAAAAATATGAAATCAATTTAATCAAATAAAATTTAAATGTTTAATAAAATCAATTTTAACATTATTGCATGAAAGACAAAAAAACATTGTTTCTTGAAAATTGTATTCTTAAGCCTAAGATTATGAATATGGTGAAATTATCAATGAATTAAATTTTCATGAAATAATTTTTTTTATTTATAAAACTAAAAATTTTATATAGCTTCAAAAAAATCCAAACAAAAATCTTACGAAAAAAATGTTTAATTAAAAGAATGTTCAATAACATTATTTCTTGGAAAATATTACTAAAGTACTTAAATGTTAATCATAGTTTTTATAAATTAATTACAGTATATTTATATATACAGTATCATCCATTAAATACATACTAGATTATGGACTATATTTTATAATTATTTAATTTATAATTACTTGTTGGTTTATTAATAAATTATTTGGTTTTAGTAAAAATAGTATTTCCACTACTAAACTAATGAAATTATTTTAGAAAAATATAAAAATTGCATTGTAAGATAATTCCTTAATGGTGATTTAAAAATTACTTTATTTTTATGAAATACAAGTTCTGGGATTTATAAATTTAACATATAAACTTGAACAAATTCTATTTATATTGTATTAGTGTGGTCATTCTGAAATAATTTCTGATATATAGTGTTTACCTAATCCAGTTGGGTCTTGAGTATTATGTTCTACCCATTTAAATAATTTTATAATTTAAATTTTATATAAATTAGTTCATAATTTTTTTGGTAATTATTCATCATTCACTTTTTCATTTCCCACATTTTATCCTCTACCTTTTGGTTTCTTAAAAGTTATTTCACCTGTAAAGTTGAATAATTCCTAATGCTTTCTCTATAGTATCACAATTTTAAAAAGTATCTTCAATATAATAAAACTTAAGTTCGATTTAGTCCCATTATTGGTGATTACACAAATTGATTCAGTCATGTGTGTCATCAATAATGAATCTGGAAAATCATTGTGAACATTAGAGTGACTGGGTGGCATGGAAAGATATTAAGACACAACTCTAATCCATTCCAAAATTTTCAAAGGACTAGTGTTTCTAAGATTTAATTTCCCCTTCTTTCAAAAACCTATCACTCATTTACATGTAGATACCATTAAGAATAAATTGTTTCCCTCTGGATGTTTTTTATTCTTTTAGCTATTATCTATAAAGATCTTTTATCTTCTTTGATCTATATTATTGGGATTCTAAATATTTGTCACTTTTTTAATTGTCTCCCAAATAGGTTCATAAACTCATTTATTCCTCTATCTAACTTAATTAAAAAAATTATTATGATATATTTTCCCTAAAAATACTTCATTTAGCTTTATTTTCACACTCAAGTGAAATATATTATTTTTTTAAAAATTGAAAAATGTTATATATTCATCTCATATACCATGAATGTAAAGTAAGTATGAAATTATCATGTATTTTAAGATCTGAATTGTATTTTTAGACTTCCTATCAATTTGAGGGTGATTTATGGTGCTCGAATGCATATTAATGTTGAGATCCTCTACTAAAATTTCTATATAAACCATTGGTTATGTCCAAATTCAATTGATAGAGTTACACCATGATGTGTGACTAATTATTTGATATAAAGTTAGGGAATACATTTGAGGGTAAAATCCTACCTTACTTATATGAAATATTAAAACATGGAAATGTGATCTACAATGAACCATATAACATTATTAATTTTATTATTCTTAATAAGTCCAATGATAATTTCCATTATAACATTGTCCCACATCCCCATTAGTTTTGGGGGAGGTTTTATGACCCTATTATTATATTATCTTTTTGAATTTTCCTATTGGTACACCAAGCATATATTCAAAATGATCACATTTATCTACTTTATACCACCCCACTAGATATGTTTTCTTATATCCCAATACACATTTATACTCACATAGTGTATTGAGATATTTGATATGTGTTATTTGTCTAGATATTCCGTTTTCATCTCAACTATAGATAGAATACATAGTCTATTTCTAAATCATAACACATCATCTTCATTGGAGAGGATAGTTAATCTCCAATAAAAAAGACATTAATTCAATTTTTCAATCCCAAATATTCATGTTACAATTTATACATCTTATCTAGTAAATTTTTTTGGATATCATTTGGGAAAGGAGTGATGTTCCACCTTCTTTAAGGAATCCCATGTATAACTTTACTAAATTTATTAATATATGATACTTATATATCCTCATCTTGTTTATAACTCCATGATAATTTCTACTTAATTATTGATCTAAGTTGTTTTCTTTCTCATTGTGGTATTGTATCGAGAAATCATAGACCTTGAGTAGTTATCTACATCTCCTTTCTCTAATGTTCAGCTCTATCTACGAGCAAATGTATTCTAAATTGTTTTTATCCATATAAATTTCACATCTCCCAACATAGAGGTAGTAAATCCATATATTCAATGAATATATTACATTAACGAATACAAGAACATAAGTTGGAATGTTTTTTTCATGGATCATTATTTACCTTGATTCATAATTTACCACTTTACCGTTTTTTCTAAGGATACAACGCAATGTTATCTTGGATGCATCACTATATATTTAAAATAATTCCTTTCCTATGGTTAGATTGAACACTCGATAATTGATCAATATCATCTTAAACACCTCAAAAAAATCCTCAAATTTCTTTGACCGGGTGAATTTTACATCATTAGGTTTTAACGTGGAAAACTGGTTGGCTAATTAAGAATTGTTTTGATCAAATCACCTATAGTAAACAAATAAGACTAGGAAACTACATATCATATTTATATTATTCATTTTTATCCATTATTTGTCTTGATTAATCTTTAGAGGATCATCACATATTCCTTCCTCAAATACAAAATGGAAAAAAATTATACATCATTGAGATAAAATTAAAATCTTCTAAAATTCCCAAACAATTACTTTTCTCTAAGATTATCAACAATGATTTTCAAGTTATCCTCATCTTTTGCATCGATTTTAGAGTATATAAATATATCAAAAATTAATACCATTATAAAATAATGAGGGAAATCATTTAATACTATATTCAACATATCTATAAACATATATTTTTCATTATTCAATAGAATATGTATTAATGAAACTTATAATGCCCAAACCTCATAAAAATGTTAGTCTTTAGTATATCATCATTCTTCACCCATAATTTCTAATTATTGGAGTGAATATATATCATTAAAAATATTAATCTCCCTAGAGTTGATCAAATAATCCTTCAATACAAGAAATATTATAATTAATTTTATTGGAGTCTTAGTTATTGGATTTTCTTCTTAGATGAGTTCAATGGAATATTGTACTTCAGAAACAGGTGGAAGCACATGAAATTATGCTGGAAACATATCTATGTATTCATGGAAAATAAGTACATCATAAATTATTAAGTTATCCTTTTCAACCATAGGTTACAATATAATTTCTTCTCCAAGTATTTAATTAAGGTGGATTACTCGAGGAGGATCTTGGAATGTATCAAATAATGGTTCATCACCTCTAAATATAATATACTATACTCCACCATCATGAATCCTAATTTCCTTAACATAAAAATAAATTTTTGTCTTATACATCAGAATCTCAACCATACCTAGGATTATATTATATTGAATCATAGGTATGATAATTATGTTTTCATTCATGGGGTTTATATGTAACATAATGAGGTATAACTAACATACCATCATTGAAATAATATTTCCATTATGTTTCTTGATTGAAAAATAATTTCATAGGGTGTTTAATGAATCGATGAGGGATATTCCTTGGATGGATTCCCAAACTAGCCTTCCACTAGCCCAAATGGAATTTATAATCTACAGATGTTAAATAGTGCCTACATATCAAATGAATACACATGGAAACAATGTATCCCATTAATTAGATTAAAATATAGTATAGTAATATAATAAAAATCTATCATGAACCGTCCATACATTATATTATTATTCCATATAAAAAAATAGGGTTGTAACCTAATATTAAAATGAGGAAAACTATGAAACAACCTAGAGCACCAAAAACATCCCTCGCCCTCTAAAAACCCTCCCATGCAGGGCCACACACTGATAATTTTATAAATATAAATGAAACTCATTCTAAATCTAGGAATATTAACAATAGGCTAGATGTTATAAAATAAATACTAACCTTAAATAATTAATTATCAATAATAAATCCAAATAAGAACCAATAACTTCCAACTGATATAATAATAAAGGCATGAGCACATAAGAACTCAATAGTCCACACAACCCACTTGAATTAAGTAGTACATTTTATATTAAATGCTAAAAATTACACATTGAATAAAATATGAAAATAAACATTTTTGATAAGGTTTTAAAAATAATAAACAACACATAAAAAATGTTCTAAAACACTTTTCCATAATTTTTTCTTAAATGAAAACAATCATATGTAAAATAGTTTTTTCCCTCCAAAACCAGTTATCCAAAACAAAATTTGAATGTCCCACTAAACCATTTATAAAACAACTATTTTAGAAATAAACATTGTAAAATTAAAAGAGGATTAAATTTATTATTAATTCTTTGATAACACGTTTGGAAACCTACCATTTACCAAAAGTATGAATAACAACAACAAAAATCACATTTCCATTTTTCTCACAGGGGAAAACTTTTTAAACTCATTTCTAAAAAAATTAAAAGGAAATTTAAGTTAAATATTTAAATTTACAACATTAAAAAACTTTCAAAAACTCTTTTATAAATATCTAAAAACTAAAAAACAAAATGAAGGATGAAGTAACACACTGATTCAACACTATGCTTAAGTCATATAATAAGAAGATGTAGTAGAGAAGTACATATTTTCCAAAAAATAATCCATAAAATAAGTGATATAATCAAATCACAAGGTAAATCCCATGAACATTCTGAAAAAGCTCTTAGTTTTAGGGGGCCAACTCTAAGCCCAAATGTGAGACCATTCTAGACATCACACAATAGTCCAACCTGTCAGTATACGTTATGTCCCATTGACAATCCCCCATACTAGCCTGCACCTAGCCTCATCAAAATGGTACACCCCATCTATCCTGATTTCCCATGAGATGGGTCACTAGTAGTGTGTAGATCCTTTGTATAGGATATTCATAGACTTTTACGTAACTATATTAGTTCCCATAAACAATCAAAATGAATGTGAAAACGATAAATAATTAATTCAGTTAAGGATTAAAAAAATTTAAACAATGTCTGCACCACCTCCTAACCTCACAATAAAATCTACATAACCAAAAAATACAAACAATATTACAATAAATCAGGTAAAAATCATCACATGGGGAAACATGCCTCAACTACCCATAATAATTACAATGTTGATCAATAGGGTCTTACACAATTTATGGAAACTCGTTTTCTAAAAAACACTAAATAGTCTATTTCATTAAAAACATGCTAATAATACAAATCCATTTCATCACAATTCTTTAAAACTCAAATGGTAACTTAATATTTCCATTTTTAAGATCACATTCAACATTTCTCAAATTCATAATGATTTTAAAAAATAAGTTACAAATGGGATGACCCACCATTTTTGAATTACCCAACTCATTTGAGAATAAAAAATCATTAAACAGCCAAATCAAAGGTTATCACATTCATTTGAAAAATACTACCCATTTAAAATATTTTAAACACTATAAAAAACAATAACTTGGTTAGAGTTATAGAATAATTCAAGAACACTTTTTAAAACAATAATCCAGTTCCATCTACCACATTAATAATAGAAATAATTTTTTAAAGTCCAATCAATAATTTTAATAAGCACAAGGAATGTATTCACATCCCAATACAATATTTAAAATCACCCTTAATAGAAAAAACATTCCACTCACGTGAGATACATATTAGAATAATTTCAAATAAAAATAATTTACAAATAAGAATAAATTTAATGAATTTAATGAAAATAGATGACAAAGAAAGACCTACTTGTGACCAAAGAAAATCAAGATGGAAGAAATCCACTGAGATATGTAACATGCATCCTTTGATATAAGATAACCAAATGGGGTAGAATAAACTTTAATAACTATAAAAATAATGAGAAAAACAAAAATCAGAATACCCATTTGACCCAAGGTTTGACCAAAATAAATCATGCTGGTGGGGGAGGATGAAATCAATAGAAAAAAATTAATATAGGGTGGATTCCTTATCATGGATTTCTAACAAGGAACCATGAAGAAACAAACAAGAAACATCAAAGAAGAGGAGTCTTGGAATGGGGTGGGTTCACCAAGGGGTTCATCTCAAGGTATTCATTCATGTGTGAAAGAGGAGGTTAGAGGGAGGAGGCTGTAATGAAGGATGGGTGACATGGGGGAGGATCTCAGTTGGAGAGAGGGTTCCCCGAAGAGAGGATGGGAGGGTAGTGTAGTTTGGAGGAGGAGGAGCCAGGTGGTGTTTTACGGAGGATGTGAGAGGGTTAGTGTTAGTGTAACAGATTTTAGAGGTTTTAATTTAAAAATTAATTAATAATAAAAATAAGTAACCAATATTAGAAAACCCTAGTTAAACCACAAGGTTTTAGAAAATGGTTTTTATCACTATGTGCCACCTATAAACAAAGAATTTTTTATATGAACCCTTCTGTAAAAGGCTTATACTTGGAACTATGTGATTGGAAAAATTCTGATCCAACCATGATAAATTTCACTTTCCCAAGGTTATACTCACAAGCATGTTTTTCACAAGGTTACTCTAAACCATGCACAACTCGTTCACAATACAAAATTAATAATTTCTTACTAAACATAATCCTAAAAAATAATAAAATTTTAATTTTACCACATTAAAATAAATTAAAATACAATACACATTGGCATGTGGGGTGTCATGAAATTTCCACCATGAAAATTTCATCCCCTCAAAATTCTTTGTCAAATTATAGGTTAAAATGGAAATGAATTTCTAAGGCCACAATACAAGTGAAAGGAAAATACTCTAACAACTAAGTAAATCATTGAACAAAATTGATCATCAACTAACTAGAAAAACATTAAATGTAATATCTAAAGATATAGAGACTAAGAATCTTTCTCCCCACAATTATATAATGAAAAAAAATTATATGAACAACCAGATAGAACTTTACCAAATAAGGATAGACATTCCCCATGCAACAACATACCAAAAACTACATGGGGGAATAAAAAAACTCTATTGGATAAATACAACCTCAAGAAATAATATAATAACCAAAAATAGAGAACTAATCCTCGAAATATTTTAAATAAATGAAAAACTAGATCACCAGAACCAAGGAACATTGAGAAAGAAACTCAAAAACAAAATACTTGCCTTTCAAATAAATCATATGGCTCTAACCTATGGGTCCGAACTGGAATATGTGGGTGTTTATATCTAATTACAGATAATAAAATCCCATATATATTCCAATACAAAATTATTTTCCCATGTAATCCATATCCTAATTAAAAGAAAAAATTGCACCCCAAATATCCAAGAATGTACACTACATACTTCTTATGTCTGATACAAAAATGAAACATGACTATGGTTTACACAACCCATGTGAAACAATAATTGAAAAATAATGTGGAATGACCAAATTCTCAAGCGGAACACATCCCATAATGGGAAACCAAAAAATATCTAAAGAAACAAATATACAAATCTTTATGAATCCAAAAAACCCTCCACACCTAATAAACAAAAATATAAAATTTTATTCCATCAATAAAATGAAAAGATATTAAAAAAGAACCCATGAGACATTCTAAACTTGATCTCACCCAAGACTCTCCAATAAAATGATAACTATCGATCCACAAATCAAACCAAGGCTCATGAGTCTATACCAATGGACCCAAAAATCCAAAAGGGATGTTAAAAAACTCATCCCTAGAATAATCCTAGTAACAACACTTCATGATAGAAACAATACCAGTCACTCTATTCAGAGAATAACTAGAGTTAAATAAAATAATGAGGAACCCATAATATAAATGATATATATTTCTCTATACTATTTATGGAAATAGGGGGAGGGATCACCTGAAGAAATATACCACCTAGATCCTCAAATGGTTATATCCCCATGAATCCCACCAAATACTCCCAAAAATACACAATGGATGAAACAAAATAAATTCTTTGTTAAAACAAACAATTCGTTTTCCCAAATCATGTTTTGAAACCAAATTTACCCTTATAAATAATCTATTTTACATTCATAAACAACATAAAACATTTTATAAATATAATCTTCAAGCCCTCAATTAGATTAGATAAATTAAAAATAGTTACAAAAATGATTTCAAAATAAACACTACTTTTTAAAAAAAAACCAAAACACCATTTTAGGTTTCAAAAAAAAAACAAAAACTTCAGTTTTTAAATAGTTTTCAAATCACCAACCCTTTTTAAATAAAGCATCCAAGGGTAAAATCCAAATTTTGAAAACACTAGTTTCCCCTATAATAGTAATTCCCCTCTTTAAAACACCATGATATTTATTAGAAATATCCATTCACCTGTAAAAACATTGCCATATTTTAAAATTAAATCAATTGTTTCAATGTATTTTATTAAAACCAGGCTCAATATATAAAAAAATTTCTTAGACCTTGTTCTAAAAATTATCATCTTACTTATAAAATCCATTTTTTATGCACCAAGAAAGGAATTTTACATCGCATGAATAGAGTCATAATTAGAGTAATAACGTAATACTCAACTAAAGGTGGAATAATTTTACATGTCCTACCACATCCTATATCCCATTTCCCTAAATATTATAATTTCAAGGTTCAGGTGGTCTAAATAAAATAAAAAAATAATAAAGAACATGAATGATATGGAAAAAAATTTATGGCCCCATTATAATAATTAATTTGCTCATAGAGTGGGTCAAAATCACGTATTTAGTGGTCACATGATTTCTACGCCCTAAAAACCAACCTCGCATTTTAAATTCATTCTTTATCACCATCCCAAATCATTATATATGACCCATAAGGAAAATAAACTATTGGAAATGAGGATTAATATATCATCAATAGTAAATCCAGTAAGATCTCAAACTGATGATTCAAATCCAACCTCTGATGGAAATTTGAGGATCCGTGTATGAAAGAGATAACTAGACTCTCCAGCAGCTACCTATTGAGTTTAACTGAATTAAAATATAAATTGATCATACACTAGAAAAAAATATTGAAAATGGAAATTAAAAATTATTAGTATATTATGGAAATAGAGAACCCAAATCTATGATAAAATTTTCAAAAAAACCAATCTCTGATTTCCCTACAATAGAAACTTGAACCATCCTAGCACTAGCCCGAAGGAAATTCCTGATCCTCACAGGCTAGATACTAGTGCAAGAACATCATAGGAAAATACATGGGAAAGTTTTCACTAAATAACCAATGGTAATTTAAGAATAAAAAGCATTAAAAATTATGTTATGACCTATATGTACATCGGATGTCCACACTAGAGAGAAAAATAGACAAGGAAGAAACCACATAACAAAATTTTAAAACTTTTAAAACATCAATGAGAACTAAAAACATCTCACACCCTCATAAAACCATATTCAATAAGGAAATGATACCACCTCAAATGTCTCTGCTTCTCTAAACAAAACCTATAGTTACACTATATATAAATAAATTAGTAAAATATTAACAAGATAAGATATGTCAAGTGTAGCTCCACATTCCATGAGTTATATAAAATTGAATTCAAGTCTCACTAAATCATGGAATGAGAACCATTGGCCAAATAAGAAAAAATAAGGACAAACCTTAATAAATCAACACACAATAAGTGATTTGAATAAGAACTAGAAACATGAGACTAAGATAATATTATATTTGTGAGACATAAGAACTTAGTAGGAAACCAAAACCCTCCAAAACTAATCAATCACTTTCATATTACATTACAAAAAATCTATTTTAATGTTCAATAGAAAATCTATAAATTTTGATAAGGATTTACAAAAAATCAAAAAGCAATAAAAACTGTGCTAAAATAATTTTCCTAGATTCTTCCTTAAATGAAAAAATCACTTGTAAAACAATTCTTCCCCTCTAAAGAAATTTCCAAAATAGTGTTTTATAGTCTCACATTAAAAAAAATTAAAAAAAAAATTATTGAAATATACATTTTAAAAATCAAAGTGGTCTTCATTTATTAAACCATTTTGGAAAATAATTTTTCAAAATAACCATCTATAAAAAATAAGGATAATAGCATAAGAACACATTTTTCAATGTTTAAAAATCATTTATATATATAGTTCAAAAACAATTTAAATTCAATAATTAACTTTCCTTATTAAAAAACCTTTAAAACTATTTTAGAAACATTATAAATGTAAAACACACAAATATGGAAGAAAAGACACAAACATGCACTACTATTCTCACATCATATAATAAGAAGAAATAAATGATGAGAAGATTTATTAAATGAAATAATGCAAGAAATTGGGGATTCAATAGAAGAACAAGTTAAATCCTATTAATGATTGAAAATAGATCCTTTATTCGTAGGATAAACACTAGTTCATATAGGGATACCGTCTTATACTTCTCTCAATGGACCAACCTTCTTGTGTGAGTTTTATCCCAATGAATACCCTCCCGATTAGCCTGCACCTAGCTTCATCATAATATAACAACCAATATAGCCTAGTTTTATGATTTAGAGGCCACTAGTGGTTTGAAAATCCTCGGGTATCATATGTCTAGACTCCCACTTAGCCACCCAGGTTCCAATGACTAATCAAAATGGAGGTGAGCATAATAAAACATTCCTTCACTCAAGGATAAAACATTTTAAAAAATCACATGCATCAACTTCTACCATATAAAGGGATCCTCAGAAAAAAATATAAAAAACATTATATTAATCAATTAAATATCCCTAAATTGGTAAATGTGTCACAATAGATGATAATAAGAGAAAATGGGACCAATATGGTCTCACATCATTTAGGAAAACACATTTACCACAAAATTACAAACACTCCATTTATATAAAACATGATGAGAATACCATGTCATCTCATAAAAATGATTTTGAAACTAAAATTTTATCTTTCCCTTCACATTTTAAACATCACATTTGAAATTAATCATATCCATAACTAGTTTAAAAAATAAGTTCAAAATGGGTTAACTTACCCTTTTGAAATCACCCAAACCATATTTAAATATAAAAAAACATTAATTCCTAATACAGGGGTTATAAAATCCCTTTAAAACATACAATCCCATTTAAATTATTTTAAATATTTTAAAAACATCAACCACTTGGTATAAAATCCCCATTAATTGAATAATATTTTTTAAAACATAATCGTGTTCTTTCCACAACTTTTAAAAACAAAAAGAATTTATTAATGGACATTAATGAATTTTAAAAAACACATAGTATTGATTAAAATCCTAATGAAATATTTAAAATCACTATCATAAGAACAATTTTCAACCATGGTCCATGTATATAAACATAATTTTGAATAAAAATATTTTACAAAATAGAAAGAAAATAAAGGAACATAATAGAAATAAAAAGTAAAGAAATACCTACCTTTTACCCAAAAAAATAATATTAGAATCATGATTTAGAGATAACGAATGTTTCTAATTTTAATTAATACACCAAAACGAGGGATAATGATCCCACACAACCCTAAAAAATATCAACATGTGTGAAGACCCTTAGACCTGGTGTTCATTCTAAACAAATCATGGTATCATGGGGGGATGAAATAGATATAATATAGGGAATTGACAGAGGAGTTATTACTATTTAGGGTCAACCATGAATTGTGAATAAAGTTATAGAGAAACACCATAGAATAAGATGCCCTAGAGGGGGGTAACATGCACTATGGGATTTATCCTAAGGTTTTTTGGCATTTGTAAAAGTGGTGGATGTATAGAGGAGAGTACGATGAGCCAAGCGTGACGTATTAGAGGATCTGTGTATGAGTTAGGGGTTATCACTGAGTTGAATGTAGGGCCATGTCGCATAAAGGAGGAGGATTGTTATCGAGAGGACATTAAAGAGAGGATAAGATGAGGGTGAGTGTTTTAGATTTCAAAAAAAATTACTTTTATAAGAAATTAATAATAAAAATTATACACAAAATTTTTAAAAACCCGCGTAAACTACATGGTTAGGTCACACTATTTTCCTATCTTTCTTCCAACCATGTTAAAGGAACTACCCATCCAAAACCCACCCCTGATGGTTTATAATAGGTGTCTCACTACTAGACAAACCGTGCTCTAACCATGATAAACAACATTGGCCCAAGGAAGGACTCTCAGACATAGTTTCTTCAAGTTTACTCCTAACTATGTACAACTAGTATACAATAATTTTTTTAAAAACATAACCCAAAAACATCAAAATAAAATAATTATCTGAAACTAAATTAAAATAATTTAAAATACACACCACTGTGACATGGGTGTGTAACATTGTGCTATGTATTGTCTTAATATTCTCAGTAAATAAGTACTATATAAAAGAGTGGAAACATCCAAAAATTAATAAATCATTTACTAGATTTGAAATTATGATTAGTGTATATGTTATCACATCTTTTGAAACATAAAATTTAGTTGTGGTAATTCCATATTCCTATCCTTAATCTCATTCCTCATCTAAGGTGGATTCCATTAAAGCTTGGGGTAATGGTTCAACAAATTCTACATCTCCCTACACTCAAAGAACTTAACACTACTACCATAATTATTTCCCAATAAATAAAGATCTAAATGGGCCATATCTCCATAAATTTTAAAAATATAGTTCCCTTTAATATAGTAAATGGTTTTTTATTTTCACAATTATCACATGTGGGATTTTCCAAAGTTCTTCACTTCTTCATTGAAAATTGTATTTGTCTATAGTTCTGAGTATTCCCCTAATTATCTTTATATACTCTAAAAATTTATGAATTGGAATTTTACTTCTTTATATCACTTGATACTATATAATGTTATGATGGATTTTTTTTGAGAGAATAGTGTTTTTCAATGTCTTAGATTAATCCCATTAAAGAAATGGTTTCTCATACTATTCCTTTTACCAATGTTGTTTATTTAATGCCTAAAAAATCTTGTAAAGATATCCTTATACTTATCCATAGTATTATAAAAATATAGGGTTTTTATACATAGATATTACATATTTTTAATTAATATTAAATAAATTACACAAACACATGCATGAGGAATGTAATAGTTTAATTCCTTTAGAGACTACGTACAAAATATTTTATTTTGAATCATGATCTTCAACATATCTAATAATAATTTTACCCTTTATTAAACTTTCCTCACATACCCAACAGAAAATATTTCTTCATAACATGGGGAATGGAAGTATAAGAAAAGGTGATATTGGATTATTAGTATAGTTAATAAGGTTATATATCAATGATAACATAATCTTAACAATGGAATATGTGTAAGATAATTTGAGATAAACATTTCAAAACCACAACATCTATATCAATGATCATAATAAAGTGACATGGCATAAAGCATGGCTATTAATACAACATAAATAAAAAATGAATCAACAAACATGAGCTATGAGATCATAACATTTACATAACACATATAATTTTTTAATTCATGTAGAAAATATAATCATTTCCATAGTAGTCAAGGGAAATTTCCAAGGCTATCATAGTGTAATAGGTTCACTCCCCAAACAATTTTAGTCATTAAGGTTCAATCAAAAGAAAATCATAATAGATAATGTATCTTAATTAGCAAGGTTCACTCCACTTTCCATCTTTTTCTATCTCATAGGATATAAATCATCACCCAATTCATTGGATGGATATAGAAGTCTCAAATGTCACATAATTAAAATCATACATATGTGTCCCACAAGACCATAAAACATTCATTATATCATAACACATGGAAAAAAATGGGACTCAAAAACATTTCATCGTATAATAACTTGTCAAAATGAGATAGTTTACATAATCATTTCATCATAAAATAACCCAAGAAAAGAAGTGGGTTTCATAATCATTTCTTCATTGTATAACTCATGGTAGAGAAACTATTTTCATAAACATAATTCCATCAGAAACAAAAACTATTTAGATAAATAATAATAATGGTATTTTTTTATCGTATCCCTAGTAATACACACCTTACATCATCGAATTGCATCTTATATGGGTAATTATTATGAAAAGTCACATGGAACATTTCTGGGAGAAAATAAATTTTTTAGAGAATCAATTTTTAAAACTAAGAATTAATAAAAAAATTCTAAATTATTTTCTTTGGAAATTAGATTTAGAACTTATAAAGGATTCAATAAAAATAAAATAAAAAACATAAATAAAATATCAAATCTTCATCGAAAAACACCTTTTTAAGACAACAAAATTAAAAAATCATTTTCTTTAAAATAACTTTACAAACTAATAAATGGATACTCAATAAAATTAAAATATCCCTTGTGAAAATTAAACATTCTTTGCAAATAAATTTTAAAAATTAAAAATTCATAATATATTAAGGAAATAAATTTATTTGAAAATAAACTTTGAAAATTAAAATTTAATTTCTAAAACATAGATTCGTTTTGATGGTGGGAAATTAATTTTTATATGTTAGATGTTTAAACATAGATCTCTTCTACATTTTTAGTAAAATTAAATCATTAAATAATATAAATTATTATGATTCCAAATATGGAATTCATTTTACCAGATTAAGTTAACATATGTGAAAATATTAAATTTAAAATAAAACCCATATATGTGATGAAAAAGTGCGTTTTGGAGAAGTTTATTATTCAAGAACAAGATTTTTTTTATAATAACTACATGTATGGTAAGAATACTTTTTTAATATAAATTAAAATTTACTGATATATAATATTTTTTTTCTTTTAAAACATTCCTCATTAGGGATTATTTTAATTAATGTAAATGGAGAAACAATATACTATTTAAAACAGTTTTCAAAAAAACATGTTTTTAAAACCCAAAAATAAAATTATAATACCATCCAATATAAATTTAATTAAAATTTAATTAAGCTTATTAAATAAAAATAAATAATATTTATGCTAATTTTAACAAAAAATGTAAATTTAAAATAATTAATTTATTTAAAAGAAATGATAGTTTTACAAAAACCAGAATTTCCACTATTCACTGAAAAATATATATTTTCTGAAAAATCTCAATGTTTCAACATCAGTTAACATTGACTTAACTATTTCAAAACTATTTAATTCTTTTAAGATAAAATTTATATTATAAATATTATGTAATTATATTATTTTCTCATAAACAATTTTAATAATAATTTTTAGAGAAAATATGCATTTAATGAATTTAATTACTTTAATATAAATTGATTGATCATTTACTAAATATAAATTTATATTGATTAGAAAATTTATATATATATATATATCATAAATTGGATAATTCAATTCATAAACACTTATTTAATTTCTAGATTATATTTTCTATATTTAAAATAATATTATTTCGTGGTTTGAGGATGCTCAGTGTTGTGTGTCATGCATGAAATAAAATTAAATCATTGTTGGGCATACCAAAAACTAAAATAATTATTTATTAAAACTCAAGATATGAAAAAAATGAGATTAATTTGAAAAATCATTCATAAAATCTCAGGATGTTACATTCTACCCCTCTCAAAATTTATTTCACCAACAAAATAATTCTTAGTCATGAATGGTTTAACAATTTAAAATTACTTCCTAGAAACCCACAACCTTCAAATGAAAAATAAAACCTCCATTAAAAGGGAAAGTGGGAAACATAAATGTTACTTAAAGTAATGCATAATTATTTTTCCACATAGAGATAACATTGGTGGGAAGTTAAAATATAATCCTAGAAGAGAAAACTATCTCCAAAAGACTAATAGATTGTGATAGAGAAACTATTAATGATAATATTAACCACCACAATACCATAAATCTAGGATGAGTTAAAAGTCCATTTATCCATAAAAAATGAAGATAATAGGACAACATTTTTGTCTCATGATCATTTTTCTAATTTTTATAGAATTTGTTACTGCTAAGCTAAAGAACATGAAAAAAATATACTTCATTTATTTTCAATTCATAACAATAATCTCAGTCTTTGGTTTTGTATCGATCAACATACACTTTATATCATAATATGAGAAATTAAGATTAATTGTAATTTCCTAAAGCACCAATGGATCATAATACCCATAAAATAATGACAATTAATTCCTTTCATATCTAGTTATCATCAAAAGTAAAATGGTTTGTAGAAGTTATACAATATGAACCAATCTTTAATTAATAAAACAACACATTAATCTCTAAAACCTTATCTAGGTTTCAATATAAACCATTACATAAACAGTTAACCAAAATACCCTTCCAAATTTCAATTTTTTTAATAAGTTCCCATTAATCCTACGAAAAAATTTACATTAATCCCAAAAATATCATAAATAATCTCTTAATATTCTAAAAAACAATATATTAATACCTTGGTTATATATTCTTGAGAAATATAATGATTACATGGATTAACATAAAACCATAATGAAAATATGTATGATATAAAAAATTATTCATCTACTTAATCCTTAAATAAATCAATATTTAATTGAATATATACCACAAATCCAAAATTCTGTAAGCTTCACCACATTATTATTAAATCACTAATCAATTACATAAATAATAATACTATCCAATTTAAATTATCCATATCAATCATATAATTATCAAAAAAATAAAATCCATTCTTTCAATATCAAGAATATATTAAGGGTTATTTTTCCTTAATCATGTGTTTTTGTAAAATATCACCATGTTGTTAAATAAAATTTATAGTTTATCAGTACCATTCAAAATATTCTTGAAAATATTTAATGAAAATATTCTACCAAAATAATTATATGTATTATTTTTTATATAACATAATTTTATAATTAAAATACTGAAACCCTTTAATTATTCCACCTCATCCTTAATAAATTAACTAGGCTATATCGTTTTATTCCTTAATACCATATAATTTTTATATATCATGTGTATTCTCTTCGTTGTCTTCAACTAAACAATTACTCATAAAACCATGTTTATTCTATTCAGAATCTTTCCCCTTTGTAAATCTATTTACATAATGCCCATAATTTCCACATTTAAAATTTTCAATAGTTGATGACATGTTAGTGAGACCATTATTCTCATTCATTATGTTAAAAAAAAATTATTTTTAGTTACTTGCTTTGTGTCCTTATTTTCCACACCCAAAAAATCTTCTTATCCCTCTGAGAAATTCCAGTGAGTGATTATTCCCACATTATATGTATAAATTAAATTGAATCTTCTTTCCTACATGGTATCCACTACCCAAACACTCAGTGAAATATATAATTCTCCTCTATTTTGAGCCTTTGTGTTGTTTAAGGAGAAAATTGTTAATCATGCTCTGTGGGAAATGACTTGTAATAATCATAGTATCTTTTAATCCAATCATCATCACATTTAAATGCTCATAAAGAAGTTATACTCTAAATTCTATGTTAACATTTTTCCTTATAGTTCTACCATTGACTAAAAAAATTATAGAGTGAGAAAAACAAATCACATTTGAAAAAAAACTTATTCAGAAAAATAATTTATAGGATTTTTGAATAGAGATACATTATTTTATTTATATGTCACCTTATGTTTATCCTTGATCATCTATGATCATTATCTATTTAAATTCTTCAAGATGGTTTATAAAGAAAATTTTATGAAAAAAATAATATCCCTCTGCTTTCTTATAATAGGTGCATAGTATGGAAAATTATCATGTGCATGGTAATTCTTATGTCATTCCTAAAAGACCTTTTCATATTTGTTACCCCTGGGTACCCATGTTCTTGAACAATTTCCAATTCCAGCATCTAAATAGGATTTATTTCTTAGAAAACCATATTGCATCCTTTACCATAACTTATGACATTCTATTATACATAGTATTATCCTAAGGGTTCTCACTTAAGGTTTCTCAACCTAGTTTACAAAATATTTCTAAACCTACAATCTAATAACAACTATGACAATCAGTGCATCTAATACATAGATATTAAATCTCTTTTGATGAATATTGAAAACATTACACAAACACATTCTTGAGGACCATAATAGATTATTGTCTTTGAGGACTATATACTAAATATTTGAATTTTTATAATGATAGTATTTATCTTCCATAATGAAATTCCCCTTTAGTTCTCTTCAAAAAGATACCCTACATAAAACCATTCTTCTAAACTGTGGGAAAGGAAACATTAGGTAGGGTGAGCTTAGATTCCCTGCAAGGGTTAGAAAGATACATGATAATGATCACATAAGAATTAAATGAGAATAAGTGTATGATATCATGATCTTAACATTATAAAAAAATAACTTGCATATCATGGACTATAATGACGATATATGGAAAAGTAAATGGTAGTTCATAATACATGAATCGTAATGTAATCAAAGAACATGATTCATAAGAGAATGAAATTTTCATAAGGAATGGAATTTTATTATACACATGAGAATATAAAATCAATTATATATTGTTCAATGATCATTGAAAAGGTTATTATAGTAAAATGATTTCAATCCCTAAACCATCTTAGTAGTCAAGGATCACTCCCCAGACCATCATAGTGGACAATGTCCCTTACTAAACTTGGTTCACTCCATATTCACTCACTATTTTTCTAATGAGATATAAGTCTTTACCCAATTATTTGGAGGAAGATATAGGTCCCATTCATCACATAATAAAAATCATATGTGTTTTTTCCAAAAGATTATAAAACATTAATCAAATCACAACCCATGAAAAGAAATGGTTTTCATATCAATTTTCTCATATCATAGCATGTAATTCTCCCAACCCTATTATACTTATGTCGGTGCCTTACATTAATAAATTGGGATTGATAAAAAAATTAATCCCAAATAATTATTAGTTTCATATTTTTGGAAACTGACAACATACATGATACCCATTTTATGTTGGGTATAGAAAATAAAATATAATACATAACAAACACAAATATAATGTATCCTTGAAAACTTAATGAAATATATCTTCTTCATAACTGGGGTAAAACGGTGATCTAAAATTCTCAATATGGGTTTTGTACAGTGGAATCTATCATAAATCAATAAACAATAATCATCATGGTAAAGTAAATTGCTGAAATACCGTCCAATTAATGAATAACATGGGCCTAACATGGTAGAAATAAAATGTGATTGAAGTATTCTATATAAACAATCACAAGATCTTAAAACATGATGATAGATATTCTAAATAATGGAATAATAAAATAGAACCTTAATAATGATGGAATTAATAATTTTGGATGTATGAACTATTAAGATATAACTTCAAGATAGTTACTATCAAGATCTGTGCTCAAGACAATTTAAGTCTATGGGTAGAAACACATCTCATTTTTCCAACTGATTTGTGTCATGCTACTTCTGATGCACCGGGGGGTCATCAAAAAGTCCCCTAACCATGTAATATATTTCCAAAGTATTACTAATATATAAAAAATAAATTTAATTCAAAAATAATGTTCCTTATCATAAATTCTTCATATTGAGTAAAGGATACAAATTTATAAACATTTCCATAGTTAATCAAATAACATTCAAAGTAAACAACATATATAAAAATGGTATAAAGTTAGGTAAATGAACATATCCATCCCACAAAAATTAGGATATTTCAAATAAATATAATTTATAAGGAAAAATTATTATATATAGTGATTTTTTCAAAAAACAATTAACAATCACAAAAGAAATTCATATTGTCTAAAAACATTTACAACTTGGTAATTTTCAATTAAAATAACTTTGGATGAAATTATTTAAATAAAAACGAAAAACACAATGAATAATTATGTATTCATGATAATTCATTTGAAATGGTAGTATATAGACCATGTAAAAGTGAATTGATGTATAATAACAAGTAAGTCTCAAGAGAATATAAATAGAGACAAAATCCATTACATTATGATTCCTTTTGTTTGAATACAAGTTAACATACTATATAATGGTTTTAATCATGTTAATAACATATTTTTAAATTTTATTAATATTTATAATATCATATATGATCCTTTTATAACATCTTATCACCCATTTGTTAATAATATTTCATTATTATAATTGTTTCGGGTGTTAATTTCACTATTTTTAGCATGTTTTTTATTGTTATTTCTTTGTTACTCTAACATATATTTGGATTTAATCATCTCCAAAGTGTAAACCATGATTTAAATCACATTTATATTCATTATCAATTTATTTATTGTAATCTATAATATTTGATGATAGGAAATGAGATACCGTGTTCATGGAAACGGTAGGTTGTACGTACATGTAAATGTTGTTTCCATTTATTTGTATTGAACAAAATAATATAAATTTCATATATGTATTATCATTCTAGTATCATATTTATCTATTATATTCCACATATTTTTAATAAAACTATCATTAATACATTCCATATATATCATGGATGAATCAAATTACTTTATGAGCTGGTAGTCCTCTGTATACACAAGTGATGAAATAATATTCTCAAAAAATGGAAAGCATAAAGGTATGTGTGATATATTAATTCCAACAGCAAAATGAAATCGTATTTTTAATGTATATTATATATAATATATAAATCCATCAATATTCCAAACCTTGAATGGTGGTAATGGAGAAATGAATGACATCAGTTTGTGAGTCGGTATTCCTCTGTACACATGAATGATGATTTTCTAACCCATTTGACAGATGTGGGTGAAAATTTAGGTCAAACTTGTGAATTCCTTGACCCAGGATCCACTCAGTGGGTCCCCAAGCTTGTTTGGGAATATTTCCTCAAGTGTGACTTCCCATACATCAGAGGCTACCGACAAGAAATGATGAACTATTGTGTGTCTGTAGGGAGACAATGCCCTCATGTCAAAGTATAAAACAATGAATAATTAATAATAGATAAATATCTAAATTATATATAAACAAAAGAAAAAGTGGAAACTAACACTATAACAATGATACTAGTAACCTAACGTAGTAGAAGTAGACATAAACAACCAACTAATTAATAATAATACTCAGAGCTAAAACTGAATCAAATTCAAAATGATGATAATGTATTTCATATCTATAGAACATAGGAAACATGGATACAAGGAAGTAGAAAATAAATTTATACAAAATAATTAGTTTTAATGCAAAAATCTATTCAGTATCCTAATCCCCTTCCCGGTCATCTTCAACTAATATCTATCATAAGAAATAATTCAAGATCAATTTTCCACATCGGTATGCTTCCCATTTTCCACACTTGTATACATATAATCTTCTCGGGTACCATATGTGACTTGAATATGGTGTGAGATAAATCTCATTAGGCCATCATAAATGATTTCTATACCATCCAAGCTACGAATATAAACTTACAATGACTTGGTATATATAAATTTAATGGTGTATATTAATTTAAATACTCAATTAACTACTTTAGCCTCAGTTGGTGTCTAAACATGAAATAATTTAATTTATTTATTTAGGTTCAGTTTATATAAATAAGTCACATGAAGCATAACATCACAAAAATGGTATCATAATAACTATAATAATGGATCCACGGTATTACAAGAAAAAGTGTAAAAATGATAAAATGAAAGAGGATACAATGTAATAACCAAGGAATCCTTGACCTCAGGGGTCGTTCTAAATCAGAAATAATATGAAACCTAACTATAAGGGGTTCTGAATGTAATATAAGAGGATTCACCTAATGAATTCCACTTTAAATAAGTCCAACTAAGTCCAAGGTTCTCGTCTATAGTAAAATTGGATTAGAATGACGGGGAACAATGTGGTAAATCCCTAGCGTCACATGTCCTAAGACACTAGGTTGGATCCAAGGAGTTTATCAAAGGAATTCTAATATCATGAGGACAGTGATGGGCTCTTAAAACATAATATCTGAAATCTATTAGTATAGAGGGACCATATTCCAATGTGGGTATCTCCATTAGAAACCCTCTCCTTGAATTGGAATGGATACCTCTGAGTACATAATGAATTTTCTTAGGATTCCAAGGATGGCTCAAGTGTGACCACTCCTATAAAGAATAAAAGGCCCATATGCAATAGGTGCCTTATACATGATTCATTATATATATTAGGCCATGTAATACTCATTCTCCATAATATATCAGTAGGTTCATTCCATTACCTCCCATAATAAGTTGAAAGCCTAATAAGAACATGCCACCATTTAGTACTTTAATTACTTAGTCATTAATTAGGTTCACTCCAATTCATTCCATTAAGCATGGAAATGTGTGCTACAAATATGAAACCAAGTTATTAAATTACATTCAATAATTCAATGTGTTGCATATGTTATTCTTTCAATTTTAAATTTTTATTCATTTTTTATATTAAACCACTTACCTTATAAATCTCATGTGGAAACTACACTTTCTAGCCATTAGTAATTCATTTATATAATTAAAACACTTACCTTTAATGAGGCTGATTCAAAGAACAACTGAAAAGTGGAACATATATTCATATCAAAACACTAAAGTCATAATAAATGGATAACTCTAAATGGGGTGAAAGTAATTAATGTTTCAACCTCTAAAAACACGATGAAAATCTATATAAAATTCTCTAGAATACAAGTATATTTCTTACAAACTTGAAATATTAATTTTATAGGAAATTCCAAATGAAATAGTCATGTGCACAATGATGGTAGTTTATAATATTTCAAGAGATGGTGGATGAGTCGTAGACTACACACCTCCAGCTCTAACAACTCTCATAATCCAATATCATCCTTTAGTTTGGAATGGATTGGAAGAAAACTGAAGAATAGATAAATGCCCTAAAAATAAGGCCTATGATCCAAAATCAAAATATAATCATTGAGAAAAGTAATAATGATTAACCAATATTGAATAATGAAGTGATTATCAAGAGGAATCCAAAGAGATTACATATTCTTTGATTGGACACTAGATGATGAATATATTGAGGAACCTATATGAGGGAGGTTTGGGAGCTCCTATGGGAGGAAAAGAGAGATCCCTATCCACCTTCATGAATAAATTAGGAATGTGGGTGTTATATTAATTCATTAAGGTAATTTTGTTTATTTAACCTAAGAAAAATAGTGGCACATGATTTGGTTGCAAGGTTGGCCAAATTTTGTGCCAACCATGTGCATAGACCTACCTCAAGGGGAACCCTACATGATTAAGCTCCACAGTCTGAGAAACCCTGTTCCAGCTATGATGTAACCTCTAATATAAATATAATAGGTACCTACCTGGTTGTGAGGCCTTGGGGACATGGTAAGTTCATGCTCTAAACTATACTAGGGACATTTGTTAGTCTCTCACACGGTTATAAAAATTGTGCATACTGGCTCACATAGTTTCTACTAACTATGCAGCCCAGTCTTTTTCTCCAATGGTTGGGATTCTAAGATCCAAACTAGCCCTGAACACCCCTATAACATTTTAGAAATAATTTTAAATCCTTGTTATTTCTAAAATAAATAATCAGACTAAAATTTAAAAGGATCCATACCTTATATAAAACCCTAGTTCTTATAGTATTCCCTCCTTAAAGGAACACATCCCCAAGTTCACATTCCTAGGGTGGGAAAACTTCCTTTGAGAACAAAATTTCCAAGAGATTGTATATGTCATCATCCCATTAATTTTTCTTATCATATACTTGTTTTCTCTTCCATAAAACCCATACTAAAGGGGAAATATGACCATTGAGAGCCTTCATGCTTCAGTCAACAGTGTGTATAGGATACTACTAAAATGAAGAATAAACATATAACTCAACCTTATCAGGATAAAAAGTATAATATAGGTCAACATGATAAAGGTGAAGATGTGAAATGTGGAAGAATTCATTCACAAAATAGTACTTATAAAGTAATAGAAACCGATAGGGTGTCAGCCTAACTATATCTAAGATCTCAAATGACTTGAAAAAATGATGCAACAACTTCCCTTTCCTTTGAATCTTTCCATGATGATGTGTGGTAGATACCCATAGGAAAACATGATCCCTTAACTGAAACTCTATAGGTTTTCAATTGTGATTAGTAATGGATTTTCTTTATATATTGATTTGTAGACTTATGATTCCTGATCGGCTGAACCTACTCCAAAGTCTCCTTCATGAGATAAGAACCTAGTAGCACTACCTCTCCTTCCTATAATGAGAACAAGGGTGAATAAAATGTCCTATGATAAAATGACTTATTGGGATCCATATGAATCATGACATGCAATCTATAATTATAGGAAAACTTGATGAGAGGGAGTTACTTCTCCCAAAAAAATGTTGAAATGAAGGATGTCTGCTTAGATAACATCCTCTAAAACCTTTATCATCCATTCTAATAGGACATTGATCTAAGGGTGAAAGGTTTTTCTCAGAAGTTCCTATGTACCCATTTCTCTATATTACCCAATCTATAATGTCAATGTGAAATGAGCATCCCAATATAAAACAATATCATAATGTTCCTTGTGTATTAGTATTTTCTCATGCACATACAGTTTTCCCGGATCATTAACTAAGAAAGTATCTCATATAGAAAAGATGTGGGATAATTTTTTCACTTGATCCATGACTACTAAAATTATATCCCTACCTTGAGGATACCTTTCTAAGATGACAAAAAAATACATAGAAACATATTACCATTTACATTAAGGGACTAGGAGTGGTTGTAACAAGATAGTAGGTCACTAATGCTATTCTTTCTACTACTGAAAGGTGTTACACCTAATAATAAAACCTATTATCTGACATTTATTCCTAGGAAACCAATTTTGGAATCTCATATCTCGATACATCTTAGATATTATTGGATGAACATACCATTGAGAAGTGAAAGACTCTGACATCATTTCCTCTCTCAAATATTTAGGAAACTAGAGATTTCCATGAAGATATTATATTTTATCTCAATCAATAGACTAATATAAATTTGGTTTCCCTCCTGTAATAATCTCATGGAGAGACAAGCCTTCAATATCTGAAAACTTCCTACTCTTCACGCTCTCTAAGAGCGAAGAGGTAACTATCAAGTATAAAATATAAGACCAGTCATGACTCTCATGTAACTCTAAATTCAACTCATGAAAATAGGGCCATCAATTTCCATTCATATATTAATTCTTATATGGCTTATGCATGAGTTTTCCATATCAATGTATACATTACTGTGTTACCATTTCTAAGCATATAGTAAAAGTCAAAATCGAAGCACTAAATATATTCGACCCATATATGTTGTTTGAGATTTAATTCATGATGTTTAGAGATGTATTTTAGGATTTTTTGGTGCATATAAAACATAAATAACTTTCCCATCATATAGTGTCTCCAGGAACACAAGGAATGGAAAACTATTGGTTGCTTGAGATCATGCAGTAGGTAGTTTCTCTCATGAGGCCTTAACTTCCATGATCAATATGCAATGAATATATCTTTCTACATCATCATTTCTCCTTTCCTGATTCCAAAGGAATTAAAAAACACTATATATACACAACCATGCTCTGAAATAATTTGAATATATGTAAAAATAAGCCTTCCTTTAAGATATTGAATGTCATCCTCAAATTATTCTGACCACTTGAACTTGTCAGCCTTTAATTTATGAATTTTAATAGGTACATAAAGTAAAGGAAAGTCATTTGTGAAACACTTTTAATATCAATACATCCCAAATAAAATCTTTATATCAAACAGATTCTTGGGCTTCTCCTAAGAATCCACATCAGTCACCATCTCTAAGTAAACAAATACTTCTGATTCTAAGATAATATAAACCAAGAATTGAAATTTTTTATCCATAAGTGGTACTTAGAATAATTTTCATTAATATAATTCTCTGTAAATATATTCAAAATTATCATAATATTTTTAACAAAGTGTCTTCAAGTGTACGAATACACTAATATGTATTCCAAAAATTCCATGAAAAAAGAATCTATATATGGATTGAAAAAACTATTCATCAAATCCATAAAAAAATTTGGCATGTTCATAGGACCAAATGGAATAATTAGATACTCATAAAAACTATACCTACTATGGAAAGTTGTATGAGGTGTGTATGAAGGACTTACTCACACCTAATGATATCACAATCTCAGGCTGATCTTAGAAAACACCATATATCCTTGGAGATAGTCAAGGGATCATCAATATAGTGAAGATGATTTGATTTCATAACTTTAATAATGTTAAAATAGTGATAATTTTCAAATAAATGAAGGGTCATATCCACCTTATTAGAGAAAATAATGGGTAAACCAAAATATAAAGTATCGGGCTATATAAAACATTCGACCTCTAGATCCCCCAACTAAGCTCTTGGAGATCAGTAAGTTTTATCCTATATGGAGGAATAAACACTAGCGAAGCTCCTATAATGAGTTCAATCATAAAATATATGTCTCTATAAATAGGTAAGATAGAAAAATATTCAGGAAATATGTCCCTAAAAGAATCTACCAAGGGTGGAAGATCTACTAGGTCTAACCCTTTCTCCTCCATGAAGAAACTAGAAATTTGGGCAGTAACTCTACCTAGGGAATGATTCTATAGTCTAGAATTATAGGCCTAGACATCCCACTCAAACATATGGAGATAATTTCTTTCCAATGGTGATGTAAAAGATACCCAACGATGATATAAGTCCATAAAGGAATGATTTAGAACCATCCAATCCATTTTTATAATAAAATAGATTCCTTCCATCTCATGTATTAAGTGGTCTATTAAGAAAGGATAACTACCTATCTCAAGGGAAAAGTCCATGTATTGGTTTACTCCCTCTAACCACACCCCCAATAGTTTGTCCATGGTCATCACAACATAATAATACAGAATTCCTTTCTCTAGATATTCTACAGTCAATAAAAATATCAAGTAATATCAAACACCTGTATATAATAAAGTAGATATGATAGTAGAGGATACTAGAATAGTACCTAATACTGTATATATTACTACACTCTAATCCTTGGGTATTATATGCAATGAAAAAAACTATCCTAAACTTCAACCCAATGTTATATCTGGACAACCTTGCGAAGGTCCTCTCTACTAGTGCTAATAATCAGAAGTCCGGATACCACAACCATGACCTCCTAATTGGAAAGTTTATTAAATTATAATATAACTCCCCACCAAGTGTGATGTAAAATATCATGCCCCTAAATGTGGACTGGGTGAGAATCCTCTTCCGTATGAAGCATAGGGAAAGGTCTGACAAAATCTATGATGATTCCCCATACAGCCAGAATCTTGGAACTCCTAAGTGTATCTATCACACTAAAACTTAAAATTTACATATATTCCACACAAATGACATATAATGGGGATGCTAGTTCATATACAATGGCATCCACTGCATTGATGAGAAACCTCAAGGGAACGCTTCCTACGACTAGAATAACTACTACCCGACCTCTACAATGAACCTCTTTTCTCGGTACTATCACCATCCCTAATGTTATGATGATTAATAGGAGGCTAATTAATGATATCTTAAAATTTTGGTAGGTGAAATACATTCACCAGAGTATAGATGGTATATCTAAGTTCATCCTCAAAGCATCTTGCATGTGATATATCATAACTAGCTAGAAGCAATGTAAAGTGATACAACTTTTTCAAACACACTGAATAATCCATGGATAACCTGTCACCTTTATAAAAGTTCATAAACTCTTTAGATTAGTAATCTCTCATCCTATGAGTAAAGAAGTGATCATATATTATAGTCTATAAGTCAATCCGGACCATGATCGGATGAAAACCAGCCTCAACAATCACATCACACAAGCTCCTGGCCAAAGCACAAATCATATAGGTTGAATATTGAAAATATAACTTTGAGGTGTCCCCATATACTCAATGATAGATAGTTTTGCCTCTAGCCAAGACTCAGCATCCTTTGAATATCCATCCTCTGAAAGGATGGGACGATATTGCTACTGGAACTTTGGTGTTACATTATCCATTATAGGTGTGGATTTTGGAGAAACATAAATTTATTTCATCATATGTATAAAACCATCTCGAAACTGATTTTCAGTGCCTAGTTCAGTTATAGAAGGAAATTCCTCAAGTGGAACTCATGGGGGTGACATGGGTGGCTCAGGGATCACCATCTCTTGAGAATAGTCATCACCACCCTCATGGTGCCTGACATGAGGCTGTCATGGGGGAATAGCTCTAAAAATTCCAATCACAAGCCTAATATAATAATTTTAAGCACATAGGAACCCAAAGCTGAACCAAATCACAAGAATAACAATCCCAGGACCAAGGTACTACCGCAAATACCCACTTAGAAGGATAGGGTATTGGTAAGTGTTTGCATCTAATTTATAGGGGATTTATTAGGTGAAGGGTCAATCACATTTTTTCTTCTTTATTTATTGGAAACCATTTAATTTTATGAGTTAGGATTTATATTTTAAATTTAATTTGTTAATGTACATATATCAAGGTTTGATTCAAAATATATAGTCATTTCCAGTGAAGAAAGTCACATACACCTTATTATTGAAACTGAAAACCATTTAATTTCATTCAACTGTATCTACATTTGGCCTCATAATGTAGCAGGTAATATACGATGGCTTGACTTGGTAAATTACCCATTCCAATAAATGATTTCCCCTACACCTCATGAATTGAAGATGAAAAATACTCAATCATAGCCAAATATTAGCTCATGTAACCAGATGTACATAGTTGAAATGGGTATAAACCTTCTATTTAAAATTCTTACATCTACCTATATTAGAAATAAATATTTAGATTGATTATAAAACATTAAATAATGAAATCTATACCATATAGAAGATGTTAAAAAAACAATAATATATAAAAATAAAGGACTACTCAAAAAACACAGGTAATACAAGCAATGAGTGTAGTGAAATGCACCTATATGGCCTAGAATAATCCTGGAATGTGATTTCTAAGTGCCTAAAATGATGCATGATTGATGTCTCCTTTCCATAATGTCATCAAGATAAGGATAAAATTAAATCCAAAATCATATTTATAATAATAACTATCACATAGCATTGCACCACCCAATAGTGAAACTATATCAACTGTAATAAGAATAATAATAAAAATTATTATTTTAGGAAACTTGATATTTACCCAAACTATGGGCTTGCTACTCGTAACTATGAATTATAACCAAGTTCAAAAAATTTCCAAACAACTTGTCCAGTTTCTCAAAATTATAAGAAATAAAAGAATTATCTGATACCACATTATGACATTCCGGACCCGAGTTCCACACAAATATTCCCTCATCCTGGGTTCCACTCAAATATTCCCTTGACCCCGATTGGCCACATGGCCTTGGGCACGCCTCCCTATATTCTAGAGGACACTTACTTATATCATGGGCCTAGAGTGTGTCCACCAATATAATATTCCCTCATGTTAGAGTGGAGGACAGTGGATAAGTTATAGAATAGAATAGTTTTAGAATATCTTAAAATATGAAAAAGTGGAAAAATAAACTATAAAAAATAGACAAGTAACCCGCAATAGTGGAAGAAGACATAAATAATCAATAAAATGATATATTACTCAAATCTAAAACTAAATCATAATCTTAATGATGATAATGTATTTCAGGTCTCTAGAAAGCAGGAAAACATGGATACAAGGCAAGAAAAAATAACTAATATATAGAAGAATAAAAAATAAGATGAAACTAGTATCCCAGTATCCATTATAATCAAGAAATAAATATTATGAGTCCAAAATGGTTCACTTCTCTAATTAAACACCAGCACACATAAAATCATCATGGGTACCATCGATGGCCTAGATGCTGTGTGAGAAAAATCTCAGTAGGACACCGCCAAGGATGTTTATACTATTCATTCTGTGAATATAAACTGATAATGTGTAGTTATCTATAAATTTGATGATAGTAATGTAAAGTAAATATCTTGTTATGTTCTTCTGCATTATCCGGTGTCCAAAAGTACAATCATTTAATTAATTCATTTTAGTTTAGTTTATATAAATTATTCGTGTGAGGTATAAAATCACTAACAAGGTACAATAATAAATATAATAAATTATCTAAGTTATAATAAAGAAATATATAGTAGTGCTAATAATTAAAGAGGATACAAGGTAATAAGAAATAAATATTTAACTTCATGGATCGAGCTAACTCAGTAATAACAGGCATCTTGGTTGTAAGGGGGTATGTGGGTAATAGAAGGGGATCACATAAGGCATTCAACTATAAATTATTCCAAATGAGTCTAAAGATATTTTATAAAGTACAATAGGTTAAGAATGACTCTTCCTAATGGGGTGAATCAATGGAGCCACATGTTCGAAGACATAAAGATAGATCCAATGAGTGTATCCAAGGAATGCTAATATATATAAATATTAAAGGGAACCTATATCATCATGTTGGTAATCATCTTGTCGGTAAGAACCATGTTCCAAGGAGGGTATCAACCTTGGAAACTAACTCCTTAAATTGGAATAGATTCCTCAGAGTGGTCAAGGAATTCCCTCAAGAATCCCAAGTAGGCTCAAGTATGAACACTCCTATAAAGAATAAGCGGTCCATTTATAATAGGCAACTTATACTTGATTTATTATATATATTAGTCCATGAAATACTCATGTCACTTAATAATCAAATATTTTTAATCCATTACCCCATACTAAGTGGCGATTATAGAAGGAAATGATACCATTTAGTACATTAGTTATATAGTCATTAGTTGGGTCCAATCTTCAAACTTCCATTAATCATGAAATGGTGTGCTACAAACATGAAAAAAATTCATTATGTTACATTCAATTGGTCTCAGTGATACATATTGTATCCTTGAAATTTTCAATTGTGATTCATTTATTATTTTAAAACATATAACTTTCAAGGTTCAAGTGAAAACTACACCTACTAGACAATATCAATTCATTTATTTAATTATCACACTTACCTTTAATAAGGATAAGAAAATGGAAAGTTGAATAGTATCATAGATAGTCATATCAAACCACTAAAGGAATAGTAAAGGTAGAACCCTACCTATTTTGGAATGAATTGAGGTTCTAACCTCCAACAACATGATGAGAAATTTTAAATAAGAATCTATAATATGAGCATGCTCATTATAAGTTGGACATATGAATTTTATATGCCACAACTGATGAAATTGACATGCGAAAAATGAAATAAATTTTATAAAAAGGTGATACTTGAATGAGGAGTCACTAACCAGATTAATAAATCTCATACAACTCTCGTCGTCCATTATTAGCCTTGAATTTGTCAAGGATTAGAAAATAAATAAAGAACAAATAAATACCCTGAAAAAAGGGCATATAATCCTCCATCAATATAGAATTTTCATGAGAAATAAGAAAAACTAACCAAGCCTAAGGAATGAATAGCTTCCCAGAAGGAATTCAAATTAAAGAACGGTTCTTCGATCAGACATCAGATGATGATGATATTTAAGAACCAAGATGAGGGAAGTTTGGGAGATCATATGGGAGAAAAATAGAGCGGACATACTACTGGATTTATAAAATTAGGAAGAGGGGAAAGATATTAATACCTTAAAGTAATTTTTCTCATTTCATCCAAGAAAAATTGGGGGCATGTTTTTGCCATATATTTCTAAAACTCTTGGGCCAACCATGTGCATGGAATTGGCTCAAGGGGAAAATCATATGGTAAGGAAACGCAATCTAAGAAACCAAGAACCAACCATGTGTTACCCTCTACTAAAAACTATAAAGGTACCTAAATAGGTGTCTGTCCATGAGACCATAGATAGGGTAAGTTATTCGACCTACTTGGGACCTCTGTCCAGCCCTCGTACAATTAGGGGAAACTTCTGGACTATCTCACATGGTTTCTAATAACTCTTCAACCCAGTACTTTTCCACATCATCCATGTTTACAACCTCCAAACAATCCCTAGTCTCCCCTAAACCTCCGTGAACTCATTTGGAATTTGTATTAGGTCAAAAATAAATAATTAGAACAAAATTTAAAACTATCCATACCTTATATAAAAATTGGGTTCTTATGGTACCTATAACATTACAACATCACATTATATAGAAGGTACAATGGTTATTATATAATCATGTTATAATATAAAATAAATGACATGTATAAGGAAATAAAATAAAAGTCTTTTAGAAGAACGTTACCTCTACTTCGAGTATCCTTCTTAGTATTACAGTAAAATAATCAATGGTTTTCTTTCATTACCAATTAATTATTTTAGTATGAGATTTTGGAATTTGGGAAGTGATATTGGTAGATCCTGGTCAATCCAAATGGATTTATAGGTGTGATAAAGTGAGGGGAGTGGGTACCCTTTTATAATAGATAAGGAGTGGAAGTCTTGTAAATACTCATGTGTTCATTATTGAGATAGATCCCATAAATCATGTAGTAAGAATATTGATAACTAATGGGCTTTAAGGATTATATTATTGATCCAAACCTTCAACACACAATAGAACACATGTTTTAATCGTTTTTTTTCTTAACTCCAATGTTTCCTTATTTTACTATTTTGGTTGTTCATTAAATTAACTAGTTTTATAACCTTTGTAATTATTCCTTTAAGACTAATTTTTTGTGATATTTATTAGATAATATACACACACTAATTCTAAATATAATATCAAAATTTTAAAATAAAACACCTCTATGGTTTGGAAATTAATTTTAACACAAGCTCGAGTAATGTTAAAAAACACAGGTTTTACTGTAACAATGATAATGAGATAAATTTCTATTTAAAGTTTAATATAGGAATTATAATAGATAAAATGGTACATGAATGGACTATATATTAAATTTATTAAAATTTAAAAATATGTTTACTGGTCATTTTATTTTTAGTAATTTTAAATCAATCAATTAAATATCATTTATTATAAAATGTAATTAATGTCAATTTTGAAATTGTTCATTTCATTTGAATTTCAAAATATCAAGAAAATTGTGGATTTCAAATATATTAGGTTCAATGATTTGAAAATTTTTATATTCATCAACAAAATTAAAATAATATATTAAATTATTAAATTTACCTCACTTTTAATGTTTTTAGTATCATTTAATTTTTCTAATTATTAACTAAATAATTCTTACATTGGTGTTTCATATGAATTTAATGTAATTATATAAGATAAAAAAATTAAATTAAATTATGATGATAAAAAATAATTTATCTATAAAAATAATATTTATAATTGAACATGTGTTGTTTTTTTCCAAAATCACAAATCTTTATTGATATTAAAAGTAATAAAGGTACATTTTTGTCTTTTTCATTACTTAAATTATTATATGGGTCATGTTCATGTACGTGTTTTCTGAAAAATAAAAAAAAATGGAGAATAAGGTCATAAGAATTTAAATATGTCCATTCAATGGATGTTATACCAGTGTGGGGTTATTTATACACCATATATTCTATGTTTAGCCATTAATTAAACTCGTTTTACCTTACTCCCTTAATTTAATCTAAATTGTTTTCATTAATAATTTTGATGATAAATTAAGTTCAAATTGCTTAGAATTATAAATTATGATGATTATAAATATGAAATTGATTTTTCAAAATTTTATTCAACAAAATTTGAAAAGCAATTTAAAATAAATCTAGCAGACAAGTTGAGAAACAATTTAAAATATAATTCATCATTATTATATATACATATATATATAATCTAATTTTACTTTATAAACAATTTAAAATATAATTCATCATTATTAATTTTTTATATAAAAAGTTAGTTTTCATTTAAAATTCAGTATTATTCACCATTCATCAGAAAATGAAACTTCTCAGAAAAATACCAATAATTCTCTATAAGATAATATTTACAATCCAATTTCAAAAATTAATTTTATTTATAAAAATATAATTTATAAAAGTTAAAAAAATAGTTTTAAAACAGGGTTTCCATTAAAAGTCAAAAAAACAACCTTTAAAATTCTACAACTTTTTATCTGTAAAATTGGATTAATTCTAATATATTTCCCATAAAAACTTTTAGATGAACTTAAAAACATTTTTTTTAATATAAATTATATAAATTTAATTAAAATCATTCAATATTAGTAATTAATTTAATTTATAATGATAAAAAATCCTTTGAGAATATAAAAATAGTTTTTTATAAAAACATTAACTTTATATTAAATTGGATTTTATTCTCCTTTATAATTAATCAGTAACCAATTAATTTGACCACATATTTTAAATATTTATTTAATCCTATTCATAACCTTGAATTTAAATTCTTGGAGATAATTGGAATTTTAAATGATAATATGAATAATATTCAGTAAAATTAAGTCTTGCATTTAAGACAAGTTATGAAGGAAAGTAATTGTTGTGTGTAATTCATGTTAACTAAGTGATGAATTAATTGAACTCAATATAATTTATTGAATTTATTTAAAATATTAAATATGTTGTAATGACTCATGATAGTATATTCCCTACTACACTTTATGTTGCATGTCATATATGTTATTGAATAAAATGTTATTTTTTTTGAATCTTGAGGTGTTATATTCTACCCATATTAAATAAATTTTGTCTTTTCAATTTAACCATGATCCTGGTAATCAAGGGTTTTATATTTGAAAATTAATTTATTAAAATCCAACATTATGAGAAGGTTTGGAAAAACATAATCTTAATAAGATAGAATGGGAAGTATATAAGTCAGTTAGAATAATCACTTAACTAGGTTTCCAAATTGGAGAATATAAATAGGAAATGAATACATATACATGGTAGAGAAAAATAAAACTATAATACTAAGGAAGAGTGATAGATAACATTTCCATGAAAATGTTTTTGACCACAAATCCATAAACTAGTGTTTTGAAACAATTTCTTGATATCATTAATAATGATGATAATAGGAAAAAAAATTTGTTCCATGTAATTTTCCTATAGTTGAGTAATTAATTCACTCTATTTGAATATATGGAAATATACTTACAAGATACATTTTTATTTAATAAGAATAATCTTATCATTTCTTTTTTTATGAACTATTTCTAATTCAACTGTTAAAATAAGTTGTATTATATGGTGAAGTAGTATAATAATCTCTAAAACCTATTCCAAAGTTCAACTTAAACCATTTAATAAATAGATAACCTTATAATACTTCAAATATTATGACCCAAATTGTTACAATAAGTTACAAATTAGTTAGTAGTATCCTATTTAATTTGTCGATATCAATAATATCTTTACCCAAATACCAGTATCTCAGCATCAGAAACAAAGTAAGTTCTATATTTCCCTCAATCATTTGTTTTACAGAAAGTTTAACTTTCTATTGAATCACTTTTCTTGGTAAAACTCAATATATGATCTAAAATCCTTAATGAAATTATATTTTAGTATAATCCTTATATATTTCATGATTTTTATGCTGAGATTATAAGCAATAAAAATTTTACAACATATTTCATATATTTAAATATACAAGTATATTAATCATTCCACTTCAGCTGTATCAATTGTATAATCTTAACCTTCATCCCATAGGTTCTTATGAGGTATATAAAATTGATTCTTAGGGAATTTATTTCTATATTTCCCCATTTCAATATAGCTGAAACACTAAATAGAAGTATTTTATTGCTTCCCCCTTCATTCTCTTACCATGTGACCCTTTTATCCTCAATTATAACTAACTCACAAACCTATTAAGAATTTACCAGGGTGATTATATCCCTAGTTGTCACATGAGTGAAAATATTTCTTTCCAATCTTCCCATTATCAATGATTTTTTTCTTCCATCCACTTCTAATATTTCTTCTCTTTGAAGACATAATACATGGAGAACTATTTCCATTTTTTGATAACACATAAAGCTATTTCATAATATGAATAAAATGTTGGATACACCATCTCCCTTAAAAAACAAGGATTAACCAATACAAAGAAACAGTCAATCATGAATTCTGTGTCGCATATGAAATATTTATCATACCTTGGTGGCCTTTTAAAGGTAACTTCATACTCCAAAAAATTAAATCCTCTTTTTATTTTAACTAAGTAACATTCTATTCATCTCAATTCCTTATCAAAAGGGAAATATTTATCAAATAATGTATCTTTAAAATCTTTCCATTTTATGAGTTATATTTCCTTTTCCACCCTATTCTTCAAGATCAATGACTAATATTTATATGTATCACCATTGATACAGTACACTGAAAATTTAACCTTTAACATTTGACCAGATCCCAATTCCATAAATATCTTCTCTCAAGACTTAATCCATTTCTCAGCATATATTATATTAGTAGTCCAACTAAATTATGGGGGCCACTTCTATAAAAATAAATTCATCATCAGATAATCTCACTAAGAACATGTTTCTCTATCTTGAAAATGTTATTTTTTATAACAGGATTGAACTTTCTTAATAAATCCACTACATTCATGGTTTTAAAACAATCTATATCGTCTTTATAAATAGGGAAACCTTTACATTATACCTGATTATTGATACCCTTCTCCCTTCTACATGTTATTTCTAAAAAATGGTATACAATAGATTAAATCATAAAATTATGTAACATATTGTTGAATCTAAATGATAGTTAAATACTTATCAAAAATGTAAAATTCTAACTATATATACTATTATAATCATAAAAATGTTTTCTTTATGGATATCCGTACTTTCAAATCCTTTATAATGGTTTTTAAATAACTACTGGAAAAGGGGTTTATCCCCATGCAACTATTCCCACGGTTTATCAAACCGTGGGAATAAGAATTTTTTGTTTATCAATACCCACGGTTTTATTAAAACCATGGGTATTCAATCCACAATTTCACCCCCCATCGAGATCTCCTCCTCACTCTCGTGCTCCCCCATCGGTTCTTCTCCTCCCCTAGGTTCCTGGCCTCCGCCTCTGGCCCTCTCCTCCCCTCCCCGACTACTGCCTCCTGGATATCTGACCTCTGCCTCCCAGCCCTCTACTCCCCTCTCCGACCTCTGCCTCCTGGCCATCCGACCACCGGTTCCCGGCCATCTCATCCCCTCTCCGGTCTCCACCTCCACTCCCGACCTCGACCTCCCAGCCTTCATCTCCACCTCAACATCTCGGCCTCCGCCTACCTTCCTTCAACTCCAGCGACATTCCCCTTCCCCCTGTCGGATCCCTCTCCTCTGGAAATGTCCCCACTGATTCATTCCATTTAGGTTTGTAATTTTTTCTCCTTGATTTTTTATTCTTTATAAACTAATCACCGATTCTTATATCAAATGCCTCAGAAAGTTGACTATAGAATTTCTTCTAGCTGATTTTCATTGAATAAGTGGCTGATTTTTATTTCCCCTAGTCATTTCACTTCAATTTCCCTTATTTTTCTAGAATTTATTGTATGTTTTTTTTGTAGATTTCATTCTTCTTAGGGTATAGAAAAATTTATCCAAAGCTTCAAAATTATTTTTGACCGATTATGGTCGATATAGTGGGAAATAAATCAACCCAGCTAACTGTAGTGTGTAAATTTCTGTTAAATTCTTGTCCAAATGTTCAAAATTCATTAAATGTTCACTTAGAATCTCTATGAATTATTTTCCTATGGATTTCTTGGGTTCATTATTTTCTTCATGTAAGATTTGTATTTATCAACTTTATTATTTAACAAATATTATTACTGGTCATAAAACTAATTAAAACAATAGTTTCTATCCTTATGATACAAGATCTCTCTAATTAGCACCATGTTATCCTCTATTACTATACATAATCCTTTAGCCATCAGGTTCCCTAAAATGATCATCGCGGGCATAAAAACTATCATCTATATCTCCATGTGGGACTCAAAAAATGAGGGAAAATATCACTAGGAGTGATGGTATTACATTGATAAGATATTATATAGGGTGTGATTAATTTAAGAAGGCTTGATAAGACCATGAAATATATACAAGTAATAAAAGTATATGAAGTGCTTGTGGGTTAGTCTCTTCAAGGTTCCTTTTATACCCTAATCATTCATTCTCACTCAATCATGGGGAATGGTGACATATCCTATAGAAATGATAACTAGTTTGGGCATATGATATTTTTTACAAGGTGTTTGACACTAGACATAGCCTTAAAAATGACATGTGATCACCAAAGGATCATCAATGTTGTCCTCAATGCTGAAATGAAAACACTTTACTATAGAATTTAACTAGTATAATATCCCAAATACAATATTTTTTCCCATAAAGTATGACTTATTCAATGTGTTTGACTTCCATAGGACCATCCATGTAGAGTAAAATAATGATTTCTGGACAAAATTTTATGGTGTGAAGCTATACCTAACTTGTATGATAAGCATAGAATCGTACTATTCCCATTAATTATGTTGTGCAATGTAAAGTTATGCAACTATCCATGAAATGTTTACACTTCAAAAACTCAAATAAAAATAGTGTTATGTTTATTGTATAAAGGGGAGAAATATCATTTCATTTGTTATTTCCATGATGTGTATAGAGGGAGACATTTGTCTTGGTTCATCAGATACTTTTTTGCCTCCCGCCTCTGTGTCCCGGCTCCACCGCGCTCTCCCCACTTCAACCCTACCTCCCGGCTCCACCTCCCGGCCTCCGCCTCCGCTCTCGACTTGGACCTCCCGGACTTCGCCTCTGCCTCAACATCCAGGCCTTTGCCTGCTGCCCCCATCTCGGGTGATGCCCCTGCTCCCCCCTCTCGGCTCCCTCTCCTCCGGGTATGATCAAATTCATTAGTTTTCTATTATATATGATTTTTCCCATGCGTTCCTACTTATAAATTTCAATAATTATCCTTCAAATGTAATTGATATTGAGAATGTTTTGTTGGGGGTAAATGATTTGTTTGAGAAAGGTTCAATGTGGATTTTTGATCGATGAATAAAGGAACTATGAAGGAAGATGAAGCCTCTTGTTATGGTTTTATGGAAGAACATACATATTAAAGAAGATAAATGTGATAAGGAATCATATGTTTAGTATTACTAGACCTACTTGTTAGATTTAGACCTCTAGAGACACATATTATGGTCAACAAGTCATTAGAGGGAGATAATGGAACAACCACTCACTTTCTAGGTGCATTATGCCTTATTTTTAAACTTTATTAAGAGTTTATTTGAGTTATTACATTTATTGGGGGATGTATTGGGTGGATTTTGGGAGATTGGGGGGGTTTGAAGAATTTAATGGTGATAATGGTTAGAGGGAATAGTGTAGTCCCCCAACTTAACTATTAAGCCTACTGGAGAGGAGTAGTGGGTGATATATGGTAGGGGTACTTTTAGAGCTAACATGGAAACAATTCCATGGTAACTATGTAACTCTAAAGAGAATCAACATCATGATTGTCATAGGGTTTACAAAACTATGTCTCTAAACCATGCATGTGACTTGAATAGGTAGTGAACTTCCCATGGTTAGAGCATGATTTTTTAAGCCAAGCAACCAAACCATTTACATAGAATTTAATCAGTCCTTGAGATTTAAATATAATTTATCATTTGTTTGTTGTTATTCTTATTATTGCTAGATATTATTTATTATCCTTGTAAAGGAACTAGATCTCGGATTTCTTATCCAGGTTTAGGATTTAAAATGATATCCAATGTGATCCTTTCTAGATTTACATGGAAAATAAATATGGAAAGATGGTTTATCCTGATCATTCTCAGATCCATCTAGATCTCTTAATTTTGTAGTATCTTGATGGATAGGTCTAAAATGATCCTAGCCCATAACATGTTCTTCATCATATATCGTAACCCTTGAATACTCATGTAGTGATTTGGGGATGCTTCCATGGATCTTTGGTTTCTGAGATTGATTCAAGTGGTGAACATTGATATTGGGCTTCAATATGTTGAATGCAAGAAGTTCTTACCATGTTATGATTTTGCAATTATATAAAAATTTATGATATGATATACTCATGCGTGTGTGTACAGACCATAATAATTCTTTTAAAATGATATGTTTATGCCTCTATATAGATAAAAAGTTTCCTTACTATGACTTGGGTATATATATATATATATGTGTGTGTGTATAGATAGTAGACTTATACTATATTGTATCAAAGTTAAAAGTGGATCCTTCATGAATTCATTAATCCTATATAGGGGGAGAATTTGAGATGTGATTCATGATGAATATGGTGGAGTCTTGAATGAAAAATGGAAGGGAATGAAGGCCTTGAGGCATTAATGGAGTCCGGAAGTGGGGAAGGATGAAATTGTAGTATGACCTGAGATAGTTGATAGGTGATGATAACCTTATGTACTAACCCAAGGCATAATGTCATATACACCCATTGAGATACATAAATAGTTCTTGTGGTTTGTTTTGAGAATTTTCAAAACCAAAAAATCTCATGTGAGCAGAACATCCACTTTCCAAGATCCATGGACTTTCCCCTTTGGATATTTTGGGTGAAACTTCAACAACTAAATCTTTCTCCTTCACTTTTCTATTCTTCTTTTGATGATTTTGAGTATTAAAACACAAATATTTTTAGGATGGTATATTTATGAGGCATTCATTTTCATCATGAATAGGATGGTCACACCTTCCATAGACTTATTCAAGAATATCAAAAATATTATGTGATTTCTATATAGAATTTAAAATACGTTTCTAACATTTATTCCTTTAAAGGGGTTGAAACCACCAAACATTGATTCTCAATACTCCCAAGTATATCATGATGTCTATTTTAAAAAACATATCTTTTCTATATGAACAAATATTCCAAAGTTCCAATAGAATCCATAAAAATTATATCTTGTAAGCATCATGTTGTACAAAATTTGTAGGATACCTTGAAACATTTTTTCAATATTAATTCCAAAACATTAAAGTTATAACTACTCTATTTTCATTGAATGTTTTATTCCCCATCAAATAACCCCTACCAAATAATCTATAAAATTATAAATTCATATTATTAAAATAAAATTTTCTTCCCATGTGTATAACGCCTCTATATCTATAAAGGAGTATTTTACATTGAAATTTTCTTTTTTATTCCCCATCAATGACCACTTGGGAGTGACATTTTTAACTTTTTTCTTTAGTTTACATCTCAAGGTAGACCTTTTTTCTTTTTTCCTACTTATTCAATCATGGACTCATATTGTCATTAAAAATGTTTTACTAGCTACTAATATGCATTGATTAATTTAATAATAAAATTGATTGTAATGAATTTTTTAAATATGATTTACATTATTGATTGAATGATAATTTTTTTTCTTGTTATAGAATGGATAGAAGTTGGATGTATCGTACCGATCGGATTTCAACCGAGTTTCAATGTAATTTGGAGAATTTTTTAGATTTTGCATTTAACAATGCGTCAGATGGAGGTTGTATACAGTTTCCATGCTATAATTGTGTTGGAAGACCACGGTTAAGACGAGAAGGAGTTAGTTACCATTTAACGAAATTTTAATTTCAAGCGAACTATAATGTTTGGTTTCACCATGGAGAGATGAGTCAATCTACGACTATTCATAAATGAAATGAACGAAGTGACACGGAGAATTTGATATTTGATCGGTTTCCATATGTGCATCATTCCAAGAGAGATAGCATGTAGGTGAAAGAAGACAATGATATCAGTACACATGAGGAAAATGTTGAAGACGATGATGTTGAGAGAGTGAAAAATTTATTGTATGATGCCAGAACTCCAGTGTATCAAGAATGTACTAAAATGACCAAGTTGGAATTTTTAATGCGGTTATATCATGGAAAAACCATGTATGGGATTTCTAATACCGCCATTGATTATATTCTTACATTTTTGAAGGACTTGATTCCTGATGGTGCAGATATTCCCTCCAATCATTACATGGCATGAAAGTTAATTAAGCAGCTTGGATTTGCTACTAATAAAGTCCATGCTTGTCTGAAAGATTTCAATTTATATTTGGAGGAAACAGCTGACTGTAATGACTATAAAGAATTTGGTACATCTCGATGGAAGACAAATGTAGATGGAACACCATCTTGTGTGCCACAAAAAGTCATGTGCCACTTTCCATTAATTCCCATACTTTAAAATCTATTCATGTCTCTAGAAATCTCAGTAAATATGCGATGGAATGATGTTGAGATAATTAAAGGTAATGATGAGCTGGTCCATCCTGCATATGGATTAGCATGGTGGACATTTGATGCACAACATCCTGATTTTGCAGCTGAGGTGCGTAATGTCAGATTGGGCCTATCATGTGATGGTTTTAATCCGTTTGGTCAGATGCTTACTGCTCATAGCACGTGGCCGGTTTTTATTCATGTTTATAATCTTCCTCCATGGATGTGTATGAAAAAACCTTTAACTTTCTTGAGTATACTAATATCTGGACCTTCAGATCTTGGTAATGATATAGATGTCTACTTGCAGCCTTTAATAAAATAATTGAAACAAATTTGGGATTTAGGTGTGCAGAACTTTGATGCTTCTTCAAAGAATACGTTTCAGATGCGTGTTGCCCTTCTATGGACCATAAATAATTTCCCTGCCTATGCAATGATGTCTGGGTGGAGCATTAAGGGAAAACTATCATGTCCCGTTTATATGAATAATACACGATCGAGAAGGCTTAAATATCATCGTAGTTTTAGTTTCATGGGGCATCGCCGATTCCTGCAAATGGATCATCAATACAGGAAGAATCGTCGAAGGTTTGATAATAATGTTGACACGGAAGAACCACCTCAACGTATTTCAGGAAGTGATGTGATTGATGAATTGAAAGATTTCATCTTTTCATTAGAGAAAGGTCAATTGAAATCTCGAAAGAGGAAGAATGCTAATACTGAAGTCACTTATAATTGGAAAAAGAGAAGTATTTTTTTTGTGTTTCCATATTGGTCTACCAATTTGTTACGTCATTTTTTAGACTTAATGCATATTGAGAAAAATATATGTGAAATGTTGCTTTAAATTCTTTTTAATATTAAGGGAAGACCAAAGATGACTTCTGATCTCGTTGGGATTTATTGGATTGGGGTATTCGACCAGAACTACATCCTGTTTGTATCGGTGAAAAAAAATAGAAAGTTCCCTGTGCTTCTTATGTGATGACACCGGTAGAGAAAGATCAATTTCTGGAAATATTGGAGAATATCAAGGTTCCAGATGGATATCCCAGCAACATATCTAAATGAGTCAACAGAAGACATTTGAAATTGAAATCCCTAAAACCTCATGATTATCACATCCTGTTTCATGAATTTATTCCAATAGCAATTCGGCATTTTCTATCCAATAATGTAAGGGTGGCAGTGATTCGGTTGTGTCATTTTTTTAAAGACCTTTTTGCTAAAAGGTTATCCAAATCATCGTTGATAAAAATGAAACAAGAGGCTCCGTTAATTCTGTGTGAGTTGGAAAAAAAATTTCCTCCACCCTTTTTCACTTGAATGTTGCATTTAACAGTTCATCTTTCAACTGAGACACTTCTTGGGGGACCAGTCGCTTTTCGGTGGATGTATCCCACTGAAAGAAATATGTGCACTTTGAAATCATATGTCCGAAATAAGAATTATCCTAAAGGTTCCATTGTGAGGAGTTATCTAGCCCAAGAATGTATGGATTTTTTTCAATGTATTTTTCTGATGTGAGCACAAGACATAATCGACCAATGAGAAATGAAGATGATCAGTATGAGGAAATTCAGCCCCCGTTTCCATCTCTTACCCAAATAGGTGGAATTGTCGGGTCATATACATTGGTTACATTGAGCTTTGAAGAGCATAATATGGCACATCGTACAGTCTTGTTTAATTGTGGTTTGTTCGATGCCTATATTAAGTAAGTAATTTGAATATATATATGTTATCTCATATGATATCATATCACATATACCTTATACTTTTATTGTCATTTTATATAGAGAACATAAACAAATTATAAGTAGAGTTCATCGGTCTTTGTCGTTGAGAAGGAGAGAGGCTATACATAGACAATAGTTCCCAGCTTGGTTGAAGTCAAAGGTATGACCACTACATTATATACCTTAAAATATAGATATATATTTAATTATATTACTCATATGTATTCCAGGTATTGATTTTACCTGCTAACTTCATTTCTCAAGAATTAAGAGCATTGGATTTTGGTCCCAATTATTTGGTTCGTGACTGCAAATCTTTAATAATCAATGGATATAAATTTGTTACAACTGATAAAGCAGTGAAAATGAGAACACAGCATGATGGCGTTATGTTAATTGCTAGAACAGATTGTTGTGCCAGTGCATCAGATAGTCGACCTCGATATGAAGATGTGTATTATTATGGACTGGTTGAGAAAATATTGTTATTGGATTACTACTCTCAAGGTCGAGTCACTATGATGAAATGTAAATAGTTTGATTTAATGACGCGACATGATACACTTATTGATGATTGTGGATTTAAAGTTATTGACATGAGTCGATTCCTGCATACCGATGAAGCATACATTTTGGCATCAATGGCAAAACAAGTGTTTTATGTGAAAGATCATTTGAAACCTGATTACGGTGTCATTAATGAAGTAATCCCAAGACATATTTTTCATGATGCTGGGGATGAAATTGTCACCATTGACGCCCCCATTGGTGTTAGCCAAAATATTGTATTTGATGACACAAATTGTCTTATTGTGAGAGATGATGTTGAACCTGAGGTAGTGGAGGGTAATATATAAAAGAAACCATATATATTCAGAGTTCATTCAGTTTACCTTGATGTGAGTTTCTCAGGTTGGTACGAATGTAATTACTTTAATTTAGTTTTAGTTTGGAATGATATTTCTGTTTTAGTATTGTTTTGGTTTCGTTTCATTTAATTATATTTATTTCAATTCAGAAAACTGGGTTTAAAATGTGGTTTTAAAAATTGTATAACATGGTTGCAAATTATCATTACTGAAAGATGTTATGAAATTTTTTGTCTTCTTTGGATTCTAAGTTTTATGTATGATTTGTTAAAATTGTTTCTAAAAAATATTTATTTCATTCTTATACAGATTATGAAGTAAACTACAGAAGCTCACAAGAAAAGATTATTTGATGTTGATCCTGTTAGACGTGAGTGTGAGTTATCTTCAGTGAGTATAATAATTCTAATATTTATCTTCTGCATTACATATAATATGAAGTTCATATTTTTGATCAAATTTATTTTAGGGATATATAACTTCAGAGATTCCTCTTCCTAGTATGGGACCGAGCAGGTATCCTCTTAGACCTAGGCGGAGCTCCTGTCTTACTACTCCCCACACTGACCCATTAGTGGACATCCCATCTACCACACATGTCCGCCCTCCGCTTGAGACCCCTAGGATGTTCCCATAAATGTTGTCATCATCATCCCATTTACCCTCTTTTTCCCATTCCATGTCCACACAGACTCGACCGATGTTCTCACCTCCACAATTTCCATATCCATTCATGTATCCCCAGACCTACTATGCATATTCTGACATGTCTACGCCACCTCATTTTCCTACCATACATCCTACACATATTGAGTCTGTTACTTCAGTTTCCACTCCTATTCATGAAGATCAATCGGAGCATGCTGTGGAACAGATACTTCCTTTGGAGGATGCTGATCCAGCACAGTCCACGGATGCCTCACAGCCTATTCAGGAGCCTGCATCAGGTTTTTTTATTATAAATTTTTCAAATTATAGAATTTCACTTTTTTCCTATTTTATTATCACTTAACTCTTCTCTTTTCACCTCTTATTTTATTTAGTAGGATCTTCTAGTAGGCGACATGGGTACACTCGAATGCGGGATGCCTGGAATCGCGAAACTCAGATTATGGTGGATTACAATCCTCAAAATCAAATGGTAGGTAAAAATGCTAAGGAGTGTAGAAGTTTTATGGATACTTTATCCAAATATCATGATATCATTCTGGTGGAACTGGTCTCATGGAGACATATCAGTGCTGACATCAAGGATAGGGCATGGGCGTAGATATGGGTACAGAAATTTTATAAATTTATATTTATATTAGTAATGTATTTATATGACTTAACATTTTCGTTACAGAGTCAATTTAACTTTCCTAACTCTTAAGCTGTCAAAGCTACTAGGATGAGTGATCTTGGAGAGTATTGGCGGTCATACAAGTATGAGTTACATATTGGTTGGAGGAGCAGAGTGGGTACTGAGTTAAAGGGTGTACCCACAAACCCTGACTGTCCAAAAAGTCAATATCAAAAAATGACCGCACATTGGAAGACTGAACAGTATAAGGTACTGCCCATATTTAATAGTTTTTATATAAAATTTAATTCTTATTAATTTTATTGTTTTTTTGTTTCTTAGGAAGTGTCAGTGAAAAACAAAAAAAACAAAGATGAAATGATATATCTACACACATTGGGGCGCACTACAATGCCCGATCATGAGAAGAGGTAGGTACATTCAATCCAATTTTTTTCATTTATCATATATGGTTGTAATCCAAATTTGTGCATTTCTCATATGCAGTAATCTGAATGGGGAATTGAAGGTCATGTGCCACGTGCCAAATTATTCTACTTTAGTAGGAAAAGAAAAGATGGAACTGCAGTTGATTCACAGACACAAGAAAAAATTGTAAGTTTTTTTATATATATTTCAAACATTTATACGAAATTCATAATTTAATATGTGTATAATTTCAACAGTCTGCCTTGGAGGCCATGGATGAGGAAAATGAAAACTTAGGGCCAAATGATCATTTGAGTCAGGTGTTACGTGTGGAGAATCTAGGAAGAGTCCATTGTAGACCAGGCAAAAACATTGTCCCCTCTAGTTATTGGTCATCATCAGACTCCTCTAATGCCTCTAAGGCCTCTTAGTTGGAAAGTACGCATGCTGAATTAGATGCGACAAAGAAAATAGAATTAGAGGAGTGTGAAAAAAGTAAGCTAATGAATGAACATTTCATAAAAGCTATGTCAATGTTGAGTCAATCACTACCACCAGAGGTTGCTGCCACTTTTGATTCATGTATGGCATCAATGAGCTCTTTACATAATGCCTTGGGTAATTCCCATGAGGGTCCTAGTGGCGATGACGGTGGTGGTGATAGAGCTGGTGAGGATGTTGTTGATGCTGTTGTTGGTGATGAGATTGCTGATGATGATGATGATGTTGCTGTTGGTGATGATGATGTTGATGATGTTGCTGTTGATGATGATGAAGTTGGACATGGGGATGACGATGATGGTGATGGGGGGATATTAATCCCCTCCATTTTTGACTTAGAAGAGAGACTTGTGTTGGAGTTTAAATTTTTTTTGTATTTGTGGACTACTTGTATGTGAATTTCTTTATGCTATGAAATACATTTTGGATTATGTTTTCATCAGGGGTGTTATTTGAAAATTCTTTAGGTAATATTCACATGCCATTTTTGTTTTTATGGTTTGGTGTGTTAATTATTATCTCACCATCTAATCTTGTCCTTAGCAGTGGAGGGGAGGCTTGGGATGGGGGGGCTGCAGTGGAGGGTTGGGGGTGGGAGGGGAAGGTTGGGAGGGGGTGTAGTGGATGGTTGGAAGGGGAGGGGCTGCATTCACTTACTCTATTTTTCATATACTCGACATGCAGAGGATGTTCATCAGGCGAGTATGACTGGTTCCTCCACTTTGAATAAGAAGAGCTCATCTATTGAAGGGGTTGAGAAGGATTGGTTGCTTCTGATATTTTTCTTTAAACTTAAAGGCACTGATTGGTATGTGGTCTGACAGTTATATGAATATTCGGAGCTGACTAACTAATTTAGATGTTTCATATGCTGTTTTTGGTTTTCATTTTTCCTTTCTCTAATTTTTTAATGTGGTTTTGTGTGTTTTAGGAAGACTCCAAACACAAAATAAAAAGCTTATTTAGTGGGGAGGGAGGGGGAGGGGCTGGGCAGGTGGGGAGGGGGAGGGGATGGGTAGTGGGGAGGGAGGGGGAGGGACTGGGTAGTGGGGCGGGGCTGGGCAGGGGGTGCTGGTCAGTGGGGAGGGAGGGGGAGGGGCTGGGCAGGGGGGTTGGGCAGTGGGGAGGTAGGGGGAGGGGCTGGGTAGGTGGGGAGGGGGAGGGGCTGGGCAGTGGGGAGGGAGGGGAGGGGTTGGGCAGGGGGCTGGGTAGTAGGGAGGGGCTGGGCAGGGGGGCTGGGCAGTGGGGGGGAGGGGGAGGGGTTGGGAAGGGGGGCTGGGCCGTGGGGAGGGGCTGGGCAGTGGGGCAGGAGGGGGAGGGGCTTGGCAGGGGGCTGGGCTGTGGGGAGGGAGGGGGAGGGGCTGGGCAGGGGGGCTGGGCAATGGGGAGGGAGGGAGAGGGGGAGGAGCTTGGCAGTGGGGAGGGAGGGGGAGGGGCAGGGCAGTGGGGAAGGAGGGGGAGGGGGAGGTGGGGAGGGGGAGGGGCTGGGGGAGGAGCTGGACACGGTGTTGACTTATCCATCGTCGCTAAAGGTATGGTTTTACCACACCATTTTTTACATCATGACAAGTTTTCTTTTTACTCAACTGCATCCTCAAATATGAAATTTAACCCCAGACTCGTATTTTCATAATATTATGCAATTTCATGTTTTGTTTTTTAATGTTTTCAATGTATGGGTGAAATCTCCAGTTTAGGTGATGCTGATTCATCTTCAAACATCAATGGAATTGAAAAGGGTAAAATTGTGATATCATCTTATTTGCAAGATTAAAATTAATATGTCTACTCTTTTAATTAATGAACACATGATATTGTAATCATTTCATTATTGTGATTTATGATTTTAGGTCAAGCATCATTACAAATAGTTTTGACAATGGCATTGCAATGTGCCTTACAAGGGTTGGGTTCTTCTAATGAAGGTCTTGACGTGTCCATTGAAGAGGGTAAAATTAATGTATGAAGTTTCGATGACCTTTTAATCATTATTAAACTGGTTGTTTTTAGTAGTTGTGCTATCTTCTTAAGAACCTACAGTACTTAAATTTGTTTTTATGATAAACAAGTTTTTCATGTAATCTTCTGATTAGTGTGATTTCTGCTTTCTGTAATCTATACATTTTTTAAAAACATATTTAACATTCCTATCATCTAAAAATGGTTAACATTTCTCCTGCTATCTGGGGGATGGGGCTGGGCAGGGGGGATGGGGCTGGGCAGGGGGGAGGGGCTGGTGGGGGCTGGGGCTCGGCAGGGGGGATGGGGCTGGTGGGGGTTGGGGCTGGGCAGGGGGGATGGGGCTGGGCAGGGGGGAGGGGCTGGGCAGGGATGGGGCTGGGCAGGGGGGATGGGGCTGGGCAGGGGGGATGGGGATGGGTAGGGGGAGGGGCTCGTGGGAAATGGGGCTAGGTAGGGGGGATGGGGTTGGGCAGCGGGGAGGGGCTGGTGGGGGTGGGAAACTGAAAATTTATCCTCTTCTTTCCAACCATATAGGGTCACAGTCACTTGGCCTATTAGCCAATCTCAGTGACCTGTGAGTTAAACAACACAGGCCAAATGCTTTACATTATTCTGTTTCTTTCCACAATATAAAGAATAAAATAAGGTGTTTTCATGGTCTTAAGTATAATAAAAAGTAGCGTATTTAATTAATTGCTTCCACAAATGATCTTCATTAATTATGAAAATGAATTTCATGTTGTTGAACCAATAATATTTTACCGAATATATTATAATTTGAGATAAATTGAATGTTTCAAACCACTTTTAATTGATTTTCTTAGTTATTGTGAAACTATGTTATTTTTCTTATACTGTGGACTGGAGGTAGTATTTAATAATAGGATGGACAAATATTAATAAAATGAAATGATTCAATTATCTCTTACCCAACATATTATCTCAGGTGACAATTGAATATGAGGCTTTTAAAACCTAATAAGTGCTTCCATTATTGGATCTTTGCAGGTATATGTGGACACCTTGTTGAAGAAGGCATATGATAATTGGATCCAGGTTATTGAGTATGATGGCAGATCACTTTTGGTCTTCCAACAACATAGTAGTACTTCAAGTGCTCCAGAAATGAATTTGCAGCTGATTTAGTTGATTACCATGGCGCATTAGAGGATCGACCACTCCCAGGACGTCACCTTTCTTCAGTGCCTTCTGAACAATCATCAATGGGGAACTATCTTCCAGTTGAAGGTAAACACTTCTGGTTGCTATCATTAAACCTGACATTTCTGACTATTCATTGCAGCACAAATTCTATGTTTCCTCTCTGATTCGGGACAAAATTGGTATGTGGGGATGCAGATTGAATCAACATTCTAGAAGCTGAAAGTGTTCTTAAAGGATGCGCTGGAAACACAAAGCAAGTGTACGGGTGAGGTGGATGTTAACAAAACCGCTAGAGCAGCCACTTTAATCGAATCTTGACTCATGTGTTGCTCACCCCGCAATAGGTATGTTCTCGTAATATCGTTGAAATAATCTCCTAGACAATTTGTAGTATTTCCATTCGCATAATAATTTTTCATACGTTATTATGCACTTCATCTTTAAAGATGAAAATTGATTATTTTTATTTATATATTGCAGGTGAATCACTCTGCAAATGAAGAGATCAAGGGAATCCTGCACTAATAAGTGTCAGATCTCTACAACAGGTATGTTTTCCTAAAATTGTGAATTAACCTCCCAACCATGCATCATTTTTCATTTGCATTTACACACTATATGAATGCAGTTTATTGGTCGTAAAATCATGGAGTTAACCTCCCTTTAATCCAACATATGAATGCAGGTGATATGGTTTTCACTATTTACTCCACTGTATATTGATTTTTGTGGGTCATGTCTAAGATATTCTGAACACTTCTTTGATTGTTCTCATCCCAGCATAGCAATGAACCGAAATATTGGTGAATGTGCATGGGCTGATGGAATGAATGCCTTCAATTTACAAGCATGGAGAAGAAACTTAAGAGATGTGTATCATTTATGTCTCAGTGAGGATTGATGAAGGTATTTTTTTTTTCAACTAACTCTTCAACAGGATAGGATGCATGGAAGTTTATATTGTTTACCAACTCAAGCAGTAAATGATACAGTGATAATCACATTCTTCATGAGTTTGACTGGTATTTCTTGTGTTATAATCTGTTTTTGTATTACAGTGAGTTGTATTACCTTAAATAAACATACCTTAAGGGAACAAGTTTAGTTGGACACCCGATTTTAGATTTGTTTTCTGTTATAATTTGTTCTGTAATATAGTGAGTTGCAGTACCTTATCAAAATTTTAGGATGTTTTCTAACAGTTGCAGTACCATACCTGGTTGGGTCTGCATCCAAATAAAACATGTCATGCATCTACATATTTCATGCAGGGAGATTCAGAGGGAGGGATGAGAAGTGGAGAGGAGGGTGAGGGGATGGGCAGGGCAGGGAAAGGGCTGGGCAGGGGGGAGGGGGAGGGGTGATGGGTAGGGGGGAGGGCTGGGTAGGGGGAGGGGGAGGGGGAGGGGAGGGGGGGTTGGGCATGGGGACGGTGGGCAGGGTGGTGGGGGAGGGCTGGGTAGGTGGAGGGCTAGGCAGGGGGGGAGGGGGAGGGGAGGGGCTGGGCAGGGGTAGGGGAGGGCTGGGTAGGGGGAGGGCTGGGCAGGGGGGAGGGGGAGGTATGGGCAATGGGGAGGGAGGGGGAGGGGCTGGGAAAGGGGGAGGGGGAGGGATGGGAAGGTGGAGGGCTGAGCAGGGGGGAGGGGGAGGGCTGGGCAGGTGGAGGGCTGGGTAGGGGGAGGGGGAGGGCTAGGCAGGGGTGGGCTGGGCAGGGGGAGAGGGGGAGGGAGGGGGAGGGGCTGGGCAGGGGGAGGGGGAGGATCATGTATTTAGCCATCAAAAAATTTAAATTAGAGAACTATCTTTGAAATGGGTCAGGTTCTTCTTGGAATCTCCTAGTTCACTAGGCCTCGTGATAGAAGAAAGGGTCTCATCTCGGTTACTCTAGAATGAATATGTTAAAACACTAAATAAAGCACATGATTATTCTATGTAACTTCTAGAACAATGCCTTAATTTTCATGTACATGTTTGTGTACCCATATGAGACCTATGATTTTGGTTTAAAATCTAAAGGATGAGGCTCGTTTCAATGCAGTAGGTCCCTTAGAGGGGGAGTACAAGTCATGTACCTTTAAAATAAAAATGCGATCTTTTTAAAGGGTATGTGGGTTGGGATATCAACATATGTAAATGGGATTGTGATGAGTCATTCATGTATGACTGAGGCTAGTATATCCAGGATAGGTGATTCTAGACTTTGGGTAGTGAATTCCCTTGGCTTTGTACCTTAGAATCAATTAATGTATGCCTATAATGGGGTATAAGTGTAAGGTTTTATTCTTGGATGTTTAGGCCTTGAATGTACATTTTTGGCTTAGAAAGGGTTGAATAACATTGCTCAATGATGTAGAATATTGTGTGGACTTTACTCTTTATTTCATTGGGTTTTCATTCATGATGATTCATGGGTAATTGTTGGCGTCTTGGTCTTTTAAAGATCCATGTATGCTCTTATATTCTGTTTTTAGGTGCAGAATGTTTACAGGTGCAGAATCGTAGAGGTGCATAATTGTAGAGCGAGGTGCAGCTGAGGTATAGCTGCTCTGCTGCAGGGGACCTCCCTATACCCACGGTTCATTGAACCGTGGGAAACTTCTAGCACTGTAAATTAGTATACCCACGGTTTTGAAACCGTGGGTATACATCTATACTCACGGTTCATTTGAACCATGGGAAATTTTTTCAGCAGCTTCAAATCAGTATGTTGTTGTATACCCACGGTTAAAAAACCGTGGGTATACATCTATACCTATGGTTCAATGAACCGTGGAAAATGTAATTTTTTCTTGGTCTCTACCCACAGTTTTCAAAGAACCGTGGGTATAGGCCTATTGTGACGGCACTGCAGCCCACGGTTACTGAAACTGTAGGTATAGGGTATACCCATGGTTTCAAGGGCTATACCCACGGTTTAAAACCGTGGGTATAGGTGCTATTTCCAATAGTGAAAATGTGGATTAACGTAAGCATATCCCCCATTACTGTTAAGAAAGGTGCACCATAAGGACAGTTTTCATTTACTAAGTTACACTTGAGTCAATCCCAACATTCCCTTCTCAGAGTTATTTCCCCTAGGTACATCTATACTACAATGCCCTAACCCTAGAATCCCAAATATGGTTTATTACTTTATTAAATTGTAATGATTACAAGGAATCAATTCCTAAAGGACCAATTAGTTTAGGAGTTTTAAAAACCATATTATGATCATGATACCCATATTAAATTGGAAAAATATAAAACAAAACATGATACAAAATAAACTGAAATGGACTGCAACCTTGAAATATCATTTAATGATTTCTTCTTCATATCCTATGGAATGGGAAAAAATAATGGTAATATCAAATGATTTTTAAAGGATAGTAAAATGGAATAAATAATGAATCAATGAGTATAATCATCATAGAAGTGTATATAATTGATCACACATTTTTCATAAATATATGGATAACGAATAATAAATAAGTCATGGTAGATAACTTAAGGATAATTCATTCAATCAATAATTTGAGAATGAAATGCCTCTATAGATAATGGAAAAGAAAAAATATATTGAATAGTAATAAAAACTGAATTCTAAAACAATTAAATGCCTAATTATTGGAATTCATGTTTCCTAGAAACATGATACCTTTACCATCAAGATTTATTCTCATGATAGTTTAAACTACATTAATTTGGCCAACTACTTCATCTCATTAGACTACTGATAAATCGAGGTAATTTCTTTAACTAGTCCCCAAATCATTTATTTTATGTCCAAATCATTCCAAATATAATCAAATAATTAATTTAAATAATAAATAATTTTCTATATCAAGTATCTGTATTGAATAAAAGATAAGGATTTATCAATAATTCCCCAGTTAATCAAATAACTATCAATGTGAGCAATGTATGTAAAAAAGATATATGGTTTAGGAAATATTAATCTCTATTTCATAGGAATATAGATATTTTATATAAATTTAATGTAAAATAAAAATTATCATAAGGAAGTTATTGTTTCAATATAATGTTGACAATCAAAAATTAAAGTGATATTGCAAAGATAAAATTTACCACATGGTAATTTTCAAGTCAAAACCACTTGAATGTTATTAGTTTAAATTAGAACATAAAATATTATTAATTATTATGGAATCAATATACTAAATAAAAAGGGGTATTATCTACCCAAAATTAAAGTTAATTGGTTCATAATTAAAAAAAATCAATAAAATGTAAATTGAGAAGAAATCCTTTAACTTATTTTTCCTTTTATTTGGGTCGTATTTATCCTTTTTTATAGTGGTTTAAACCATGTTAATAAATTACAAAATAATTAAAATAATATTTATAATATCATATATAATCTTATTATAATATTTTATTACCTATTTGTTAGTAATCTTTCATTATTTTCACAATTTTAGGTGTTAATTGCAAATTTTTTCTAGTATGTTTGGACTTGTAATTTTTTGTTCCCACTAATTAGATCATTATTTCATTATCCTCCTAATTAAAATCATGATTTAATTATCAGTTATTTTTATTATATATTTATTTATAATAATCCATAAAATTTGGGGATAGGAAATGTAATGCACTATTAATGGAAACGAAAGATCGTACATACGCATTAAGGCTACTTTCATTTCATTATATTATGTAAAAATCAGGTTATATATCTATCTGTATATTATCATTATAGTATTATATTTATATCATATATGTCATGTTATTTTTTAAAAACCTTTTAATACATTCCATGTATAACGTGAATGAATAATATCTCTTTGGGGAGGTGGTAGTCCACATTTCCAAAAAAGAAGTTATCGTATTCCAAAAAATGGAAAGAATAAATATATAAATCATATATTAATTCCATAATAATAAATAAATTATAAATATCATATATAAAATATATAATCTATTAATACATAATTATTACCAACATTAAAATTTGGTAAGGGAAGAATGAAAGACATTGATTCGTGAGGCAGTAGTCTGTCGGACACAAAAAGTATAATTGTGTATCCAATTTGATAGAATTGTGTTTGATTTTATGTCATAAACTTTAAATAAAAACATTATTGTATACTGGTTATACAAATTTTATTTTTTATTAATGTACAAAAATAATTGAATTGGTGGAGAAAGAAATGAAACAAAAGTGTTGGATAAAGAATGTTAGCTCTTATTTAGGTAACTCCTTTTGGTTTATACCAAATGACTTCATAGTTATACTTATTCACAAATATAGGATTCTAGTATTAGGGAATTCATGTTGGGTAGGAATTTTTTCATGTTTTTTACAATCAAAAGGGTCTTGATAGGTGTAAATAAGTGGGAGAGGTGAGTGCCTTTTTATAGTGGGGGAGGAGAGGCATTCGTGTAAATATAAAAAGGTAAACACTATTGAGAGGTTTCACAAGCATCAGCTGCTTCCAATAATGAAAAAAACTATAAAAGGGAGTATATGGTCGAAATTGGCCTAAACAATGTCCTTTATTAAAGTTTCTAGGTCATTCCGGCCCTTATGTATAAGGTTTACTCCCTTGTCAAGCTAATTTTTCTCTTAATCACTGTAAATAATTTTAATTAATTTAAATAAAATTTTTTTTTCAAAATATTAGTTGACCATACTAAACATTATAAAATTCTATTACTAACAATATGGAACTTATTTTTCCAAATTCCAATCACATATATGGAAGAAATTAATCTAAAATTAAACACATCGTCGGGGTGAGAAAGAGAGTTTTGAAAGTAAAAATGTTTAAAAGACTGAGATGAGTTTATATCTAATTTTAATTTGAAATTGATTCCAGTGAACTAAATTTTATTAATATATATATAATTGATGTAATTTTATGTTATAAAAAATATTAAAATAAAATTTATCCTTTTAAATAAATTAAATGAAAAATCACTTTTAAATTTAAACTTAGTATTTTTATACTATTCATCAAAAGTTGGAACATCGTAGACAAAATACCCAAAATTCATTCAAGAACATTTATAAATTACGATTTAAAAAATAAATTTTATTTTTACATATAAAATTTATAGAAGGGTCAGAATTCAGTTTTAAAAATTGTGCGTCATAAAATGGTGGGAAAATTGCCTTTATAAAAATATAGGTTTTTCAAAATAAAATTTGGTTTGTTCTTATATTATGACTATAAAATATATTGGATGAATGAAAAAATATTTTATTATGTGTATAAAAATTAAATTTACTATATAAATTCTATAATGTTTTTAGAATTTATTTTGGGTTGAAATTGTGAATAAATAATGTTTTTTTAACTCGGTGTTGCATGCTTTGCAAGCTATCAAAAAAATTAAAATTATTCTAAAAAATATATTTTATAGTCTTGGGGTGAAAAATTCATCCCTCCTAATAAAATTCATCGAAGAAATTTCATAAGTATTTCTTTATAAATAGATGTCGGTAGTTCTCTTTTATAGCATTCTCTCATTCTCATGTTGCTTCATCCATTTTTCAATTTCTTCAGAGTACCTTTAGTAGATGAGTTTTCTGATTCCTCAATACTTTATCTCTGGTATCAAGAATCTAAATAGGGTTTTTCATATTATGAAAGGTATGGTTCCAAAACTATTTTATTAGAGATGTAAACACTAATTGGGTAATGTATATACTTCCTTAAAAATATATTTGAAGCACATCATGCACTTTTGAGAGATTTGGATTAAGGCCCTAAAATAAGTGGTAAATCTTGAAATCAGTGTTGTATATATAATCCATTGCATACATGGATAACCTTTTAAGGGTAGTTTCATAATAATAAGAAATATCTTCTTCCTTTTCCAGTAATATATTGAAAATTATCTTCATCTTAGTCTGTTGATCATAAGGGAAGTATTTTTCAAAGAATGTCTCATTAAAATTTAACCATTCCAGGAGTTCTAATTCTTCTTCCTCCATAGTATTATGGATAAAGGACCACTATTTATCTAAATCACTTTTGAGATAATACACTAAAAGTGTAACCATTTACATTTCACTTCAACCCAAAGACATAAATATCTTCTATAGAGACTTAATCCGTTTATCAGCTAGAATTAGATTAGTAGTCCCACTAAATGAATAAGAATTATATTTCACTATGTGATATAGTATAGAATATTTTCTATGTGGAATTGGTTTCTTCATTTAGAAAAGTTTATTTTTCATAACCTGATTATGCTTCCCTAATATAGCCATTTTTTCCTATTTCAATACCAACTCTATTAGTTTCCTTATCTGAGAATTATCAAAATTTTCCCTGGGTATTGATAAAATTTGTCCTATAAACTATTTATAAACAATGTAATATACTAGATTAGATCATAAAATTATTAATTTTAAATCGTAAAGAATATTTCCAAATGTGGTGTGATTATTAACATTAAAAAGTTGTAAATTGTAAATCATAGAATCATAATATTTGTTCTCTTTGGGAAAACATTAGTATTAAATACTTCATAATTATTTTAATGAAACTTTCAATTGTTATAATAGTATCCCTAGTGCTATGAAACTAGGTGAATTTTATGTCCCATTTTTGTGTTCCATGTTATGCTCAAGTTAGGCCTGATGCACCATTTCAGAGTTTTAACCCTTAGGTAAATATATTCGAGAACTAAGTCCACTTGTAGTATCCAGACATGGATGTATTGCTTGGAGGACCCACATAATCTCTACCTTACCAAAATTCTAGGATGTGTTTCTATAATTATCATAAAAATATACCTTAGGTTTATGTTCCCTACTTTATTTTTTCATAAATCTCTTTTCCGGGGTATATACTAAAATTTATTTGATACCTATGGTAATGTCCCAACCCCATAATCATAGAGCATGTGCCTTAATTTATTAAAGTGACATGATTACAAGGAATCAAATCCTGAAGGACTGATCAATTTAGAAGTTTTGGAAAACTAAATTATATATATGATACCCATATTTCATTTGGAAAATATAAAATAAAACATCATACCTAATAAAATTAAATTAACACCATCCTTTAAAGCTCAATCAATGATTTCTTCATCATATCCTTGGGAAATGAAACAAAATAAGGGAGATCTCAAATTCTAATTAAGGGTAATTAAAATTAAATAATTAATTAACCAATTAGAATAACAACCATTTAATGGTAAATAACATAGCATATATTCCATATAAATATCTGGATAGGGAGTAATCAATTTGGCATGGTAGATAATTGAAATACATTCCATTTAATTGATAAACTGCGAATAAAGTGCATTAATAGATAATGTAAAATGAAAAAAAAACTCACAGATAATAATAATAACTGAATTATTAAAAAATTAACAGATTAATAATTGGACTTCATGTTTCTCAGGAACATGATACCTTTACCATCATGATTTATTATCAAGACATTTTAAACTACTCTAATTTTTTCAAATGATTAGTCTCATGAGACCGTCGATGCATCGAGGGGATTGCATTTAAAAGTCCCTAACATGTATATTAAATTTCCAAACCATTCCAAATATATTAAAATAATCAATTTAAATCATAAAAAATGAACCTTTTCAAAAATATGTATTGAATTAAAGATATAGATTTGTTAATAATTCCCTAGTTAATCAAATAACATTCAAAGTGAACACTATATTTAAAAATGAAATACAATTTAGAAAATAATAATATACATTGAATGAAAATGTACATATTTGATATCAATTCGATGTACATTAAAAATGATCATAAGATGTGATTGATTCAAGATAAAGTTAACAATCTCAAAAGAAAGTGAGATTAAAATGATAAATTTTACCACTAGGAAATTTTCATTCCAAAAAAATTTAGATGAGACAGTTAAAAGTTAAACTTATAATACCATGAATTATTATTCAATAATGTTATTAAATGAAAAAGAGTCAGTATATACACCACATTAGAGTGAATCGGTGCAAAATAACAAATAAGTATCAAGGGAATGTGAATGGAGATGAAATCTATTAATTTATGATTCATTTTAGTTGAGTGGTATTAAACCACATGAATAGTGGTTTAAAACATGTTAATAAATTATACAATAAACATAGTTATATTTATAGTAACATATATTATCTTCTTATAATATCTTATTACCTGTCTGTCAGAAATCATTCATTATTTTTCCGATTTCAGCTGTTAATTCCCTCGTTTTTTTAGTTTGTTTTGACATGTTATTTGTTGTTACTATTACTTAGATGATGATTTTATAATATCTATAATGTAAAACATTATTTTATTATCATATAAATTAATCATATTTGTATTTATAATAATCCATGATATTTATAGAGAGGCAAAGAAATACATCGTTCATGGAGAAGGTAGGTCGCACATATGCATGAACACTACTTCCATTTCCTTGTCATATTTATAAAGTAAATAATAAATATATTTATATTAAAATTAAAGTATCATATTTATATGATATATTTCACATGTTAATATTAAAACCATCCATTAATACAATCCATGTATAGTGTAAACGAATCATATCGCTTTGAGGAGGTGGTAGACGAAACGTTCACACATGAAGTTATTATATTCCAAAACAATTGAAATTATGAAGTAATATATTATATAATAATTAAATAATCATATATAAATTAAAAATATCATATATAAAATATTTATACTATAATTCCATTATTATTCAAAGCCTTAAATGGTGGAAATCGATGAACTAACGACATCGGTTCAAGAGGTGGTAGTCCGCCGTACACATGAATAATGATTTTTTTCTCATTTGTGGGAAGTGTGTGTGAGTGTAGGTCATACCTATAACATGATAAAATTACATTATATTTATGATACTTATCTTATTATACTAAAATGATCTAATAAAAATTTATGGGGTGGATAAATAAATGAAAGAAAAGTGATGGTTGAAAAATGTTACCACTTATCTGGGTAACTCCTTTTGGTTTATAGAAAAAGACATAATTGGTTGGATTTATTCCCAAAGTGATGATTCTTAGATAAGTTTAGGTATGTTGGGGTGCTATTTGGGCATGTTTTTAAACATCCAAGTGGCTTTATCTGTGTGAATATGTGGGAGGTATTAGTTCATTTTTGTAGTGGACAAGGAGTAGCATTCTTGTAAATATAAAAAAGTAAACATTGTTAAGAAGTCTCAATTACATTATTATCATAAAATAATGTTCAAAAAATTCATAAAATTGAGGATATGGTCTAAATATTTCCATCTAATGTATTTTGGAAAACATTCTAGGTATTTTTTTTTGTTAGGATTAAGATTTATTCCCTTGTATATCTAATTTTTCTCTTAATAATTGTAACTAATTTCAATTACTTTCTCTAAAAATATTTATCTAAAATACATTAATCATACTATAAATTATTAATTATTCTAATTAAAAATATTAAATCGAATTTTTCAAATTCCAATCACATATGTGGCATAAATTAATTTAAAAGTAATCCTAGAGATGGGATTAGAATAAAGGTTTTTAGAGTAAAAACATTCAAAATTTTGAGATTTTTTTATATCCAATTTCAAGGTGAAATTGATTCCAATGACCTATATAGGTTACTTGATGAAACATTTATATAATGTTACTTTACATCAATTATATATATAATTTATCCTTAAATTATATGAAAAATTATTTTTTAATTAAAATTCAGTATTTTTTCAGTATTCATCAAAAAAAACTTCAAAGAAAGAAAATAATTCCTCCTAAGATAATTTTGTTGTTAAAATTTAAAAAAAAGAACTTTATTTTGACATATAAATTTATAGAAGTTTTAAAATTCAGTTTTATGATAGGTGCACCATTAAAAGATAGAAAAATTACATTTATAAAAATATAATATTTATGTGTAAAATTGGGGTTGTTCTTATCATATGACAATCAAATATATTGTATAAATGAAAAAAATATATTAAATATATAATATATAGGTTTAATATATAAAATCTCTAAGAGTTATATAATTCAATTGACTATGAAAAATGTGACTAAATGGTGTTTTTTACCTAATGTTGTGTGCATTGCAAGCAGTCAAAAAAATTAAATTTATTCTAAAAGAAAAATATTGTAAAGTCTTGGGGGGATACATGTGTCTCTACCATTTCTACTTATATTATTCATATTTGGATATATTTCTAGGAGGGCCCACATAATCTCTACCTTACCAAAAAATTTGGATTTTAATATATAGTTATCCTAAAATTATATCATATAGTTATGTTACCTAATTTATTTTTTCACAAATAAAGTTTTAAAGGTTTCTAATAATATTTTTATGAAAAAAACTACAATATTCCCAACCCCATTGTCCGAGTGATGGTTCTATACTTTATTACATTGGCATAAATACAAGATTCAAATCCCAAATGACTGGTCTTTTTAGTGGTTTTGGAAACCTGATACATACATAAAACCCATTTTACATTGGGAATAGAAAATAAAACATAATTCCTAAAAAATATAATAAATTGTATTCTTGAAAAATCATAAAATGATATATTCTTCATAAATTGTGGAATGTAAACAAAATAAGGGTGACCTCAAATTCCCATTAACAGTTAAGTACATCAGAAAAAGTCATAAATAAGTAAACAATAATCATCATGGAAAGGTAAATGACTGAAACATATTCCAATTAATCATTAACTTGATCATAACACTACAACAATAAAAGATGATCAAATAATTCTTATAATTAGTCACATTAGTTTGAAAATTTACCATAGATATTCTAACAAGTTAAAAAATTACATAACATAAAAATAATGATGGAATGAATAATTTTGGACATCTAAACTATGAAGATATATCTTAAAGATCGTAACTGTCAAGATATATCCTAAACATAGTTTAAGTCTTTGGGTAGAAACCTGTCTAATTTGTCCAACAGATTCATCTCATGAAACTATCGATGTATCGAGGGGTTTTCATTAATTGTTCCCCAACCTGTTTTCTACATGCCCAAAGAATTTCTCATATATCTAATTATCAATTTATTCATAAAAAATGTTCTTTATAATAAGGTATCCATATTGAGTAAAGGATACATATTTATAAACATTTTCCCACTTAACCAATCAACATTCAATGTAAACGACATATTTTAAAATTGTATAAGATTTAGGAAATAATTATATCCATCACACAAGAATATGGATATTTAATATATTTGTAAGTTCCAATGAAAAATGATTACAGGTGAGTGATTGTTTCAGGAGAAAGTAAACAATCACAAAATAAAGTAAGATTGCACAAAAATATTTACCATATGAAAATATTAAATTCAAATCCCCTTGTATGAAATAATTCAATTTAAAACATAAAATAACATTAATAATTAATTTTTCATGATAATACATCTATAATTTTATTATATAAACCATAATAATGTGAATTTCTATGAAATAACAAATAACACTCAATGGAATGTAAATTGAGATGAAATCCATTACTTTACACTTACTTTTGGTTGAATGGTCATGAACTTCATAAATAATGGTTTTAAAAATGTTTTTAAATTATTTATGAACCATATTAATATTTATAAAATTATATATTATCCTTTTATAACATCTTATAAATAGTTTTTGAATAATCATTCATTATTTTCATTGTATCGGGTGTTAATTGTCATTTTTTTCACGTATGTTTTTTACTTATTATTTTTTGTTCCTATAAAATAGATTAATATTTCATAATCTATAGAATTTAAACCATAGTTAAAATATTATTTATATTCTGTACATATGTATTTAGTTTAATCGCTAAAAATTAATGATAGGAATTGAAATACATTGTTTATAGAGACGGTAGGTCATATGTATGCATGAATGTTGCTTCCATTTTATTGTCATATTAAAAGAAATAAAATAAAATATAAATATAAATATATTAACATTATAATATAATTTATTTGTAAATATACATGAAATATGTTTATTAAACCCATCTTTAATATATTACAAGTAAACCACGACTTAATCACATCGCTTCCTGAGATAGTAGTCTATCGTACATATGAACAATGATATCATATACTTAGAAAATGGAAAGCCTAAAGTTATGTATGATATAATAATTCAAAAATCATAATAACAACATATATATAACACATATTATATATAAACAAGAATCCATCACTATTACCAACCTTAAATGGCAGTATTAGAAAAACAAATGACATTGGTTTGTCCGGTGGTAGTCCTTCATACACACGAACGATGATTTCATAACACATTTCATGGATGTATGTAAAGTTTTAGGTCATTCCCTAAACATTAAAACATCTCAATATATGTAATATCCTTATGTTATTATATATTAATTGTATAATATAAATCCAATGATGTGGAGAAGCAAATAAAATAAATATTTTTTTAAAATAATATTACATCTTCTTCTGGTATTCTTCTTATGATACCACTAAAATGTTCAAAAGATTTACTTTTTCCCAAAATAATGATTCTAGTAATATATTAGTGAATTATGGGTGTGTTTTTTAATAGTTTGTTCTATCCAAATGAATTGAGAGGTCTAATTAAGTGAGGGGAGTGGATGACTTTTATAGTAGAGAAGGAGAGGCATTCTTATAAAATACTCAAAATATTTCAATATTTAGAGGTCTCACTTACCTCATGTAGTTACAATATTAATAATAAATGGGGTTTAAGGTTTATATTTTATATAAAAACATCCACCACACAATATAACTCATGTTTTAAACATTTTTATTCTTAACACATATGTTTTCGTATTTTACCATTTTAGTTATTCATTATATTAACCAGTTTTCTAACCTAAGTAATTTTTCCTTTAAGACTAATTTTATGTGATCCAAATTATATATTTCTTAACTATAGATAAAAAATATAATATTAAATTTATAAAATAAAAAACATATGTGTCTTCAAAATTAATTGTAACACATTCGCAAATAATGTGAAAAAACAACACTTTAACCATAATCGTGCTAACTGATTATTTTTCCAATTAATGGTCAATATAGTAACTATAGATATTAAATTGGTATATTAATAGACCATATATTATATTTTATAATATTTAAAAATAACTTGATATAATTTTTATTTTTTATTAATTTTAATTCAATAAATAAAATATCATTTATTACAAAATATCATAAAATTTAATTTTGACGTTATTCATTTAATTTGAATTAAAAAATATCATGAAATTGATGGAATTAAAATTTATTATTTTAATAGAAGTTATAATTTATATTGATCTTTAAAATTAATATAATATTATAATTAATTCAGTTTACCTCACTTTTAATGTTTATAGTATCATTTAATTTATTAAAATATTAACTAAATAATTCATGTGTTATTGTTTCCTAAGAATTTAAAGTAGTTATATCATATATAAAAATTTAAAATAGATTATTATGATAAAATACTCCTTTATATTTAAAAATTATATTTATAATCAAATCTATGTATTGTTCTTTTATAATCAAAAGATTTATTGATATTAAAAGAAAGGAATGATGCACTACTTTTTTCTTTACTTGACATATTATAATGGTCGCATTCAAGTAAATTTGTACCAAAAACTAAAAAAATAGATACTAAGGTCATGAGGTTCTATGAATTTATAGATAATATTTGTTGGATAAGCGCTTGGTTATTTTTACCCCTTATATTCTAGGTTTAACAGCTCAATAAACTCATTTTACCTTAATCACCATAATTAATTATAATTTTTTTAATAATAACTATACTCAAAAATTAATTTGTAATTATTAGATATTAAAATTACTCTTATTATCAATATGTAAACCATTTTACAAATTCAATCCATAGATTTTTTAATAATCAATTTAAAATTAATTCTATAGATGTGACAAAAAAAGGGATTTTTGATGTCAAAATGTTGAAAAGATTATTATGTTTCTATATCTAAAAGAAATATAAAAATTATTCAACTTACCCAAATTGTATTAATATATTTAAAATTTATCAAATATTAGTTTTTAACCATTTTAAAATATAATTCAACATTATAAATTATTTAAATGAAATGTCTGTTAATAATTGAAATTCAATAATTTTTACTATTCATTTGAAATAGAAACTTGTTATAAAAATACTAAAAATTCCCCATATTATTATTTTGACATTCCAATTTTTAAAAATGATGTATATTTTTTAAAATAAAATTTTATTTCTAAAATAATTACGTGCCAGTAAAAGGCATTAAAATTTCCTTTAGGAAAATATATATTTTATGTGTAAATTTGGATTTGTTATTATCTTATGCCTGAGAAATATACTAGATGAATATTAAAAAATTAAATTTAATATATAATATATAAATTTCATTATTAACAATCACTATGAAAATCTAATTTAATTTATTGGGATAAAAATCCTTTATGCGCATAAAAATTATTTTTTATAAAAAAAATTATCACATTCAATTGGTTTTAATTTTAATTAATAATTAATTGGAAACCAATTAATTAAACCATATATTTTAATAAGATAACTAATCCTTTTACTAATATTAAATTTAACTGATAAGTGGATAATTATCATTTTAAATGATAATATTAATATTAATATTAATCATTAAAACAAGGTCTTGTGTATAACTCAAGCTATCAAAGAAATTCATTTTCATGTGTAACACAAGATAAATAAATATTGTGTGCACTTTAAGATATATTATATATTTATTTTATATAAAATAGTAAATAAATATAAAAAATTTAGGTTATTATATTCCCTTCTATGCTTGGTGTTCAGTTTTTGACATGCTATAGGATAAAATGTTGTTCTTTTAGAAAATGAGGGTGTCAAATAACCTGTGGTATGGAAGAAATATTCATAATCATTTAAACATTTCATCATAAATTAATTTATGAAAGGAATTGGGTTTAGTAGGTATTTTCTCATGGTATAACTTATGAATAAGGAATGGTTTTCATAAACATCATTCCATTATAAACATAAACCATTCAGAGAGAGAATAATAATGGTATATTTGAATCATATACCATGTGAAGGCATACGTAACATCAACAAATTTCATCTTATATGGAAAATGTTTCTGAAAATACAAGTTTAACATTTCTTGAGAAAAATATCTTTTTCTTTTAAAATCAATTTTTAAAAATAAAATTTCATAAAATATTTTTGAAATCCTTTTATTTTGAAATAAAAATTGAAACTTATAACGAATGATTTAAAAATAATTAATAACATTTTATTAAGTAAAATAACTTTTTCACTTTAAAGAACATGTTATGAATATAAAATAATTTTTAATATAATTTTCTTTAAAATAAACTTGGAATCTTATAAATTGAGCTTTAAATTTTAATTTAAAACACATCTTGAGGAAAATAACCCTTATTTAAAAATAAATTTTTAAAAATAAAAATTCATAAAATATTTTGGAAATCACTTTATTTGAAAATAATCATTGAACTTATAAATTATTTTTTAAAACAATAATTGGTCATGATGGTGGGCAAATATTATTCATTCCAAATATGTTAAAACAAATATTCCTTTAAAATTTTCTATAAAAGAAAGAAAACCATTGTTTTTTTTAAATAACTTGTTGAATAAAATCATTTTTTAAAAAAAGACAAAAATGGTAAAATTTATTTAATAATTAATTTTGATTAAATATATTTTTAAAACATTTTTAAAACAAAATTTGGAAGAAAAAATATTTTTGACAAAATATAGAGATAAAATCAGTTTTCTAAAAATTGTTCCTCTAAACTCTTGTATACATAATGGGAGTAAAATAAATAGAAACAATTGTATCATCCTAAAATAGTTATAAAATAATGAGAATAATGAGTTTATTTATAGATATATAATAATATATAATCATTGATTTCTCAATCATAAACAATCCCGATAAATGATGGTATAGTATTATAATACCCCTACCACATTTTGTAATATTGAATTGTAAGAATAATTGAAAGAATAAAATTAAATGAAACTTATTATATCAAAATAACAAATACATTCAAGATAATACATGTCAATGGGTTTTTAAATAAACACCATAAAAGATCATAGTTGAATAATAAAAAATATGTCTCAAAGAAAGAAAATTTAGACAAAAATAACTTACGGATTTGGTTACTTTTGATCGATAAACCCATAAAAGATATATCCTAAAATAGATATGTGAATAAAAATACTTTTCATTATAACAATAAAATAAATTCATGGGTATTATATACATCACATAAAATAAATATGTGGTGAATATGGAATGTGTGTCTATGAAGTAAAAATGTGAGATGAAAATCTCTTACCATATGTCTCAACTTATGGCGTACATGTTAGACCCTCTGGTATAATAGATAAATGTTTATTAAACATATATTATATAACTATATTGAAATATAAAATACCATATATGATATAAATATACGACTTTATTACCCGTTAAATAATATTTCCTTGTTATTATTGTGTTTTGAGTAATAACTACTTTGTTTTTCACATATATTTTGGTTTAGTGTTTTCTGTCCTTTAACTTTGATCATGATATAATCATTTACCCAATTTTAACCATTATATAAATATAATATATATTCAATACATACATATTTATCATAATCCATTAGTGTTATTTAGAGAAATGAATTATACCGTTGATGGAGATAGCAGGTCGTACATATGCATGAATGTTGTTTAAATTTTCTCAATAGATGGAATATAAGAAAGGTAAATAACTTATCACCCTTATCGAATAATTATTATGTAATATATATCATACATATTTAATATATATATATATATATCATATATATTAATTTAATCTATCCTGGTTACCATTAAATTAAAGTAAAAATAAAGAAAATCACATAGGTTCGTGAGGTAGTTGTCTGTCATGTACATGAGCAATGTCATTATTTTCTGATGGGTCGGAAAGTAAGAAGTTGTATGTGAGATTAAATTTTTATAAAAAAATAGTAATAAATATTAAATAAATTAATTTAATTTATCCTTATTACGTTCTACATAAAGCGTATGTGAAAAGGGAATCCCATCACTTTATAAGAAGGTAGTCCTTCGTACACATGAACGACGTTATTGTATCCCTCATAGAATGGAAAGTGAAAAATTTGTATGAGAGAGAATAATTAGAGAAGTATAATTTTGATAAAAATATAAAATATATACTTTAAATCCACCATAATAAAAATCTATGATAAATGGTGATGGAAAATGAGATATATCAGTTTCTGAGGTAGTAGTTCACCATACACACGATCTACATTTATGTTTACCATTTAAGGGAAGATGTGATGTATGAATGAGATGAAATTAAAAAAAACAATTATCATATAAGACATATTTTTGTTATTATATCAACATGTCTGAATATTAATTGAAGGATTTGAGGAATAAATAAAATAAAATTCTCAGTTTGGGTTTTAACCTCCTCTTTGGACAATGTCTTTTGGTTTTCCCCAAAATGACCCTTCGGTGGGATTTCATGAAAAACTATATATAATAGTATTTTTTGGAGAGAATAAGGGAAGTAATTTTTACATGTAGTTTCTGAACTAAATGGTCTTGGATGTATGAAGAGTTGATAATAGGGGGTGCACTTTTATAATTAAGGTGACTGGTACACTTGTAATTTTTTAAAAGAAAAAGGTATACCCGCATTTTTATACTGAAGAAAATTTTCCAAAATCAACCATTATATATAATAAAATATATACGATCTATATATAATAATTAAATGGGTTTTCGAAATGTTTTGGGTAATTTTTAAACTTTATCCTTTTATTTTGACCCCTCATAATCCCATTTTTTCCTAAACCATGACAAAAACAATTTATTGTTTTTGCTGTTTATAATAGTAAAAAATTAAGTTAAACATATTATATAAAATGAATTATTCTGATGAAAAATATGAAATACATTTTACCAAATTAAATTCACATTATTGGAAAATTTTAATTTAAAATAAAACCCACAAACGTGTTGAGAAAACGATTTTTTGAGAATTATAATTTTCAAGCATGGGATTATTTTATATTGACTCTATATGTAATAAAAACAATTGTAGGAATATAAAATAATTTTTTTGATATATAAAACATAAATTTCAATAAAAATATTCTGAATTAGGTTTTTTTTAATTAAATTAAAATTGAGAGACATTTTACACTTTAAAACTATTTTCTAGAAAAAAACCCATTTTTTAAAACCCAAAAATAAACTTATAAAAAGTATAATATTATATAGAATAAAGAGTAGTTATGTTGTAAATATTTTATAAAATAATAATTATGTTACTTTAAAACATAATGTGTAATTTAAATTACTTAATCTATTGGAATTAAATAAAAGTTTTTCAAAAAGTGGAATTTTTTACTACTCACTAGAAAAATTTATATTTTTTGAATAATACAAATAAATAAATACAAGTAAATTATGATATGATTATCTAAAAATTGAAGTTAATTTTATAAAATAAATTTTATAAATTCTATATAAATTAAATATAATATTTTCATAGAAAAAGGAATAAATATCATTTTTGAGGAAAAAATTCTTTTAAGAAATATAATTACTTTAATAAAAATTGATTAATTATTTAATAATCATAAATTTAAGCTAATTTGAAAATATATATATATATATATATATTATAAACTAGTTAATAATATTCATACCTTCATATTAAACAGTTAATTTATAATAGTCATGTTTAATATAATATTATTTCAATGTTCGTTGAACCTCGGTGATGTGATCCTTGTATGATGTCAAAGAAAATCATTATTTTGTGTAAAGAATTATAAACCCAATGTTTTTTTATAATGAAATATATCAAAAAAATAAATTAATTTGAAAAAAAATTAAATTATCAGGATGTTACAACTCTCCTCTTACCTATTTATTAGAATTAAAAAATTTCCTTTCTATGTCGGATTATTTCTCTTGAGGGAAGTGTTCCACAATGACTATATCGTTATTTTCATTAAATAAATATTTTATAACACTAATTACTCTTTTATATTTTGAATCAATAACCACCATTGATCAATACCACCATTTAGATTATAAAATGCCCTAAAAAATTTCAACCTTTCATTACATTCTGAGATAAGAAATATCTCCTATAGGGAATTTATCCATTACTAATTTACCAATGGTTAAGTGGTATTATTGAATAGTGGTGGTTTTTGTTGATGTAGTTTTCTAAAATTGTTAAATCATATTATGTATTATTATGTTTCTTCATAGAGGTAGGTTTATAGGTCATAACATGTGTCAACTACACTGATTTTTCAATATTCTACTCAGTTCCAACACCAGTTGTTCTAAATTTCTCCAGATGTATATTACCATATTGATTATGGGTGCTTATATTATTTCACTTCCTCCTATTATGTTTAATTTCTAAATAATTACAATAAATTAAATATCTTACAACATTATGAATATTGATCTATAAATAAATTATTATGAATGTAAACATTATTGGGAATCCTAAGGGATTATCATAATTCTTATGATAACTACATCCTTAGAAAATATAGTTGAAAAGGTTCCTACTAAACTTCCTCTAGAACAAACTATAATAAAATGACTCTAGTAACATGGGGTCAGTGGTTACATTATTACACTGGTATAATATATAAGGATTTACATTATAAAGGATCAAATAGTTAAGTAGTATTGGGAGACTACATATATTCTGGATTTCCATATTACATAGGCATATGAAAATATTTCATAAAAACATTTTGATACTTTCTTGTTCATTTTAGAGAATCCCAGAATTTATTCATAGTTTACACTATAGTACCCTAGAGAAATTGAAACATAAAAAGGGTGATATAAAATTATTAGAAATCTTATATGTACCGTGTAAGATATCATAACCTGAATACATGTTATATTAGAGTGAATAATCAATAAAAAATTTATATAATCAGTATATTGAGAAAGAAAACTATCCATGGATAAAAAACAATGAAAATAATAATTTGGATAATAATAATTTCATTCTAGGTGATTGATGGAATAATGAAGGGTTTGTGATGTTTACCATTAAGACATCAAAAAAATAAATTATTTATGTCATTGAGGCCATAACAAAGACATCATTCTCCCATTGTCTATGGAAACACTAAATACCAAAACATTTTTTTGTGAGACCAATCGATACATCTAAGTAAAATATAATCTTGTGCACCACCTGTAACTTCTTTAAGTCCAATTCATTTACTATATGAAATATATTAATATTAAACATTCCATTATAAACAATTATATTGTGATAACAATATATAGAACATAAATACTTTTTCCCATACTAGTAAAATGGATAACATGGTTATAACCCATCTAGGGAAAGAAGGGGGTGATTAAACAATACATATGGATGATGTTCCCTATATAACATCATCCAAAATCAGGTTGTATTAATCAATATTTATCCATATAGAAATAATATGTATATATATAAGTAAAAAAAATTAGTTTTTCAATTGATTAATGTGGATCATTAGGTGAATATCCAACCATAGGAATATTCACAATGTAATGAAAAGAACCCTTATTAAAGAAATAAAGACCATGTAATGAAAAGGGAACTTTCAAAGCATTTTTCTAATAAATAAAAGATTATAATAGTTTTAAATGGTAGGAGACCAATTAAATGGTATGAAAATACTTCATTAAAATTTATAAGATCATGTATATTATCCAAATCATATCTTCTAGGGGTTTCAATATTTTTGTACAACCTTAGGCCACTTGTCAGGAATCAAGTGAAGATTGAGTTGATATTATGCTATAATTTTTCATGGTTATTACCCATAGGATCATTTATTCCCAATATTCATATAAGTTCTATAATTAATATTTTTATTTAATACCTATCAATTCATAAAAACATTTAATTTACAAAAATATTATGATGCCACTATGGAAAATTTTTATATTTATAATAGTTTGGTAACTATAATGTCAACAGGATATGATGGAGGGATAATAATATGGACTCATAAACAACTTTAAATTAATATATAATATTCTAAAGTTTATATATTTCAATTTATACACTAAAAAATCATTTCTCAATGAATCAAAATTGAGATGAAAAATCTCATATATTAATTCCCGACTTCCACAAAAATGGTCAAATCTACTATATAATCAAAATGGAAATCTTAATCACTAACTTATAAACCTTTTTAAAATATAAAACCTATTATACAAATATTAATAACTATATTTTACAAAAATATCAGTTATTGTTTACTTCCATCATTAACTCTTAGGATATTTCAATTGTTTTTTATACAAGTACCATGATGATGGGGTCAATAATTATTTATTTTTTATTATTTCACAGTCTGTAGATCATAAAAGTTACATGAATTGATGTTTTATAATTTTTTATAATTTTTTAATTTGATTATATTAGTTTTTTTGTGTGTGATACATTAAGAAAAAATTGGTGACAAGTAGGTTTCAGTATTTTTTAATGGAGAGATGTCAGTATCTTATCTAATGAGTTTAATATTAATGTTACCAATCAAAAATATTATTTCATTATTTTAGTGTATATTATCAGTGTTTAATTTCTCAAAATAATCCATGTGATAATTTTATATCTTTGTTCAAGTAGGTGGTCAGATAAACCTAAACAAGAACATGCCATAATTAATGAGTGATTATGATTATAAAAGTATTTTCATTTAGAATAATATCATTAATTCATAATAATAGTGATATTATTTTGATAATTTTAAATTTTTGAATCATATTTTAATATATTTATAGAAATAATAAAGGACCTACAAAAAAATGAGGCACATTACATCATGGTGGTGGTACGCCGCATAACACGGTGTTAACATTCTTGTTTATAAAAAATGAGAGGGATAGAATTTGGGTTATAATTTGTCTCTTTAGAAACATAATTATATAATTATATAATATTTATTCTTTAATTTGATCCTTATAATAACCAAATAAATGTGTTGTTGAAAAATAGAAATTATCACTTCAGGGAGGCGGTAGTCCACACACTGCAAGAATGATGGTTTCTATTTATTAATAGAAAGGGAAAATTTGGTCAATTAATTTTATATTAGAATTGAATAATTATGTATTCAAAAAATAATGATGTAATTATATATAAATAACTAGATTATATTTTGTAAATAATAAATTAAATAAAGATATGTTTGGAAAAAAGGCACTCATATTGAGGACTTGGGCTTTCCCTTGGAGGACTCCTTATAAATAGAGATCTTTGGAAAATCAGTGGTGACCAGAAACTCATTAAAATGGAATAAGAATATTGGAGAAAGAAAATCTGAATATTTTTAACATGAAACCTAATTTATAGGTAGAAATTTATTTTTTAGAGGATTATTTTATACATAGTGGGAATAGAATTTTTTTAAATATTTTAAATTAATATAAAGAGACAACATGTTTAACATATTGAGAAGATATAAAAATAGAAAATAATCGACTAGGGTATGATAAAACTTCTATAATACTTAAAAAATTATTTTTCACACATGTTTTAAACTTGTTTCTAATTCTATTAAACAACGAGTTTGCACTTTTATAATTTTTTGTTTTACTATGTAATGTAATTTTTACCTATATAATTTAATTTTAATGCCTAAAAATAAAATGAAAATTATGTAATAATTTGGAACTAATGATTAAAAATATTATATCAATTTAATAAAATAGAATTTCTATGTGTCATAAATAAATTTTAACATTAACTTATGTATCATGTAAAAACTTATTTCTAGAAAATTTGTATTCTTAAGATTAAAATTTATGTACAGGGTAAAATCATTAATGTAATTGATTTTGATACTATAAATAGGGTTATTTATAAACAATAAATGGAATATAGCTACAAAATCAAGACCAAACCAATATTTATCAAAATAATATTTAATAAAATGAACCATCCAAACTTTTTTTTCCAAAATATATTAGTAATATCATTAAAATTTTAATCGTAGCTTCTATAAATTATAAATATTATTTAGAGATGTGTAGTTTCAATACATAACAATATCCTTGATAATGGTAGATATTTTATAAGTATTTAATTTATACTCAAATATTTTTATATTCATACACTCTGTGGTTTTATTAAAAAATGAATTTCACTATTCATATATAAGTCAATTATTTTAGAAATATATCAAAAACTCACCATAAGATAATTTTTACATGGTAAATTCAAAAAATAATTAATTTTTATAAAATATATATTCTATAATTTGTAAATTTTACTTATAAAAAAGAATAAAGTCTCTATCAACTATTATATTGTGTGGATTTTGTGATAATTTTCAAGATATAGTATTTACTAACTCTATTTTTCTCTTAGGTATCACATAATCATTTATGGCAGCCTCTATTTATTATGGTATGCATTATCAAGGTTATAAATTTAGGATCTATTATTTTATATAGGCTTATAAAAATTTTGTTATGTATTTTATACATTATGATACTATTTTGATATTTCATAATAGAAAAGTTTTTGATAAATTTTTATAAAAGATTTTGATTTATATAAGGATAAATGATATATTAAAGATTAATCATCATATGGTAGTAATGTTTGAATTAATTGAAACCTAAAATGAAATATATACAAAATACATGAAAAGAAGATTGTGTATAGATTTTCTCTACATTCATGAAAAAAATGTAGAAATATAGAGATACTTATGAAGATAAAATATGAAAATTTCAAACTATCAAAAAAATAAAGAAGAATAAGAAGATGATGATGATGATGACAGTATCAAAGAAAATTTACACCCTCATTGAGATGAATGAAAATGATTTCATTGATTTATTTTATTTAAACAAAAAAAAATATTTGTTAAAAATAATTAAATTATGATTCTTCTATATATATAAAAACAAATGATGATTTTATTAAAGGAGAGGTGGATACATTAAGTTTCTAATATATATAATTCCAATATGAAAATCAATATGAGATTCAATCCATATAAAAATAACATAAATATATATAAATAAATTAAATATTAATTTTTTATAATATATGAAAAAAATTTAAGAGAATAAACTACTGAGACCTATGGAGTTTAACTTTCAAGGAACCCTTTCAAGGAAAATGGAAATACAAAATGAAAAAAGTGATTTATTAAAATAACTTTCTCATAAGTTGTATAACTAAATTAAAAATAAAATAATTCAATGATAAAATGGTCCATATATGAATGCAACATAAAGAGAGTATAAACTCTTGTAAAGAGGATTATTCTAAATGTAATTAGATAATTTTTCAACTTAGTTTAAATGATTTTAAAATTTGAGATATTGAAAGGAATCTAATCTCCATATAGGTGAAGAAGAAATTAGTGTATCCTCGTATGAAGGCCACAAAAAATATTCATGTGATTTAAATCTTGAACAGATGAATAAAATATATATTATTAAAATTTAAGAGATAATTATTATTACAGTAAACACTAGAATAGGTTGTATAATTTTGGATCCATTAGAGACACTATAAATGTGTGTTTAGAGGATATAAAACTATGTGATGGAAGAGAATATATTATTATATCTCATATATAGAAGAAATTCATAAGGCATATTTTAGTGGTAGATTATTAATTGTGATAACCATTTTTTTATGAAAAGGTACTGAAAAATGAAATTTTATGAGGAATTTAAAAGGAAAATCGCCATACCTATATCGTAGGAGTGGTAATCACATGAAAATGAAAATTCAATTAATTTGAGAAACAAATTCAAAACATTAGAAGAATGCAATGATGAATTAAAATATATTAAGAATCGAGAAATAAGAGTTTCTTACTCTGCATTTTCATCATGTAAATAAATAAATAAAATATGGAAAATTGATAATAAATTACTATTATTATATAAAAGTATGGAGGATTAATTCTTTAAGAAAAACTCACCAATTATTTTCAAATATGAGGTAGTATTAATTATTTTTAACTGAGAAACATGTAAATTATGAATTAGTTGACTCATAATTATACCATATAGAAATAGAGGAAAAGAAGATCTATTTCACATTTAAGGGATAAGCAACATAGATTAAGATGAATGAAAAAATAAAAAATAGAGAAACCATGTACTATTGATATCAATCTCAAAATAGAGTTGGATACCAAGTCAAAGAATTTAGAGGATAAAAATTAAAATATTCTTATTTTTTGGTAAAATATATATATCATAAAGGATAGCTATAATTGAGGATTAAAAAATAGTATAAAGAAAATTTTGGTTTACTAGTTCCAGCTATATTCATAAACATGACTAGTACCAGAGATTAATCTTCTCCAAATTTATTTAATTTCTATGACTATTGTTATAATAATAAAAGTTTAAGTTATATGTATGATTGTTGGGGTGATTTCATGAAAAAAATTTAGTGCATTTGTTGGAATAAATTTTGAAACACTTACTTAATTATAGATGGACTCCATTACTGAATCCAAAAAAATTAATAGGTGTTAGTGAAATTCCAGTGGGATAGGCCTTGACCAAAAACACAAATGGCATCAAAGCCTTATCTGAAATTTCATATATTATCACATAAAAGTGATATAAAACCATAAAATAATAATAGAACAACTTTATAATTATATACAACCATTAAAAAACAAGTATTAATCAATAATTAATTTAAAATTGAAATATCATGTTTTTATCATGTGAATATTTTTAAATATACATAAAGATATTGAGGAAAATAAAATTATATGATTATTGTCATTTCAAATATACTTTTTAAGTTTAATGAATTAAAATTTTAAAATAAACATTAAAATTAAATTAACCTAATATAGATAATAATATAAGAAATATAAAAAAAGAATAAATAATTCAATATGTGGTATGTATCACAGTATTTATACTTTAACATTTACATGATGAAATTCTTGTGAATGCGTGATTGAGATCACATAGACATTTTAAAATGGAAGAAAATGATCTAGTTTCATTGTATTATAGAAATTATTGAAATATATAACATTTAAATTTAATAAATTTAGAGACAAGTGTTTAAAACTAGTAATAAGGGATATTACTAATTTAATGGAGAAGTCAATGTAAAAGAAATGGTAGAGGTATTGTTGGAGAGGGACTATTCATAAAAATGGTTTTTTTAGTGTAAATTTGGGCCTATAGGCCATAGGTTCACTAATAAATCTTGGACTTTGGTCCATAAGGCCTTAGGAAAACCCTATTTGGATTATTAGTAACATGACTGGACTAGAAAAAATGTCATAATGAATTATGAAGGTGGTGTATAAGGATAACAATTGTGTGTTTCTAGGTGGGCATCCTTGAAAGATGGATGGGTGAGCTGGGGCCCATCAACCAGACACATATCCCAAAAAAATTGATGTTGTATATACGGTTTTCCTACCATTTAAAATCAAGAAGTTTTACCAGTCATATGATTCAATGTGATAATTAGAAGATTTAGTGGTTCAATACAAAATAAATCACCAAGTGGGAATCTCAATAGAGATATGGGTGTGCTAAACCTATAATATGACCCTATGTCTACATAATTTCTAAAGATGGAGGCGATCCCTACCATGGTGCATCCTAGGGGACCACAATTCACAAGTTCTTGATGGAGGAGGTTGGGGGCATGATTCATAAGTACGATTGGTGAAACATTTTTATGGCAGTTGGCAGGGGTGATACAAGACATTTAATGGGTGACATGACATGATTTTGGATAATCCATTAGGCCTTTAAGCCTCCAGATGGGCCTTCGGGCCACTATAATTTAGGTTCATGAAATTTACTTTGGGTCACTGGGCCTTTAGACCATTATATAGAATAAAGTAAGTCTATTTCCCTCATTCCATCCCTTATGAGGATGGATGAGGATTGACCCTCTATGGTTTGTAGGTGTGCATATTATTTGGTTACTTATAATTCCATATATCAATGATAAATAAATATTTTCTATACTGAGGTATGACTAAATTTGGATTAGAGAATGTTTTTACTATTATTTTTTAATATTCTAGTTGTGGAAAAATATCAATGAAAATTATTCTAGTTATATGAAGTTGAGGTGATATATGATAGAATTTGATTCATCACAAAATTTACTGCCAAAGGAAAATTGTTATTTTTACAATTTTTAACATTTTGATGATTTTCATTATTATATATTGATTCTAAAATACACAGTATCATGTTATTGAAGTCAGTGGATAATAGATAAGTATAAAATGGAGAGCACCATTATACATTTTTAATTTTGATCTCATCATTTGGTATCACACTATCAACTAATGTACTAAATAATGAAAAGAATCAATAGTTAAATAATGCTTACTATATCTACGATTTAAAAATGTATGGTTCTAGAGATAATGAATGGAGAAGAAAAAAGTTTAATGGGAAGTTATAAATCATTCCATTAGGGTAAAAAAATATTTAAATCATCATATTTTCAATGAAAGATATTTAATATATAATTTTGAATATTATTGAATTTTATTTTTAACAAAAAAAGTATTATTATTAGCACTAAAAATTAGAAATTCATGTTTTTTATCTAAATTAAAAACATTTATGAAACATAAAATTTTATTCATAGTCAATTTAACATGTTTATAACCAATGTAACCAATGATTCTTCTCACTATTATTTTACACAATACCCAAATTCCCTCATTTAAATTTCCTTAAAAATCAATGTACATTGCTATTATTTTTTCTCTATTATCTATCAATAATTATTAATTGATATTATGATATCCTCTAATACCTATTGTAATTTTCATTCGACTAAACTCTGGTGACATATTTCTGATTTTTTAATATATTTTATCATATCTTTTTTATTGAAATGCTGAAATTATTTTTTATAAATGTTTTATCATTTATCTGCAATTATGTTTTTTAACCATTTTTTCCAAATTGTTTATCTATGTATAAATTTTTGTTATAGTTGTTTTATATATGAATTTCAATACGTTTTTTAGTCATCTTACTTATAAAAAATAATTATTTTGTGTAAATTACTTATATTTCTATGATATATTTTTAAATTACTTGTTCTTTATATTTTGATTAAGATATTTTTTATAATTTCAAGCCACATAATTACTTTATGTTTGGTTTATTAAAAATATTTTGATAATAAATTATTATTGTTACTATTAATATTGTTTTGTTTTGAAATAATATGAGATTCTTTTTTATAATTTAAACATATTTTAAAAATAAAAATACACGAACACATAAATATCATATATAGGAATTTTTATATATGTATTCTTTTACAATAAATATTATAAGATAATAGATTAATGTAGTTTTCTTAGTCCTTATATTTAATAATATTTAACAGACTAATAATTTTTAGAATAATTTAAAAACCTAAAGCTTTATATAATTTATTAAATGAATAAAATTTCTGGAATATATGGTTTTGGTTATTATTATTTTTATTATTATTACTCTTATCATAATTGATAATTTTTATCTAAAAAATTATTTATTTTCTTTTAGTTTTTCTATATTTGGTTAGACATTCAATAAAAATTAAAATATTAAATAAGTTATATTTTTCCTTTATTACACTTGGAAACTATGCTCTCTAAAACACCATAGAAAACTACTCATCATCTCTAATTAATACCCTATAATAAGTTATATTTTTCCCTTAGTTTTTTTATTTTATCAATTTAGTTGATATTGGTTAACTTTAAATATAGGAATGGATGGAGTTGCAAGAGTTTAATATAATTGATATTGATATTTAATTATATACTACCATATCATAACAGTCCACCGAATTCAAATTATAGTGTAAAAAAATATTATGCCTAATGGGATTTGGTTGTAGGAAGATACATTTGTTCTCTATGTACTATGTGTTATATTGAATGAAATATTAAAGTGTGTCCTTATGTCTTAAATTTGGGAAATCATGGAATAAGTTGAAGGAAATATAATTGTTTGATTCTTCTATTATAACCTATACTTATTAAGGGAACATGGTATCTACCCATAATTCCTCATTTAAAGATTTTGCTCGAAAATTAAAATATTGAAAACTAGATAATAAGACATCCATATGAGTGAATATTTGGTGAAAAACCCTTCCATCCAAATGATTCACTATAGTGTAATCTATTGATATGATAATTTCTTAAATTTGGAAATAATGTTTGAAATATTATACTTGGATAATGTATAAATGGAATGAATCAGTATTAGAACATCAATTGAAAACATGGTTTGTGGTCTACTCTATTGGTTATATACAACTTCTCCACTTGAATTTTTATAATGAGGTAATATATTATACTGAGGTTAATGATTTATATACCAAAACTACATTAAAATGATATTAATATTTACTTATCACTATATAATCCTTATTTGAAAATATTATTTGTGAAAGGAACAAAAGTATTCAATTCTTATAATAAATATTATTATCAATTGCATAAAATAATTTTTCTAACTATAAAATACTTATCAACATATATAAATTATCATGGATAATGTGTTAAGTGGAATAAATAATATATATTTTTAAATAAATTAATCATTTTATCAAATACAATGTGAGTGAAAAATAGTTTACATGGGTAATCGAAAGTTTCAATGTATTGATCACTCTATCAAATACTAAAAAATCATTGAACAAATCATAATAAATTTATTTCTCTCTAAATACTTTTACATCCATACAATATGTTTAGTGGGTGAAAAAAATACATCATATTGGGAATTAAATAAGGGTATATTAATGATAAAAATATATGGGTGAAAATATTAATTTTATAAGGTTCCATATTAAACATATCTTCATGTCAAGAATAACATTGATCTGAGGTATATTGATAAGAATATATATATAAGATTTATTTAAATTTTGTATATATTAAACAAAAAAATAAGGATGGTTTGAAAGAAATATTAGTCTTACTGATAATAGAAATATGGTTTTAGTTATATCCCACTCTTAATGGAATTCAAACAAACATTCCTCTAGTATTCCAAACATTATCCAAGAGATAGAAAATAACTTTTTCTAGTGTACAAATTGTTTTAAGGTTATTCAAGGTTATTATTTAAATTTTATTAAAAAAATTATTTTAATTTGTATGAAATTTTATGATTTTTATGTTTTGATAAAAAAAATTCTATCAATTTCACTTATTAGAATAATACCAAATTGAGTCAAAATGGCTATCATTATGTTGTGTTACAATTACAATTATATTTTATACAAGGTAGTAGATCCAATTTTTTTAAACAATTTTGAAAATAAATAAAATTATATAGTTATATTAATAGGGTATGTTAATAATCCACATTTACTAGAGGCCTTAATTATTGAAAAGTATGTTTATAATGAGGTGGGATACTTTTATGAAGTGGAGCACAGTAGTCTACCTTCATATCACCATGAAGGAATTAGTAATAGGGGAAAGGGGAACAACGATATAAAATTAAAGTAAGTGACATGTGAGAAAATAATGTATCTTTTTTCATAAGTATTTAATAACATAAATGAGGTTCAAACATATTTAATAGTGCACATTAATACATTGATGAAAATTTATTATAAGAATAATTATTTGTGTGAAATGATTGATAATAAAAATAATATGTGCATAATTTTATGAAAACATGATTATTGATTCAGTATTATTGGAAAAAATGGTATTTATAATGGGAAAGCCTTGTTTGAATGTGATTTCAAGGTTTGGGTGTGAAATTAATGGTTATAATTTTTATATCAAGCACCGAGACAATAAATTATAGTCTATAATAGTGGAATAATGGCATTCACTAATACAATGAATTTTTCAAATGAAAAATAAAAAACTTCAATATGTGTATAAAGTGTATATTATAATGTTTTTGAAGAAATATGGGAGATTGATTACCTAAAATTTCATGTTCCCATGATAATGTGTAAATTGTTTTATGGGAAAAATATTTTTGAACATGAAGATTTCAAAATTACACTTTTTTATATCAATATATTGAGATACATATATGAACCTTTTATCATGGAAACAGGTGAAATTTTTTCTATATTATTGATCCATCAAATGACTGTTTATCTTAATTTTTTGAATGAAAAAAGAATAATCTTAGAGAATATAATTTTTATAGTAATAAAATAGTATGTGATATCTCAATATCCATGATAACATTATCATAGAATACTAATTAAAATTACACATATATGATTTATTATTTTTAGAAACATAACAAATAATAAATATAGGGAAATAATCCTTCAATAATATTCTAATAGTGGAAGAACTATATAATAATTTCCAATTTAAATTTTCAAGTATGGTACATTTTATGGCTTAAATTTCAAATATCATTACTTTTGGTGATTAATATTATTTCTATATTTAAATATTTTTTAATATTAACTATGTTTAGAATTTTTCTATTTATACTATTTCATATCTCATAATTGTTGGCAAAATTATATTATTACTTATGACAACTATTTTTAAAACTGTTCTCTTTAAGGTTTTATAATACCTTGAATTTAATTACGTATATATATCAATTCAATTTCTATATATGATATCATTTTTAATAACACATATGTTATGTTTCGTTTTACCAATTCAATTTTATATTATATAAATGTACTCAGTTGTTTATGTATCATTAATATATTAAAAATTAAATATTATGATAATTTTACTATTATTTTTTATACTTTATCTATTGGTTATTTTTTATTAAATTTAAAAAAGACTATTTTTATTCATTTATTCATGTTTTATACTAATATTTTGTTAATTTTATTTTTAGAAACATGTCTCATCCAATTTTCAAGGCATCTTAATCTATTAGAGAGGATACTTCACATTCATTTTCTATGGAGCCTCTATAATGGATCCCTATTCTTATAAAATCTAGGATAATAGGTACACGTTTATTGAATGTGGGAGTTCATGTTTCTCTAGATTATGAAATTTCTTTGGAAATGAACAGATCACACTACATTCTTTGATGATAAGGATAATATCATTGATCTAAATTTGAAATAATTTTTGATTTTTTTTCTCTAGAACATTTAGAAAAAATTAAAATTTTACTTTCATATTGGTGAAGTGTTGACCATATAACACTAGATTTGTTATGAAATACCATATATAATGAACCAACCTAGGTTGCCTTCAAACCTGGCACCTGACCCAGTCCATCACATACCGAAAGGGTGTTCTCGATCCCTACGGGCTGGTGATAAGCACCAAGTCATCGAACGAAAAAAACTGAGGGAATGGTTACTTCCAATTTGAATAACCACATGGAATACATATATAGATAAATAAAGGAACATTGGAATATTGACAAAATATATCCCATAACTATAAGAAAAATATTGTAAACATAATAACTAAAAGAGTATCTAAAAACATCAAAAGACAAGTACGACTACAAGGTACTCAAAACGAAATAGCTACTCCAATGATGGAATAGGTGAACTCCAACCATCTCACCACCAGATATCCATCCCAACTGACACAACCCCATCGCCTCACTGCGGCGCCTTTCCTTTCCTAGCACTGTAAGACAAACAAGGGTGTACGCACCATTGAGGTAGTGTGCAGGGTGTGTGCTAACAGGCTCAGTAGGATCCCACCCAGGTGTTCCATAACAATCCTTTGTATAAAAATCTTGTATTCTCATTTTTAAAATAAAATATGGCATGATAATAAATAAATTAGTTTTATAGAAAAAATGTTAAAATTTTTCATTTTCCATAGTTATAAACAAAATAAGGTATAATAGTTTCAAAACATATTTACCATAATATTTTCTACAAGCAATGCATATAAAAAACTCAGAAATCCTAGTAGTACAAAACATAACCACATTATCACACACACTAAGGAATACTATAGGTCTATGGAGCAGACTACTCATAACATAAAAATCAAGTTCCCAAATCTGATTCTAGAATAATGGGCCTAGGCAGCAGAGGAATACCCCATGAGTAAACCCCCTTAAATGTAAATATTGTTCTCCTAGAACAATAAGCCTTGGAAATAGAGGAAATCACCCATAAACCCCTCCTTGATAATCACAATGCAATGGATGATGGCCATATGCTAAACATTCAACCTAAGTAGCCTAGGTAAACCTAATTCATTTTTCACAAACCTAATTCAATTCCTTAAAAATCATACAAACCATTTATAATACATTTATCAAAATCTAGGGAAACCCATTTTTCTTTCAAAAAAATTTCTCAACACACAAAAAAATCATGTAAATTTAATAAATCAATTTATAATGAAATTTTCAAAGCAAAACAAGCATGTTCATTATCATAGGCTAGAGACAGAACCACCTACCTCAAATTTTAGGTCACGCATGCCTGTAATAGAAATCCAAATCTAATAACAAAACCCAAAAAAACAAAAAACACCAAATAATCTAATCCACGACAAGATTTATTCAAATATAAACACAAAATATCGGTTGAAGAGAGGAAAACCACATACCTTGAATAAGTACATGCACCGCACCATAAACAATGAAAGAAAAAGCCCTCCATAATGAGATCTCACAACGGATCCTGAAGAAGAAAACATGAATCATCCATCTTGAATCATCAAATCTAATAACTCAAGTCTAGGGCGCTACCATGATCAACCACAAGGATGAACCAGAAGGAACACATACTAGAAGAGATGCACTGTAGATTCAATGATGATCCCAAGCTGATTGAATCGATCCGAAAGGTGAGATGCCTAAGAAAAGAACCTATGGAGTGTTTTGTTTTGTGGGAAATTAAGAGTCTAATGAAAGACCAAAACAAAATAGCCAAATGCATGACTTTAACCTATCCACAAGTTAGTTCATGGTGTGTGCCCCTTGGTCATGATGTCTAGGCCACACTGGATAAGTTACACCAAAAAACCCATCACCTTGGGTTAAAAATCCACTATTTAACACCTACAAGACGTGTGCCTCATGTACACGATGTGTACTATTTCATAGAATGATTTCTCCATTCACGACATGAATCCAGTGTTGGAACCACTTTGTGTATAGGTTTGTATTTGTTGTCAATAGTTGTCAATGGAATATCAAAATGAAAGAGATCATGAAGTACTCCGATGAAGTAGAGGAGTAGTGATTTAGACGATTGTTGTGCTGATTCTAAGTTCAAAGAACATGTGTCAAAGGTGATACATTGTTTACAACAATTAAGAATGTGAGGAGTAATCCATCCAAGGATGATTAATGCAGGATGGTGTTTTTGGATGAAGACCACGCAATTCCTCATTATTGCATGAGAACAATGGGTTTTGATGAAGACCATGCAATTACTCATGATTGCGTGAGAACCATGATAGAGACTTCCTTGACGGATTGAATCACATGGTTTGCATGAAGTTGATCATGACGGTTGATGAAGGAGGCAATGTGCCAATGAGTTGACTTATTAAATGTCCATGCGCATCACATTGTCATAGAAGATGATGGTACTAAATTTTTTCCTTCAAAGAATACATATCACAATAGTGGAGTTTGTGATAAAAGCAAAATAGTTGCTTAAGGATACAGATCACCAAGAAGAAGTTCTATTGAGGTGATCGTGCTTGTTGACAAAGCAAACAAACGACATACAAATTTGTTGACAAAGGAGACTCCATGGTGACATGTCGAGTTCAAGAGTTGTGGTCAACGATCTATGTTTGATTCAAGAACATCGACAGAGGAATGGATGATTTGGAGACGGTACAAAAAGAGCAGATACAAGGTAGCGCCGTTTTCCAGTGTTTTCCAAATTTCAGGGCCTCAAAATTAACAAATGAATAAGAGTGATTTTGGTAAAGGGACTTGCGCGCCATACTCTTGGAGGATAGGAAACTTCCGCGCCATATGTTTTTGAAGATCAAAGCATCAAAATATGGCAGAGGGATAGGGGTCACGCAAGTTTTGGTGAGGTCGCGAGGGTGAATTATGTGCCGGGAAGAGACTTGAACACCGACGCCTTGAATGCATTATAACTTGCGTGCCTATGGTTTTCCGAGATCAGAAGATCCAAATTTGGAAAAGGCAAGATGTTCACGCAAGTTTGGATGTTGATCGCGCAAGTGCCTAGCAGGGGCCGAGACTTGCGCGCTGATGGATGACTTGCGCGCCGCCGCGCAGGGGGTCCAGTTTGCCTATAAATACTGGACCACCCGTCCTCATTTCACACAGAGCTCAAGACTTAGAGATTGTTCGAGCTCTCATCGCGCAGGTGGTTGAGCCGCGCAAGTGGTGATTGCACGCCGATTGATGGTTGCACGCCCCAGGTGATTTGGGCAAGGAAGGAAGTGAGTCGCGCAGGTTTGAAGTTCAAGAAGGAAGAGTCGCGCAGGTGCTTTGGAGACACTTGCGCGCCAGGTTATACTTGCGCGCCTAATACTTGCGCGCCAGATGGAGACTTGCGCGCCGGGCTTGAAAAGGGGAGCCAAATATTGTTGAAGCACGCCCGCCTTTCTGGAGCTGCACAAGAGCTAAAGATTTCCTGATACTTTCGGTGCAAAGCGAGATTGAAGAAGAAATCTAAATGATACATGAATGATCTCATGCATACATGGTGAATTGATTCTGACGAATGTCGAGTAAGCTGAACATCATTTATTGAGCAATCACATCAGTGATTGTGATTCAGGAAAACGAAGACAAGGGGATCTAGTGCATTCAGTCATTGCACTAAAGAAGAAAGATTGAACTATAAAGAGCATCAACTCTGAACCCTGATGCAAGCAAAGTCTCATTCTGAACAGGAGACAAAGAACATCAATGCACATTTATTGAAGAGACCTTCACGTCTATAAACTGAGTGAGACTTCACCAACAGCAGTGAGCCCGGGGGAGTCAACGGGAGTGACCCGAGGGACGCAGTGAGCTATCCTTGAATAATTGTAAAGGCAGTGAGCCTGGGACAGAGTGACTGTACCCGAACCTTTGTAATCTACAGTTAGTGAAGCATAGTGGATTTAGGTACAACTGACAACCTGTCGGCGTATGCTCCTTGGACGTAGCCCTTAGTGGTGAACCGAGTAAAAATAGCTGTGTCATCTCTCTACATGTGAATGTTTAATTGCTGATCATATCCATCATGCAGGTTTAAGTAGTTCCTACCAACGTGGGAACAAGATACACAACTAAAAGAAGAAAAAGTTGCCACCCTGATTCACCCCTCCCCTCTCAGGGTGTCCCGGGGTCCTACAAGTGGTATCAGAGCGAAAGGTTAACGTATGTTGGATATTCTCCAGTAATTCTATTGAGAAGAGGATTTGAGTTTCTTTCCTAGAGTCAACAATGAAGAGCAGTCTTGATAATGACGCAGTCATTTCTGAGCAGAAATCTATATCCACCAAGACTTTGACAAATAGTAAAAAGAAAGAGAAGATGATGATGAAGAAGTCCCCCACATCCAAAGAAGATGCAATGTCTTGTTCTCCATGCCATTCCAATAATGAAGAAACATTAGGCTTGGAAAGTATCAAGCAGGTGGCTCAGAACTCATCCAGAGGAAAGGATGATACCCCTAATTCAAGATTTCAGGAAAAACTCAGAACATATCTGCATGATATTCCAGAAGAAAGGGTTGTTATTATTTGTAGCCTATTCCAATCTATGCAGGTTGAGATCAATCGATTAGAAAGGGAAGCTGAAAATATGGAAAAGGGGTTGGAATGAAAAGTTATGGAAATTATGAAGCTCATCAAACGGGGTGAAAGTCTTTGAAGAAGAAGAGGAAGTCAATAAGACTTTAAAAGAAAGGATCCATGCACTTGAAGCAGAGCTGAAGAAGAGCAATGACGTCAAGAATTTTTGTTTGGAAGAAACTTCCATTAAATTCAGGGAACTAGACTCTTTGTTACAAAACAAAGTTAAGATGCATGAAGATGAGGTTGAAAGGTTGAAGAAGACTTGTGAAGAGAAGATGATCACGATTGAAGATCAGAAGATCATCCTCAATATTGTGGGTCAAAAATTGGAAGCTCAGTTGACCAAGATTGAGAACACACATATTGAGACTTTACAAAAGAATGAAATGAGTTATGCTTGCACTCAATGTTCGTTTGATGAGTCTAAAGATGAAATGCCTCCAACATGTGATAAGAAGATTATGACAACTCTTGATTATCCACATCAAGAATCAGTTGCTGCTGGTACTCAATGCTCACTGGAGGATTCTATTGTCAAAAGGCCTCCAACATGTGATAAGAAGATCATGACTTCACTCTTTGATCTATCACAAGCAACTAAGAAAGTGAAGGTACCATCCAAACCATCTTGTACTCATATTTCTAAATACACTCCTACAATCAGTGCAGGTGGGAAGAAAAGTTCTAAACAAGTATGGATGAGGAAAGATGAGAAGAAGAAACCTATCACCATGGCTAGGGTGGATGGGAAGAAAAAGGAGGAAGTGGGTTCCCCAAAAAGAGCACAAAAGATTAAGCAGATGGCCCAACAACTTAATACAGAAGACACAAAGAAGAAAAGATTTGCGGGTCAATGTTGGTGATGCAACAGATTTAGGCACTGTGCACTGGATTGTCTTTATAATCCCTTACATGGAAAAGCACAAAGAATGCCTATATCAAAGATAAGGAAGCCAGAGAAAAAGAAGCAACATCAGCATGTACAGAAGCATCTGTTTACTGCAAACAGATTTGGAATTCTTGATAACATCTGTGATGTATGAAACGGAAGCGGTCAAAATGCAGTCACATGTCCATATCAACATGCTTTCACTGTTAAAAAGAAAAGAAGACCTATGATGCCGTCAAAGAATGAAGCAGCTACCTTGGGGAGAAATCAGAAGAATGTTGTGAACACACATTTCCCCAAGAAGATCTCAAGTAGGGAAGCTGAGAAGACTCAGGATTTTAGATCCATGAAATTGAAGGGTCATTCATCCAAAAGAAACACTAAGTGGGATGAATCTCGGATGAACCCATGTGGAATACCTAAACCAGCTGCAAAAGTTCCAAATGATATATTGGTCATCTGGCCAGAAGATTTGAAAAGAATAAGGAAACTTGAAGATGAGAAGGCCAAGGCTGGTGATAAAGGAAAATAAAAACTTTCACATGATGTAGACACAGTGCAGGAGATATTGCAAACAAATAGAAACACACGTGTCAAAGAAGTTCTGTGTGAGAGATGCAAAAATTCTGGTCACATTGAAAAAGGTTTCCTAACCTTAATACCAGAGAAAGAATCAGTCCTTAAGAGGAGTAAGAATGTATCATTCATGATGGCCGATAATTAGAACAATTCTCCACACAAAGCAGAAGAGAATGTGAACAGAGCCATGCCACACCGATAGATGTCAGAACATATGTTCAAATGTGCAGGCATGAAGACTGGAGTGAACAGAGGAACTTGGTTGAGAAAAGAACCTCAACCAAGCAAGTCTTCTTGATGAAGCAATAAGGAACCACCTTATTCCCATAATCATTTGTGTATTGTATTTGTGCTAATAATGCAGGGAATTGAAAGTGAAGCATGCTCTCAGGGGGAGAACCTGAGAAGTAGTGAATGTTGTCAACTCTTGATAGCCAAGAAGAAGAAGTTTCCATCCATAGTATATTCTTCAATTGATATTCAAAGATTATGATGACGAAGTATCACTCTTGATGAAGATGATTAAGAGTGTTTCCCTTAAGGGGGAGAAGAATAAAGAAGCTTCCATAATCACTGTTTTAATCAATATCAACTCCAGCTGGACTCAAAAGCAGTTACTCTGTGAATTTCTAGAAGAACACGTCAATGGAGAAGGTATGTCATTTCTCAATCACTATCCCTTGGTTACTCAGATCAAAGATTATTTTACAAAGGGGGAGTAACTGAATTGATCAGTGACATAAAGAGAATGGAAGTGCCCCAAGGTCACTTATCTTGCCGATTGCACTTGAATCTTTTTGATCTATTTGCTGATGTGAGTGCAGGAGTTTCAGGTTGATTATTCGCTATCATTGTTGATCTTCTTCTACCTGGAATTAAAGTGGTAAACCATTGAAGACAAGATACATGAGTTATCATCTCATGTTGGTATCATGATCTGTGGATAATGGACAGCCTTGTTGACTTAATCAAATCCTCTTGTTTTCTACATCGAGCATTGCTCAAGTAGACTTAGAGTGAAATTATTAATGAAACATTTCTTAAGTGTGGATTGATACCCTCCCTACCATGTGCTTTGTATTTCTTTTCAATAAGGGGGAGAGAAAGTGAAATGATCGTTTGAAAAGAAAAGTTGATGAATAGAAGATTCTCATTTTGAAATTGACAAATTCATTTCAGAAGATGTATAGTGAAATGAACGTTTGAAAAGAAAAGTTAATGAATAGAAGATTCTCATTTTGAAATTGACAAATTCATTTCAGAAGATGTATAAGGTATTGACAACAAAATACAAAGGGGGAGATTGATGGAACCACTTTGTGTATAGGTTTTTATTTGTTGTCAATAGTTTTCAATGGAATATCAAAATGAAAGAGATCATGAAGTACTCCAATGAAGTAGAGGAGTAGTGATTCAGACGATTGTTGTGCTGATTGTAAGTTCAAAGAACATGTGTCAAAGGTGATACATTTTTTACAACAATGAAGAATGTGAGGAGTAATCCATCCAAGGATGATTAATGCAGGATGGTGTTTTTGGATGAAGACCATGCAATTCCTCATTATTGCATGAGAACAATGGGTTTTGATGAAGACCATGCAATTACTCATGATTGCATGAGAACCATGCTAGAGACTTCCTTGACGGATTGAATCACATGGTTTGCATGAAGTTGATCATGATGGTTGATGAAGGAGGAAATGTGCCAATGAGTTGACTTATTAAATGGCCATGCACATCACATTGTCATAGAAGATGATGGTACTAAAGTTGTTCCTTCAAAGAATACATATCACAATAGTGGAGTTTGTGATAAAAGAAAAAGAGTTGCTTAAGGATACAGATCACCAATAAGAAGTGTTGTTGAGGTGATCGTGCTTGTTGACAAAGCAAACAAACGACATACAAATTTGTTGACAAAGGAGACTCCATGGTGACATGTCGAGTTCAAGAGTTGTGGTCAACGATCTATGTTTGATTCAAGAACATCGACAGAGGAATGGATGATTTGGAGGCGGTACAAAAAGAGCAGATACAAGGTGGCGCCGTTTTCCAGTGTTTTCCAAATTTCAGGGCCTCAAAATAAACAAATGAAGAAGAGTGATTTTGGAAAAGGGACTTGTGTGCCATACTCTTGGAGGATAGGAAACTTGTGAGCCATATGTTTTTGAAGATCAGAGCATCAAAATATGGAAAAGGGATAGGGGTCGCGCAAGTTTTGGTGACGTCACGCAGGTGAATTATGTGCCGGGAAGAGACTTGCGCGCCGACGCCTTGAATGCATTATAACTTGCGCGCCTATGGTTTTTCGAGATCATAATATCCAAATTTGGCAAAGGCAAGATGTTCATGCAAGTTTGGATGTTGATCGCGTAAGTGCCTAGCAGGGGCCGAGACTTGCGCGCTGATGGATGACTTGCGCGCCGCTGTGCAGGGGGTCCAGTTTGCCTATAAATACTGGACCACCCCTCCTCATTTCACACAGATCTCAAGACTTAAAGATTGTTTGAGCTCTCGTCGCGCAGGTGGTTGAGCCGCGCAAGTGGTGATTGTGCGCCGATTGATGGTTGCGCGCCCCAGGTGATTTGGGAAAGGAAGGAAGTGAGTCGCGCAGGTTTGAAGTTCAAGAAGGCAGAGTCGTGCAGGTTCTTTGGAGACACTTGCGCGCCAAGTTATACTTGCGCGCCTAATACTTGCGCGCCATATGGAGACTTGCGTGTCGGGCTTGAAAAGGGGAGACAAATATTGTTGAATCACGCCCGCCTTTCTGGAGCTGCACAAGAGCTAAAGATTGCCTGATACTTTCGGTGCAAAGCGAGATTGAAGAAGAAATATAAATGATACATGCATGATCTCATGCATACATGGTGAATTTATTCTGATGAATGCCGAGTAAGCTGAACATCATTTATTGAGCAATCACATCAGTGATTGTGATTCATGCAAACGAAGACAAGGGGATCTAGTGCATTCATTCATTGCACTAAAGAAGAAAGATTGAACTATAAAGAGCATCAACTCTGAACCCTGATGCAAGCAAAGTCTCATGCTGAACAGGAGACAAAGAACATCAATGCACATTTATTGAAGAGACCTTCACGTCTATAAACTGAGTGAGACTTCACCAACGGCAGTGAGCCAGGGGGAGTCAACGGGAGTGACCCGAGGGACGCAGTGAGCTATCCCTGAATAATTGTAAAGGCAGTGAGCCTGGGACAGAGTGATTGTACCCAAACCTTTGTAATCTACAGCTAGTGAAGCATAGTGGATTTAGGTACGACTGACAACCTGTCGGCGTATGCTCCTTGGACGTAGCCCTTAGTGGTGAACCAAGTAAAAATAGTTGTGTCATCTCTCTGCATGTGAATGTTTAATTGCTGATCATATCCATCATGCAGGTTTAAGTAGTTCCTACCAACGTGGTAACAAGATCCACAACTAAAAGAAGAAAAAGTTTCCACCCTGATTCACCCCTCCCCTCTCAGGGTGTCCTGGGGTCCTACATCCAGCATCCAGTACACAACATGTACCTCAGGTACATAATGTTTACTTATTATAAAACCTACAGTAAACCTATAAAATCACATCTAAGGATTTTTAAAACTAGAAGGGATATTAGAAAAAAGGAAAAAAAATTGATCAAGGAAACATGATGTTACAATCTCTCCACCATAAGAACTTTCCATCCCCATAAAGTCGTGTGGAATATTTACTCCCTGTAAAAATATTAGGTCACTCCTCCCTCATCAAAGACTCGCTTTCCAAAGTCTCATGAGAATATAATTCTTGTTGACATAGAACTCTGACCAACTAAATTGACTTCCCATGCTATAATTTCTCTTGAGAGTCAAAAATCTCAACTTTTTTCTCCAAAACAAAAGCATTTGGCTCTAATTAAATTTCTTCCCAACCCAGAATGTGAGCGGTACTAGGGTGATACTTCCTGAGTTGAGGTATGTGTAAAAAATCATTAATTCCTATCAACTGATCCAGAAATGATAATTGATAAGCAACATTCCCAATCTGTTCAGTGATCTCCAACAGTCCAACATATCTCAGAGCCAACTTTCCTTGTTTTCCATGTCGATGGTGACCCAAATGAGGAGAAACTTTCAAGAAAACCCAATCACCAGAGGAAAACTCTAAAGAATTATGATATCGATCTACATATAATTTTTGTTGACTTTGGGTTGTGAACAGACGTCGTTGAAACTTCTGAATATTTGTTTATGTCTCCTAAACCAGGCTTGGTCCGACCAAAGATACTTCTCCCACATATACACAACAAAAAGGTGATCTGCATGTGTGACCAAAAAAAATTTCAAAAGGATACATTCTGATAGATGACTAGAAACTGTTATTGTAAAGAAACTCAACTATTCCTAGATGGTTATCCCATAATCCACTGAAATCCTAGATGTAAGAACAAAGAATATCCTCTAGGATCTGAATTACATGTTATGTCTGGCCATCTGCCTTTGGATGGTAAGTTGTGCTCAACTTTACTTGAGACCCCATTACCTCTTGAATACTCCTACAGAACCTTGAGTTAAACCTAGGATCCCTATCTAAAACAATGGAAAAAGGACTCCCATGTAACCTAATGATATTCTACACAAACATCTTACCCAGATCTTCAACTTTAGTGGTGTCTTTAATTGTAATGAAATGAGCAGACTTCGTCAACTAATCAATAACCACCCATATATAATTTTTCCCTAAGGGTTTCCATGGTAAACTAACCAAAAAATCTATAGACATGGCATCCCACTTTCAAACCGGCACTAGAAGAGGCTGAAGAATACGAGAAGGTTTCAAGTGCTCCACCTTATCCGTTGTTAGGTGAAATAGAGGGACACGCAATCTATAATGTTATGCTTCATACTCAGCCACAAGGACCATCTTCACATGTCATAATACATATTTGTAGCGCTTGGATGAATGGCCCATTAAGATCTATGACAATCAAACAAGACTAAAATTCCCATAGGTGTTGGGAAGACAATTTGCTTCCCAAATTGAATCATTCCATCTAAAGAAAGAGACCAACATGAAACCATCTCCCCACTATAAATGTGTTTATGAATCTTCAGAAACTCATCATCTTATTGTAGAATTTTCAAGATAGAATCTAGGATATATGATAACAACTAAAAAATGGTCAGAACCATACCTAAGACATCCTCATGAGTGTCCAAGTGTAACTTAGTGAAAATCCCCATAAGATTCCACTCCGCCTTCAATTCTAAAACAGTATGTGATTGTACCTTCCTACTTAAAGCATATGCAACTACTTTCCCAATCCCCAAAGTGTAGTCTATGTTGAATTAAAATTTCTGAAGGTATTTTACCCATAGTCTCTATATGAGATTCAAGTCCTTTTAGGAAAACATATAACTCGGACTCTTATGATCAGAGAAACCCATGAACTTCCCCCCAAATAAATAGTACCACCAATACTTAAGTGCACGTATCGCCGCTACAAGCTATAAATCATGAGTTGGGTAGTTCTTCTCAGGTAGTTAGAGTTGAAGAGAACTGTAAGCTACAACAAGATCATCCTGCATCAGCACACATCCCAAACCATCACCACATGCATCACAAAATACCAGGTATGCCTTACCAGGATTAGGTAAGTGATCGTGCTGTCGTGACGCGTCAAATTGATTATGTTTTTAAGGTTTATTTATAGTCTATGGTAGACCCTAGGTCATCTCTCAAGGAGCGTTGGTAGGTTTAGAGTGTGTATTTTTAATAAAAATGACTAAGAGAGGGGGTGGTTTTGAAAAGAGTTTAAAAAAATGACTTAGTTGAAATGGCTTAAATATTGAGTGACCAAGTGGATTTTGAAAAATATGAGATAAAAGGGTCGATGTGATTTCAATACACACATATCAAGTTCATTGTTCATAGAGATTCATCTCATGTTTAGAGTAATTCTTTGGTTGGAGTTAATTGGAATCCCGATTAATTCCTAAGCTTTTATTTCAATGCTTAAAGGACCCAACCTTGACGTAACAATCATATTGTCAAGGTCCAGTACTTATGCATGGAATAAGAGCTTCCAAAGCATATTGAAATCTCAATAATGTGGGTATGAAAAGGATTCTTGTGATTTCCAATCGGAACAACACAAGTCACGCACTCAAAACCTCACACCGATCAGTTATAAATTAAGAGCATAACACTCACATGCATCAAATCAAGCATTCAAATCTGAAATAAAATAAGATACATGGAATGAAATGTTTAAACACCCAAATTACTCCAAACCAGTAGATAATTTATGAATCGAAACACCCTTGACATGTGTGTATCTCCCTCACAACGAACACCCAACTTTTAGCTCGACATCGGGAGGAGGAGGAAGCTCGGGTTGAACTCCTTCTTCATTGTTGATCCCCCTATGAAGATAGGGGCCTCCAGAACCACTAAGGTGATTAGGATACTATTCTAGGACTCCAAATTGGCAGCACTTCACTCCTTGGCCGAACTTACAAATGAGGAGCCCAAGGTGTCCTTTTATAGGAAATGTGGGAGGTGGTTTTGGGCACACAGATTTCATCAATCCACTTTCACGACGCGTTTCGGCCTTCCGAAATCTTATCTCGCTTTGGAGAAAATAGAAAAGTTGTATACCTACCTCTTTCCTGTCTCCACCGAAAGTTTGGCACTGTTTGAACAACTAGAGCTCAAGATATTGATAAAATACAGAACACCGCATTTGACTTGGTCCAAATTTGGTGTCTTGGACAGATCAGTTCGGATTGGCCCCATTCAAGCCGAATCAGGATTGGGTTCCTTAATATGAAATGTATAATATTTAATTTGGGACAAGCCCACACAATTTCAGCCCATTTGGATGCACTGATTTTGTGTAATATTCAAAACAGTGGACATATGTCCATGGATCCATGCAATTTTGGCCCATTTTTCTTTCACTTCATCAAGGGCCCTCCAAATCACCTCCACCTACATTGTAATTTTCAAAACACGTATCATTGACATATTTAACAGCGATAAACACAAAATTATTGAATCAAACATGAAGCACAATTTGATAATATTTTTATAATTTTTAATACAAAATATGTTTAGCACAGCGATGTAAGGGTGAAAATGAAACAGTGAATCGTGGTACGATCACACCCCCACACCTAAACATTTGCACTCCTGGGAAAGGTAACATATCCAAATGCAATGATGCATATATATATATATATATTTACAACATCATGAAGATTTATCATTTGAGGGAATTTTATTTAAAGTAAATTGATCAATGCATGAATCACACCAAGGAGTTCTTCCTAGTGAAAATAGAAAAGGATGTCTCATAAATCATATCATAGAGAAATTCAAAAAGGTTCATGATGCCCAATTGAGAAAGGAATTCAGAAGTAAATCATGACACTAACTCTCCATGTGTGTGTGTGAAAACCATTCCATGCTATTCTTTCCACTTGCTATCCAATAAATATATGCTATTTTAACATTTTTCAGCTTAAATGATTTTGTCACCGAACCTGTCCTACATCCTTTGCAATCATATTTCAAGACCCACTCATTTAAGCATTCCCAGAAGTCAAACCATAAGCTCCCGACCTAGATATCCCCATATGTTTCACATTTCATCACTCCCTTCATTTATTTATTTTTTGAAGTTGCAATTGGGACAAATCTCACACTCATCTCTCAACCCTTGTTTGATCTCCTCACGACACTAATTGAAATAGTTATAACAAGATCAAAGGTTGAGGAGGAGTGGTTTTTGACCTGCCCAAGACACAACAATTTTTTTTTGAGGGAGTACAACAGTCGGACATTAGGTACACACGCATAGGTCAATCTGGTACAGTAATGAAACAGATCGGATAAGGAATGAACGTATGGAAATATCATTTAAAGATGAAAAATATTAACCCAACATATATTTACCTTATATTATGTAAGAAAAAATCACACTTTGTGGTTTGGTGCAAAAAATTTTGGAGATATTAGTGACACAGTTTTCCCAAAAACTACTCACACAATGGGCATCAATCATCTCAAAGGTTTCACATAGATACGACCATTTATATCATTGACAGAAAACCAATTCACTAAAAATCACTCCCTGATGTTAAATTCATACAAATATTCTTTTTAGCCTTCGTTATGGTATTTTTACTTTCCCCGCTTTATGGTCGCCAAATCATGGAACTTCGAAATTATCGATGGGGAAAAATGAAAATACCATAAAGAAGGCCAAAAAGAGAAAACAAAAGGAGAAAACAATGAAAATTCCTAACTATCCCAGGAATGTATCCACCCCCCACACCTAGAGAATGCAGTGTCCTCACTATAATAAAAGAGACTGTAGGAAGGAAGGATAAAACCTGGTGATTGTTATTGATAGACCGCTTCTTGAACATGGAGTTCCTCCATTGGGGACTCCAGAATGAATTCATGGAAGTGCTTCAACCGCTGCCCATTGACAGTGAAGGTTTGCTTGGTGTCTTCATTTTGAACCTGGACAACACCAAATGGAGAGACATTAGTAACAATGTAAGGTCCAAACCAACGGGAACGAAGCTTACCAGGGTGCAACTTAAGCCTTGCATTGTACAGGAGGACCTTCTGCCCGATGTGGAATTGACGATGAAGGATGAGACGGTCGTGGGAATCCTTGGTTCGCTCTTTATAAATTCGGGAGTTCTCATATGAATCTCTTCTCATTTCCTCCAACTCCTAAATCTGCAACTTCCTTTGAATACCTGCACCAGAAAGATTAGAATTGCATTGTTTAATAGCCCAGTAGGCCCGGTGCTCTACCTCAACAGGGAGGAGACAACTCTTCCCAAAAACTAGAAGATATGGTGACATGCCAATTGGAGTTTTGAATGCAGTACGGTAAGCCCATAACGAGTCATCGAGTCTAAGACTCCAGTCTTTTCTGTTTGGCTGAACCGTTTTCTCAAGAATCTGTTTTACCTCTCTATTTGATACTTCGGCTTGACCATTTGTTTGTGGGTGATAAGCAGTAGACACTCGATGCCCAACCCCGTACCTGCGCAAAAGAGATTGCATTGTGCGGTTGCAGAAATGAGAACCCTGATCACTAATGATAAACCTAGGTAATCCAAACCTACAGAATATTTGGGTTCTCAAAAATTCCACAACTGTCTTGGAATCATCTGTCCTCGTGGCTCATGCCTCTACCCACTTTGAAACATAATCCACTGCCAGAATAATGTAAAGGTTCCCAAATGAATTGGGGAATGGTCCCATAAAGTCAATTCCCCAAACATCAAAAATTTCATGGAAGAGTAAGGGTTGTTGGGGCATCTCATTTCTTTTAGAGACATTCCATATTCTTTGACAGCGAGTACAAGATTTACAATATTCGTGGGCATCCCGAAACAATGTGGGCCAAAAGAGACCAGAATCTAAGACCTTGCGAGTAGTCCGTTGGGGACCAAAGTGGCCCCCACAAGCAAGTGTGTGGCAGAACCTAAGGACAGACTGAAACTCACTATCGGGAACACAACGCCTAATAACTTGATCACTACATGTGTGCCAGAGGTAGGGGTCATCCCAAATGTACCAACGGGACTCATGTTTTAGATGGTCGGCCTGGTTTTTGGTGAAATCAGCAGGAATGCAAGACGCTGCCAAATAATTTACAATTTCAGCATACCAAGGTATAGCATCTTGCACTCGGTACAATTTCTCATCAGGAAAAAATTCATTTATTGGAATACAGGGGGATGAGTCAATGTCTGTGGATGGGAGAATCCTACTGATATGGTCAGCAACCACATTCTCTACTCCTTTTTTATCCCTAATTTCTAGATCAAATTCCTGAAGAAGGAGCATCCAACGAATGAGACGTGGTTTGGCTTCTGGTTTCTTTAGTAGATATCGGAGGGCTGCATGGTCTGAGAACACAACGACTTTGGACCCTAGAAGGTATGGTCTGAATTTATCCAAGGAAATCACAATGGAAAGAAATTATTTTTCAGTGGTGGTGTAGTTTGCTTGGGCAGGGTCCAAAGTACGTGAGGCATAGGCAATGACATGTGGAGCTCGATCGACCCTTTGTGACAAGACTGCCCCAACTGCATAGTTATATGTGTCACACATGAGCTCAAATGGTAAATCCCACCGAGGTGGTTGGATTACTGGGGGTGATGTGAGACTCCATTTTAACTTATTGAAAGCTTCCTCGCATTTTTTATCAAAAACAAATTATTTTTCTTTTTGGATTAATCGGGAGAGGGAGAGTGCAATTTTACTAAAGTCACGAATGAAACGACGATAAAATCCAGCATGACCCAGGAAATACCGCACATCCCAAACATTTTTAGGGAATGGTAGGGAGGAAATGATATCTACTTTTGATTTGTCCACTTGGATACCTTCCCCAGAAATGACATGTCCCAAAACTATGCCTTGTCGCACCATGAAATGGCATTTCTCATAATTTAATACGAGATTCTTTTCAATACAGCGACGTAGGACAGAAGAAATACTACTCAAACATTCATCAAAAGAGGATCCATAAACAGTAAAATCATCCACAAAAACCTCCATGCAATTCTCTAGGTAATCCGAAAAAATACTAACCATACATCGTTGGAAAGTACCTAGAGCATTGCACAGACCAAATGGCATCCTTCTATAAGAAAATTTACCAAAGGGGAAAGTAAAGGTTGTCTTTTCCTGATCCTCAGGGGCAATATGGATCTGAAAGTATCCAGAATACCCATCAAGGAAACAGTAATGGAACTTCCCTGCTAACCTCTCTAGCATCTGGCCAATGAATGGCAATGGGAAATGGTCCTTCCTAGTGTGTTGGTTTAGTCGGTGATAGTCTATACAGACACGCCAACTATTTTGCACACGAGTTGGAACCAATTCATTGTTTTCATTTTTAACTACAGTAAGGCCAGTTTTTTTAGGAACTACTTGAACAGGACTGACCCATTGACTGTCAGAGATAGGGTAAATGATTCCAGCATCCAACAATTTTGTTACTTCTTTTTTAACAACATCAAGTAGGTTTGGGTTCAGTCGACGTTGTGACTGACACACTGGTTTAGCCTCATCATTTAATAAAATATTATGTGTACAAATTGATGGGATAATGCCAGGAATGTCAGCAAGTGTCCATCCCAAAGCTTGTTTATACTCCCTCAAAAGATCACGCAGTCACAATTCATGCTCAGGAGGGAGTGAACTAGCAATGATGATGGGCAACTTGTTTCCATTCTCAAGATATGAGTATTTTAAATCTTGAGGCAGTTGTTTCAGTTCTAATTCTGGGGGATTTTGGATTGAATTAAGTGTGTGTGAAAGTGAGAAGTCACTTATTTCATCTAACTACTCAATGGTAACATCCTCAGATGAGGAATGAGCTTTTACAACCTTAGCAGTATCATCGATGGTCATGTGATCCTCTGTGTTCAAGAAATCATCAATTAACAAACATGCATGACATTTCTCTAAACCGCTACAACAATCAATGCATGATTCATTACCTAAAATTTCAATCAATGAAGAAAACTCAGAAAGGGGATCAGGTGAATGAAAATAAGTTGTTTCAGGGGAAGGGAGAACATCAATTTAATTGACAGAGAGAGAGGAGTGTTCTTCTAAGGGGTGCTTCATGGCATCAAGGATATTGAAGTGGAAAATATTACCACCAAACTCCATAGATAATGTACCATTATGGACATTAATTATGGTTTTGGCAGTTTTCAAGAAAGTTCTCCCCAATATAATTGGGGCATGTCCATTCATCCTATCATCTTCCATTTTAAGCACGTAAAAATCAGTAGGAAAAATTAAATTTTGCACCCTCACAATAACATCCTCTAGCACACCAGAGGGGTGTGTCGTACTCCGATTTGCTAGCTGAACGACAATACCAGTGGGCTTCAGTTCACCAACCTGCAATGAAGAGTAAATAGAGTGAGGCATCACATTAATAGAAGCACCCAAATCAAGCATAGCATTGGAAAATGAATAATCCCCTATGGTGCATGGAATCGAGAATGCCCCAGGATCATTGCACTTGGTAGGAAGTGATGACTCTATCAATGCTGAAACATTCCTCCCCAGGTTCACCTTCTCATCACCACGAAGCCTCCTTCGGTGTGTACACATCTCCTTCAGAAACTTGGCATATCTTGGAATTTGCTTCACAACATCAATCAAAGGAATGTTAACCTGTACTTTCTTGAAAATTTTCATGATTTATTTATCAAGTTCGGTTTATTTTTGTTTCCTAGGTTGGGCAGCCCTTTGAGGAAATGGAAGAGGAATGGTTGGGATAGGTGTCTCATCAACAGCCACAGTCTTTCCTTTGGAAGGGCTTCTCTCAGGAAAAGGGTTTTCTTCTCTTGGACCATTTTCAGCAGTTGGGATGATGGTTTCCTTTGGATGGGAGGACTCTAATGGAGGGGTCATTTGGCTTTTCAGTTGTGTCCCACTCCTAAGGGTGATGGCACTAACATTTCCTTTATCCCTAGGGTTTACTACTGGTTGAGATGGTAGTTTACCTGACCCATGACTTTGGATTTCCCCCACCGAGTTGGCAAGTTGGCCTAGTTGGGTCTTTAGGTCTTGTACGGCTGCTTGGGTGGTTTGTTGGAATTGGATATTATTGGCAGACATTTGCTTCATCATATCTTCTAGTATAGGCTCGGTTTTTGGAGGGGGTGGTTGGAATGGCCTTTGGGGTGGTTGAGGATTTCTGGGTGGTGGTGGATGACTACTCTGACCCTGTTGGTTCCATTGCTGTTGAGGTTGGTTTGAATACCCCCCTTGACTATAGGCTTGGTTTTCCTTCCACCCTTGGTTGGATGGATAGTATGGTTCTTGCCTAAAGGGTTGGTTAAAGGGGCGTCCTGGAAATATTGCCTCACAACTCTCAGAAGTTTCTCTCAATTGAGGAGATTGGTCAGAATAGTGGGTGTCAGAAGAGCAGATTCCACAATGGATGGGAGGAGGAGATTGATATTTCCCTTGGGATAGGGCTAGTTGTCGTAGAAGGGTACTTACCTATTCGAACTTCGTGTCCACCTTCTTCCCAAACTCAGTACTTTGCACCTCATGGACACCTCGAATGGGAACACTGGACCATGTACCGAATTGTTGTGTGTTCTGTGCCATGTTCTCAATGAGGGTTCTTGCATCAATTGGGGTCTTATCTACCAATGCACCACCTGCAGCAGCATCAATCATATTTCGATCAATAGGAATCAAACCTTCATAAAAATATTGAATTAAAAGTTGATCACTTATTTGGTGGTGTGGGCAACTTGAACATGACCTTTTAAAGCGTTCCCAATATTCATGTAATGTTTCCCCTTTAGATTGTCTTATACCACATATTTCTTTCCTTATAGTTGCAGTTCGAGAGGCTGGGAAGTATTTTTCAAGAAAAAGGCATTTCATGTCTGCCCATCCCCTAATTGGTGAATTGACATAGTATAACCAATCTTTTGCAGTGTCTTCTAATGAAAATGGGAATTCCCTAAGCTTCACTTGTTCTTCATCCACATTAGCAGGTTTTAAGGTTGAACACACAGTATGAAATTCTTTTAAATTCTTATGTGGATCTTCTCCAGGCAGTCCATGAAATCTTGGTAATAAATGAATTAAACCAGATTTTAGTTCAAAATTGGGTGCATCGCCTTGTAATTGAATGTAAGTGGGTTGGATATCAACATCAGGTGAGGTTAGTTCTTTTAGTGTTCTATTATTTTCAGCCATGTTATACAAGTTATGTTCAATTTTAACTTTGGTTTCAGAATAAGAAGAAGGATCAAGAAGAATTTTAAGATTTGATGTCTCCTCCTTCAAAGTGTGGTCCTGTATGTCTCGGTTTCGTTGATGTAGGATCCTCTCTGGTTCGGGTTCGAAAGTTTGTAGGTCTCCCGGAGTAGAACGCGTCATACAAAGAACCTACACAATAAATAAATTAGAACACAAAAACAAATTCAAAGGTAGAAGATAAAACAAACAAATATTCACAAAAATTACAAAAAATTTATCAAAAACACGCACAAAAAACCAAAGCGCTCCCCGGCAACGGCGCCAAAATTTGGTTGTGCTGTTGTGACACGTCAAATTGATTATGTTTTTAAGGTTTATTTATAGTCTAGGGTAGAGCCTAGGTCATCTCTCAAGGAGCGTTGGTAGGTTTAGAGTGTGTATTTTTAATAAAAATGACTAAGAGAGGGGGTGGTTTTGAAAAGAGTTTAAAACAATGACTTAGTTGAAATGGCTTAAATATTGAGTGACCAAGTGGATTTTAAAAAATATGAGATAAAAGGGTCGATGTGATTTCACTACACACATATCAAGTTCATTGTTCATAGAGATTCATCTCAGGTTTAGAGTAATTCTTTGGTTGGAGTTAATTGGAATCCCGATTAATTCCTAAGCTTTTATTTCAATGCTTAAAGGACCCAACCTTGACGTAACAATCGTATTGTCAAGGTCCAGTACTTATGCATGTAATAAGAGCTTCCAAATCATATTGAAATCTCAATAAGGTGGGTATGAAAAGGATTCTTGTGATGTCCAATCGGAACAACACAAGTCACGCACTCAAAACCTAACACCGATCAGTTAGAAATTAAGAGCATAACACTCACATGCATCAAATCAAGAATTCAAATCTGAAATATAATAAGATACATGGAATGAAATGTTGAAACACTCAAATTAATCCAAACCAGTAGCTAATTTATGCATCAGAACTCCCTTGACATGTGTGTAGCTCCCTCACAACGAACACCCAACTTTTAGCTCGACATCGGGAGGAGGAGGAAGCTCGGGTTTAACTCCTTCTTCATTGTTGGTCCCCCTATTAGGATAGGGGCCTCAAGAACGTCCAAGGTGATTAGGAGACTCTTCTAGTACTCCAAATTGGCAGCACTTCACTCCTTGGCCGAACTTACAAATGAGGAGCCCAAGGTGTCCTTTTATAGGAAATGTGGGAGGTGGTTTTGGGCACACAGATTTCATCAATCCACTTGCACGATGCGTTTCGGCCTTCATACAGTCTTATATCGCTTTGGAGAAAATAGAAATGTTTTAGCCCTATATCTTGAATGTCTCCACAGAACGTTTGGAACCGTTTGGACAACTAGAGCTCAAGATATTGATAAAATACAGAACACCGCATTTGACTTGGTCCAAATTCGGTGTCTTGGACAGATCAGTTCTGATGGGCCCCATGAAAGCCGAATAAGGATTGGGTTTCTTAATATGAGATGTATCATATTGAATTTTGAACAGGCCCACAAAATTTCAGCCCATTTGGATGCACGGATTTCATGTAATATTCAAAACAGTGGACAGATGTCCATGGATCCATGCAATTTTGGCCCATTTTTCTTTCACTTCATCAAGGGCACTCCAAATCACCTCCACCTACATTGTAATTTTCAAAACATGTATCATTGACCTATTTAACAGTGATAAAAACAAAATTATTGAATCAAACATGAATCATAATTTGATAATATTTTTATAATTTTTAATACAAAATATGTTTAGCACAGCGCTGTAAGGGTGAAAATGAAACAGTGAATCGTGGTACGATCAGTAAGATCAAAACAGGTGCTGATGTTAGAAGTCATTTCAGTTCACCAACGGAAGACAGAAACTTCTCATCCCATGAAAATTTCACCTCTTTCTTGGTAATATCAGTCAAAGATGATTCCAAATTAGAGAAATCCTTGATGAACCGTCGGTGGTATCTAGCAAGACCAAGAAATGTTTTTATCTTAAATATATTTTGTGTTTCCCTCTAGGAAAAAATATATTTTACCATCTATAGATCAACTGATAAGCCATGTTTAGAAATTATGTGACCCAAAACTTTACTTCTCGAATCCAGATACTTTACATTGAAATATTTCCATAAAAACAGTGATTTCTTAGAATATTCATATCCAAAGACAAATGGTTCTCATGCTCATGCTCGGAATTTGATTAAACTAGAATATCATCCACGAAAACGACCACAAAAGTTTCAAGATATTGTTGGAATGTCTGATTCATCAAATCCATGAAAACTGAATGAGTGTTAGTCTGACAGAAAGGCATCACAAGATATTCATAATGGTCATACCTGATCCTAATGGTCATCTTTGGTATATCAGACTTCTGGACTCTAAGCTGATGATAACCTAACCAAAGATCGATCTTTGAAAACCACTTTTCTCTATTCAACTGATAAAAAAATCATCTGCACGAGGCAAAGGATACTTTTTTCTTTACCATAACCTAGTTTAAATTCTGATAGTCTACACATAAACGAATTGAACCATCCACTTTCATGGAAAAAAGAACAAGGTATTCCCCAGGTGAAACACTAGGGATAACAAAACCCTTCTCTAATAGTTCTTACAACTAAATATTGGGTTCTTTCAACTCCACTAGTGCAATACAGTAAGAAGGAATTGATATTGGTTGTGTTCCTAACACCAAGTCAATTGAAAACTATACCTCCCTCTCTCAAGGAAGTCCAGATAAATCATTTGGGAAATTTTTAGGAAAGTATATGACCACAAAAGGTAGGTCACCAACAGAAGAAATGTTATTAGGGTCGGACACAATGGTAGAAAACAAACTCTTGAGCTCTGGATGGGAAGGCCCTTCACAACCTGATCTATAATCTTACTCTCCCTGAAACACACAAGATCTCCTATTGGAAGTACGAAATAAAACATGCCAATTATAATAATCAACATTATCTTGATTAGCGACAATACAATCCATACCAATGATGAAATAAAAAATATCCATATCAAGAATGAGAAAATACCTAACCAACTCCATCTCAACAATCAGGAATGAATAAGGAAACTGGAACCCCTACTCTTTCCTCTTGCCAAAAGGTGTCTCTAAATCCATTGTAAAAGGAATAAGTTCCATTGTAAGTTTAAGCACATCAAAAAATCATGCAGATATGAATGAGTAGGAGGAACTAGTATTAAACAAAAAATATATAGTGAACATGTAATAATAAATGTACTTATCACTATTTACAGACCTACATCAACTTCCATTGGACACTCATCAACTGCATATAATTGCTTCACTCTGGAGGCCTATGGTTTGAGCCCTATAGTCTTTGAGGATTCCGATAGCACTGCAGTAGCCTTTGGAGCCGACGAACCCTAACCAAAACATGGCATATTCATAGACAGACAAAAACGTTGTGGATGACCAACACATCCATAGCTATTACATGTCTTCGTGGGTATAGGACAACAATGTCTGGTGTAACCCCCTTGCGAAATTGGTAGAAAATCAGAGTTACACTGCTAGTTACAACGGATTTTTCAGAGGAGTCTCACTACTAGGACCCACCTCCACCACTCCAACGATGGTCCTTCCACTTCCTCTTCTTCCCATGAACTCCACTAAAGTTATCATCAGTTAGAAGAGAAGAGGTGGAAATACTACTATGTCCATATCTTCCACCATTTCTCTATCCATTATCTATGCATAGTTAAAATCATCAATATGAACACCTACGATCTAATGTCTAGTCACAAACCCTGAACATACTTTTGTGCCTTCATCTGGTTATTTTTTACCATGTCCGGAGAAAAATGGACAAGCTCAGCAAACTGGTTGGTGTAGGCGAACATTGAACGCTCTCCCTATTACAATGGTAGGAACTCTAGATATTTTTTCCAACATCAGAGACTCTGTAAAAAACATCTGAAAGAATAGGGTTTTGAAACCCTTCAAATCCAAACCCACATGTCTACCTGCCTAGACCATAGAGTCCTACCAACACTTTCCAGAACCCTCGAGTCTAAAGGCTGCACACTTCACCATCATATTATTAGGTGTCTCCAGGAAGTAAAAGATTTGATCGATCTTGTCCATCCAATCCTCCACCTCTTGAGCTTCAATCACCCCTTTAATGGATGGTGGCTTCTCATGCAAGAACTCTCGCGATCAATCTCTTTATTCTCCAGATCTGGGTTGTACTACAACCACTATGTTCTAAACTTGTGGCACATCCTCGTTGAAAAAGCGGGCTTCCTATATCATACTCTCAGTTAGATTCTAATCCATGGGTGTATTTCCTTTAGGATCATTAGATGTACCTTCCTAAGGAACATGTGGAAGACGTCTCGAAGGCATACTACTGCATATTGAAACATAAGAATGATCAGACACAGAAAAAATATCAGTTCAAACTAGAAAACCCGTAAGTAAAAACTAAGACTTTAAAAGAAAAAACCAACACTATAGACACATATCCTGATATACAATGGTAACTTGAGACTCATCATGAAAAGAGAGGGCCAGGAACTCATCGAAACATACCCCTCAAGTCTCAAAAATCATATCTGCAGTCTAACAGATATCCCAAGAAAATATTCTTGAGTACAGACCCCCTCTAATAACAAACTATAATAAAATGACCTGGTTTTTCCTCTAACCCAACACTCGAACCGATCTTTCACATACCCAAAGGTCATTCCTGATCCCCACGGGCAGGCGACAAGCACTCGGGCATCGAACGAAAAAACTAAGGGAAAAATTTCACCCAACCTGAACAACCATATGGAATACATATATAGAGAAATAAAAGAACAATAAAATACTAACAAAATATATTCCATAACTATAAGAAAAAAAATGAAAATAGAATAACTGAAATTGTAGCTAAGAACTCCAAAAGACATGTCTGACTGCAAGGGACTGAAAACCAAATAGCTACTCTAATGATGGAATAGAAGAACTCCAACCGTCTCAGGACCGGCTACCCATCCCAGATGACACAAATCTCTCTACCTTACTACTGCTCATTTCCATTAACTTCACTGGAAGACAAAAAAGGGTCTACGTGCCACAAACCTAGTGTGCATGGTATGCGCTAATAGGCTCAGTGAGATCCTGATGATGTGTTCCATAAAAAGTATCTATATAAAAAATCATGTATACACATTTTTAAAATAAAACATGACGTGATAAGTATTAAATAAGTTTTATAGAAAACATGGTAAATATTTCCCTCTTCCATAGTTCTAAAAAAAGTAGGTATAATATTTTCAAATCAAATTTTAGATAAAATTTTTCACAAGAAATTTATATCAAGGCTAACTCAAAAACCTAATCATTAGAAAACAGAAGAATAGGTATCACACACACAAAGGAAAACTATAGGTCTAGGAAGCAGACTACTTATACCATAAAAATAAATTGTATAAATCTGATCCTAGAATAATGGGACTAGGAAGCTAAGGAATACCACATGAGTAATCCCCCCCCCCAATATAAATATCAATCCCCTAAAACAATAGGACTAGGAAATAGAGAAAATTCCCATGAAAAACCTCCTTGATAATCATAAAGTAATGGATAATGGACTCAATCCAAACCTTCCACCTAAGTACCCAAGGTAACCCATGTTCTCTTTTTCACAAATCCATTTCAATGCCTTAAAACCCATTCAAACTCAATTATAATCCATTTATCAAATTCTTGGGAATCCCTTTTTTTCTTTTAAAATCCTTTTTAATGCACACAGCAATCATTCCAATTTCATAAATCAAATTATAAAGCAATTTTCAAAGCAAAACAAGTAGGTTCATTATCATAGGATAGAGACAGAACTACCTACCTAAAATTTCAAGTCACACACACCTATAATAAAAATCCAAATCTAAAAACAAAACCCAACAGCACCAATGGTGAACCTATAATCCAATCCACCACAACATTTATTCTAATATAAACATAAAAGGTCAGAGGAAGGGAGAAAACCCACATACCTAAAAGTAGGACACCCGCCTCACCACAACCAATGAAGGAAAAAATATTATAGAATGAGATCTCACAATGGATCTAGAAGAAGACAACAAGAATCATCCATCTTGGATCAGTGGATCCAATAACGCAAGGATAGGGTGCTATCATGATAAACTATAAGGAAGAAACAGAAGGAACACATACCTGGAGAGACTCACCGCATACGCAACAATGATCCCAAATCGATTGGATCAATTTTAAAGGTGAGATACCCCTGAAAAATGTATGAGGTGAGTTCTGGTTTGATGGAAATAAAGATCCAAATTAAAGACTGTACCAAAATAACCAAACGTGTGACTTTAACTTGGGAAAGGGCTAAGTCATGACATGTACCCCTTGGTCACAATGTGTAGGCGACGTGGGATAAGTTATGTCGAAAAACCCAACACCTTGGGTTAAAAATATACTATTTAACCCCTACATGACGTGTACCTCATGTACATGACATGTACTAGGTCACAACATGATTTCTCCATTCACGGCATAAATCTAGTATCCAGTACACGATGTATCTTTGTCCTACAACCTGTAGTAAATCCATAAAATCACATCTAAGGATTTTTAAAACTAGAAGGGAACTTAAAAAATGAAAAACATACATTATAAAGGTAATGGGATGTTATACCATAATTCTAAAATTATTTATTATAATTTAATTTTAATTGTTAAATATTTAAAAATGATAAAATTCAATTTTATTTTCCATCATTTTAAAATGAAGTTTCTTTTACCTGAAATTGCACAAGTAAAATGGTCATTTTTTATTATATTATAAGGATATAGTGGGAAAATAAAAAAATTAAGTTTTATTTCAATTTTTATAGAACGATAAAATAGAAATACCTTCTAACATTATATATTTTTAGATGAATATACATGGAAGATGTTTATTGAAAGTATATAACAAGAATAAAATTTTTAGTATGTGTAATTTTATCTATATAGATTGAATATTTTATATTTATTTAAAAATTGTATAATTTTTTTTTTGTGTTAAATAATCAGAACTCAAGAGATCACATCATGATATCTAGGTGAATAACACAAAACCTTATAATTTATCACGCTGAGTGTATGAATTAATTCAAGATAAAATTATTTCTAAAATTATTATTAAATTTTGAGTTGAGTAATCAATATCTATAAATATTTCCCTTTACCACCTTTCTCACCCAGATAAGTAGAAAATGGGAAAATGATAATTAAGGGGTAATATCTTATAAAAGATCTGAATTTAGTAGATGAATAATTATAAGAAATAATTAATTTATTTTCATTTCTATTTTTTAAATTTAAAGAGTAATATAATTTTGAAATCATCACTATAGGATTAACGTTTGGATTAGAGTATACGTGAAAACTCAATATCATATATAAATAAAAAAAATTGGTGACCGTGATAGGAATTGAATAAAATAGAGATCATGTACAAGGATATGATATAGGTATATTTATAAAAAAGCTAATTGGTATTCCAAGTATTTATTTTAGAGAGGAATAAATTATGGGTGAAATATATCTCTTAAAATTTCATGTTTTTGATTTATGAGAGTTTATGTAGGAAAGGTTTATTTTATCTCTATAATTGATTTTTACCAACATATACATAAACAAGTACTTAAGATGTGTCTATCGGGTTTGGGTTTGCAAAAAATTGATCCATTTATTAATTGAACCTGGTCAAACTGACTTTGAATCAACTCATTTATTAAGTGGGTATTTATATAATTAGTGGCTTTTTAAAATATTGTTTCCTATTAATCAATCAATCATTAAATTATAATTAAATTAAATAAATTTTTTATAAAATTATCTTTAATTTGAAATATTAAATACAAAATATTATTATTTTAAAAAATCATATAGTTCTAATACAGTTTAATGAGGCTCAATGGGTTGTTTGTCGAGTCAAATATTAATACCCAATATTAACCCTGTTATTAATCATGTTTGAAATATATGATTGTTTGTTAATAGAGAATAAATAATTAGGCCCTATTTGGAATTTTTATCACGCCTTAATTAATGCTTCATGTGGGTCCCCTAACCCATGTATATGTATTGATGTAGAGATACTTTCAACCCAGATATTCCACTCCCCCAACTCTTCCATATCCAACTATCTATTATGAGTTATATATTGATTATATATTGTATTATATCATATCACAAGAGATCAAAGATTATATATTGGGTACCATACATCATTTGAATATTGAGTCAGATTAGTTAATGGATACATTACATGATATTGCAGATGTATTGGAAATAATTTTTTCCCTACAAATGGAATGGAAATAGTTGGACAGTGTGTCAAACATTTCATATTTTGGTTATCTTGATTTTTATGTCAATTGACTATAGTGGTATGATTAGAGTTAATTTTTATTTAATATATTTTATAAATCATATTAATATATTCTTATATATATATAACTTTATTTTATTAATATTTGAAATGTAAAAACTCAATTTTATATAGAAAAAAATAGAAGGATGCTACCCATTTTGATATTATTTCTCATGAATCTATAGGTCGTTCAAAGTTATTAATTATCCATTAATGTTGGCTAAATACTATTAACTAATCAGGACTAATGATGTTTTTATGTGATAATATTATGATAATTATGAAGGAAGGTATCATGGATTATGTAGTTGAAGTTAATATAGATACTGGAATGATGAATGGCATTTCAATGTTCATCTGTTATCATATTTTATTCAATTTAAAAAAATTATTATAAAATAAAACCTATGATTTTTGTAATGAAATAGGTATTTTCAAACACTTTTCATTCAATATAACATGAAATATATGGTTGGATTCATGGACCAATAATATATATCTATAATTTCAATGACTATGTGTTGTTATAAAGGAATAACATATGTTTCCTATAGATTAATAAAATAAGAAATTAAATGTTGGATGCTTCCATATATTTAGAGGCTTAAAAACATATTTTTTAAAATTGTTCTGATTCATTCAACTATTAATTTATTATCACTCACAATAATCTTTTTTTCATCAGTAACCATTGATCTTTTTATAATTTATATCCATACGAATGAACCACTCACTTGTTATACACTATACATAGTGACACAATATATTATTTCAAATAAGTATTGGAGTATTATTTTTAATTATTTTTATAATAATATAATATTAATAAAATTTTATTTATTTTATGCAATTCACCACTTTCAAAGAGGATATGTAATCAATAACACATGTTATAAAAATATAGGGAAAGAAAATTTGAATGTGTTCCTGAAAAATAACTTATTAATTTAGTAGTTTTTTATTAATCACATAAAATTTTAATTTCATTTTTAAACCTATTTTTAAATTTCATTGTCATATAAAATAATAAAACATTGAATTTAATTATTCTATATTGAGATTTATGTATGGAATAATTTAAATTTAAAGAGTCATATCTTTTAAAAACGTTGATATATATCATAATTTTTTCTTTTATTTATCACATCTTAATATTGAGATTAAATATAATTTACTCTTTTATATATTTAATTTTTTTAGCAAAGAAAACTCATATATTCTAAATGATATGAATAATAAATTAGTTTAATGGTGTGATCAATTTATTTTTTTAATTTTATTTTTGATCATTTTTATATGTTTGTTTACAGATTTTAAATATTAACCATGTGATTTTAATGTTTATGTGGTTTTAGAAAAGTTGTGACATGAATTTTTAAAATTGAATATACATAGAATTTTATTAATTTTACAATAATATTATACATTTTATTTTAATATTTTATTAACAAATAGGTTTTGGTATATTATATCTCAAATATATTTGTTAAAAAAATAAAAAAATACATCAGTTATAATTAGAACCAATGTAAACCAAATTACTCCAAATTACTCTTCGATATCATTTCATTGAAAACCATTTTAATGGACTTATTCCATATTGGTTTTCTAAGATCACATGTGGAAGATTATTTTTTCATAAAATTATTTTCTATGTTGATTAAATAAATAATCAATTTTTTCCAATATTTTTTATATATGTTATAAAACATTATGTAAAAAATATGATTTATGATTGTTAAAAAATGGTGAAATGTTATAATCAATGTTAAAATTAAGAAAAACTAGGGTTTAAAACCCCTTTATTCAATAGTCTTCAAATAGTTTATTCATAGGGCCAACAAATATTGGAGTTATTTTGGTGAAGAATGAAAAAATCATATAAAAATTATAACATTACACTATAACTTTTATCTAGTAATTTGGTTATCTTTGGTTATTATTAGGAAAGTTAATTACAATTCCATGAATTTTTTCATATATGGTTTAAATGATAAGAACCTTTTTATGTATGTTTTATTTTTCAAATTTGAGGATCAAATACCTATATAGACATCAAGAAATATAATAATAAGATGAAGTATGTGTTGGATGATAAAAGGGAATTGTTTTTTATTGAACTTTAAAATTTCAACAATTAAAGAGGAATAGGAGAATTGGTACTCTCTCATAACTTATTGATGTTTCTTTTAGAGGTTAAAGGATATATTTATTGTATAACTAAATAGTCATTTTTTCATTTATGCCGAAGAATGTTTTTCATATAAAGAGTCACTTGTACATTCTCGAGTTCAAAGTTATACCCTACACATTATACCAATTAGATGAAATTATTGGACTACATTGAAGAGGATGACACAATCCCATGCCAAGGATGTTTGAATTTTATTTTTAACGAATATCCTTGTAAATATATTTGATCACTATGGTGGTGTGGAAAATATAAAGCGTGTATTTAATTAAAAATAATATATTTATAAAATTAAATATTATTAATTAATTATTCTAAGATAACATGGTTTTTATTTATAATAACGGATGATGTAGGTTGACCTTGTGGAAAATTATTAAATTCATTCATTCACTGATTTACCCCTTATTTTAAATAATTTAAGGAACTATCTATTATTGATATCATAACAATGTTCATGTTTACTTTTATGAAATTAAATATGTTTGATGTTGAGGGCATCAAGAATATTTTATTTAGAAGATGGCGTTTTTTCTGAATTGTGATATCCATCATGGATCCAAATATTTTATGGAATAAAAAAGATGTTCCAAAAATTTATAGAAAATATTACCACATATATAATGATATAATGATGTTATATAAAAAATTAAGGATGTGGTAAATATTAAATATAATAGTTTCACTTATTTTTTTGGAGGTTGATTTGATGAATCTGATTTTTAGTAAGAATATTTTGATTGAAGGTCATGAAATAGATATTATCTAATGACACTTTCATATAATAAATTTATAAATCGTATCATTATCAAGATATTTTAATATTCATGTGATAAGAAATGACATATTTATGATGATAATGATATGTCTAAGAAAATGTAACAAAAACTCTAGTAACAAAAATTCAATGATATTTATATGATTAAATGAGAAGTATTCGATGATTTGTGTACTAGTGTGGTTGAGATTTATAGCTCCATAATAGGTTTTTAATAAAATATATTTGGTTTTAAAACTCCTAATATGCTACTTGGTATCTCATCAAATATGTTTTATAAAAAAAATCATCACATAAGTATGATGTTTTTTATTTTTTTTCATTGGATGAATTGCAATATGTATTGGTTGCATAAAAGGTGAGGAAATGTTATTCATTCAATAATAAAAGTATTAGGTAGAAATTTATTTATTTCAAATTATTTCTTAAAGGGTATGGTCCAAATAATTTTATGTAATATGATGAAAATTCTATTTCATATGAATGAAATAAAGTTTTATTTGAAAAAATAATTTCATATATCTTAAGGAACAATTGAAAATGAAATGGTAAAAATTATCGAGTATTTCCATTGAATTTTTTTATTGGAAGAGTCATTTTAAATCTTGGAGTAATCTCTCTAAAATTAAAAAAAAAATAGAGGAATGTGAGTATGAGTATGAGTCATCAAATAAATTCTCTAAGAATAAGATTTGAAAATTCAGTAAGTTATGAAGAAATTATATGAAAATGGTTTTTTTCTAATTTTAAAAGGTAATATTATTTTTCAATGATGGAGGTAGAATAATGTGATGATTATGAAAATTATTTTTATTATTTAATTTATTAGATGTAATTTTTCAATTATAAAGAGTGTGATCATGAGTTTTTAAGTAATGATTTTTATTGTAAGGATACCAATGTGGTCAACATGGGAGTTTTCTTAAAATAATAATTAAGTTTATATCTATGTTGTCATAGATAGATATATAGAGTAAGAGATTAAAAAAATATTCACATCTTATATTAACATTGATTATTTCCATATTTAAAATGAATCAGTGTTACAAGTGGATATTTATATTTAAAAGGTGATGCACGATCAATAAAGGATAATGAATAGTATGAATTATGATATGAGAATAGGGAAGTTAAATGAAGTTCATGATTAATAACTTCTCTTAGTAGAGGTTATAAACTATATAAAAATTTTAATTTCAAGTTATAAAATATTTTTAAATATATTGGGTAGAGTTTTATTAATAATTATATATTTGTTCAAGATTCTGAGAGCATTGATAATCAAATTAATCATAAAACACCATACTCTATTGGTAAAATATTCAGCATTCTGGAGTGGAGGCCACTAACTGGTATCCTGAGCAGGTTGGAAAAATAAACTCAAGTTCACCTCCCTATATGCTAGTGGTTACTGACTAGCGGTGAAGGCACAGGGTGTGTTAGAAGAGAGACTATTTCCTATTTATACGAGTGTATCATAATGATAAATAATAAAATTTAAGCATCATAAATATTAATAAATAAAAAGTATCAAAATTACAATAAGTAATCCAAATAAATAAATAGGTGGAAGATGAATCAATATCATATAATAAATGATGATTGTGTCATAATGTTATTAAAAAAAGTGGAGAATATGGGATACATGTTCACATACATATACAACAAGATAAATGATTGATCAAAATACCCAAAAGTTGCCTCTACTAAAATCAGGAACATAGGCTTGGTTCTCTACACAAGTACTTCATCCTAGAACCAAATATCAACAATCAGCAGATGTATGCTTCCCCTTGTCTATCCCTTCATACATGAAGTCTCTATAGGTAAGATAGGCGGCCCAAATAGTGTGTAATATATACTCAGTAGGCCACAAAATGTGTCTTAAAAATCCATCCTATGTATATAAAATGAGCAGTGTATAGACACATAACAAATGAAATGAAATAAAATAATTACAGCATATTGGCTTCTGAATGGGATACCCAGTCGACACTACCTTCTTTAGCCTAATCTAGAAATGTTTGAACCATATTAAACCAATAAATATATTATATGGGGTGAAATGTGTCCTCATAAATCAATAATTAAGAATGAAATGAGCCCACTCATGTTATTGGTGTGGAACATTCATCCCAGGGATACAATTTATTCACTATTTGTTTTAATATAAAAAATAATACTTATAATTTAACAAAATGACTTCTGAGCCCATCCATGGTGATCCATTAAAAGGAATCTCAAGTATTGTATCCGAAGAACTATAAATACCCAACACCATAAGATTCAATCCATGGAGATCCATAAATGGAATATAAAGTATTAATATCAGCCTAGTTTAAGATTAACCATATGATCCCATCCTTGGTATCTCACATAGGGGGCTGATTATAACTCATGGAAAGGTATAACCATCATCCCATTGAGCCCATCTAAGGTGAATCCCCAAGGAAACTAATATAGCTCCTTTTTTCATAAGTGATCCACCAAGTGATCTCATAAAAGAGTTTTTTTAATGGACCCAAGTATCTCCCTTAGCATATTTAAAATCCATAAATGCATTAATTATAAAGAATGAAGAGCCCATCCATGGTTTACCTCAATCAAGACCCTTGTATCACCCTCAGATAAATTAAAGGCAAGGTTTATCTATTATGAAATCAAACCATTTAATAATCCATTATGGTCCAAATGAATTAATAAAGTGGGATATCTTATTAAATATACGTAATGAATGCTATGGAATATAAAACAAGGGTTGAAACACATGAAAATCACATATTTAAAAAAAATTCACACATACAATATAAGTGAAATTAGATTTGGTTCTAAGTCATAATACCCTAAGCCTTTAATAAGTTCACACAAATGGGGTGGTCCATATTTTGGAAAATGTCTAATAAAAATTATTCTAGGGTATCTTGGGCTATATTAATCCTGAGAAAACAATTAATTTTATTTATTAAACATTTTAGTGTAATATATAATGAATTCTAATGTATAGAAATATGAATCATAAAAAAATAAAAGAAATATTTTAGATGAAAGTGCTATACCACATACCTTATGATAGTAGTACTCTACTCATCCTATATTGGCACTTAGTTTGGTCGAGAATGAGAGAAAATGGAAGAATATACAAAAACCCATGAAATAGGCCCAATCATCTCACACCAAAATAGAAAAAAATACATAGAGATAAATGATGATTTAAAGTAATTGTAATAAGGATATTACCATTTAGGATCTAATGTGATATACATTGGGGAAAAAATAGCTCGTATAAAGGTGTATTGGAGGAACCTAGGTCAGGCACGGAGGATATCTCTCGCATTGCTCTTCCTAGAGAAAGATGAGGGTGGTCAATAAAAATGTTCCAAATCCCCTTTAAAAAATGATCTAGTATATTCACACAGCTTGTAAATTTTATAGAACATTTAAATCTCGTGGTTTTTCCAAGAGGGGAAGACAAAATTCTAAACTTTCAAGGGGTCTTTCCAACACATTACACATCATTTATTCAATAAGAACTATATATTTTAAATACATGAAATGTATTTAATACACCTTATTTATTTGACCTATATCAAACCCCCATCCAACCTACAAATTCCTTCTTTGAAGAAAAACAATCATTATAAAGGCCTAGTCAATAAGTTCTTAGCCAAAAAAAGAACATAACAAATGATTGACAGAATTTAAAAGAAAACATACCTTGCTGAAAATTTTGGTTCTTATAACCTCTCTTTAAAAATATGCATATTCGTGTTTCCCTTCGGAGGGTTTTAAAACATAATTTCAGAAATATTTTTGATAAATAGGAGTCTACATTAGCCTCTCCCTCTTAGGTCTTTTCCTGTACATAACCATGCTACCATAGCACCCATACTAGAAAAACTGACCTTCCTCATGGATCCATCATGTCCTGATTAACGATACGTACATGATTATCCTCAAAGGGCTCGTCTACCGAAAGATCAATATCCTTAGGATCAAATTAACATGAGAAGTCAAAGTGGAAATAACAAAGCTTCCATACATGAAATATTTCATGCATGGATTGGTACCTCTGAGGTAAAGCCAACTGATAGGATTTCATCCTAACTCTCTCCATGATATTGAAATTCTCGACATATTGAGGAAATAATTTTCCCATCTCGAAATCTATCTATGAAACAATCTATGAAAAACTCACAGAATGAATCATGTCCTATATCGAACTATAGAGGTTGATGATAATGATTGGTATAAGACTTTTTCCTTGATTGAGCTATAGCCATATGATTCTGAATCATTTTTACTTGCTCTGAATTCCCTTCAATGATATGAGGACCTAGTAGAGATACTTCTCCATGAAGATAACTTGAACATGGTGAATGGAACATATTACCATAAAGTTCATCATCAGGATCCATTTAAATCATTTCCTTAAAGCTATTGTGATAGTAAAATTCAATGAGAGGGAAGTATTTCTCCTTTTAACTTCTAAAATCAGGGATTCATGCCCAGAGCATGTCATTAATACTAGTATTGTATGCTCATACTTTCTATCACTATAAGGATTATATGTAGTACTCAGAAGAACCTGTGAATATAATTCTTTTTGAAATAGTTGATAGAAGTGTGGCATAAATCAAGCATCATAATCAGATACAATAAAATGGGGTATATCATGAAGGTGAACAATCTTCTAAATATAAATCCTCCCAATTTCATCAATTGATAATGTCTCCCATATAATTAGGAATTGTGTGACCTTGGAAAACCTTTTTAAAATCACCCATACTGCTTCACTTCCTTGAGGAAACCTCATAAAACACATCAGCAATTACATTATTGACATCATCCCATTTTTACTCAAGACTATACATAGGTTATAGATGTCTAGAAGGACACTATTTATTTTCCTTAACCTTATTATAGGTGGAGGACCCTGTAATGAAACCAAAAATATGCCTCTTTATGCGCAATAACTAATTTTCATGGTGTATGTCTCGATACATCATGGCAAGACTGGCGAGAACTTCCCAAATAGAGGTATGATATTCCTACATCAATTCTTACCATATGTCTCAAGGAACCCAGATACGTCCATCCCCAAATAGACTAACAGCCCTATTTTTTATTGATTTTTGACAACCCCCCTTTTAAGGGATGAGGGAGAACCCCTACAAGGCCCGTAGGCTTAGATATTACATGGTCCATAGGCTTATGATACATTACATGACCTGAAAGTCCTAGGGAGTTAAACCATACTATAACTAAAAGGAACAACCCCTCCCTAGCATCTGCATCATGATGGTGGCTCTCCACCTTTGCATGGTTGTCCAGCTAAGCTTTCCATAAAAGCATAGGCAAGTCCCGATGGCATTTCCATACCCTCTCATTCTTCCAAATCCATCCGTGGATATGCAGAATATCATCCACATAGATAATCCAAATAGGAGGTGGGTCCTCTTCTAAGAAACATTCCCACAGTAATAGGCCCTATGGATTATAAATCTATCTCATCCACACCCATTACAAAAGGTAGTATGTCAAATATAGAGATAAAAAAATATCTTTCCAATTATATTTTTGAACCTCAAGATGCATCTTCAAAAATTGGACCATCAAGTTCCACTCGTTACTAGCCTCCAAGAAAACCTATTTCTGCATCTTCCAGCATAGATAATCACATAATGAATTTACCTTTCTGTATGTATAAGAAATATCAATATGGAATGATTTTATGTACTCTACCAACCTTCTATGCCTAAGATTCAATTCACTCTATGTGGAAATATATTTGAGGATCTTATGGTATTTATAAACAATAAACTTCTCCTCCATTGTATAATTTCTCACACAATGTAAATCATTAACCGCAATTATTCTCACAAGGTCGTGTGTAGGTTAATTCTTCTCATGAGGTCTCAACAGGTGGGACCCATATGCTAAAACACAATCTCCCTACATCATAATTTACCCCAGCCCAATTCCTAAGGTATCACAATAGAATGTATAGCTTCTTTCCATCTTTGGATACCTGGATTGACACTAATTTCATTCTCACATTCAACTCTTGAAAAGTCGTTTCACATGCATATACATTTAAAAATGTAACACCAATTTTAGTCAATAATGTGAGAGTCATTACTAGGCATGAGGTGTTCTAGATAAAAAACCAATAATAATTAGTCATACCAAAGAAATAGTGTATGTTAAATAAATTCTGGGACTTCCACCAAGAAACCATGATAGTCACCTTCTTTGGGAAAGTAGACACTGCTACCTATGAGATGATATTACCCAATAAGGAAACATTATCGATCTTGAAGTTTCATTTAGTGAGAATATCATTCAACTGATGCTCACTCAATGTATTCAGCATGACATCAAGATGTTTGGAATTGCTGTGTTAAGCATGGTAATATGCCAAGAAATCTTCCTCAAATACTACCACAAATGAATCTATATATTGGTGGAAAAATCTAATCATCAGAGCCATGAAAACTTCTATTCTATTCATAAATCCAAATGTAATAACCATGTATTCATGAAATTCATATCTACTTTGGAATGTTTTATGTGGTATGTTTGATAATATCACAAGAACCAGACTGTATCCTGAACTCAAATCAATCGTAGAGAAAATTTTCACATCAAGGAGCTAGTTTAAGAGGTCATATATAGTGGTTCTTAAACATATACTGGAACAACCAACTGTAATCCACCCACAACCTGAGGGTACCTTTTTCCTTCTCGTACAAAAAAATAGGTGTGCCCCATGGTTAAGTACTAGGTCATATAAAACCCTTAGCTTCCAATTATTCTAAATTCTTCTTTAGTTCCTAGAGCGTAGTAGGTTCCATAACATAAGGAGGAATGGAAAATCATGCCATGCCAAGAACTAGCTCAATGGTGAACTTCAACTCTCTTATAGGAGGTAATATAGATAATTCTTCACGGAATACTTAAATGTAAAAATCCACCACACAAGGGAATTAGGTACATCACATTCCAAGATCACTCATAAATAGATTATCCATCTGATCTTTCACTCCTCCTATCCCACAATGCTCGGGTTCATCTCGACTCACAAGGACATCTCATTCTATGTTATGAATATAAGTACTATCCTAAGGTGATTCAAAATAAAAAAATTAGAGATAGAAATCAACATGGTTGTGGTTTGGAACCAACCATTTCATGCCAATAATGAAATCGAAACTTTTCATATCGAGGAAAAAAAGATTCCAGAGGAAGAAATTTCTTCCCATGTTAAGTTTGAAATATCTAAATAGTCGTATTCTCTCTAATCGAGCCCCTAATAGTGTGTAGAGAGTCTTCATGCCATATAATTATTCCATCTTGAGTCCCATACATTCCATGATTTTCACAATAAATTAGTGAGTGTGAAGAACCTTTGTCAAATAAGGTAGATACTAAAGTAGAGGATATTGAATAGTACCTCATATTATAGAAGGCCCTAGACTCTTCTCCTCAGGAGTTGGGTACAATGAATATATATGGCTAGATCCATGGCCCTGAGGTGCAAACTAAATAATCTTTGCAAGTCCACTCTACTAGTGTTGAACCTCAAAAGCATTTCTACCTCATCCATGACCACCTCCTCATCCTAATCACCTGATAGTAGACTAGATCATAAACTATGTAGAACTACATACCCTGTATTGAAAGGTGATATCATTATAGATCCATTCCACTATGAATTGGGTAAAAATTAGGAAAAATCCCAAAAGGTGACCAATCCTTCCATAATCTCGGCACTCGATCAGGTTCTACATATATTGGGTCATCTTATGGAATGACTTATTATGTTTTTGACAAAACAAATAATTTTTGATTCAGTTCAACTGGGTGGTGTTTATCCTTCAATCAATATCAAAATGACGTTTCTTCCCACTAGAAAAATATTCTCCCATCCTTGAAACTAGACCAACCTAACTCACACTGCCAGATTCCCTGAGGTTCTACTCAATGATGAAGGCCAGGTTCATTATCTCTGAAATAGTGTTCAGTTTGAAAACATTCACATGTGATCATATGGAATACATAATCTCATCCTTGAATAGTCTCAATATCATCAACTAATATATGATCAATGTTGGTTAAAAAAGATAATGAATAGTAAAAAAAGACGAATACTCTATCATTGACATTGAACTAGGATGTAGGTGAATAAACACTATAGAGAAGTTTTCACTTAGCATCTATGAAAAGAATTAATCATATAATGTTTTTTGGAAGTCTTTCTAAGGAATACCTAGATGACGACCAGCCTGGGTAATAAAATTTCACCAACTCTTAGTAGAGTCGTGTATAATATTGGTGGAATTCTTAACCATCCACTATGTAGGAAGATATATATTCTCTAAAATTGAAAATATGGCCTCTATCCATGACTTAGTAGCATGGGGTCCACCATATACTGAGAAGGTGGGAGGATTGTGCTACTCAAATTCCCACATCAATTCTTCTATAGTTGGTGTAGGTCATAGAGAACCCTTTATAGACTATATGAAACAAAAGAAACCATCGTGAAATAAAGCATCAGCACCCAATGAAGGAAGAACATGATGCACCGATGGTGGAACTATGGGAGGCACTATTGGGGGTTTAAGTCCCACCACCACCAGAGCATGGTTGATGCCACCCTATTCGCATACAATAAACAGACATCAAGGTGGTCTATCACTACAATTTCCAAATAGTTTCCTCAAAAATGATTTATCAGCATATAAGAACAAGATAATGAGAAAGCATAGGTATATAGCCTTCTTATAAATTCCTCACACCCCTCTTCTAGCTCTGGAATCTAGGTATAGGTTATAAGAAAGGTCACAGCTAATCATAAGATACATTTCTTACTTCCCACTACTATGGTTAGGTCAACATCAAGGTCCCATATAACACATATAAGGCTCTCGTATGTGCAATTTCAATTTAAAGTTCTAGGAAAAACACCCTTTAATTTTAAATTAGTATCCCAAATTAATATAACCCATTTCATTTAAAATAATAAATTTATTTATGTTCATAATTATTTATATGTTTACAGATATCACAATATAGTTATGTGCATCATGATTTCCAATTTATCAAGGCTTTCACTCTATTAATTTAAATTTGTACATCATGTAACTATGAACTTTCCTTTAAATTCATTATAAAGATTTAACAAGTCATTCATAATGATTTGATTCAATAAAATACCATTCATAAATTATAGAAGTAAATTATTCATAAATTACAATTGACATTTGATAATCCAATAAACTAATATTATGGCCCATATAACCATTGTTTACATCTCAAATGTGTAATAACAGTTTAAGTAAGGTTCCATCATCAATATATATGGATAAATTCCATTTAGATTAACGAAAGAACTTTAATTAATCCAATTCTTTTATCCCTACAAGAAACGTTAGCACATTTAAATATATAATAATCAAGGAACTCACAATTATCACAAAAAATATAGGCAATTCACAAAGTAAGATAAATTTGGAATGGCATGATTCATATCATGTGAATATTAAGCTTCCATGTATGATGCATTGAATGAAATCTATTTACCATATAAGGAAAAATAAAAAGAATATCACAATAATTTAATCAAAAATTCCAACGTCACAATATATGTGCATCACCCAAAATTGAAATCAGTGCAACTATGAAAGGCACAAAACAAAACAACAATATCTAATCTTAAGTAATTTGGGTTTCCCCCATACGTGGGTAATATAATCCCAAGCATAGGATCATTACCAAATTTTAATACATCCTAGTCTCTTTTCTAATTCCAAAACAGTATGAAGAAAATGAAAAAGATCCATAATACAACTTTTTAGCATCCTAAACCGAATGCCGCAGAGTTTTTTCATAGGACGGTTGTCCACATGACCTCAAGCGAACCTCTCTGTATGCCATAGGATTCTAACTAGTAGCGATGGACTATGGAATTTCATTGTGGATAAAATTCTCTCTTGTTTAGAGTGTAACATAATTTTAAATTATAAATGGTATGAAGAGGAAACAATAATAAATAAGTAGCATTGGAAAAATAATAAATCATCCAAATAAAAAAAATAAGCAGAAGCTAAATCAATATCAAAAAAAAAACTAAGATCATGTTAGGATGCTATAAAAAAGGTAGTGTGAGAGATACATGGGTATATGCATATACAACATGCTAAATGTAAGAACAAATACCCAAAATCATCCTCTACTAGCACCAAGAGCATAGGCTTGGACGTCTACTCCTTAACTCCATTATAGAACCAAATATCAAATATCGGAAGCTGGTCACTTCCACTTGTATATACCATTAGACATGATATATATTCAGGTACTATATGTAGCCCGAACATGATGTGAGATATACTGAGTATTACACTACCAATAGTGTCTATAACCATCCAACAAGTTCATGTAAAATTATCAGTGTGTAGGTATATAATAAATGCAAGGAAACAAAAAAAAATACATCACATTGGGTTTCTAATGGGATATCTGAAAAACACAACCTACTTCAACCTAAGTCGGATATGTTTGAATAATAGTCATCCTATATATATATGATATGGGGTGAAAATGGTTATCATAAATCAAGAATAAAGAGTGGACCAAGCCCAAGAATATTATTTGTCTTAGAGGACATGTCCCTAGGATAACTATTTTTCATTCTTAGTTTTTAATATTAAAAACACCCATATAACTTAACAAAAGTAAATATGATCCCATCTAAGGAGATTCGTAAAATGAATCCCATGTGTCACTTTAGGATCATAATAAATACCCAATACCATAAGATTCCATCCATGGAGACCCAAAAAAGTAATTCCACATATCACCCATGGTATAGTGTAATCATGGCCCTCTAATCCCATCCCTTTTGTCTAATATAGGGAACTGAGTATCAATTATGGCATGGTATAACCATCTTTCCACAAAGCCTATCCAAGGTGACTCCCCTAGGAAACCAGTATCACTCATGTGTAGGTAAGTGATCTACCAGGTTAGCCTATCCATTTAATTCAATAATAGGATCCATGTACCTCTCCCAGCCTATTTACAATGTATAAAAAGTCTTAATTATATATCATAGTGTGCTTGTCTAAGGCAGTATTAAATTGGGACATTTTTATCTCCCTTGATTTAAATTGTATGCATTGTTTAGCTATCAATAATTCATAAAATTTTATATTCCATTATGATCATAATATTCTCATCAAGTTGTATAATATATTAAATTTAAGTAATGTAGGATCAGAAGGTCAAAAACAAATAGACAGTCATCTCTTTTAAATAAATTCACACATATGAGGTATGAATAATTAGATTTAATTCTATGTTATAAGGACCCTAGACATTAAGAAGGGAACACCTGGATTAGTGGATCATGTCAAGGTAAATATCCCATGATAATGATTAGATGGTATCTAGGGAAACAAATAATCAGGGAAATCCAGTTAATTTAATTTTTTAAACATTTTAGAGGCATCAATGGAGTAGTCTAACATGCAGCACCCTACTCATAATAAAATAAAATAAAGACTTATTGGAAAATAAACTATACCACTGACCTTATGCCTTTATTACTCTTATCATCTATTATTTGGACTTAGTTTGGTTTAGATTAGGAGAAAATGAAAGAATAGAAAAAAAACATGAAAATAGGGAATATCATCTCACGCCAAAATATCATAAAAGATAGTGAAATAAAAGATGATATAAAGCTCAATGAATTAGAATCCTATTTTTTTAGATAGAACATGACCGATGATGATGGAAAAAGATCTCATATGAAGGAGAACCCGAGGAACCAAGGTTAGGCATGGATGATCTCTCTTGTATGACACCTGAAAGACAAAGAGAAGTGTTTTATGTCAAAATGATCTCCTTACCCTTAATAAAATGACCCAACATGTATAAATAGTGTGTTAATTTTACACACTGTGTAAATATTAGGTTTTTCCTCCTAGGAAAAATCTAATTAACGATTCGAAAGGGGTATGGTCAACCCATTACACATCAAGTATTCAACACATGGCATGTATTTTAAATACACGCCAAGAATTTTCCCTACAAACAGCCTCTAGTACATAGACTACATCTTTTTCAAAAATAAAACTCACTAATCTAAAGTCCTAGTCATCTGGTTCTAAGTCTAGAAGAGGAACTTAAAAAAAATTTGACCTAATTTAACATAAATCATACCTTTCTGAAAATCTAGGGTGCTATAACAGAAATATTTTTTATTATTAATATATGAATAATTAATTATTAAAAAATAAATTAATTTTTATTTCCTCAAAATTTGTGTTCAATTAATATAAAAAACAAGAAATAGTGAATTTTAGGAGAAATATTATACAAATAAAAAGGTAAAATATTTAACAAAAAAATTGATATATAAACGAAAATATGAAGAAAACAATATTATTTTGTAAAAAAAATAGTTCCAAGTTTAGTGGACAAAATAATAAAGGAAAAAAAGAGTTTGAATAGATACAATGAAGTGTTTTATCTTAAAATATTTCATTTTTTTTGTTTTTTTAGTGTTTTGATTAATTTGTATATAAATAAGAGTTTTGGTTTTATATGAGGTATTACAAAAATTATATATTTCTTGAAAAGAAAAAATTACGGAGGATCCAACTTGCTAAAGAAAGATCAATTTAGATAGAAACATAAAAATTTTGAGTTTTTATAAAGAATTACAATCCAATATAAAATAAGTTTTATGGAAAATGTGATTAAATGGGTCGAGTGGATATAAATTTTCTTATCATTTTATTGAATAATTAAATATTAATAATAATCAATTTTTTTAGAAAATGAAATAAAGTGGAAATCAAAACCCATTTATAGTGGAAATATATTTGAATAAATTTTTTAAATATATTATATACATACTTAGGAATGGGTTTTCCTCTCATATAACGGTTGATGTCAGCATTCTCAATAATTTTTTAAAGGGTAAAGATTTATCTACAACATGTGGTAATTATGGAACTTTGAAAATTAATTCATTGGAATAACTTAGAATTGATATCAGAAATTAAAATCAAAGAGTATTCATTTTTTGATGATTTAAAACACAACCAACCTAATCTTTTGATACAATCTGATGAAGTAATTTAATCAATACTTTAATAATGTAATTTATTATTAAATGGTTGAAAGATATATATGTTATGACTATATAAAAATGAAGTAGATGAAATATATTTCATGTGGGGGAAGCAGAGAATTTATGTTACTAGATAATTAATTAAGGGAATAAGCTATATAATATATTTCATGGATATAATTTCCAAATGAACATAAACATGTTTAATTAAAGTGGAAATGTTTTTGATATTCTGTTTTTGAAAAGAAAGAAAAATTAGTAGTGTTCCACATTCTAAAAAGGAAAAAATATTAATTAATCTCATAAATGATGGAAGATTAAAAAAATCACCAATAGATATTTTTTATTTTAATATTTTTGTAATAGTAAATAAGAAATAAATATATAAGTATATTACTTTATCTTATATATTGAATATTTTCCGGGATCACATGAATCATTCTCTTAAACCATAAGTACAAATAATTAAATTAATTTTAGAGTTTAAGGTGAAGTGATGAAAATTAATGTGGTATTATATAAATAGTTTTTATTTAGATAATGGAGATGAATATAAAAAATGAAAGGTTTTAATATTTAATGGAAAATTATTATATTTCTTGATTATAATTTGTTTGAAAAACGAAGATGAATATTAAAGAAAAAGGATTAATGATATATTATAAAAATATAAAATTATATTTAATTATATATAAATGTACACTCCTCAATCAAATAATTCATTTTAGAGGATTAGTTTAATCTTTAATGAGATGACTCAATATATATTAGAAAAATATGGTAGCCATAATTTATTTAAGAGAAAAATTTGGGATAATAGTTCCGATTAAGAAATATTTCTTTTATTGTCCCATGGTTGAAATATCTTCTTATGATATGTATAAAAAGAATACCATAATATTGAATTATTAATAGGATTTTAGATAAATATTATCATTTATGTGAAGGATGTTAATATGATAAATTTTTATCAAGGAGGAGCTAATGTAATTTTCATTTTCTTTCTTCATAACAAAAAAGGGATATAACTACTAAAAAATTGTGAATGGTATTCAAAAAAACTAATATAAAGGTGTTGGAACACTATAATAATGCATTTAAACATCAAATAACTCTTTTGGAGGTTGGTGTAGTGATAAAGAATTGATAGGAAAAATTTACAAACAATTTATAAAAAAATTTAAGATTCAAGTGATATGTATGATGAAAAATAATATTCAATAATATCTATTGATTAAGAATGAAAAAATTAGTTCATTCAATGTAATCAATGTTTATGTAGGTTCATAAACTCACTTTTTTCTTAGAAAAGTTGTTTCAAATAAGTAGGATTTTAAGGAAAACAACTCACACAAAATTAATTTCTCTAGTTTAACCTATTAGTTTAAAGAAACAAATAAATAAATAATATTAGATTTATACCATGAATGATTAATTATATTTTATTGAGAGGGATGAAAATTAGTAGTTGGTCCCTAAATCAACCACAAAAATGTAATTGGAATCTTTTCGAATATCTGATTGATGTTTAATGAGGAAGTAGAAACTATAAGAGAGAATGTGAGGATTTTATGCAAATGATATTATCATTTTAATTAATTTAACTTCAATGGTACATTTACTCTGATTTATTATCCTAAAACTACAAGGATATGTTTTTCAATGTAATCCAAACTAAGATATCAGATATACCAAATAGCCATCAAGTTATCCAATAAAGATGTATTTTTCATTGAATAACCCAAAGGATTTATTCTTAAAAATGATGACACATTCTTTTATATTATGATGAATGAGTTATATGTGTTATAAAAAGATCAAATATCTTATAATTAAAAGTTTAACTCATGTTTTAGGTCAAATGCCTTTATAAATATAGGTTTTATAAAAATATATAAATTAAATAAATGAATAAGGGATATCTTATTATTGTAATCTATCTTGGTGATATTATATTAAAATTAATTAAGAATTAATATTTAGGGAATTTTCATACCAATAAAGTATTTTTTTGAAATATTACCTCTCAAATAAGTAAAGAAAATAAAATATCTTAAATTTTATTATGATAAAGACTATATATTTTGTTTTAAATATAAATATTCTTCATAACTTTTCAATAAGTCGATAACGTATGCCACGAAGATAGTTTCTCTATAAAAGTATTTATGAACCAAAATATCATAGTATTGATACCAGGGGGTTTTTTGTTGGGATTTTTTGAAATAAAGGAAAAAAGGTTAGAAATAAATTAATAAGATTAAATTAAATGTTTTAGAATGTGTAAAGTCTAAAATAATAATTTTTTAAGAATTATTTCTCTATAATATGTATGAATTCTTCAATAGCTTGCATTTCGACAATAATGCATTTAAATGAACTAGGTAACATTATTACAATAATATATTTACATTATTTACTAGTAGTTATACTAGAGTATATGAATATTAATAACTAAACTATTAAAAGTTTTAAACATTTAAAAAATTAATTCATGAATGGAATTAAAAACATTTCTTAAAAATAAAAGTGAATATTTTCTGAAAAAAGATTATTTCATGTGTATAGTGAATTTTATAAAATCATATTAAATTAATCACTATTTTTGAAATATATTAATGAAATTAAAATATTATTTAATTGATAAAATTTTGTATGAATTCAATAAATATTGTTTTATTTATACGATAATAATAAATACATTTTTAAACCTAAAATGAATTTTTCATAAAAAGTTGTTTTTTGTCACATTTTTTACACATACTTTGAGTATAATATCTTCCATTTATAGGTATTATATTAGATAAAATATATTATATATTTATAATTAGGATGTTAAAATTTGGTAATAAACCCCATTTTATTTTTGGTTAATATGAATAGTAACCATAGTAAAATTTATCACCTTGGTAAAATTTAAATTTGGTTAATCTAGGTTAAAACTAAGTTATAAGGACATAATTATTAATCCTATATAATATTGGATAAATACAAACATTAAATTATATGTTTTGAAATTTAGTTATTTAATGTGTGGTTATCCTTGAAAATGACTTATATATTTCTTAAGCCAAAGTGAAAAAATGTCACTCGGATAGTTGTAAATATCATTTATTTGTTCACAAAGGGACAAATATTAGTTTTTAATGAATATTAATTGTAATTTTATTTATAATTAAATTATATTAATTATGGTAATTTTTTTTAATTTTATAAATTAACAATTACCTTAAATACTTACACAATTCTAATGTAGTAATTATACAATTAATGGAAAAAAATATAAATTATATTAAAATTATTGTAATTATTGTAATTTGGGATTATTAAGGTGATACAGGATATCTATATAAGACCATTATATATTGGGGATGTGTTGATAAATTTCTCCTAATTCTAATTGTTTTATTTTTGTTATTAATGTCAACGTAATGAGTAGTGTCAAAATTTACAATTATGATAATTTATGAAAATAATATTTTAATAATTGATTAAAAATTCATAATAATCTTACTAAGGACAAGGGGGTATAATTAATTGTCTAAAATTTAATACTTTATACATTTATGAGTCAATAGATACCTTATATGTATAATTATAACCTTTTATAACTAAAAATATGTTACTATAATTAATGTTAAAATATATTAATTAAGGGATTGAACCAAAAGATATGGGTTAAAATGGCACATAATCCAATATAATTTTTACCAATTGATTATATTTCAAGAATATCCAACCCTAGTTCCTAATTCATTACCATTTAGATGTATTTATCTCTATAATATTATTGTTATATTTAATTTTTTATGAAATCCCAAAAGTGCCCCTCACCTAAATTATAAATGGACACCTACTCCCCCAATTTATTTTTACACATTGATCCATATAAATCAACCATAATAAGTTAAATTTTATTATCCACTTAACTAGATAAATTATATAGGTTTAGGGATTCCCAAAAGACAAACTATAGTGCCCGTTAAAGTAGAATCAAAGGAGTCATTTCAAAGAAGAAGTAATCACTCTAACCAATAAATTTCTTTTCATATTCTCATTTAACAGAACTAAATCAATGATGTTTATCATAAAATAATACCTTATGTTTCCTAAATATTCTTTAATTTTATTATTATTTTTAAAATACTATTATAATCTATATTACCACCAAATAGGAATTGAAAGTATCGCTCATGCGTATGTGCGGCTAACAGTCTCCATGTAGTGGTTCAATTAATTTTTTATCACCATGTTTTATTAATTGAATTATGATGTGTTTAATATTAATATATGATATTTATTAAATAATTACACTTATTTAATGAGAATATCATTTATACCTTCTTATCATCTAATATTTTGGGAAAAGATAACATCACTCATGCGTATGTATAGACTATCATCTTCACGATGCGATGCGATTTGATTTACATGTATAATTCACGTGTATTGTAATAAGAATTAATTTGATGAATATATATTATATATATGATATAAAAATAACTATTTAATGACTAATTATTATTATCTTTATTTTATTACATCTTTCGAAAAATTGAAACAGAATTCTTGTGTACGTATGACCCACCATCTCAATAAATAGTATAATTCAATTTATATCTCAATATTTTTTGAATTAGTATAAATTTGTATATAATTAATATATACTATTTTTGTAACCTGATTAAAATTAAATAAACTATAAGATCATGAACAACATATAAGTATCAAGACTACCAAACTGAAACATGCTTCGAAAACCAAGCAGTTATCACACAAAACAGTGATTTTAATAACAAAATATTAAAAAATGGGTGCAAGATGTTATAAGTAAATTGGAAGTGGTGTGTATTTTATATGGTTATGGATAAATATATAATAAATTCATTTTTATTGTATAGGATGCTTGAAAATGAATCATGAAAGGTGAGACTTTAGGTAAGGGTTTATTTCACAATCTCATCATCATTTAGGATTATTTATGTATAAGTATCTGTTATGGGATATTTCTCTTCCATGTCCATGTTTTATATAAAAAAAATTATTTTTATTATTTTCCAAAAAAAAATAATTCATTTTTACGCATGTTTTACTTCTAAAAAATATTTCGAAATGATTTTTGTTTCATTTTCCAAATCATGTACTTTTAACTTTTCCCAACAAAAAATAAGAATGGGATGTTTTTATCTTATATGTAATGAGAATATTTTACCACAATCATGAATTATTAATAATTTGAATAAGGCTTTACATATATTCATTATCCATTTAAATGATTTTTTTTAATTATAACTATGTATCATTTAAAAAAAGAAATAGTTACAAATTGAAATTGTTATTTTCATCAAGAATTAATCCAAGTGATATTTAAAATTCACTTTTCAAAAAGGATGACATACTTGGATGATAATTAAGATTTACTAGATATATAATTCATTTATTTCATCCTTATTTATTTTTATTATGGTTTATCCTTATGTTGACAAGATATTGATGAAACCAATTTTATTTTACATGGGTTATACTTTGATGAAATTAGTTTCTTTTCATGAGTTTTGAGAAGATGAATTTTTTATGATTTTGTGGAACATGTATTTATGACTCTAATTATGCATAGGTGGGACCCTTATATAGCTATAATGAATTGGGTAAATATGGATTACTCATGAGGTAAATATTTTATGCATAAATATTATTTAATTTCCATAATTCTTTTCATGGACATTGTTTTTATGTCCATAAGATCATGCCTGGTCCTGGTTTCATGTAGATAAGTTTATTCATGGAACTCTAATTCATGTCTATAATTTTATGCATGGACTAAAATTTCATGTCTATATGATTATGTGTCGATCTAGTTTCATGTCCATCTATTTATATGAGGGCCTGATTTCATGTGATTAACTTAATTAGTGAACCTTTTTTACTTATACATATCCAAAAAAAATTATTAGTATGTGTATAAACTAATTGCATGAATTATGTAAATCTTATTATCTCATGGATTATGCTCTGTAAATTTTTTATGATTTTTTATATATGAACTGCAGATATTTATTTCATGACACAACATTATAATCTACGATATGTAGGGTGTATATTTTAAATGTTAAGTTAATGTTCTAAAACCCTGAATCTCATTTAAATCTTATGTTATTTTTAATATCTCACATTTTTTACCCTTAAGGAGCATATTATATCACCCATTAGTTTGTTTCCTTTCCCTGGGCTATGTATAATGGTTTTACAAATGATGTTTTTGGGAAGGATTCTTTTTTTTAATAATTTAGTGGGAAAAATATAGATCACTTTTTAACTAGTTGTTTTTTCTATCCAATATTCAAAAGGGATTAGACCTATTTGATTATGGAATAGATCGAAATTCTATGTAACTAATGTTCATATACTTAGATACAATAACTATTTTTGAAATTCTGGCCCCTTATAGTTGGTATGAGAGAAACGTTTTAGTTATCCTTCAGAAACAAGGATGAGAAAACTTTACTGAGATGCCTATGGGTTATTTATAGGGATATTTCTAGGGATATATCTGACGATAAGTCTATCTATGAGTCAAAGTAAAGGAAAATGATTTCTAATTTTGGTGAAGGATATATTTCTTGTTTCAATTAAATTGTATCCCTGTCTGGATATGATAAGTGTATGTGGATCTAAAACATAGTTATGTAAGGGTAATAAATCTGAAAATAGAAAATATATCTTGAATCCATCATCACCTAGTGCACAGAAATAGGCCTTACTCTACACCTAGTTTTTGACAGTCTCAGGATATATGCTTTGGAAATTCACAAACTCATTATAAACCATAAATAAGGATTTAAATAGATGAAAATTTGAATTAATTAGTATAAAACTAAGGTTTCATAGATGAAAAAAGGATTCCTTATTTAGACATATAATAAGTTATTTTTATTTACTCTGTTACTCCCACTATGATTATATTAACTCATTTATTTCGTTTTTTAGTAAATAATGGGATTTATAAGGAACAGACTTAATGATGTGTGTGATAGAAAATAATTTTATGATTATCCAAATTGGATTATCAAGGGGGTGAAGGTTACTATGATTATTCATAAATAGTTATTACATAATATAATTAATAACATTCCACTTACCCAACCATCTGACTCACCAAAGGAGATAAGGAAATATTTTCCAATGCCTCGGGTAATGAATACCATGATGGGATGAAGATTAAATTTCCTATACATCAAGAATATGGGAATAATATTTTATAGGAATGTGTTAGAGGTAAAATAATATTTTTTTTAAAAAAGACAAGGACACTAAGAAAGTAATTTCAGAACAAAATGAGACTCTCACCTAATGAAATGTATGAGAATAGTGGTCTCTATAATATATCATCTAATATTAAATCTTTTAAATATAAGAATAATATGAATTATGAAAATAAATGTCCTAAAGTAAATTCTCATTAATTTAATCAATGAGGTTGTATGAGTAAGTATTTTTCAGTTAAAGATGAAGAGACTAAAAATGGCATATTAAAGGAAGGAGTAATTATGGAATAAGATGAAGAATCATAGTTAATGGTTTAGAATGAAATATAATGAGTGAAATTTTTATGTATTCGAATTCAAGAATTAAAAAATATATTTGTATTGTTGATTATAAATTTTTGATTAATTATTTTAAGGAATACGTTAAATAGTAGAAAATTGTTTTATTTGAAATTTTATATATTGATTAAGGGAAAAAATCTTAATATTTTATTGATGTTGAGAAAATGGTGTTATGTTTGGAATAAGATATGATATACATAGATTAAGTAAATTGAAAATTATCGATGACCTTAGAACAAATAAATGATAAATGGGATAAGTTTTTTATGTCATCATTGATGAAGTTTATAGAATTATTAGGTTTATGGAATATATTCAATAGCTATATTTTTTCATGGAATGAGAAATTTTGTATGTTTTCAATAATTTTTTATCGTAATTCAAGTTATTACCATGCTTTAAGAGTATACACGATGATGGTATTCACATGTTTTTTATATGACAATAAATAGTTACTTCATATTGTTTTGGGGATTAATGATAAGTTCATTTTGGAAATTTAGTGACCATATTTCAAATGTTTTGGATATTAATATTTTTTAATGCTCATAAGGTTAAAAATTTATGAAATGGTTTAATATGAACTATTTAAGAGGTTTTATAGATTAATTTATTACTTAACCATGTGAGGAATTCTCAATATTGAATAACTAGTGATACCAATTTTGTTATAACTAGAGAAACACGGAATTTCATATCATTCTATTATGGATCTTATGATCTGTTACTGCTTTAGAAATTAAAAAAGAATTCATCTTTATTTATAAGAGTAATAGATGAAGTAGAAATTGATCGATGCACAACCAAATGATGAAAATTTTCTAATGATAAAAAATTAAAGTTAAGACCTAGGTATATAGCTCCCCTCGAAATCCATGATTGTATCGAAACAATAGCCTATAAATTAGCACTTCCATTGAACCACTCTCAGGTTTAAGATGAGTTCTATGTATCTCTCCTGAGTAAGTGCATAGATAATCCATAACATGTGTAAAAAAAAGGTAAAAATAGAATATTTTTTCATATTTAATAGTATTCTTTAATTATGATGTTAAATTAAATATAAATATGTTAATTAATAAATATTTTTATTAAACATAGTTCTTAAATAGTAATATTTAAAAGATTAATTTTAAAATTATAAAATTTTAATATGTAAAAATAATTCCATTTTTTGATTTATCATTTAAAAATTATCTTAGGATTAATTTTAGAGAATTTTATGAAAAGATTAATTTTTCAGTGATTAGTGAAAATGACTGATTTTTATAACAATGTAATTTAATTACCATAAATTTAAAAATTCAAAAGTAAATTTATGTTTTTAATATGGTTTAAATTATAATATTTATTATTTAGTCATATTTCACCAATATAAATGATTTTTAATCAAATTTATATTGTATTTTAAAATAGGTTTATTTTTTAAAAGGTTTTTTCTATGAAGATTTTTAAATTACATAATTTTTATCCTTATTAAATAATTAAAATAATACCTAATTGTGAATTTTTTAAATTATATTTATACATTATATATCATTAAATATGAATTTAGTTTCGTAAAGTGATAATTAATAGTCATTTAAATAATATAAAATCATCTTTCTCTTGAAAAATGCACTTTTTGAAGACCTACTTTTTCATTACGTCTTCAAGTTTCATTTTAAATATAATTATTACAATTATTTGAATTTAATTTGGTTAAACGAATTAAATATTTACAATAAGAAGTTCCAAATTATTTAGTAGGGTCATTTTCATTTTTAGTTCTAAAATTTTTGTCGGGGTAAAAAAATACTTACTCCAGTATAGGTAAAAAAATGGAACAGGTAATATTTAAAAGGTAAAAGCTTAAAATACCTAAAAAAATCAATTTTAAATAGGTGGTTGATGTAATTTTATACCATAAAATTTCTTTACAACATTAATCAAAAATCTAAATGGTTGTAATTAATACCACCCAAATGTGGTTGGATTTAAATATAAAATAATCATTATTTAATCTCTTAAAACCACACCTCATAAAGTAAAAATACCACTACTCACGAGCCCCTCTATCCAAAAATGAAATTAATATGCAAAAATATATACCAAAACATCTACTCCCCAGTATCCACACTTCCAATTTCTTATGATCTCACAAAAATACCAATTATGATGTCAATAATGGGTCTTTTAAGGAGATGATATTCAAGAGGTTACTAACTCAAAGAACCTATACTAATTTCATTAATTCTTATACTTTCTCCACACCACATTCCTACATAAAATAATAACAACAATATTATCATTTATATACTATAATTTTATATTTCTAATTGAATATCTTATATCCATTCATTTTATCATCTCTTCTTATTCAGTTAAACAAAACAATTCTCCTAATTATGGGGGTTAACCGTCTCTTTGTATAATGGTTTTTCGTTTTCATTACTACCTTTAAGTCAGGACTCAACTCAATTATTATAGATAAATAATAAATTATTAAGTATATTATATCTTATTTCATGTTCAAGAAAAATGTATAGACATAATAATAAATAAAATAAGACTAGTTTGTGATGGTTGGAAAAACCACCAAAATAAACTAATCATTTCTCAGCAAACTTTTATCACATGAATCTTTCTTATGTTAGAAAAAAATGATATGTGGTTCCATTTATACTTCTATATGTGAAGTAATATAATTTCATTATAATTCTCGTCTTTTTTATTTTATAAGATAATCCAAAATTATACAAAAATGAACCAACCATGAAACCATGAAACAAAAACACCCGAAACAATGAAAAAAAATAAAGTATTATTATTGAACAGGTTGTAAGATGGTATAAAAAATCATATATGGTATTATAAATATTAATATTTTTTATAATAAAATATTGACATTCTTTAAACCATTATACTAGAGGTTTTAAAATGTTTGAAAGAAGTTGATAATTAGGCAAGGGAATTATTAACCTAATTTCCATTCATTTGGTTAAACATCTAATTTCTTCATATTTTATTTCTAAGACTATATTTGAAATAAATTTTTATTCTATTATGTTCATTTTCACATAATTTATGTGTATTTATAGTGGATACACATAAACAATTCATTTCAGTAACACACACTTCAATGATATGGTATTTTTAAGGGAATTCATTTTAAAAAACTTATGTTAAATTTTAATTTTATAAAGGTAAAAAATGAATGTTATATTTCATATATGGAATGAATTTAATTTCCTACCTTCATGTCACCTTAATATTTTAAATATTATCTTAATAGTTTGTATGGTTACTTTTAAAGAAATTTGTTTCTATTATATGTGCACAATTTCACAAAATGAGTGATTTTAAAAGGGGAAGATTATTTTCTTCAAATAGTGATTTATGATGCATGTTTTAAATATTTTTTTTGGTGTTATTTTTCTTGGGAATTTTTATCATGATGTTTGGTTACATTGTGCACTAATGATGGTGGGTTAGTGATAAACTGAGGATGTATAGTTTCCTTATTAACAAATGATGGGTGGTTCCAAGATAAACCATAAAAGGGTGGTTATGTTAGATTCTCCAATATATTTGGTACTCCTAAGATAGAAGTCGACCATATTTTTTATTCCATTTTTATGTGCTATATGGAAAATGATTTCCCAATTTACCTCCTTAAATATTATATTCTTACTTATGAGTTTTCTTAAAAGTTTGTTGATTTTGAAAATGTAAGAGAGTGATCTTTTTGAAATGATAATTTATTTTTGGGATAAATTTTATGTTTTTAAGAAATTTATTTTATGGGTTATCACTATAATAATGTTATACTTTATTTTATTTCCTTATTGTGATTTTCTTCTTATCCCATTTTTGAAAAAGAAATCACAGGGGTTAAGGAAGAGTATGGACAAGGATTAGATCATACATAAATTTGTGATGATTTTTTATGTAGATAAATCATGTTTTTAAAGACTTTTATTTTATAGAAGAAATGAATACTAAGTATAAGTTTACAATTAGAATATATCGGTTTGACATGTAATAGTTTTTCCTACATATATAAAATGCTAAACTGAAATGATCTTTTGAATTGTAAAAATGTGAATTATATTTTACAATAACTAGAATATGTAATTTTTAATGCCAGGTCCTTATAATTGGTATCAAATTATAGTTAGGATAAATTATTGTTTAGGATAATTTTATTATAAAACCCATAAATTGTTTTTTACATTATTCTTAACATAGAATTGTTTATCATTTTATGATTACCATGTTCCTTCTTCTAAAAGATGGCTATTTGGAATGGTTTTCGTATAAGAAACAAGGTAGTTGTGGTGGGAAGGTATCAAGAGGAAAACATTATCCAAAATTAGTGTTTGGATATGTTTGGAATTAGAAAATAGTAGTTTTTAATAATGATGGAATAGTTGAAAAAATATATAAATTTTGGGGGTATCCATTATATGGATAACTTGGATCAAGAACATAGGAATATGTCAGTAGTGGAGAATTTTATTAAGAAACAACCTCCATAATTTAGTGGAACCTCAAATATAGTTTTAGATGAAGTGTGGATCAATTATCTCAAAAAAAATTCAAAGTCAAAAGATATTATGAATTTTAAAATTCAATCCTTTCCTTTTAATTTTTTAAATGTGGGGTTGATCGATGGTGGACACTTCTAACGTCCCCAACCTAGATGCCACTAAACTATTTCCCTAAGATGGGTCACCACATGACCTAAAGCATGCCTCCCCATATGCCAAAGGTTTCTGACTACCAGAGAGGGTCTAATAGACTATATGGGGAGACTATAACCTTATTATTATAGTAGACCAAAATAAATAACATACGAAATAAAGGAAAAAATAAAATACAAAATATAAACACATGTTACCAACCATTTCACAAAACCTAATATAGAACACAACTAAATAATAAATATGTCATGTTATGCTAAAATTTACATGGTGAAGAAAACCCAATATAAATACATATAAATTAATCCCCAAAATAGGTCTGGACTCTAAGTCTGGATCCTCGTCCATGTATATCCCAATCCCAACTAAACCCTCTAGCATATAGAAATTTCCCTTTCCTGACCTACAACCATGAAATTTGCTTAGGTACCCAATGGCAGCCCAAGTATTGTGTGAGTAAAACTCTTCATTCCACCACCAATAGTGTCTACAACATATCTAGTCTTAGAACATATATTATGCATGCACTAATATATAACAATAAAACAAGGATTAAAAAGAATCCATTAGTAAATAATTATTTAGTTAACCATTATCATAATTTATGTAAATTGGTTAGGTGTTCCATTTATCCACAATGGCCTAAGTCGGTTAGCCACTATTCATAAGGTAATAAATCAAGTTCCCTCTCTCAAAAGGGAAAACATCACAAGATAAAATGTATTACTCATTCCATAGAGCATCGATCTAGGTAATAAAAATCAATTTCATAACACATACCTTGAAGCCACAATCTAGGTGATAATATAATGCATCCATTAGGGTCCCAGAGTATCATTCTGACTTCCTGACCAGTGCATTATAGTGGTGGGATTTGGTGCCTCAACCCAACCTAGCTCGTGGGACTGCAACATAAGTCAACACCCATAAATACCAAGCTATGTACGCATGATTACATTAACCATAAACCATATTTACTATATCCTAAAACATATTAAATCATTACACATAACATTATCAATTCACTAATCAATCAACAAATCAATTCACCCAGATTCCTTAACAAATTAACACATTCCCAATTTAAACCATGAACTATTTTTCACAATCACTTTAATTCATTTAATTCAATAAAAATGTTCTAAAAAATCCCTTAAACCATTATCAATGTCTATACATAAACACTATTAGTTCCCTTCATAATTAAAACTAAATTTCCAACACATAAATCATGGTATTTATTTTATCATAATAGTTACATGTTCAACATCATAATTTTCCATGTTTGGTGGGATGGTGGACCCCATGGGTGGCCCTAAGATTAGACTAATCAACCTATATGCATTAAACATGAATTATCAGTAGTTTTATTCATCATTTATATAACCATTTTACTAAAAACAATCAAATGTATAAAATGAACAAAAAGAGAGAACAAAAGAAAAACCACACATGTACAAATAATCTTCAATAAAATGGGATATAAATTCTAGACCACCTACTTAGGTTATGAAGATGAATGCATGCTTAACCATATCCTTTAAGGAAAATTAAAAAACCCTTTAAACCCCCAGCCTAATATCCATGGGAAAAAGAGGGTTTTATTTATTCAGAAGAAGAAAAGTAAAACCACAAACCCAAATCTGGAAAAAGATAAGGGAGACGATTGTTAGACATACCCTGATCTTTGATCCACACCCAATCGAACTCTGAACTGCATAAAATCAAAGTAGATTTACCCTTTGGGAGACTTGGTCGATTTGGTCCATCAATAGGGTTTATAGAGGATAAGTGAGGGAATAAATTGGGTGAGAAACCTTAAAATCCCTAAGGAGGGAAACAATAATATACCACTTTAAATGGGGTGCACAGTTTGGCCACACAGTTTGATAAATATTGTACAAACAAAGCACCTGATTCTATCGAGGTGGGGTTCAAGTCTCATGATTTCCTTGGGAGCCCACATAGTATGAAAAATCATGCACCAACCATGTCAAATTTTTTTACCCGAATCCACATTGTTTGGCCTCCCCCTTTCAAGGTTTACTTATTCTGTGCACCCCTCTTTCTGGATAGTATGGTTAGGGTGAACGATTGATACTAAACATGAACCAACTATACAACATGAATAGGATGGACTAATTTCTCTTCATTCGTGTCACAAACCTTAGGGACACCTTTGAGTTTTCTCGTACATCCAATAAACATTCCATTGACCAAATTTTAGGGGCTTTAAAAAAATAAAAAAGAACATACCTCCATGAATTCTTGTATCTTAAAAAATCCCCACCTTATAGAGGCTCATCATCGAGCCTCACTTCCTTGCATCACTGAGCTTATAAAGTAAATAGACTGGTTCAATGAGCCATCATATTAGTTTCTCTCTCGCAAGTTTCTTCCCGAACATTACCATGCTTCCAAAAAACCTGAACCGAGGACATAGTCTTTCCTTACAAGACTTTCTCCCTATAATCCACAATCTGTACCGATTTCTATAAAAAGCATGAATCATCCTAAAGAACCACATCATCAACATAAATCATGTTATATGGGAAGAAATAACATTGTTGAAGCTGTGACACATGAAAAACCTTATGCATACAACTATACCACTTTGGAAGAGCTAATCAATATGCCACCAGTCCAATCCTACCCACAATCTCAAATTCCCCCACATACCTGGGTGAAAAATTACCCTATTTTTGAATCCTATGGTGACCCAACCTTGGTGACACTCAATGAAACACATGATCACCCACCACAAACTAAATAGTTCTATGATTCCCATCTCCGTATGACTTCTTCCTACTCAAAGACATTAACATACATTTCCAAACCACTAGAACATGTTATTATATATCCAAAATGAGACTCAATTCCATCAACTCTGATTCCTCAGCCTCTATCCAACACCACATAGATCTACATGGTCTACCATATATTACATCATAAGGTTCCATATTAATCATAGCATGGTAACTATTGTTGTAGTAAAACTCAATAATTGATAAGTATTTCTTCCAAAAATCACTAAAGTCTAGGACACAATCCCTCAACATATTCACTAGTAACTAAATAGTACACTCTGACAACTCATCCATCTATGGATTGATATCCCTACTCAAAAAAACCTATATATCAAAGGCCTTCTATAATCCCTACCAGAAGAAAAATTTAAAATACAGATCAAGATCTAAAACTATAGTCTGCAACACCCCATGTAACCACACTATCACATGAACATAAAACTCACACATCTAATCCATGGTTACGGTCTCTTGAATCGGTAGGAAATAGGAAACATTAGTCAACCGATAAGCAACTACCTAGATTATATCATTATTTTAAGGAATCCTTGGAATACCCAAAACCAGATCCATCATCATGCCTTCTAATTTATATTTAGAAATGTGTATTGGATACAATAAACCACCCAGCCACTAATGTTCATACTTAACCAACTAATTGGTAAGGAATCACCCCACGGAAAAAGCCACCTCTTTCTTAATCTATGACCACAAATACTACCTATGATGATCATGATACATCCTGGTCAACCATGATTCACCGCCCACTTTGATTCATGAGACTCTCTCATAAACTCTTACCATATACATGTTCTCACAACCACACATCCCAAATGATAATCTATCCCATCCACACCGATATCCCAAATGGAGGGTGACTTTTCACCATTAATACTTTCCCCCAAACCAAAAAATTTTGAATCCTCCTGGAGCCTCTGGTTGGTCCATCTCAAATGAGTTTACTCAAATTCAAAGGATGTAGCGGTCATTAGCCGCTTCCCATATTTCACCTCTAGATGCATCTCAAGAAACAATTCCATCATTCAACACTCTGAGATGGACTCCTAAACAACCTAATTTTGAGTATTCTAACTCAAAAAATATACAAAATTATTCCCCTTTCCCACTATTTAAACCAGCTAAAATTTAAAATACTTCATGTATTGAACCAATATTCACAGCAGATGATTCAAATCGAACAGAGAGAAAATATACTTAAGGGTTTTATGATCAGTATAAACCATGAAACGTTCTATCAAAAAGTAGTGTCGCCAACAATTTAAAGCATAGACCACCTTGGCTAATTCAAGTTTGTGTATAGTGTTGTTTCATTCACGAGGCCTCAACTATCATGACTCATATGTGATTATCCAATATACTTGTATCAACACTTCCCCAATCCCGACACTAGACACATCACAAAATAAGGTATAAATCTTACCTAGATTAGGTAACATTAGAATTAGTGTGGTAATCAACTTCTACATTAACTCCTGGAAAGCATTCTCACATTCCTCAATCCATTCAAACTTGACCCCCTTCCTGGTCAAACCCAAATGTTGTGCTTCCTAATAGTAAAAGTATTTAATAAACCTTAGATAATAAACCCCCAATCCCAGAAAACTTCAAACATCATAAAAATTCCTGGGCTTCTCCCAAGATACAACTAATTTTACTTTCTCTAGGTCTACTGACACACCTTCCTCAAAGAATATGTTACCCAATAAATACAACATGTCAATCCAAAAATAAAACTTTGATAGCTTTACATATAGACTATGATCTCTTAGTGTACTCAAGATGATGTTAATACATTGGTCATGATCATCATGAGTTTTTGAGTACCCCAAGATGTCATCAATAATGAAAACAAAAAACCGATCCCAATATGGGTGAATAATTTGATTCATTAGATCCAAAAACACTTCTGGTGCCTTCATCAATCCAAAAATCTTCAAAAAAATCATAAAACCCATACCTATACGTATAGGCAGTCCATGGTACGTAATATGGTATCACCCCTAGATGATGATACCCTGGTCTCAGATAAAAATTGGAGAAAAACCAAGGACCTATCAAATATTAATAAAGACAATCCATTCTAAGAAGAGGGAATAGGTTCTTAATAGTCATCTGATTCACCTTTCTATAATCGATGCATAACTACAGTGATCTTTCAGCCTTCTTGGAAGACAACACTAGAGATCCTCAGGGTGACATACTTGGGAAAATGAACAATGTATTATCTCACTCCCCCAACTAAGTTTTACAATCCTAGAGTTAGGTCAGTTTCATTCAATATAGTCTAATAGAAATAGATTATACAACTGGAATCAACTCTATCATGAACTCAACATCTCTCTCAGGTGGAATCCCTAGTAAGTCCTCAGGAAACACATCCTCGAAATGATCCACCAACAGGGGAAAGACAAGCTATCCTACTCCCCCGTCATCAAGAATAATAAAATCTACTTGAGCTATGAGCTCACACAATTGTCAACATACTAGCCTTACGAGACATGCTCGGATGTCCCATTCTCCATGATGGACATAAGTATCCCCTTACATGGATATGAATTCAACCATATGAAAGTAAAAATAAATTTTGTCCTAGTATATAACCATACAATCCATGCCCAAAATCAGTTCAAATCCTAGAATCTCAAGCATAAATAAGTTATATATAAAATAGTACCCACCAACTCCAAGAGAAAACCCCTTACACTACCGGATATTTTATACTCACACACCTAATTGTGTATCAGTCAGCATAAACATAAAAATATGTTCCAACACTAGACAAACCATAACAAAAAACTAGAAAATAATAATATAATGTGAGGAACTTTTACTAAATAATGAACTATTAAGAGTATAATTTATAATAATTGTACCTCAAACTTTCAATGGTTCGGCCTTTCCACATCCGTAGGTAAGATGAACTACATAAAGATGACCTTTCCCTATGGAATAGGCTCTGGTATTCATTACTTCCCTAAGAATAAGGTCACCCTTATCCAAGAGAACCATGTCCACCACCCTAACCAGTACGGCCGGTAGAGCTCTAACTACCCACTGGATATAAAGTAACCAACCCCCTACCTATACTATGCATTGGCCTTGTCCCTCCATCATTTCTCAACTATATAGGGTTCCAAAAGAACCTACCCACATGCCCCAACCTTCTTAATTCTTAGAACTCAACTGGTGGTGAGGGACACTAACACTACATGTGTTCAAGTCTACAAAACTAATTCCATAAGACTTGGTCACTTCATTGATAAACTAATTCCCTTTTCTAAAGATAATGTCCACAACTGGCCTAGTGGAGACTCTCAAAATTATTCTTATTACCATAAAAAGTTATACCACCTGATCTCCCAACTAAAATCGCATGTCCACCTTCAGAAGACACTATGAGGTTTTATTCTTAGATAAGGGCCTAATCAATCACCATTGTTAAAATATTTAAGAGTAATATATTTAACCGAGTCTTAATTTCATGTCTAATTCCATCCTGGAAATGTCTCTCCATATATTCCTCATCCCTCACCAATGTTGGAAAAAAAACATTGCAAGTTGGTGAAATGGCCTATATAATCCATCACCGATATAGACCCCCGAGTCAACCTCATAAACTCTGTAGCCCTATCCCTCCTCAAGGTCTCTGAATAGTAATGTTCTAGAGACATTTACTGAAAAATATTCTACATAATAACCTCTAACTCCTAGTCTAAAGCATGATGTCCTACCAACACTTTTCTTGACCTCACAACTTGTAGGCTTATACCATGACTCTCCTCTTAGGAGGAGTCTCTAAGTAATAAGGAATCTTTTGGATGGACCCTATCCATAACTTATCTTCCTATTGATCATCATATCCAATATTAGTCATAGGGTGTTGTATATGTAACTCTCAAATTAAATCAAAAAATCTCGGTGCAGCCCAACTTGGGCCATGTTCCATCATCTATGTAAAATGAGAAAAGTTCTCCTAGAACGCTAGATCACTAGTTTCTCTTGATCCACTTCTGGGGCATAATTCTCAGTGATATCATCTTGCATCCCAATAGAAACATGTCTTCATGGTGTAATTTTTATACAATTCCAAACATGAGTCTTAGAACACATAAAATAATTCTTCCACGGTTTACATTAAATAAGGTTCTCCACTATCCATAAATAACCCATTTCGTACACACAATCCTAATTGACATCATCACTCCAAGAAAACTACCCTCGACTATCCCATCCAAGGATCATGGTCAACATGGGGTAAACCAACTTACACGGTCACAAGAATTTCATTAGACACCCTTTCCATTTCACATCTTGTTACAACCAATATTTTAATTGATGTTCAAATTTTTATTAAAAATAATTCATTAATGATTGCTTCAAATTATATCTATTTAACCATTTTCATAATCCTTATTAGACACCATTTTCTATAATTTTTCAAGGAAGTGAAATCAATTCTACCCTTCATTTCCCACACATCCATAATGTGTGTTCCTACCATGATTCATTCCACCTAGGTCCCCAGGTTCCTATAATGATTCATGAATGAAAATCCCCATGCAATTTTAACCAAGATTAAAATATTTCAAACAAGTCACATGACACAATAAGTGCATCAACCAATGGTGAAATATCATTCAATTGTAATAACATAAGACAAGAATAAAAATTCCCACCTTGGGTACTTGGGTTTCCCTAATACATGGGTTAGCTACTCCCACGAATGAGTTCGTTGCCAAGTCTCGACACTTCATAATATGTGGTCCATCATTATCAAAGAGTAAGGCATGAAAAATAAATACTATAACATATATTTTTAATGTATCCAACCCATAATTCACTAAACTAGTTCCCTGAGATGAGTCACCACAGGACCTCAATCATACCTCCCCATACACCATAGGTCCTAACTAGTAGTGGGGGTCTAATAGATCACATGGGGATATTATACCCTCCTTATCGGAGTAATACACATATGATAACATATGAAATAATGGAAACAAAAAACAATTAACCAAAAACATTCATTACCAACAATTTCCCAAAAATGGGTATAAACAACAACCAAACCATAAATACGTCATGTAATGTTAACAATTCCACAGTGAGGAAAATAAAAAATAAAGAAAAATAACTAAATCACAAAAATAGTTCCTAAATCCAAGTATGGATCCTCATAAATTAACATCTATAGCCCAACTCAACCCTCTATCATAGGTAATTTTCTCTTACCCTAACTTGCAACTATGAAGTCTACTTGTGTACCTAATAGAGGCCCAAGCAGGATATTAGAAGAACTCAGTACACCACCACCAACGTTGTCTAAAAATATACAGTCTAAGAATATAGTGTATCAATACACTAATATATAACAGTTAAACAAGGTTTAACAATATGACAATAAGAAATCATTATTTAACAAAACCATTATCATCATTTAAGTGCATCGGTTAGGTGTTTTGTTTATTGCATGACAACCTAAGCTGATCAACCAATATGCAGAAGATAATAAATTAAATTCCCTATATCACTAGAGAAAAAATCATGCAATAAAATATATTAAAAATACCATGGAGCATCAGTTTAGGTAACCTCAACCAATTTCATCATAGTTAACATAGATCCTCAATCCATGAAATCAAAAAATGCATCATTGGGGGACTAGAACATCTATCTGAATCCCTAAACCATACATTCTAGAGGTGGTGTTTAGATCCTCAGTCCAACCTGACCTATGGGGTTAGAGAATCATTAAATTCCCACAACTGCCAATCCATTTGAACATTATACTATTATCCATTGACCACATTTACCATATCTTAAAACATACATAATAATTTCACAAAAAATTCACAATTTTCTATGCAGTCAACATATCAATTCATCTTCATGACTTAACTCCTTAACATATTCACAATTCTAACAATGAGACATTTTTTTCAATAACATTAATTCATTTCACCCATTCACAATGTTCCAAAAAATCACTTAAATGATTATCAATGTTTAGAAACAACAACCATTAGTTCCTTTCATAATTTAAAATAACTTTTATATCATGGTCCTTATTTTATCATAACAATTCCATGTTCAACGTCACAATTTTCCATGTATGGGAGGATGGTTCACCCCATGGATGGACCTAGGATTGGTCTACTCAACTTTAATGCATCCCATGAGGATCATGAGGGTTTAAATTCATCATTTAGCCAACCATTTTACCAAATACTATCAAAGTCATCAAATTCACAACAAGAGAGAACCAAAATCACAACCACACATACACAAATCAACTTCAAGACTATGAGATATAACTTGTAGACCACCTAACTCAATTCTAAAGATTAAAAAATGATTAAACTCAGCCTTTAAATCAGATTCAAGCACCCTTTGTAGCTCCAAATTAATATCCACCAGAAAATAGGGTTTTAAAGATTTAAAAGAAGAAAAATGAGACCAAAATACCTAATTTAGAATAGATAAGGAAGGGGATTGTGATAATTTCCCAAATCTTTTATCTACACCCAATAGCACTCCAAACATCCTAGAATTGAAGGATATCAACCACTGGGATTCCTTGGTTGATTTAGTCCGTCACTAGCGTTGATCGAGGATAAATATGGGAAGAAATTAGATGAGAATCCATAAAAACAAGGGGTTAAAATAGTAATATCCCACTTTTAATGGGGTGCATAGTTTGGCCGCACGGTTTGACAAATTGTGTTCCAACCATGTTCCTACCTCTATCCAAGAGCGGTTCAAGTCACATGGTTTCCAAGGGAACCCATGCTATTTGACAAACTGTACACCAACCATGTAGAATGGCTATGTAAAAAACCACATGTTTTGGCCTCCCCCTTGTATGGTTTATGTAAAATGTGCATCCCTTCTCCTTAATTTCACTATTTTGGGGAAAATTTTCAACTAACCATGCGCGAATGGTGCAATATGAACATGATGACCAAATTTCCCTTATTTTGTGACATGATCCCCAGAGACACCCCCCAAGTTTACATATAAACCCATTAAATATTCCATTAAACAAATTTAATGGATTTAAACCAAAATTTAAACAATAACATACCTCCATAATGTCCAGGATCATACACCTCTAGTTAAGAATACTAAAAAGAATGATTATATGGATTTTATGGAATGAGATGATTCTAAGAGACTTTTCTAGAAAAATATTTCACTAGGACTATTCGATATAGAAAGGGGAAACAATTCCTGGAAATGAGGTGGATGGAATAATATTCAATGACTATGTGTGAATCCAATTTTACAAGACAAGCCAGGTACGTGCCATATTTTTTTCATAACACTCATAGTAAAAATAGAGGATGTTATAGTTGTTTGTAACCAATTTTGTGAATATATTTTTCATCATAGTAGTGGAAAATAAATGAGAAACGTTTTTTCATGATGAAAAAACTAATACATAGTTTTCTAATACATATGTTCTTTATGCTAACAAGAATAAGAGGTGGACAGGTTGGTAGGAATTAGGGAAGCATTCATCAAATACATTTGAAGGCAATAAAATCAAAATCCCTTCTTATGAAACATGTGGTAAGAATCACCCTATGGAATATATCCCAATATTTGTGAAATAATTTCTATGTGGAATTATAGGTCACATGGATCATATTTGTATAGAAGATCAGAAATTAAATAAATAAAAACTGAAGGTAATATGATTCAAATGAAATGAGTCGGGACATTATTCTAACATGTGTGAAATGTTTGTCACTTTGGGGGGTCACCATTATCGGAAACTGAAATGTGTATCAATTTCATTTTCTACTACTACTGCTGATTTTTGGTTTTTAAATGAATGGTTTACATATATGTTACTTGTGTATTCAAATTATACCAATAACATGTAAGATTATGGATAATGGAATACTTTCAATTTTGATAAATTTGAAAGAATAATGGGAATATGAAATTATAAAATTATGATAAAAAATTTGGTAAAAACTATTGTTGTAAATATAAATGAATCAAATATTTATAGGAATCATCCAATTGTTGTCACTAAAATCGTATTTCCAGCAAATATTGTTGAACTAAAAATAGATCAGTTTGATAATATTTTGGGTATGGATTGAATTTTATTTTATCATTCTAAGATAGATTTCAAATTTAATAAAGTCTTGTTCAATTATTTTAAACCTTTAATAACCTACCATGAAGTAGATAAATTGATTAGAAATGGTAATGAATGTTTTTTAGCACATGTCATCGTAAAAAAATAGAACTATTCTGATTATTATTGTGCCAATAGTGAATGAATACATGGTTGTTTTTTCTAATGAATTTCATAGTGTTATTAATTATCGAGAGGATGATATTATTTTGTAATAATTACATGAATCTAAGCCTTTTTCAAACCCCCTTATCAAATGGAAAAATTTTAAATTTTAGAACTGAAAAGAAAATTTCTAGATTTTCTAGTTAAATGTTTTATTCAACATATCACTTCCCCATGGGGTGATCCTATTTTATTTGTAAAAAATAAATATTGTTCCATGAGAAATTATACAAATTATAGAGTATTGAATAACATCAATATTAAAAACAAGTACCATTTTCCACATATCGATGATTTTTTATCAACTCCATGTAGCATAGTAATTTTTAAAGATTGATCTCTGGTTGGGGTACCATCAGTTGAAAGTGAAGGATAAAAATATTATAAAGATTAAATTTCAGAATAGATAGGGTATGATGAGTTTGTAGTTATTCCCTTGGGGTTAACAAATTCCCCTAATTTATTTTCCTAAATTAATAATATAGTCTTCTGTAAATATTTGGATATGTTTGTGGTTGTTTTTATTGATGATATTTTGGTATTTTAAAAAACTTGTGAGGATTAGTATAAATATCTATAAATTATTCTAAAAACATATAATGAAAATAAGTTATAAAAAATATAGAAAATGGAATTTTTGGTTACAATAGATTTATTTTCTTAGGAACGTTATATATAAATATGGAATTACACTTGATACTTGTAATGACTAAGATTTTCCTGGTTTTTTTTAGAAATTAATTTAGAAAATTATGAGATTAGGCACTAAGACTGCGTGCATTTCTGAGTCCCTGTGTGACCGAAATGATTCGACAAAAAATGTTAATTTTTTAATAGTGTGTGTGAGAAGTTTTCCTGAATAAGTGAAATACCTCTTAAACAGATACCTGAATCATAAATATAAGGGCACCACTGTGTTTAGGATGGAAGTTTTACCCTAGGTGCTACTTAACTTTAGTCGGTACGAGTCCCCAGTCATAAAACCCAAAAATAATGTAACCGTAAATAAAATTATTAAATAAAATTATTTAATTTTTAAAATCTTAATAAATATTAAACGGTAACTCAGAGTGGAAATCAGAGACCGATTTTGAGTTTGTAATGTGGCATTTTCTTTAGGTGGGGCTTAACATTAGTCGGTGTAGTTCTATTGCGAAAGTTGATTATTAAAATTTTAATTGATGTAACATGGAAACACAAAATTGGTTTTCTTTTTTAACTGGTCATTGTAATGAAATCCAAGGTTATCACCATAACCCTAGAGTTTTCCTGAGGAAAGGAGTAGGATCCCTCCCATTGGAAAACGATAACAAACAAAGGATTGAGATCACTCATGGACGGATTACCATCAATGAAGAATCCTCTTCTTTGACTGATTAAAACTCCAGGTAGGGTGTTATTTTTTGATTTCTTGTCCCCCCTTTCATGATATTCTTTGAGGAACACGGACCAATACACAAACATATTGGCCCTCGAATTTTCCATTATTGCGGGATAGGTTTTATCTATTTCTGGGCTTATGGGAGATTAATATTGTATTTTTTGTTGTTTTATATTTACCATTCTAATAGAAACAAACCACGGTAACCACAAAAAATGATCGAGGTATATTCTCTCTTGTTAGTTCGTGCTTTTCTCCTTCCATTATTTGTTCATCGTGGTCATTCTTTGTTTGGACCGTGACATGACAACTCATGATTGATCGATCTTTATACACTTGATTCTGGGAGAAACAATCTGATATCACGAATATGGGATGGAAATGGAATGACATAGGTGTGACTACGATGGTGGTAAATGGATAAAGGTGAAGTGAAAGATATCGTTCCTTGAACGACCTTTCACTAGGATGGATCGTGGCATGGATTCGTGCCCACGACAGTGAAGTTTGCGACCTGAGGATCACAATGGTGGCTCGGTCTAAAAAAAGGAATATAAGAAAGATGATGGAATCTCGCAAAAGGTGATTCATCAGTAGAGGTTCATGATGGCACGACCACCCGGTAGTAGGTAGCCATCGACTCGATGGTAGGTGGTGGAGGGGCCTGTTATAGTGCATTCGTGGGCGGCTATGGGATTCGTAGCCCAGACAGGTCGTGGTGGTGTGGAGCAGCTATGGGGTAGGGAAACACATTGTTTGGATAGAATGCAGTCTTGCATACCATGTGTGGGAGGACAGGTCGTCTTGTCAGCTGACTACGTTGGTAAGGTGGGACACAACATCTGTCGTATCTGGGTGGACCGAACCGGCCCACATCGGGCAGGCCAGGCTCGAGCGAGCAGGGCGGGCCGAAAACTATTCAGGCCAATAGTGGGTCAGGCTAGCATAATGGGTCAGGCCTAGGTGGGAAGGATCGAGGTCGACCCAGTGGGTCGGGTTGGACCAGCGAGTCGGGTCGGACCGACGGGTCAGGTGAGGTCAAAAAAGACCTGAACCCCGTCAACCCCTTTTCACTAAAACTCCACTAACTTTCAAACCTTATGTCTGTTTTATGATCTTTTTCTAGTGTTGGGACCCCCATGATAAGAAGGTCCTTTTAAGATGTCTTGGTGGGTTTTTAGTTGGACTAGTAGGGGTTGGTAGCATTCTCTTTGTCTTTCCTATGAGGGATCAACATAGGATCCCAATCTCTTAATAGAGGGTGACACTAGAGATTGAGATTGTACCCTTAGTCTTATCTATGAAGTTTCGATGCAATATCCAATTCATATCATAGAAAATATCCTGTATTCAAAATTGATTTGTCTCATCCCATTTTCGACAGTGACTCAGCAGGCTGGAACATGTATTGCATCGAGAGGCCTAGTCGGTCCTCACTTCTCTTTGTGGTTCCTTAGATAGGGTTTGTGGAATATGTGTGACCAATATTTACATGGTCACATATCCCCTATCTAGGATGATGTTTTCAATAGGGCTAGGATTTCCCCAAGTGAGCCATAGGAAAAGGACCCCCTATCTATGTATCGAGATAATATTATTTCCTTGGTGACTTGACCTGACAAGTGTGCTTTTGGTAGCTCTCAGTGTGATCTCTTTAGGATGGTTCCAAATTAGTGGGACAACCTTTTGAGGGTCTCTGATGACTTCATATCTCAAGGAGTGAGTTCTCTTAAAATAATTGTACCTTGAGAAGAATCTTGTGACCAAGGATTTACTGTGATATCGAGACTCCTTGTCTTAGTGAGATCGGATGTCTTAAAGAACTTTGTGATGTATCGAGACCAAATGTTCTCTAAGATACTTTTTTTAGACTTGTCCTATGTGATTACAATCAAATAGATCAAGGAGTTAGATCTCCCAAAATCGAGAATTCTACGAGCGGAACCATATGGCTGGTAGTGGATGAGACCTCGATTCTTAGAATCCTTTATGAATATACCTATATGTTCTTTCTATATGTGTTGTTGACATATACCTAGGTTGAGATGACTATATATTCTTAATGGTGTTCCATTTGTGGAATTTTATTTTGTGTTTTAGGGTGCCTTACTGATTATTATTTTACTCACCCAAGCACGGTATTTTCATGCACATGTCGTGTCTTATGAAGACAGTTGACTCTTTAATGATGTTCCAGGAAAACCAGGAATAGGTGGGGCCTAGTGTGATCAGACAAACCAAGGTGTGTTTCGGTGGCTTACATATAACAGTCTAATGATGTACATTGCAGTTGTATCAGGTGGGTTTTTCTACAGATGAGCTTCAGTACTTGGCTTACAGACTCCTTTTTGGTGGGATTGTATTCTAGCTCGATTGTAATTTAATGCTTTACTTCTGTCAAACTCTAGTGTTGGGTTGTAATGGTATGCATGATTTTTCTTTACTTAGTGTTTTTACTTCCCATAATATATTGGCTTGGAGTTTAGTGCATGTGTACAGGTTCTTAGGAAAATGCCTCCCATTTTTTGGATATTCCTACTCAGAAAAAGTCTCCATCCCCTAGCCTATGGTAGGTGGGCCTGGGGTAGTCATGGAATGGTCCCTGAGGGACAGGTCATGATAATACCTCCAAAATAAAAGTGGGTTTTGAATGGAAATGACCCAAAAATGATACTAAGATTCGAAGTCTTCTTGGATAAGAGGGTATTACTGGTGTTTTATTGAAATTCATTCATGTTTATCTATCCCACTAAGTATGTTAATGGGAAACGTAGTTAAATTTATCTGGAAAAAAATATGATGATTATTTTCAGTAATTAAAAATAATATTGGTAAATGATCTATCTTATCCCTACCCTCAATAAATAATGATTTATTTTATTTATAGTGATTATTCAATGAAGGTAATTGGTTGAATTATGATTCATAATGATCTGGTAATTTCATATTCGTCAAGAAAAGTAAAAACTCATGAGAAAAAATATCGTACACATAATTTCAAAATATATCCTATGGTTTTTGTTTTAAAAAAAATATAAGATTTCATTTATATAGAGTTATGTGTGAAATATATACTGATCATAAAAGTCTAAAGTATATATTTAATCAGAAATAGTTAAACATGGGGTAGAGAAGATGGCTAGAACTGATTAAAGATTATTATTTCATGATAAATTAAAATCCTCAAAAGGAAAATATAGCGGATGACTCCTTGAGTCAAAAACATCATACATCATTAACCTTGTTATGTTTTTAATGTGACAATTTTGTGAATGAATTGATTAGTTTTGTCTTAGAATTTTAGGATGGTGGGACACCCTCAATTTTTTTAGGTCTCATTATAATCATCTCTATTAGACATAATTAAGAAAGATCATAAGGAAGACTGTGATTTATATAAAAATAGACATGGTTAATAATGGTATGTTTCCTAAATATAATATTAATAAGTAATTTGTTTTGAGATTTTAAAAGATATTATTTGTGCCTTATCATTCTAAATTGAAGAGAAAGCTGATAAATGAATCTCATAGTTCACCATTTTCTATTTATTATGGAAGCAGTGATATGTATATAAATATTTAGGAGTGTTACTGGTTGGATTGAATGAAAATATATTTTCTTGACATTACCATAAATTTTTTATTTTTTCAATTGGTTAAATTACAATGGAATTTACCAAAAATAATTCTTTAAACTTTTACAGTCCTATTCTATAAATGGGAAAATATATCTATGGATTTCATAGTGGGATAACCAATTACATCTCAAGGTATCAATGAAATTTGTATTATTGTTGATCTACAGACTAAATATAAACATTTATTTCACATTCAAGATAATAAACCTTTAGATAAAATTTACCATCTATATATTGAGTAGACATTTGGGTTATATGGAATTCCTCTCTCTATTATATCTAAATGTAATCCTAGGTTCACTTCTAATTTTTGGAAATCCCTTTAGAAGTTATTAGGAAATGAATTAAATTTTAGTATAGGCTTTCATCCTCAGTCTTATGAACAGTTGGAAGGAAAAATTAAGACCTTGGAAGATATTTTATATGCTTTTTCAATAGACTTCAAGGTAATTCGATATTATAAAATCATATCAGTTGATTTTTCTTATAATAATAGTTTTCATTCCATTATATAGATGGAACCTTTTGAAGAATTATATGGAAAGAGGAGTTAAACTCCAACATGTTTTGTTGAAGTATGTGAAATTGTGTTTATGGTACAAATATTTATAGATGAAACATGTTGGATTTTAACACCTAGATGAAATTTTTTAAAATCTAAAAATTATTCAGCAACATATGAGGAAGTCTTAAGGAATAAAAAAAATATGTGGATAACCAAAAGAAATATCTTTCATTCGAGGTAGGCAATCATGTTTTTATTAAAATATATTTATGTAAAAATGTTATGAATTTTTTAATAAGTGTAAGTTAAGTATTGTTTTAATTAGACCGTATGAAACCTTATAGAAAGTTGGATCAGTTTCCTACCAAGTGACATTTCCACTAAGTTTATCCCAAGCATATAATGTTTTTCATGTTTTGATATTAATAAATGTTGTCTCAGATTTCATTCATATTTTTAAACCTAAATTATTTCACCTGGAGAAGATCCTTTATTACAAGGAATAACCTATTCAGATTCTTGACTGTATATAGTATGTATTATGTAAAAAGGCAATTCAACATGTTAAGTTTTTTTTGAGAAACCATATGTTTGAAGAAGCAACATAGTAATCTGAAAATGCTATGAAGGAAATGTAATACCACTTGTTTTGTGAGTGAATCATATTGCGAGGACATAATTTATAAAAGGGGGATAATTTAATAACCTCGTTAAAATTTTAATAATTTTTTCATATTTATTTGTATTCTTGAATTAAATAGTTAAATTCAATATAAATAATTTATATAGAAAATATTTTTATTAAACACATTTCTTATAAGGTAATATTTAAAAGATTAATTTTAAAATTATAGAATTGAAGTTTGAAAAAAAAATATTTTTGGATTAATTATTTAAAAATTATATTAAGATCAATTAGTTAGAACTATATTAAAATATTAATTTTTCATTAAACAATGAAAATTACCAATTTTTGTTAAAATGCCATTTCTTTTCAATAAATTAACCAATTTAAAAGTCACATTGTGTTTTAAATATGTTTTTAAGTAAAATATGTATTATTTATTAATATTTTACCTCCATAAAAAATTTTAAATAAACTTTATATTTTTTTTAGAATACATTAATTATTGTGTTTAAAAATGAGGTTTTCATAAAAATAATTTCCAATTAAATATTTTTTATAATTTTTAATTAATAAATAAAATACCTATTGGGTAATTTTTTTTAAATTAAATTTATTTATTATATATCATTAAATATTAATTGAGTTTCAAAAATGGTAATTATTTTTCATATAGTTAATAAAAATCATCTTTTACTTAAAAAATACACATCTTGAAAACACACTTTTTCATTCCATTTTCAAGTTTTGTTTTAAATATTAATTTTCCAAAAAAATAATTTAATTTGGTTAAATGGATTCCATATTTGGAATAAAAAGGAATATATTATATAATATGAAAATTTTCCTTTTTATTCATAAAAAAATTACCATGGTAAAAAATATTTACTGTAGTATAGGTAGAATAATGAAACACTTTAAATTTTAAAGGTAAAAGATTAAGAAAACAAAAAAACAATGATAAATTGGTGTTTGATGGTTTTTTCAACCATAAATATCCATTAAAAAATTAATTAATAAGGAAATTATTTTTAATTAATTCCACCCAAATGTGGTTGTCCTTAAATATAAAAACATTATTTAATCACTTAAAACCACCCCTCCTCATGTATAAATACCACTCTTAACCATATCATTTCTCCTAAAAAGAATTAAAGCTCATAAAATATCTAAAAATATTCTTATATAAACATTACCCAACTCCCTATTCTTATTTTCTCACTAAAATACCAATTCCACTATCCTTAATGGGTTCTTCAAGAAGGTGATATTCAAGAGGTAAATTTTTCAAAGAACCTCTCTGGATTTATTTTATTCTAATATATTCTCCTCAATTAATTCATAAAATAAAGAATAATAACTCAAATATAATTTATATATTGGAATTTTATTTTTCTAATGGAATATATTATATCCATTCCTTTTCTCATATCCTTTTTTTCAAAGAAATTAAACCATTGTCCAAATTGAGGTAGTTAACCATCTCTATAGATAATGATTTTTTCCATTACAGCTATCAAGTCTAGTCATAAAATTATTATTATGGTTAAATAATATGTTTATAAATATATTATAACTTATTTCATGTTATGAAACTAATATATAGATATAAAATAAATAAAAAAATCTATTTCAGGATTATTGGAAAAACCGCCAAAATAAAATAAACATTTATCAATAACATTTGGTCAAATAAATCATCCTCATGTTAGAGAAAAATCATATATGGGACCATTTATACTTTTTTAAGTTAATTAATACCATTTTCATCAAAAAAATTAGTATTAATTCCATTCTATAAGAAAATTCAAAATTATACACAAATTAACAGACCATGAAATCATGAAACGAAAGCACCCAAAAAAATAAAAATAATGAAATATTATTAATGAATGAGAGGTAATTTGATATAAAAAGATCATATAAGGTAATATAAATATTAATATATTTCTCAAATAAAATAACAAGATTCCTTAGACCATTATATAATAATTTTGAACATGTTTGAAAGAAGTCAATCCTAAGGTTGGGGAATTCTTAACACAATTTCCTTTCATTAGGTTAAAATTATAATTCATTGATAGTGCCTTTCTAAGATTATGAGTTTAATTATTTTTTATTTTATTATATTTTTATTTACATTTTTTTATGTGTATTTACATTGAATACACATAATTAATTAATTTTATTAATGCCCACTTCAATGATATGATATTTTTTAGGGATATTCCATTAAAAAAATTATTCTAAAGTTTATTTTTACAAAACTCAAAAGGAATATTTTTTTCATATATAAAATGAATAAAATTTACCTCATTCAGGTATAATTAATATTTTTAATTTGATTTATATTATTATATGGATTCTTATTTTTAAAATGTTTTTCTATTTCAAGTGAACATTTCTTCAAAATGAGTGATCACTAAAGGGGAAGTATATTTTCTTTAAAGAGTGTTTTATGATGCATCTTTTCTTGGTTCATGTTGATCTTATGGTTCTCGGGAATTGTTTACAATGATGTATGGTAATTTTATTAACCACTAACATGTGGTTCCAATATAATCTGAAGATGGGGGGTTGTGTTATTAACCAATAATGGGTGGTTCTATGATAAACCAAGGACGGGTGGTTATGTTATAACCTCTAATACATTAGGTATCCTAGAGATTTAAAATGACAATGTTTTTTATTCTATTTGTAAGTGTGATATTTAAAATGACTTCCCAATTTACCTCCTTAACCCTTATAGGATTTCTTGTGAATTTTCCTGAAAGTCGTTTTCTTTTCAAAAGGTAAGATAGTGATTGATTTAAAATAATGATTCATTTTTTTGTGGTAAAATTGTATGTTTTAAGAGAATTTTTTTATGGTTTTTGATTGGACTAATGGATTCCATTATTTTATATAAATTACTGAGATTATGTGCTCATACTATTCTTCAAGAAAACTTTCGTAGGTTTTAAAGAAGCGTTGGGACAAGGATGCAATCAAGGGGAAAATTGTGATGATTTTTATGGAAGGGAAACTATTTTTTAGAGGAAATTTTTTATATAATAAATGGATATTTAGCATATTTATACACTTTTAATATATGGTTTTACCATGTTAAAGTTTTTCTAAAATTCTATAAAACTCTAAACTGAAAATATCCTCATAATTTTAACAATTTCACTTATATTTTACAATCACTTGAATATTTAAAATTTAAGGTCATGTACTTAAAAAATTTATTAATTCATAGTTTATATTAATGTATAATGATATTTATTATGAGGAAACACCATTATAGATTCTGGTTCAGAGAGATAATGTTCTATGAAACAAGACCACTAACCTGTGTAATATTTTATGGCAAAACCACAAATTTTTGTAAGCTATCTGGGAACCTAAGCATGTGATGAAGCATAATTTTCCTCTTTTAATTATATTAGATTAATGAATTTTGAGGGTGGAATTAATTTTAAGTGGGGTATAATGTATAATCCTAAGATTTTAATGAAATACTTATCTTTAAATATAATGATTTCTTTGTTTGCCTGCATTGTACACAATAGAGAATTTAAAAGAACCTTATAAAATTATTAAAATATTATCTATCCAGTAATAGATATCCATTAGTTTGAAAAATATTAATAGTAATGACTAAATTATAAAAAATATATTGAATATACATTTATAAAATAAATTCATTATTAAAATTTAAAAAAAAATTATTTAAATGAATTTTTTCATAGAGAAATTATTTTTTTCATTCAAAGAATTTTATATCATTATGTTAAATTAATCCATATTTTTGAATATTTTTACAGAAAATTATATATTATTCACTTTTTCAAATATTTTATATATTTAAAAAATATTTTTCTAAGCATATGATAGGAATAATTCCAGTTCTACACTTGAAATTTTATATTTCCAAAAAAAATTGTCTTATTTTATAAAAATATATTAAATTTTATTTCTGAAATTTATAGGTATTTGATCTGATAAAATGAATTACATTTTTCTAATCAGGAATTCTATCTATGGTAATTAATCATCATTTATTTTTGAACAATATTAATAGTAACCATTGTTAAATTTATCACATATATAATAGGAAAATCGAGTTAATATAAGTTAAAACTAAGTGATAAAGACATAATTATTCATCAAAATTCCTATTGAATGAAAAAACATTGATCCATAACAACTATTTTTCTAAATAGATTTATTTAATGTACATTTTTCCCTGAAAATGACTAATATATTATTTAAATTATTTAAAGTGACAAAATGCCACTCTCTTAGTTTTAAATATCATTTATGTGTTCATAGAGGGAATAAAATTAGATATGAATGAATATTAATATTAATTTTGTGGTGAATAAAATTATATCCATGATCGTAATTTATTTATTTATTTATTTTATTCAATGATTATCTTAAATACTTACATAACAATAATGGAGTAATTATTCAATTAATAGAATAATCAAATAAATGATATTCAAAATATTAAAAGTATTATATTTTAAGATAATTTATGTGATAAAAAAATTTATAGTTGAACATAAAACTTTTGGTATGTATTAAATTAATTAGTTTGAATTATAAGTATTTCTATGATATTATTACAATCAAAGTAATGAATAGTGTCAAAATTGAATATAATGGTATTTTATGAAAATAATATTTTTTTATATTATATCAAAATAATAAACATGAGAAAATATGACAATATATCATTGAAAATTTCACATGTTATCCATTTATGAGTAAATAGATACCTTGTATATTAAATTATAATCCCTTAAGAGTGAAAATATATTACCACAATTAATGTTAAAATAGGTTAATTACGGGGTTCAATCAAAAGATAAAGATTAAAATATAGCATAAACCGAGTTAAATTTTATTGGTTTGTTATTTTTAAACCATGTCCTAACCTAGTATTGAATTCATGTCCTTTTTGAAATATTTTTCTATAGAATAGTCTTATAATATTTTATTTTTTATGAAATTTTAAAAGTGTCACTCACCCAATTTATAAAAGGACATATCCTCCATCACTTCATTACACCACATTTGGCCTTCAATATTGACTCTACTGTGAAATATTCTCTTATAAACTTCCATATCCACATTATATAGGTGATGGTATTCCCAAAAGATTAACCATAGATTCCTTTAGAATATATCTAAAGGAGTTGTTTCGAATAAGTGGTAATTTATCTAACCAAATACAATCTTTTTCAATTCATATTTACCACCTATAAATCTATGATATTTATCATAAAATTAAACTTTCAGTATATTAAATATTCCAAAAAAAATTATTCTTATGATAACTCTATTATACACCCTCTTTCCCATCAATTAATAAGTGAATGTATCACTCATGCGTACATATGACTTACCATCTCCATGGTGTCATACAATTCATTTTTCATCACCATATATTATGTATTGGAAATAGAATGGGTTTAATGTTTATATATTATATTTATAACATAATTATATATTTTTAACTAAAATATCATTTCTACCTTCTTATCATCCAATCTTTTAAGGAAAAAGAGTGTCGCTCGTGAGTATATAAGGATTATCATCTCCACAATGAAACGTGAATTGTTTTTCATTTATTGTTCGCATGGATGGTAAAAATGATGAATTTTTTAAATATATATTATATATATGATATAATAATAATTTATTAAAGGCTAATTATTATTCATATTTCTTTAATTCCATTAGTTGAAAAATTGAATCAAAATTCATGTGTACGTACGGCCTACCATTTCAAGGAATGATGTAATTCATTTTTCTAGATATATATATATCTGTGTGTGTGTGTGTGTGTTGAATAATTATAAATATTAGTATAATTATTATATATTAACTTAATACCAATATTTCAAATATATAAATAATTGGATCATGATCAAAGAATAATGATCAATACTTTTGAACCAAAAACATCTTGGAAAATGAAGTAATTATCACACAGAATTGTGATTTTAAAAAAATATTAGTAATAAAATGGTGATAAGATTTTATAAATAAATAATAAATGATATGATAGATATATTTTTATGGAATTAAATTATAATAAATATATATTTATTATATATGATTTTTTAACAAGAAAAAGGAAATGTAATACTTGAGGTATGTGTTTATTACACAATCTCATCATTATTCAGGATTGATTATGTTTATGTCTATGTAGAGGAATTTTTCTATTAAATTAAAAATTTTTCAAAAAAGGTTTTTAATATTTTAATAAAAAATTAAATTCATTTTTAACCATGCATAAATTTTTTACAAAACCGATTGAAAGGATTTTTTATCATTTTTCAAATGGTGTAATTTTTTTCTTTTCTAAAGAAAAAAAATATGGAATTAATTTTTTTAAACTTGAATGACATGAGAGACTGTTACCATTGTTATGATGTAATAATACATTTAAGCTCCTTTTAAATGATTACATGGATCTTTTATAATAAAATATTTTCCATTATAATTACATGGATTTTTTTTAAATGATATTATTTCAAAATAAAAAGGAAATTATCCTAAAGAATTATTAGCATTGATATTTAAAAACCATTTTACCTTCTATTATAAAATCATTATATGATACTTTAATAGAGATATGATCTAAGTATACCATCCTTATTCATTTTTTGGATGGTTTTTTTAGAAGATTTTGATAACACCTATTCCCTTTTCCATGGGTTATACTTTAACGAAATTTGTTTCTTTTCATCAGTTTTGAGAAGATGAATGCTTCAAGATCTTGTGGAATACATATGTATGATTTTATTTATGTTATGGTGGGGACCTATATCTTCCTTCAATAAATTGGGTAATTATGTATAGCTCATTATGTAAATATGTTATGTGTGAACCTCGTTTCATGTTCATAATTTTATGAGTGGACCTCATTTTGATGTCTATAAGATCATGTCTGGACCTATTTCCATGTTGATAAGTTTATGTATGAACCTAGATTTAATTTACATATGTTTATGTTGGACTAAGCTTTCATTTACATAAGATTATGCTTGGATGTTGTTTTATGCCTATATTCTTATACGAGGTTATGGTTTCATGTCCATAACTTAATGAGTGAACCTGTGTCAATTTTTTTTTAAAGGTTGGGGCCGAAGCCTTAATTTATTATTTGAAAGAAAAGACGTTTTTAGACTGGGTAGAGGGAGACCCATTACATAGCCCGAAGGCCCAAGGCCAAGTGGCCTGAATACAAGGCTTGAAAGCCCATTTTTTGGCCCAAAGGACCCCTCGGTGAACAGTACTGCTACAGTACCCATGCTGCTATAGTACCGCCACCGCTACAGTATCTGCTACAGTCCCTCCACCTCTACAGTGATGTCGCTGCTACAGTGCCTCCGCTGCAACAGTACTGATACAGTACCTGGGAAATTCGCCCCTGTCCGGATTCGATCCTGGGTCTTTTGGATGCCAAGCAGGAGCATGTACCACTAGGGTACAGGCTCGTTGGCACCTTTGTCAATTTATATATGTTCATGAAGATATAAGATTTTGTGTATTCCAAAAATACATGAATTATTTCAATGTTATGTTCTCATGGATTATGTTCTTTGATTCTTTTATGATTCATGTCTTATGAACTTCCATTCATTATTCCGTAATTGAAAATTATAATCTATGATATTTATGGTATATATTTAAAATGTAGTGTTTATGTTATCACAACCTTATTCACATTTTACTATCATATTATTATTGATATATCCTTATTTTACCCTTATTGATAATCTAAGATCACCCTTTATTCGGTTTCCTTTTCCCATGTTATGAAAAATGGTTTTATATATGATGTGCCTAATAAGGGTTCTAGTTATGTAGATATTAGTTGTAGGTGATATATATCATTTATGACCCAATTTATTTTGTGTCTTTTTTTCAAAGGATCAAGACCTATATGATTCTGTAATGTATAAAAATGTTATGCAATGAATTTTTCTCTATATAGATTTAATAAACATTTATGAAAGTTTGTTCTGTTATAGTTTGTATTGGAGGTATTTATCTAGCCTTTGGACAGTTGGATAAAAAACAATTAGTGAGATATCTTGGGGATATTTTTATGTATATATCAAGGTATGTTTATAAGGATAAGTATAATGGTGAGTCAAAGTATAGGAAAATATCATGGAGTTTTTCTTAAGGATAGAGAAAGTTTTCTCTAGAAAATTATATCATCGTTTGGATACGATAAGTAGATGAAGCTATAGTAGAGAGGTATCAAGGGGTAATAACTATAAAAATTGAAATTTGAGATGGAATTAATCATCACCTTCTGCATGATAATGTACCTTTCTAGACACATATTTTTACACTCCCAACATATATTTTTTACTCACACAATACTTTTTGGATTTAGTTAATGGCATGAACTAGAAGGAACTAGATTAACAATGAATTTGGTGAACAATATGTTGATGAGCATCCAAATGGGATGATTATTAGAGTGAATTTTATTGTGATTATGCCTAAAAAGTTATCACAAACCATGATTAAAAATGTTCCCCTTAACCAACTATCAGACTCATAATATAAGATAATGATAGAGTTCACTGAGATTTTGGGGCGTGTAGACCATGGAAGAAAGAAGATTCAGTTTCCAATATGTTGTGAGTGTGTGAAGAAGCAGCCAAGGGAGTGTCTCAAAGGAAAATGAATATTTTTTGTGTGTGGAAGAGAAGTAAAAATAAAATTAATTGTACAAGAAAAATTAAAATATTTGTTAATGCAATGGATGAGAATAATGGTATCCCTATGAAAAACCCCATCATTTTCTATAGATGTCTCAGGATTTTTTGCAGGTACTCATTTTCCTTGTGCTGAGTACTTTTCGTTTGGGTTTTTCATTGGGGTGTGTTTGGGTGAATGTTTGAGAAAAATTAAATAATGGGGGAACTACACAGTTGGAACACAGTTATCCCTAACAATTTCCCATGGACCAACAAACCATGAAACCCAAAAAAGAGAGGGTTCTCACAAATCAGGCATGATTTTTCAAATTGTGCATTCCAAAAGTAGAAATTGTGATCTTGTTGATAAGAGGTGCATATTTAAGGTGCACGGTTAGGGGAAACCATATTCCCCAAGAAGCAAACCATGTGTATGATAATTTAATCCCCATAAAATTACATTTAAATTTTCTAGAGCTCCCATTTAAAACCCATATTGACCCTAACTCAACTCCTAACATCTAACCATTATTTTGGTGCCTCCCAAATAGATTCCCATTCATTACGACCTCCATTCTTTGTGATATGATTCCCGAATTAGAGATATGCACCCCTATCTATAAGAGGATCTCATCCCATGTGCTTCCCTTTCTATTTCCCATTATTCTCCCATCTGTTATAGGGTTTTTCTTCCCAAATTTATCGTTCAATCTAGATCTAGGATTTTTTATCTAGATATATAATTGTGGGATCTTGATTCATATGATCTTGAATTTTGATTTAAGATCCATATCTCATTCCATGTAATTATTCCATTCAAATTGGGGATTTTTGTTAGGAAATCACTCATCAAAAAATTGAGGTAGGTGGTATATTATTCAAATATCGTAGTCATGATTTCAATTATGTATATGTAATTAAATAATTTCTATAGTTTGTTTAGAAATTTAATTTTATAACTAATTAACTAATTTAGTGAATTAATTAATTAAAGAGTTGTGATTTGTGGATAATTAATTGTTGAGTTAATTATCAAAATATTGAATTGGTATTTGGGGATAATGAATTGTTGAGTTAATTATAATAATATTGAATTGGGATTCAGGGATAATTAATTATTGAGTTAAATTCTGGAATATTGAATTGGGATTTGGGGATAATTATTTCTGGAGTTAATTATCAGAATATTGAATTGGGATTTGGGGATAATTAATTATTGAGTTAATTATCAGAATTTTAAATTGGGGTTTTGGGATAATTAATTATTGAGTTAATTATCAGAACATTGGATTGTGAATTGTATAATTAATTATTAAAATAATTATGTCATATTGAGTCTATGGATATTGATTAATTAATTTGCGAGTTAATTAAGGGGATTGATGTGATGAACTAATTATAGATTTAGTGATGATATTGAGATGATGAACTAATTTTTGAGTTAATAAATGGTATTGATATGATTAATTAATTGTCGAGTTAATTAGTGTGATTTAGGTGATTAATTGATTTTTGAATTTATTGACGATACAAATTTGGAATAATGAATGGTAACAACGACATTCATGAGTGAATTATAATGATGAATTTTAATAATAAAATTTATAAGATAATCAAGAAAATGAATGAAAACAATGGAATTCCTGTGATAATTGAGAAAATAAATGAAAACAATGGTATTCAATTGTTGATTGAGACAATGAATGGTAACAATGGAATTCATGTGTTAATTGTGACAATGAATGGTGATAATGGAATTCATGTGTTTATTGAGATGAATAATGGTAACAATGGAAATATATGTTATGATGTCCCTTGGGAATAGTTCATACTCTAGCATGGGCCAAAGTAGGTATTGAGATACGGGTGTTGAGGGATTATATAGTAAAATATTGAATAGTTTTTAATGTGATAGCTATTTAGTTATACATTGTGATTTATTCTTTATACAAATATATACACTATTATTTTACAGTATATTATTTTATACATTTTTAGTAGTGGCCTACTAAGTTATACTCACACCCTACTATGTATTCTTGATTGATACGCAAATAGATTTTATCATTTCTTGAGAGGATAAGGGAAAATGACCCATGTTATATGGCTGACTCAGGATGAAGCATGAATGAGGGAACTAGACATGGTTCGAGACCCATATGGGAGACATCATTTTATTTACCTTTGAGTTTCATTTTGACACATGTCATGCACTTTAGCATAAAATATCTACCATTTATTTTGGATAATGTATTACTAGTTTTGAACATCTTGTGACACTATATTATTCAGTTCATGTTATGTCATTATTTGGTTGTTGTTTATTTATTTATTTAGTGTATTACTTTTACAGAGAATTTATAGTCTCCCCAAGACTGATAATAGACCATCGCTGCTAGTTAGCAGCCTCTAGCATACGGGTAGGGGTGCTTGAGGTCAAGTATATGACCAGATCGAGGGACTGGCATGTGGAACCTGAGTTGGGACATCAAAAAGTTGTATCAAAGGAGATTTATTTTATTTAATTTCTTCTTTATATTTGGGAAAGGTATATAGGATACTAGGAAGAGTCAATACTTGGACATAAGCTCATGCATGGGAGTTTCAAACCCATGTATGGGGGAAAATCGTGTACCAAGGGTGGGATTGATATTATTTATATGTGTTATTATATTTGGATGTTATTTCACCTTGGGTGACACACTTGATATGTGATGTGATAATTGTTGGTGAGATTTAATAATATTTGACTCATAGACAATTTTGGAATGACAGTTGAGTATAAATGCATCATTCTAAGAAATCAAAATTATTTTGTGACATACATAATTTTAGATACTCATGGAAAAAATAATTTTGGGTATGTTTTTAAACATGAAATGTTTTTCCATTCTTGAGTAATTGAGTTGAAAAAGGTTACTCATATAAAATCAAAACGGTTAAAATGATGTAGCTTGAAAATAAATTGGTTTCTAAATGAGAAACATGAATAATGATAATGGTTTTACCCTTTTTTAACCATGACCTAGAAGTATGATGGTTAAGGGTAGTGATAGTGCATCGGTTTTGACTATGTGGCATGGTTTGGGAAAAACCCTTATTGTGACTTATTGTGTTTTCCTGTTATATAAAGATGATAAAGTGGTGTTATGTGTCATAAGTTGTGTGTTTATAATTGTATAGATATGCCTCTATGATGATGCTTATTGAAGGGAAGACAAGAGGATATATATGGAGATTATCTTCTTGAAGTGGAACTTGAGGCATCGATAGTGCCGGGTGAGGAAGCAGTGGAGAATTTCTCAGTGAAATTTTCTCACTTCATAAAATTAATGGAAGGATACCCAGAGTAGGTTATGAGGATTATTTCTAACCTTACATAGGATTTTTAGTAACATAATCCTCTAAATTTTACTTTAAAGGGTGGATTTGAGGGATTAGAATTTTTTATTGAGTCCACTAAGACTATACATGGCCATACAGAGACTCCTGCTATGAGGATGGTCAACCTAGCTACCAATATGCTTTGAGGATCAAGGAACTACTGGTGTGATGTCCAATATTGGACTTAATAATATGTGGTATTTTTTGGAATGACTTCTTGGGGAAGTTACTAGAGAACTTCTATCCCGAGACATTGAGGCAGGAGAGAGATACTAAGTTCATGAGGTTGACTAAGGGGAGTACTTCTGTGATGGGATATGTTGGATTATTTATGGACATTCAATTATTTTCTCTAGTATTGTAAGGGGATGATATATCCATGAAGTGGTTTTTCTAGGATGAACTTAAATGTGATATTAAGCCCCAGTTAAACCTATTTCTCTTAAGGAACTTTGATGAAGTGGTGGATCAGAATCTCATTATTGAGGGGAACCAGAGGAAGGCATCCAGTTTAGGACATATGTTTGATACTAGACAATCAAGATTTACATATCCTAAGAGAAGTAAGTTTCATTGTGAGGTTTTTAGCTAGTGGGATAACATGAATATTTTCTAGGGGTAAGGGTCTGTTGCATATGACCTTACCCAGATCTTATGTCACCAATGTAGTAGGTAGGTCCACTTTTGTTGGCATTGTCCACAACAACAAGTAAAGTGATGATCTTACTTTAGGATTGTAAACCTTCATAAGTTATATAGGAACTCATGATAGAAGTGTACTAACTAAGGATATAGATAAAACCATGGTGTGAGAAGGGGATCTTATGCACCATATCATTCTGAAAGGTATAGTTCTACTAGTCAAGGCGGTAGAGACAATGGATATGGTTCTTTTAGGAAAGAGTGAATGTATTAGTAGAGTGGTGAAACATAGGGGACACATGTTACATCAAAGGGAATATGGGCAGAACATTTTCATGCCATTCATCTTACTCTTGTGGATAGTGAGGCTAAACAATCGATAGTGATAGGTACTATTATTGTATCTTCTATGCTATCTAGTACATTATTTGATACTGGTGCCACTTATTCCATTATTTATAGACATTTTTTATTGTTTTGAGCCTAGAGGTGGAGCTGTGAGTGGTGTTTTGATGATAGATACACCATTTGGAGTACGTTCTAGATACATCAACTTTTAAAAGGAATTTTCTCTTGATATTGGTTAGTATCACCTTCTATGGTATTTTTACATCCTTGACATGTTAGGCTTTGACCAAATTCTGGGTATGGATAGGTTAATAGCATATTGATCCCACATAGATTTTTACCAGAGGAGAGTGGTATTTATGTATCCTAATGGTGATAGATACATTCACCTTAGAGATTGAGAAATCAAAGTGAGCCATGATGTGAAAGCACAATAGAAAATGGGGGAGCTTGTCGCTGAGGTTGCTAGTTTGTTGAGGGATGAAGTGGGGGTAAATAAGGATTTCAATCCACCTAGAGTGGACCACTTTCTGGATGTATTTACTAAATACATATCAGGGTGTCCACCTAAGAGATATGTGGAATTTATGATTGTGCTCATGCCGAGGGCTAAGACAGTTTTTATTCCACCATATAGAATGGCACCGACAGAGCTTCAAGAGCTCAAGACTCAGTTGGAGGAGTTGGAGGATAAAGAGATTATCTATCTGACTATGTCAAATATGTGATCTCCAGTGTGGTTTAAAAAGAATTATTATGAGGGTATATGATTTTTTTTCGATTATCAGAAGTTGAACCATATGATAGTGAATAATAGGTATCATCTCTCAGGTATTAATGATATATTTGACCAGTTGATAGGAGATGGTTTCTCTCCATGATTGAATTGATATTTGGTTATCATTAGTTGAGTGTTCATCCTTATAATATACCAATGAATACTTTCAGAAGTAGGTAAATCCTATTTTAGTACGTCATAACTCTTTTTGGGTTAGTTAATGCACTATAAATGTTTAAGTCCTTAATTAAAATAAATTTTCAACCGTATGAGGATCATTTTTTTTGTCATGTTTTTGGATGCTATCTTAGTGTACTCATAGACTCATGAAGGTCATTCCCAACAACCTGACATCTTACTTAGCACACTGATAGAGTATCAACTATATGCCAAGTTATCAAAGTTTCAGTTCTAGATTGATCAAGTACACTTCTCGGTCATGTTGTCTCAGAGGAAGGTGTGTCTGTAGAACCAGATAAGGTTTAGGCAGTTGTTTCATAGGAGAAGCTCAATAATGTTTTCAATATTTATAGCTTTCTATTGTTATCTAAATATTATCAAAGATTTACTTAGGAATTATCCTATTTAAAAGCATTATTTTTACGATTCACCCAGAAGGGGGTAATGTTTGACTGGTTAGAATCATGTGAAAATTCCTTCTAGGAGTTGAAGTAGTGGTTGAAATCGGCACAGATCTTGATCCCACGTGATCTGTGTTAGGAGTATACGGAGTTTATTAATACTTATATAATTAGTCTTGGAGCATTTTTGATGAAGGTAGATCAATTTTTGGAGTATGGTTCTTAGTAGTTGAGTCCACATGAATTGAAATACCAAGCACTAGCCCTCGAGTTGGTAGTAGTCATCTATGATTTGAAGTGTTGGTGAAATTATCTATTGGGTGAGAAGTTTAATGTGAATAGTAATCACAAGATCAAAAAGTATATATTTTCTCAATGAGATTTTAATCTTAATTAGAGAAGATGAGTTGATTATATGCATTCATTTAATTTTGAACTAGAATATACGCTTGATAAGGGATACAATGTTGTTAATTCTTTATGTTGGAAAACTAATACTTGGGATTTTTATGAGTCTATTTCTAAGTAAAAGATGATGAATTTACAAGTTAATATGCATTTTATGGTTTTTTAGATTTAGTATTATATGAATCTCATATCAGTTGTAGTATATTCTACTCTTTCGATATGGATCATAGATAGTTAGTATGGGGATTCAGAATGTTTGTCCATAAGGGAAAGCCTTTAAGGTGGGGACTCACCTTCTGATTGTGTATAAATGAAGATAAGATCATCTATGTCAGGAATTTAGTTTTTGTTTCTATGAGTATACAGGAGTAATCAATTCATGAATTTTATGCCTCGAAGTGGGAGGTATATCCCGAAGTGACCAAAATTTAACGTGACCTATGACGATAGTTTCGGTGTCTATGCATGAAAAATGATATAGTAGGGTTCATGACATGATGTTATAACTATCAGCAAGTGAAGGATGAGTATCAACAACCTTTTGGTTTACTACATTTGTATCCTATTCCAAAATGGAAGTGGGATGACATGGCCATGGATTGTTTAGTGGGTCTCCCGAGGATTCCTTAGAAGAATGAAACTATTTAGTATATTTTGGACTATTTTGAAAAGGTAGAACATTTCCTACTAATATAGGAGACTAATTTAGTGGAGTAGTTGGAAGAGTTGTATATTATAGAGATATTCCATCTTCACAGGGTGCCACAGACTATTGTTGTTAGGTCCACAAGGCTGAATACCCTGAGAGGGGGGTGAATCAGGGTATGACTAATTTAAACTTAAATCTGATTCTGATCTTGTTTCGTTATTAAGGAAAACACTCTTCTCTCTCTTTCCTATTGCACAATGTAAAAATAAAGTAAAGCAAGCACAGGACACAACAATTTTACTTGGTTCACCACTAAGGCATACGTCCAAGGAGCATACGCTGACAGGTTTCTGGTCATACCAATTTCACTCACAGTTTATAGACCTGTAGGTCTCTTCATTTGCATGAAGGAATGCATCTTCCTCTGTAAGTAGATGCTCTGTTGAAGCCCAATTTTTACCCGTAGATGAATCTCACTTTGCACCAAAGGTATCGGTCAAACTTCCAGCTTCCACGCAGCCCGAAAATCACTACTGGAAATAAACCTTACTTGGCGCGCAAGTCAATCTCGGCGCGCAAGTATCGGCACGGAAGTCCTCCTCAGACACTTGCGCGACACAAGCTTCCCCAACTCCAAACTTGCGCGACTCTATTCCTTTTAAGCCCAAACCAATATTAGCGTGCAACTGCCAACCGGCGCGCAACTTCTCACACTGGCGCACAACTTCACTTGCGCAACCCACACACCACTTGCGCAACCACCACACCTGCGCGACGGGAGCTCTGATTTCTCAAAGTGTTGAACTCTGATGAAGAATGAAGAGGGTTGGTTCAGTATTTATAGGAAAATTGACAACCCTGCGCGACGACATGCAAGTCTCCCTTCGGCGCACAAGTCTCAGCGGGCAGCCCTCTGCCCCTCCAAGTCATTTGCGCGACCCACTTTCAAACTTGCACGAACCTCTTGCCTTTACTATATTTTTATCTTCGGATCTTGAAAAACCATAGGCACGCAAGTTCTCAAGCTTCCAAGGCATCGGCGCGCAAGTATCTTTCACGACGCGCAAGTCACCTGCGCGACCTCACCAAAACTTGCGCGAACCTTCTCCCTTTTCCATATTTTGATGATCTGATCTTGAAAAACATATGGAGTGCAAGTTTCCAAGCCTACATATACACAGAGCGCAAGTCCCTTTTCCAAAAACCACTTTTCTTTATTTGTTGATTTTCAGGCCCAAAAATTTGGTAAACACTGGAAAATGGTGCCACCTTGTATCTGTTCTTTTTATGCCACCTCCAGATTATCCATTCATTTGTCGAAGTTCTTGAATCAAACATTGATCGTTAACCACAGCTCTTGAACTCGACAAGCCACCAAGAAATACCCTTTGTCAAAAAAATTGTATGTCATGGTTTTCATTGTCAACAATCTCAACACAGATGTTTACTTTGTCAACAAACACAATCACCTCAAAAATACTTCAATGATGCCTTGAGAGATTTTTTCCCAACAATCTCCCCCTTTGGGTTTATTGACAACTCTTCCAAAAAAAGATGAATCGTTGATTTTTCAGCCACCATTTTCCTTTTGCGATTCTGATAGCGATCAAGGATTTACTCAACACATACTCTAAGCCCACATGAGCAATGCTCGACATGAGAAACAAGAGTAAATGAAAAGTTCATTAATGAATCACTTCATCTATGAAATCCACTATTGACACCAAACTGATACCAATTTGTACTAAACTGATACCAATTGTTGAAGGACTTATTTGAAGACCAATGTTTAGTTTGGAAATATTCTTACCACTCTCCAAAACCACTCTTCTGCTTTTATCACGATCCTCAACTGTCATGATATCTATTCTTTGATCGATCACTTCTAGCATCGTCAGATTTTATACGATCCCCCTTTCTGTTCAGAGCATCAACACCTCTTTAGCCCTATTTCCTGTGTTGTCCAAGGTAAGCTCTGGCTAAGCACGTTCAACTAGCTTCAACTCCCCCTATCTGGCTTCTCCACTTGTCAGCTTCTCCCCATATCATTCATGATTTATCAAATCTCCACATTGTCTCCCCCTTGAACAATCACTATTTTCTCCCCCTTTGTCAACGAACCCAAAGGGCACTCATTTTCAGTCTGTAACAGAGTAGAGAACAAATCAGAACATTAGGGAAAAACACATCATACCTTGGGAAGAGGGGGGTGGTTCCACATCCACACTATTTCAAGTGCGGGGAATCGACTGAACTCCGAGATCCAGTCAATGCCTCTCAAAATCTTCCTTGGGTAAGTCCTTTATCAGAATGTCTGCAACCTATAGCTCTGTAGGCACATACTCTAACTTCACGATTCCCTGCTCAACCTTCTCCTTGATAAAATAATACTTTATCTCAATGTTCTTTGTCCTTGAGTGATGGACGGGATTTTTGCTGAGATTTATATCACTTGAGTTATCACACTGGATTTTGATCGGAGGCTTCACCTCAACTCCCATATCTTCAAGCTGGTGCTTCATCCACAATAATTGTGTGCATGCTTGAGTGGCTGCAATATACTCAGCTTCTGCGGTGCTCAACGAAATGCAATATTGCTTCTTGCTTAGCCAAGAAATACAAAATCCACCAAGATATAATGCACCACCTGACGTTTATTTTCTATCATCCGCTGAACCGGCCCAGTCTGCATCAGTATATCCCAATAACTCTGTTTGAGATTTTTCAGTATATGTCAAGCCGAAATCCACTGTGCCATGGATATACCGAAGTATTCTTTTCACTGAAAGCATGTGTCTTTCCTTGGGATTACTTTGATATCTCGCTGGTTGGCATGCGGCAAAAACAATATCAGGCCTTGTTGCAGTTAAGTATAACAGACTTCCAATAATTTGCCTGTATTTTGTGGTATTGACGGGCTTTCCATCCTCATCTTTTGATAATTTCATCTGGGTAGCAACCAGAGTCTTCATCTCCTTGGAATTATCCATTACAAACCTTCTCAGAACCTCCTTGGCATATTTAGATTGATAAATGAATATTCCATTCCTTCCTTGTGTCACCTGTAGACCAAGGAAAAACATTTGCTCTCCATTCATTAACATTTCAAACTCATTTTTCATGAATTCGGAAAACTGTCTGCACTGAGCTTCATCTGATCCGCCAAAAATTATGTCATCAACATACACCAGCACCATCATCCTTTGATTACTGTCATTACTGAAATAGAGGTTGTAATCAACTCCTCCACGCTGAAAACCAAGCTTCTTCAAGTACTGATCAAGCCTTGAGTACCATGCTCTTGGTGCTTGTTCCATCCCATACAATGCCTTCTTCAGCCTGCAAACTTTGTTCTCATCCTCATGAATGAGAAAACCATCTGGATGCTCAATGTACACCTCTTCTTCCAGAACCCCATTCAAGAATGAGGATTTGACATCCATCTGGAACACTTTGAACTTTCTTTGCACTAATATGGCCAAAAATAATATGATTGTCTCCAGCCTTGCAACCGATGAAAATGTCTCATCTACATCTATTCCCTCTATCTGGGAGTATCCCTTGCACACTAGTCGTGCTTTGTTTCGAATCACAGTTCCATCTTCATTCATCTTGTTGCGATGGATCCATTTAGTCCCGATGACATTCTTGTTTGTTGGCCTCGAAACAATCTCCCACGTCTGGTTCTTCTCAATCTGATCAAGCTCTTCATTCATATTCTGAACCCAGTTTTCATCTTCAGCTGCATCGGAAAAACATTTTGGCTCCACCTGAGATAAAAATTATGTTTGATATAATGATTTCATTCTTCAAGTCTGAACTGGAGTTGTCTGATCACCAATGATATTCTGCCTATAAATTTCAGCTCGACTCTTTGGATTCCTTGCAGACACAGTCTTGACACTTTCTTGTTCATCATCAGTATCTTCTTCTGAGTTAGACTATGCCAATCTAATCCCCCTATTTCACTTACCTCATCATCACTTTCATCCAAAAACTGTTCACTAGGTCGTTGAGCATTCTGTTAATTTTTTACTATAGTGACATCATTGCTCTCAACAATTTTTTCCAGCCTTTTGTTGAAGCATTTATATGCTTTACTTTTCCCTGAGTAGCCAAGGAATATCCCCTCATCTCCTCATGCCTCAAAATTCCTGTGATTTTCTTTGTTGAGAATGAAACACTTACTTCTAAAGATTCGAAAGTATTTCAACGTTGGATTATTTTCGTACCACAGTTCATATGGAGTCTTTCCTTGCTTCGGACACAACAGATACCTGTTCAAAACATAGACCGATGTCAAAACTGCTTCCTTCCAAAATTTCTCTAGTAGGTCTTTATAAATAAGCATCGTTCTGGCCATGTTGTTGGTGATATAATTTCTCCTTTCAACCACTCCATTCTATTGGGGAGTTCTCACTAATTAAACTTGATTCCTTATCCCGTGTTTCTCGAGATATTATTCCACTTGAATGTTAGTGAATTCTGTACCGTTATCTGTACGGAACATCAAAATATTTTTCCCAAGCATCCTTTCTGATTCCCTCTTGTACTGTTTTATGCAATTGAAACCTCTGTCTTATGGGTAATGACAAATACCCAGGCCATTCTGCTATAATCATCAATTAAAAGAACATAGTACCATTTCCCATTTATATCTCGTGGTGAGATAGGTCCACATACATCAGCATGAACCAATTAGAGCACTCTAGTTGATTTTTGTTCCTTTGGCATGTATGCCTTTCTGATGATCTTCCCTTGTTGTCAAGCATCACACGTATGAGTGTGATCACGTGATAGTTTGGGAAGGTCTCTAGCAGCATCACACTTTACGAGATCCTCCATAGATGGTTGGCATAGATGACCAAGTTGCTTATACCACAACTGGTTTTCTTCCTCTCTGGATAAAAGGCATGTATCTTCTTCCTCACCTACAAGATAGAGATTTCCCTTTGTCATTTTTCTCTACAGAATAACTGATCCATCTTTTCCTTTCACAATACACATATTCTTGGTAAATCGGATAGAGTTCCCAGAGTTACATAGTTGACTGACACTAAGTAAGTTATGGCTCAGACCCTCTACTACCAAGACATCAGCACATCTCATTTCTTTGCCCCCAAACTTGGCTTTCCCTGAGCCAAAAATCTTCAGGCCTTCATCATTTCCAAATTTGACAAATCCTTTGTCATATTTTATGCCTGTAACAAGATCCTTATTACCCATCATGTGGGATGTGCAACCACTGTCAAGGATCCACACACCAGATAGATCTGATAATTTAAGGTAAATTTCCGCCACCACGGCCTTCTCATTTTTCTTCTTATTGGTCCATACTTTTTCTTTCACACTCGGCATAGATTGAGACTTCTGTTCTTTCTTAGATTATGATGGACCAGCCTCATCTTGCAAAGTTGCAAATCTATTCTGCATTTTTAACTCACCTGTCGGTTTATTGATCTGCTGCTTGCGAACGTTTTGATTCTGCTTTGGCACATTTCTCTGAATGGTCGAAGTACAATACCTAGCCATGTGCCCAAATACTCCGCACCAAAAACAGTGTCCTTTAAAATATGTTCTGGAAAACCGTTCTCTGTTTGGATTCCACCATTGTTCTTGTTACCTTGGATATCTCTTGGCTATGGAACACACATACTGTGAATGTCCCATCTTCCCACAACAATAACACCTGATATATGGTGCATTCCTTCATGACACTTCAGCACACCGAGTTCCCACTTGGGATCTCTGAATATTCTGATTTTTCTTTGTTCCCAAATCAATCTTCAATCTCGAGACGGGTGCTTACAGTCTGATTTCAATTGCCACAGATTTTTCTTTATGATCAAGCCCTGAATCAGCCTTAATAATTGAGTTAAATTTCTGCTTCTTTCTTACAGAACTACTGGGCGTATCTTTCATCTTTTCAGTCTTCGGAATGATCTGCTTTCCCAATAATGTATTGGGAATCAAAGACTTTTCATGGTCTTTAACTTTTCTCCGTATACTGACAACTTCTTCTTCAAGCTCTTCGATATTCTTGATGTGATCTTTCACTTTTTTGTTCAATCCATCGATCTCCCTTTTCTGTTCTTTAATCTTGAGCTTATACTCACTAATTGATTTTGAGTTATCTGGTGTTGATAACTTGAGTTTTTCAATTTCTTCCATCAACTCAGACTTCTTATCTTCCTGCTGCTGCATATAGAGTTTGGCATCATGAAAAACTTTATTGGCTTTCTTTGTATAGATGGGATTGGAAAGGGATCCCCCTAAGGCATTGATTTCTTTGGCATTAGCATCCAATTCTTTATGCTCAGCTTCTGATAATGCACCACTAGTAATATCAGTTGTGATACCATGCATAGCTGCTGAAAACACATCCATTCCCAAAGATCGGAAATAGTGTTGCATTTGATTCTTCCATATCTGAAAATTACATCCGTCAAAGATCAGAATTCCTTTATGATTAGTGACCTCCATTGAGATAAGACCTAATATCAACCTTTCCATATGATACCAATTGTTAGGTACACAAGCCTGAATACCCTGAGAGGGGGGTGAATCAGGGTATGACTAATTTAAACTTAAAGCTGATTCTGATCTTGTTTCGCTGTTAAGAAAAACACTCTTCTCTCTCTTTCCTGTTGCACAATGTAAACAGAAAGTAAAGAAAGCACAGGAAACAACAATTTTACTTGGTTCACCACTAAGGGATACGTCCAAGGAGCATACGCCGACATGTTTCCGGTCGTACCAATTCTACTAAACTTTACTAGTTGTGGATTACAAGGTTCAGGCTAGAGCACTTCTAAGCCCAGGCTCACTGCCTTTACAAGTTTAGGGTTAGCTCATTGCTTTCCCAAGGGTCAATCCCTATTTCTCTCTCTCTGGCTCACTGCCGGTGGAGAGTATCACCGTCTTCCTCTTCCTTCGCTCACTGCTCTGGAAAGGTTCCACTCAAAGTTTATAGACCTGTAGGTCTCTTCATTTGCATGAAGGAATGCATCTTCCTCTGTAAGTAGATTCTCTGTTGAAGCCCAATTTTCACCCATAGATGAATCTCTCTTTGCACCGAAGGTATTGGGCAAACTTCCAGCTTCCACGCAGCCCGGAAATCACTGCTAGAAATAAACCTTACTTGGTGCGCAAGTCAATCTCAGCACACAAGTATCGGCGCACAAGTCACAACAGGCGCGCAAGTCCTCCTCAGACACTTGCGCGACACAAGATTCCCCAACTCTAAACTTGCGCGACTCTCTTACTTTTACGCCCAAATCAATATTGGCGCGCAACTGCCAACCGGCGCGCAACTTCTCACACTAGCGCGCAACTTCACTTGCACGACCCACACACCACTTGCGCGACCACCACACCTATGTGACGGGAGCTCTGATTTCCCAAAGTGTTGAACTCCGGTGAAGAATGAAGAGGGGTGGTCCATTATTTATAGGCAAATTGACCACCCTGCGCGATGGCGCGCAAGTCTCCCTTCGGCGCGCAAGTCTCGGCGCGCAGCTCTCTGCCCCTCCAAGTCATTTGCACGACCCACTTCCAAACTTGCGCAAACCTCTTGCCTTTTCCATATTTGGATCTTCTAATCTTGAAAAACCATAGGCGCGCAAGTTCTCAAGCTTCCAAGGCATCGGCGCACAAGTATCTTTCACGGCACGCAAGTCACCTGTGAAACCTCACCAAAACTTGCACGAACCTTCTCCCTTTTCCATATTTTGATGATCTGATCTTGAAAAACATATGGCGTGAAAGTTTCCAAGCCTTCATGTACACGGCGCGCAAGTCCCTTTTCCAAAAACCACTTTTCGTTATTTGTCAATTTTCAGGCCTAAAAATTTGGCAAACACTGGAAAACGGAACCACCTTGTATCTGTTCTTTTTATGCCGCCTCCAGATCATCCATTCATTTGTCGAATTTCTTGAATCAAACATTGATCGCTAACCACAGCTCTTGAACTCGACAAGACACCAATAAATCCTCTTTGTCAACAAATTTGTATGTCATGGTTTGCATTGTCAACAATCTCAACATAGATGTTCACTTTGTCAACAAACACAATCACCTCAAAAATACATCAATGATGCCTTGAGGGAGTTTTGCCCAACAATTGTTTTATTTTGTGATTTTTGTTTTACCTCACACTTTTCGTTGAGCTTGCAGAAGGAACATGGTACACAGGTTTTTTTGAGTACAGCCTTCCACCCATAGACACATGGGAAGTTGGATCGTACTATATGGGTGCTTGAGGATATGTTTTGAGTGTGTGTTCTTTACTTAGGTGGTTCTTGTGATAAGCACCAATCTTTAGTGGAGTTTTCCGATAAAAATAGTTATCAACAAAATATTTATATGGCACCTTAGAGGCACTTTATAGTAGGCCATGAAGATCAAATCTATGCTGGATAGAGGTAATTGAGTCAAATTTTTTGGGACTGAGTCTCATGTAGGAAATTTCAGAGTAGGTAAAATTGATATGGAAGTGTATGGTTATGTCTCAGAGTAGAAAATATATGTATTCTGATAGAATTCAATGACCAATAGAGTTTATAAAGGGTGACCATATATTATTTTAGGTCTCACCATGATTAGATTACCATAGGATATAGAGACAAGGCATGTTGGATCCTAGGTTTGTTGGACCATTTTTTGCTGTGGTGAGAATTGAACAGGTGGTGTAGCGATTGGCTCTTCTACAGAGATACAATGTCATGCATGATGTTTTTCATGTGTCACAACTTTGGCGGTATCACCCCAACCTTACCATGTGATCGAGGTGGATGTATTTGATCTTGATATAGATTCTTCCTTTGAGGAGCATCTGATATGTGTGTTGGATCACATTTAGAAATTGTTTTGGGTAAGGACCATGCAGATAGTTTTTGTACTGTGGTAACATGTCCATGTTCAGGAGGAAACCTGGGAGAGAGAAACATATATGAGGGGTCAGTGGCCTCATTTTTTGACTTGTAATCTTAGATATGCTTAGGAGGACAACTCTAAGATAATCTATTATAAGGTGGGGAGATTATAAAACCATGTACCTTTCTTTAGATTTATCGAGATCATTTACAGGTTCTCCTTTCCCTTGTGTTGAGTACTTTTCTTTTGGGTTTTAACATGTGGTGTGTTTGGGTGAATGTTTTAGAAAAATGGTAGAAAGAGGTCGGTGTATAGATGGTGCATGGGTTTCCCTAACCGTGCACATTGGTCCAGAAAATAGTGAAACTCTAGACAGAGATGGTTTGCATGGATGGTGCATATTTTTTCAAACTGTGTGACCTAGAAATTGAAATTTTGCACCCCTCCTTGAATAGGCACATAATTAAGGTGCATGGTTAGGGGAAAGTGTGTTCCCCGAGCATCAAACTATGCATAGAAGATTTTAATTCCCTAAAATTAAAATTAAAATTTCTTAATCCAACATTTTAAATCAAATTTGGCCCTATGTAACACCCTGGACCTAGTAACCCAGAGTCGTTGCATTATTACAAAACAATGGCATGATTAAAAGATATCAAGTCCAGAAATACCGATCAGTTTAGTAGCCTTGGAAGTACTAGATACATACATAAGTTTCAAATTACATTATGAAATGAAAAATAAACATTTTGTCTCCATTTAACACACTCATATTCTTTATCTTGTCACTATAGATCAGTCATAAAATACTTCTTCACATCCTGGGAAAAATAAAACATAAGAAAGGGGTAATATTAGATGCTCAGTAAGAATAAAAATATAGCGGAAACTATCATAAATAATCATAAACATTTAGGGCAATGTATAAGAAAAAAACATAAGCCTTTTAAACTTAAAATTTAGCATAAATGGAAAATATAAATCAAATAATTCCATTTACTTAATCACATTGATATTCTACTAGTCGAATAATCACATGTAATATCAATAGCTAATTTCATAATGATGGAATGCATAATGTCGGATATCATAACCACATATTCAAGGCACCATGCCAAGAATACAAATAAAAATATTGTCAAGGCCTTGTTCCAAGACACTAGTTTGTCTCATGAGACCTATCGATGCATCGAGCGGATATAGCGGGTCTGGCCTGTCACTTACTATGTCCAATGCATTCTTCATATGAAAAGGGTGAAACATAACATAAAAATTCTTATTAAACTAACTTACAATATGTTAATAATTTAACCATAAACCATGAATAAAATAAAAATAGCACATCCACTATCAAACATATCATAAAACTATCAATAAAATATGGAATATTGTATCATAATAAATTAACTTCAATTAAAAATAAAATCCAACAATAGATGTTGACATAGATGAAATTAATAAAAAAAATATTTGAGAGAAATACCTATTTCTAGTTTGAAATCATTTAAAATTCATATAATTATAAAATAAAACATTTATTTTTTAAAATATTCATATAAGTTTGTAAGGGAAGCTTCTAAGGTGTTATAATGGCGGAAAATAGACGCACCTTCCATATAAGTTAAAAAACATTCTTTTCTTAATTTGTTGAAAAGGTTATAAAGTACCTTGTTTGTAAAATGATAGAAAGTTTCCTTTTAAAACATTTTATAAAAATTCAAACAAGGGTATAAATGACTTTAACCAATAGTCTAGTAAAAATTAAAAAAGTTTTGAAATACATTTTTAAGAAACAAGAATGTGGATGATAAAGATGTCCCAGTAGATACTTATGTATAAACAAACTAGGATAATTAAGATATTGTAAAATTAACACTTACCTTGTAAATTTCATTGGTATAGGTTATGTTAACATCCTTTATAATACTTAAATCATTATTATTAAATTATACAAGAACCACATACACAAATATGATATCATATATGATCCTCTAATATTTCTTTGTTAATAGTATTTCAGTATTGTCATTGTTTCTGTTGTTAACTGAATCATTTTCCTTTATGTTTTATTATGTAAGTCATGTTCGTTATGGATAGGATGTATTTTATTCATATACAGAATTATATTAAGTTCTCAACCATTATTTTTAATCAGCAAATAAAAATTATTCTCGAATGGTTACAATGGGGAATGAAATCTCATCACGTCATGGAGACGGTAGGTCGTACGTAGCACGAGCAACAATAACATTATATTGATGGTGAAAATGAATTTAATTGGATAGTATATTATATATAAAGAATAATTAACAAGTTATATTTATTATTTACATAAATTATACTCATTATTATACCCATCCAAATAATGAAGTGTTGAATAACAAACTACACCACGACATGGAGATGGTAAGCCGTACGTACGCACCTATGGGGACTTTGTCATTCATATGATGCATAGAATAATGAATATGGTTTTACCATACTTATAATAATATCACAGTATGTATAAGGTACTAGAGTTATTATTTTTTTATGGAACAACAAAGAAACAGGAAGTGGAAGAAGAAAATAACTTTGAAAGAGGTGATGAAATCATTACATCTTCTTTGGGTGCTTCCTTTTGATTTGACAAAAATGACTCCTTAGTTTGGCTTTCTGATCAAATTAAGGAATCTAGGTTGAATTGAGGGAAGTTAGGAGGAGATTTTACCAGGGTTTGGCCGATCCAAATGGATTAGGAGGTGTGAATTTAAGAGAATGGGAAGTATCATTTTATAAGAGAGGTGATGGGAACATTAGGAAAAGCATTAAATATTAATTAATTATAAAATCATTTGTGGTTTATAATATATAAAAATAGATTTATTAACAGAATAAGGTTAGGATGGGTCGAAATCCTCTCAACCAATAGGTTTTATACAAATTTAGGTCACCATATTAACCTTATCTTTTAGATTTAACTCTTAGTTAAATAGTTTATCTTTACCATGTCTTTTTCTTTATATATTACATGGTTAATATAGTTATTAGAAAATACCAAGAGAACATAAATTGGTTAATTAATTACATATCTAACATTATTTAAGTCCTTTGGACAAATATTATATTTTTAGGAATGTTTTATTATTTAATAAAATATTATTTTTTTTAAAACTCATTTATGTCAATTTTTACACTATTTAGTATTTGGTTTTGGTGAAAGTCATAAAAACTATATTACTTAGAAAAAAAATACATTGAATCAACCCTAAAATGTCATATTCACCTATAAAATTTGTTCATGGAATCAAAAGTTTCAATTTACATTTATTTTAATATTTATAACATCAATTATTTTAATATTTCATTAATAAGGTAATTACTACATCATCATTGTGTCATAAATAAATTTAATTATTTAATGTATAAAATTTATAAATAAAACACCATTATTTAGGAAATACTTTAATATTTCTAATGAATATTTATAGTTTAATTTATCTTATGTATAATTCTATATTAAAAATAGTTTAGTTAATAAAATTTGAATTTAACACGTCTAACACTTCTTTAAATAAAATATAATAAATAAACTATTCTAATCCAAGTAGATCAAAAAGGATTATATTTTTGTCCTAAGGTTGATTTTGGTCTAAATAGACATATACAATAGTATTAGGAACTGTTTTGGGGTAATTATAATATTATTTTTACCTTTAATTGTCCTATATTCTTTTAACCATGGTAAATAAAATTCAAAAGTTATTATTCGCTAAAAATTATTTTCATCCTATTGAAGCACATTTTACTTACTGATTAAAATTGTATCTGTTGGATTTTTTAAATTCAATTCACATAAGTAGTAAAATTATATTTTGTGTAAATTTTCAAATGTTCCAAGAAGGTGGTGGGTAAAGGACGTTAAAACATTCAATAAAATTTTATATAGCTAATATTATTATAATAAGACTCTAATGAATTAAATTGAACTAATACAGGTATTATGTATCTATTTTGACTTTAAAATAAATTTAAATAAAAACAATAATTATTTTAATAAAAAGTTGATTTTAAATAAGAACAGAGTTTTTTTCACTATTCATCTAAAATTGAATGATTTCAGAAAAATACCAAAAATTTACCCTAAGATAATTTTGATATTACGAATCCAAAAATGAATCCAATTTTGAAAATTAAAATTTATAAAATTTCAAAAAGTGGATATTACTAATCATAAATACTTTTTTTAAATGGCTAGTTTGATTGGTCGTGGTGTGCTAGAACTCAGGGCTACGTACAGCGCAAGCTATTGTATTATTCAAAGAGAAATGTATAATACAAGCCTGGGGTGTTACATTCTTCTCTCATTCAAATAATTTTGTCCTCAAAATTTCTATAATATTATTTCATAAAAAGATTCGGGTGGTTATTCATCATAAGTTTCTCAGGTTCCCACGTTGCCTCTTCCATTTTGTTGTTTTTTCAAAGAACTTTAACCAAACGAGTCATCTGATTTCTCAACACTTGTTCTCTGGTATCAAGAAATATGATAGGCTCTTCACAATAAGACAAATTGAGTTCCAGTTCTATTTCTTCATAGGTTATTAAATGCATTGGGTCAGGTATTTATATACTCAATAGGGATACGTGGAACACATCATAAACTTTATAGATACTTGGCGGCATTTCCAAACTGTAAGCTAAATCTCCAATTCATTCAAGAATTTCTAAAGCTCAGATGTACATGGGACTTAATTTACCCTTCTTACCAAAATTTATAGCACCCTTCCATGGAGATTCCTTCAAGAAAACATGATCTCCTACTTAAAATTACAAATCCTTCCTTCGGTTATTAGCATAGCTATGTTGCCTACTTTGAGCTGCTTTGATGTGGGTTTAGATAATCTTCACATTTTCCATTGTTTCATCAACAAGTTCTGGGCCTATGAGTTTTCTTTCACCAACATCATCCCAACAATTTGGTGTGTGACATCTCTTTCTGTATAACACTTTATATGGTACCATCTGAATACTTGAATGGAAGCTATTATTATAGAAAAATTATAACATAGGTAAATACTGATCCCACATACCTTGAAAGTCAAGTGAGCAAGATCTTAACATGTCTTCTAAGGTTTGAATAGTTTCTTATGATTTTCTATCTTTTTTAGGGTGGTAAGAAGTGCTCAAATGAAGTTCAGTATCTAGGGATTTATGAATAATTTTTTATATTCTAGATGTAAAATAGGGATCACGATCAGAAACAATCGATAGGGGTACACCATGAAGGCTTACAAATTCATTAATATATATTCTTTCTAAATGTTCAAGTGGTAAATCTTATCTTGTAGCAAGAAAATATTCTAACTTGGTAAGATTATTGACAATGACCCATATTGCATCATTTCTTCTAGGAGTCTTTGGTATCCCCATGATAAAGTATGTTGTAATATCATCCCATTTCTAATTAGTTATGGGAATAGGTTGCATGACTCCTCTAGGATGTTGTCTTCCAGCCTTCACCTATTGACAAACCATACATCTTGACACATATACAGCAATCTCCCTCTTCATGTTGTCCCACCAAAAATGTTCCTTCAAATATCTATACATTTTAGTGCTACCAGGGTGTACACAGAAATTAGAGCTATGAGCATCATCTAGAAATTCCATCTTTAGATCATGTATATCAATAACACAAATCCTCTTCCCAAATTTCAAAATTCCATCTTCATATATGAATTCAATAAATCTCCCATCATTCATAGCATTAATTTTTTGAAACTCCTCATCATCAGCCTGAGAAATTTTTATATTTTCTAGTAAAGATGGTTTGGAAAATATTTGAAAAAGTATTGATGTTTCACCTTCCATGATTATTCCCAAATCCATATTTACTAGATCTATAAACATAAGATCCCTTTTAACTCTCATCTTATTCAGAACTCCATGATCCTTTCTGCTCAAAGCATATTCCACCTTATTTTCCTTCCTTAGGTGGTAGTGTATTGTGTAATCATAATCCTTGAGTTATTCAAGCCATCTCCTTTTCCTCAGGTTGAGTTCTTTCTGTGAGAAAATATACTTTAAACTCTTCTGATCAGTATATATCTCACATTTTTCACCATAGAGATAGTGTCTCCATATATTAAAAGCAAATATTACAACTACTAACTCAAGATCATGAGTGTGATTGTTTTTTTGATTAATTTTTTATTTCTATGATGCATGGGAAATAACTTTATCATTCTTTATAAGGACACAACCAAGTCCTTTATTTGATGCATCACTATAAATAAAAAACTCATCATTCCCCGGTGGTAGAGTCAAGATAGGAGAATTGATTAATATTCTCTTCAATTATTCAAAAAATTCTTCACACTCTTTTTTCAAACAAATTTAAAACCTTTACATGTGATCTTGGTTAATGGGTTTGCCAATAAGGCAGCATTCTGGATGAAAACACCGATAGTAACCTGCTAAACCAATAAAACGGCATACCTCATTTATACTCCTCGGTGTTATCCATCCTTGGATTGCCCTTATCTATGAAGGATCAAAAGAGATTCCATCCTTAGAGAAAATATGGCTAAGAAAAGAAATCTCCTGAAGCCAAAATTCACACTTTCAAAACTTCCCATATAATTCATTTCTTCTAAGAGTTTTTAGAATAGTACGTAAGTGATTTTCATGACCTTCGCAGCTTTTAGAGTATACCAATATATCATCAAAAAATAAAACCAAAAAGTCCTCAAAATATTACTTGAAAACTATATTCATTAGATTCATGAAAACATAGGGTGCATTTGTCAGTCTAAAAAGAATTACTGTAAACTCATAATGTCTATACCTGGTTCGAGATGTTGTCTTTGGAATGTCTTCCTTCATCATGAACAACTAATGGCATCCATATCTAAGTCTAATATTTGAAAAATATTTATCTCCATGAATTTGATCAAATAAATCATCAATACATGGTTGGGGATACTTTTTCAATATCGTTATAGCATTGATTTCCCTTTAGCCAATACACAACCTCATTGATCCATCTTTCTTCTTAACAAAAAGAAGAGGGGATTTCCATGGAGAAACATTGGGCGAATAAATCCTTTATTACTCAATTCCTCTAGTTGTTTCTTTAGTTATAATAATTCCACAGTGGTCATTCTATAAGGGGTCTTCAATAAGGGCCTTTAACTAGGATTTAAGTCAATAGAAAACTCGATTTCTCATTCTTGAGGATGTCGTGGTAAATCCTCTGGAAAGACATCAACATATTATTTCACAATAGGTACATCCTATATTTGTACATTCATTTCCTAACCCATAGTTATTTCCCTCCCTTCCTCCAAAATAATTTAATTTAGTAGATCTAATAGGGGTGGATCTAGATGAGAATCAGAGGGTGATGTTTCTTCTCTAAAGATAAGGGATTCTTTATCATCATCAAAAATTGTAACCTCTTTCTTCTTATAATAAATTTTCACATAATGGTCCAAAATCCAATCCATAATGAGGATTGTATAAAATTCAATCATGGGTATGACAATAAGATCAGAAGATAAACCGTGTTTATATACCATGTTGGTAACTAATTGATAATACTTTGTTGTTATGATACTTTCCTTATGAGTTTTGACTAACAACCCCCCTGTTAAGTAAAATTGGAAATTTCTAATTTTCTTGGAAAACTTGGAATATATGAAATAATGTGATGATCCAGAATCAAATAAATCATTGGCTAATTTTAAGGAAATGATTAAAGTACCTGCCACCACGTCATTAGGAGCTTCAACATCAGCAGTTTTGATCGCATAAACTTGGCCTTTATACCTTGTCCTTTTATGTGATAAGTTTTCTTGATGCTCAGGACATTCATTTTCATAATTCCACATTTCTTTACAATTGTAGCATTGAACATCGACAGCCAATTTCTTCCCCTTGAAATCACGATCTTGGTGGCCTTTTTCTCCACACTTGTAAAAAACCCCCCATCAAGTTTAGGCATATACCAGGGTGTTTCTTCCCACAATTATTGCAGGATAGAAATAAAAAAAATTCCTTCTTCCCCTTAATTCCTTTTCCAGAGTGCTCATTCGATCTCTTCTTCTCTTACTTCACTTTAAAATCATAAGACTTAGAGAATTCATTTTCTGTCTTGATAAAACATGAGATTATATCTTCATATGATGAGAAGTATTGTGAGACTAATTATCATCAGAGAAATTTTTTTAACCCATCAAATAATCGATTAATATTACTTCTTGTTTTACATATATAATCAGCATCATGCCTTGCTAACCTTGTAAAGTTCTCCTTATACTTTGCAACATTATCATCCTATTTTTTCCTCAAACTCAGAAATTTCCTTTCCATATCCGCTCTATATTAATGAGGAAAGTAATTTTCTATGAAAATATATTTAAAATACCTCCATTTCATATTTGATACTTCTTCATCATCCTCCATGTTTTGAATTAATAACCACCATTGATCTGAATCTCCTAAAATGTGATAAACTGCCATGAGAACCTTTTCCCTTTCACTACTCCCCAAAGCATGAAATATTTTCTTTAAGTAACTTATCCATTTCTCCTCTACAAATTGATTGGTAGTCCCATTGAATGTTTCTGGTTTTTTCATCACGAAGTGGTCTAACATTGATCCTCCACATTGTGGATCAGGGTGCTCCATACGGGGAAGGTTCTTATTCATAACCTAAGTGAGTTTTCCTATTATGGTTATAATTTATTCAGTACCACTTGCATCACCATTTCCACTATAATTATCTTGAGTATGAGATAAATCCCTATAAGGATTACATGTGTTGATACAGTTTTCACTCCTTCCACTAGGATCTATTTATAAACAATGGGTTATACTATGTAATTTTATGAATCGCAATGCATAATTCCAAACTTGTAAAATAATTAACATAAATTGAACATTTTATACATATAATCCATAATCATAAAAAATGTTTTCTTTGGGGATGTATTTACTCATAAATACTTCATAATGGTTCGTAAAGAAAATGTGAATTATCATAAGCATATCCCTTTGGAGTGTCAAACTAAGTGTGCAGTAAGGCTTGTTGTTGTGTACTAGGATACCCCAGGTCAAGCCCAAAACTCTTTATCAAAGTTTTCACTCCTAGGTATATTTATACCAGAACCACATCCACTTGTAGTATCTAGACAGAGATATATTTCTTGTAAAACTCACATAATATCTACATTTCCAAAAAAATTGATATTCTTCTATACTAATCCTCAAAGTCTATCTTAGGGTAATGTTCTATAATCAGAGTCTTTATAAATCTAGTTTCCAAGGTTTATACTAAATTTTCCCTCATACCAATTATAATTCCCCAACCCTAATTACCCAGACTCGATGTTTTTTTACATAACATTGGCATGATCACAAGAGATCAATTCCCGAAAGATGGATCAGTTTAGTATCCTTGGAAGTATTAGGTACATATATAAGTTTCACATTACATTATTATTGAAAAAGAAACATTGTGTCTCCATTGAACACATGCATATTTTTTATCCTATCCCTACAGGTTAGTTATAATATACTTCTTCACATCCTCATAAAAATAAAACATAAGAAATGGGTGAGCTTAGATGCTCATTAATGACAACAATATAGCAGAAATTATCATAAATAATCATAAAAATTTAAGGCAATGTATAAGACTAAAACAGAAGACTTTTAAACTTAAACTTCAGCATAATATGGAAAAGATAAATAAAATAATGAAACTTACTTATTTACATAGATATTCTACTAGTCAAAAAATCACATGTAATATAAATAGCTAATTTCATAATGATAAAATGCATAATGTCAAACATCATAACCACATAGTCAAGGCCTCATGAAAAGACTATAAATAAAAATATTGTCAAGTCCTTGTGCCAAGACACTAGTTTGTCTCAAGAGACCTACTGATGCATTGAGGGGATATAGCGGGCTCCGCCATTCACTTACTACATCCAAATCATTATTCATATTAAAAGTTTGAAACATAACATAAACATTTATATTAAACTAACATACAAAATGTTAATACTCTAACCATAAATTGTGAACATAAAAATAGAAAATCCATAGTCAAACAGATCATAAAACTATCAATACAATATTAAATATTATATCATAATAATCAAATCTAATTAAACATAAATCCAACAATAGATGTTGACATAGGTGAAATTAATACAAAAACAATTTGATAAAAATATCTCTTTCTACTTTGAAATAATTTAAAGTCGAATAATTATAAAAGAAAAAAATTTATTTTCAAAATATTTATATAATCTTGTAAGGGAAGATTCAAAGATTTTATAATAGTGGAAAATATATGCACCTTCCATATAATTTAAAAAACATTTTTCCATAATTTTTCAAAAAGGTCATAAAGTACCTTATTTGGAAAACGACGAAAATTTTCCTTTCAAAAAATTTTATAAAAAGTCAAAAAAAGGGTATAAATTGCTTTAACCCATAGTCTAGGAAATAGTAAAAATGTTTTGAAATACATTTTTAAGAATCGTGGATGTGGATGATAAAGATGTCTGAGTAGATACTTATGTATAAACAACCTCAGATAATGAAGAGATTATAAGATTAACCCTTAAATTTTACTTTTCCTTAGTAGATGGTACATTAACCTTATGTATAATAGTTAAATAATTGTTATTAAATTATAAAATAACCATACACATAAATATGATATCATATATGAACATTTAATATTTCTTTGTTAATAATATTTAAGTATTATCATTGTTTCGAGTGTTAACTAATTCGTTTTACTTTATGTTTCGTTACGTAAGTCATGTTTGTTATGGATAGGATGTATTTGATTCATATAAAAAATGATATTAAGTTCTTAAAAATTATTTTTAATCATAAAATGAAAATTATTATTGAATGGTTACGATGGGGAATAAAATCTCATCGTGTCGTGCAGACGGTAATCCGTACGTACGCACAAGAGACAATATCATTCTATTCATGGTGAAAACATATATAATTGGATGGTATATTATATATAAATAATAATTAAAATGTTATATTTATTATTTAAATTTATTATACTCATTATTATACTCATCCAAATAATGAAGTGTTGAATAACAAACTACACCACGATGTGGAGACGGTAATCCATATGTACACATGTATGGTGACTTTTTCATTCATAGGATCGGTAGAATAATGAATATGGTTGTACCATATTTATTATAATATATCAGTATGTATAAGGTACTGGAGTTATTATTTTGGTATGAAACAAAAACGAAAGAAGAATTGGAAGAAGAAAAGAACTTTAAAAGTGGTGATGAAATAATTACCTCTCCTTCGGGTGCTTCCTTTTGATTTGAAAAAAAAATGGCTCCTAAGGTTTGATTTATGATCAAAATAAGGCCTCTAGTTTGAATTGAGTGTAGTTGGGAGAATATTTGAGCAGGGTTTGACCGATAAAAATGGATTTTGAGGTGTGAATTTAAGATAAGGGGAAGTTCCCTTTTATTAGAGTGGTGAGGTGCACAATAGGAAGATCTTGAAATATTAATTTATTATAAAATAATTATAGTTTTCTAATAGATCCACATAAATTTATTTATATTATAAGGTGGGTATGGGTATAAATACTCTCAAACAATAGTTTTTAGACACGTTTAGGTCACCATATTAACCTTATATTTTAGATTTAACTCTTAGTTAAATAGTTTAACTTTTACCATGTCTTCTTGTATTTTTATATTACATGGTCAATATAGTTATTATAAAATTCCAAGAGAACCTAAAGTGGATAATTAATGACATATATAAAATTATATATGTCCTTTTTCATAATATTATATTTTTAGGAAAATTATATCATTTAATAAAATAGTGTTTTTTTTAAAACTCATTTATGTCAATTTTGACACAATTTAGAATTTAGTTTTTTTGAAAGTTAGAAAAACTTGATTACTTAGAAAAAATAAATTGAATCAACCATAACATGTAATATTCACCTATAAAATTTTTTGATGGCCTCAAAAACTTCAATTTACATTTATTTTAATATTTATAACATCAATTATTTTAATCTTTTGTTAATAAGGTAATTACTGCATCATCGTTGTGTCATAACTAAATTTAATTATTTAATGTCTAAAATTTATAAATAAAATACCATGATATTTGAAATCGTTTTATCTTTCTAGTGAATATTTATATTTGAACTTATCTTACGTATAACTATATATTAAAAATGGTTTAGTTAAACAAATTTGAATTTAACTCTTCTAACGCTTCTTTAAATAAAATAAAATGAATGCCCTAATATAATCCAAGTGGATCAAAAAGAATCATATTTTTGTCCTAACATTTATTTTGGTTTAAATACACTCATCCAATAGAATTAGGATTTGTGTTGGGGGTAATTATAATATTATTTTTACCTTTAATTACCCTATTTACTTTTAACCGTGATAATTAAAATTCAAAAGTTAGTATTCACCAAAAATTATTTTCATCCTCTTAAACCAAATTTTACTTACTAATGACAACTGTGTCTATCTGATTTTTGAAATTCAATTCACATAAGTGGTAAAATTACTTTTTATGAAAATTTTCAAATTTTCCTAAAAGGTGGGTAAAAGGCATTAAAATGCTCAATAAAATTTTATATATCTAATATTATTATAAAATGACTACAATGAATTACATTAGAATAATGTAGGTATTATGTATCTATTTTGACTTTAAAATAAATTTAAATAAATATAATAATTATTTAAATAAAAAATTGACTTTAAACAACAACGCCGTGGTGTGCTAGAACTCCGGGTTGCGTACAGCACAAGCTATTGTATTATTTAAAGAGAAAATTATAGTGTAATCTTGGGGTGTTACACCCGAACTCAACCACTAATTCCTTTTCATATTTTTTCTGCCTTCTGGATATATTCTAAGCCATTTTAATATCCTTTATTTGTGATCTGAATCCCATATTGGAGATATTCACCCATCCCAGTAAGAGGATCTCATCCCATGTGGTTTTCTATCTCTTTCCAATTATTCTCTCATCCATTGTAGGGTTGTTCTTCCCTTTTTTTGATTCTGGATCTAGGATTGTGGATCTAGATCTAGAATTGTTGGTTTTTGATTCATATGAACTTGAATTTTGGTCTAAGATTTGCATCTCCTTCTATTTCGTAATTCCATTCAAATTGGGAATATCCATTTGGAAATCACTCATCAAAAATTGAGGTAGGTGGTATACTATTTAAATCTCATAGTTATGATTTTAATTACATGTATATAATTTTATAATTTCTAGAGTTTTTTAAAAATTGAATTTTATAACAACCTTAATTAATTTGGTGGATTAATTAATTAAGTAATTGTAATTTGGGGATAATTAATTGGCAGGTCAATTATTGGAATATTGATTTGGGATTTGGGGATAATTAACTGTTGAGAAAATTATCAGAACATTTATTTTTGAATTGAATAATTAATTGTTTAATTAATTATGGTATATTGTGTTTTCTGATATTTATTATATAATTAGAGAGTTAATTAAGGGGATGATGTAATGAACTAATTGTTTAATTAGTAATGAGAATGATATGATTAATTAATTGTTGAATAAATTAATGGCATTGATATGATTAATTAATTTTTCAGTTAATTAATGGTATGGAAGTGATTAATTAATTGTTGAATTAATTAACGATATGAATTTGAAATAACAAGTGGTAAATATGGAATTCATGAATGAATTAGAAGGATAAATAGTATCAATTAAATTCATAAGAGAATTGATTCAATGAATGGTAATAATGAAATTCATGTTTTAATTGAGATAATGAGTGGTAAAAATGGAATTCATGTGTTGACTAAGACAATGAATGGTAACAATAGAATTCAAGTGTTAATTATGATAATGAATGGTAAAAATATAATTCATGTCTTTATCGAGAAGATTAATAGTAAAAATGGAATTATGAGATATGATATCCCTTTGGGATAGTTCAGAATCTGGCATGGGCCGAAGTGGTATTGAGGTATGGGTGTCATGGGAACTCAGGGGTTTATGTGGTTAAATAAAGAATAGTTTTTAATGTGATAATTGTTTAATTATTCATTGTTCTTTATTATTTATACAAATGCATACACTTTTATTTGACTAGATATTTTTTTGACACTATTGATGGTGTCCTATTAAGTTGTACTCCCACCCTACTTGGAATGCCTGATCAGTACATGAATATATTTCTTGGTTATATGATAGGATAAAGTAAAATTACCTTTATCAGATATCTGAGTCAGCATAGATCATAGATGAGGAAACCAAACATGGTTCAGAACCCACTTTGGATTCATTAGTGTATTTACATTTTGAGTTTCATTTTGACACTTTTCACATAATTTAGCCTAGCATATCTATTATTTTGTTTTGATATTATATTCCCATTTTTTTCATATAGTGATACTAAATTATCTAGGTTATGTTATATAATTATTTGGTTATTATTTATTTATTTCCACTCTTTTATTACTCTAACAGAGAGGGTATATTCTCCCCATTACTGATATTAGACCTTTACTGCTAGTCAGTAATCTATATCTTATGAGGAGGTGTGCTTGATGTCAAGGGGTTGAAAAGATCAGGGTACAAATGCGTGGTACCCAGGTTGGGACGTCACACCCTAAGATATCATCAACTATTGAATGTTTTAAATGAGGAATAAATGGGAATTATGAAAATCAATGTCCTAAAGTGAATTCTCATGAAAAGAATAAAGGTGGTTTTATGAGTAAAGTATTTTCTGTTGATGATGAAGATACTATAATAAAATAGTAAAGTAAGGAGTTATTAAAGAATAAGATGAGGAAACCTAGTTAATGGTTTAAGAATGAAGTATAATGTGTGAAGTTTTTATGTATTGTAAATCAAGAATTATGAAATATATATGGATTTTTCAATATAAGTTTTTCATTAAGGATATTAAATAATATGTTACATGGTACTGATGTCCTAGAAATGTGATTTAATGGAAATGTGATATTTTGATTAAATAAAATTATCCTTATTATGTTCTTATTGTTGATGCAACGGTGTTTAGGTAGGATAAAGAGGTAATTGATTTGGATAAAGTAAATTTTATAGTATTGATGACTTGAGAACTGATAAATAATTTTTGGACAAATTGGTTTTTGATATCATTGATCATGTTTACAAAATTACTGAGTTAATGGAATATATACAATAAAATGTGGTTTTATTCAAGGAATAAGGATGTATTTATGTTTTCAGTAATATTTTATGGTAATTCCAATTATTACCAAATTTCAAGAGAATACATGATGAAGGTACTAACATGTTTGGTACATGACTATTATACAGAACTTCATGTTTTTTGGGGGGATAATGATATATTCATTTTTGAAATTTAGTGACATTATTTATAAAGAAATAAGTTTTAATATTTAAACGGTTATAAGGTTAACAATTTATGAAATGGGTTAAGTTTATCTTTGGATGAGTGTTTAGATATTAATTTATTACTTCTCCATATGAATATTTCTCCTTATTGAATAACTAGTGATAACCATTTTTTTCTAACAAGAGATAGAATGTATGTGTTATAATTATATTTTGGATCTCTTGATCAATCATTTCTTCAGGCATAAAAAATTAAACTTAATTTCTTGGAGTAAGAGATGAAGTATAAATTTAATGAAGCAAAAACCAAGCATTAAATTTTTCTTATAATGAAAAAGGAAATATAGGCCCTAAGAATATTGGCCCCCTTGAAATTTTTCATCTCATTAGGAAGGTAGCCTATCGATTGGCTCTTAAACCAAACCTATCTCAGGTTCAAGATGTCTTCCATGTGTCTATCTTAGGGAAGTGAAAACCTGATCCATCACAAGTACTAAACTCATTGGTTGTACCACTAGATCTAGATAATTATTATTTAGAATAAATAGTAGAGATTCAATATTATAGATATAATGTTTAGTGAAACCAGACCACTTTACCTGTTAACATTCTATGGAGAAACCAGAAATTTGAGGATTCTAGGTGTAACCAAAGTAAGTGATAAAGTAGATTTATCCTTGTATTTTTTATCCTACTGATTAATTTATAGGTAAGATTTTATTTTAAGGGGTATAATTTAACCCCCCGTGATTTTTATTAAATATTTCTTTTTAAATATTTTGATTTCATGGATATATTGTATTTCTTTAAACAATGATTTTTAATAAACCATGTCACATTATAAAAATATTATGTTTCCATTATCGACAGGTAATTATATTAATAGATATGAATAATAATAGTTTAATTATTTAAAATATATAGACTATAAATATATGACATAAATTCATGATTATAATTAAAGACACATTTTTTTAAGAAAATAAATGTGACATTTTTCTGAAAAAGAAATTGTAGCATGTGTATAAAAATTTTATATCTGTATATTAAAATAATCACTATAATTGGATTATTTTAAATAAAATTATAAATTTTTTAATTGATCAAATTTTTTATACATTCAACACATATTTTCTTATTCTTAGGATAAGAATAAATTCAGTTTTATACTTAAAAATGTATTTTTACTAAAAAATAGTTATTCCAACATTTTATGCACATTAATTAAATTAGATTTATTCCATTTCTAGGCACTTAATAATAAAAATTTAATTAAATACTTCGAATTTGTAGGTTCAAATTTGGTAATTAAGCCCCTTTTTTGTAATATGAATAGTAACAATGCTAAAATTTATCGCCTTGGTAAAGGGAAAATCGAGTTAATCTTGGTTAAAACTATTTGATAAGGCTATAATTATTTATCCTAAATATTATTGGATGACTGTAATTCTACTCATAATGCCTATGTTATGAAATTGTGTTATGTAATGGAAACTTGTCAATGAAAATGACTTATATATTATTTAAACCAATGGAAGTGAGAAAATGTTACTCTTAATTTTAAATATAATTTATGTGTTCACATATGGTAAAAATTAGTTATAAATTAATATTAATAGAATTATTTTTCCTAATGAAATTATATTCATGATGGTAATATATTTATAATTTTTGGGAATTACTAATTACGTTAAATATTGACATAACTCTAATTTAGTAATTGTTTAATTAATGGAAAAATCAAATAAAATATATTAAAAATGTAAAAAGTATTATAATTTGACAAAATTAAGGTGATAAAAAAAAATTATACAAGACTATAACATGTTTTTGATGTTTTAAAATAATTTTTTTTAATTATAAGTGTTTTATTGATGTTATTAATGTCAAAATAATGAATAGTGTCAAAATTGACAATATTGATATTTTATAAAAATAATATTTTATTAAATAATTTATAAATCATAAAAATATTAAAAATGAGAAAATGGGAAAATATATGTTCATAAATTTTATCTATTATCCATCTATGATTCAATATTTACCTTATATTTTAAATTGTAACATTTTAAGAGTGAAAAATACGTTACCACGATTAATGTTAAAATAAGTTAATTAATGAATTAAACCAAAAGGTAAGGATTAAAATAGCAATTAAAACTTTCTAAAGATTATTTTTTTATTAAATATAAACCATATGATACCCTAAAATTGAAATCATGGCCATTTTTAAGTATTATTCTCTAGAATAGTCTTTTAATAAGTTATTTTTTAATAAATTCCAAAAGTGGCCCTCGCTTATATTATAAAATAACACCTCCTCCCTCACTTTGATAAACCTCATTGAGGATTCTATCTCGACCACAATATGAAAATATTTCTTCTCTACATCCATATCCACATTCTGGAGGTCATGATATTCACAAAATACCAACCTTAGAACACTTTATAGAAGATTTAAAGGTTTCATTTTGAATAAGAGGTAATCTATCTAACTGATCACTTTATTTTTCTATTCCTATTTACCACATATAAATATATGATATTTATCATAAAATAATAAATTAAGTACTATAAATATTCTAAAATTTTATTATTATTTTTATTACACCATTATAAATCCTCTTTCCTATCAAATTAGAAGTGAATGTATCGCTTGTGTGTACGTACAGCTTACCGTCTCCACATATTAATACAATTCATTTTTCATCATAAAATTTTATGGATGGTAATTATGATGGGTTAAATGTTAATATATTATATTTATAACATAATTATAATTCTGTAATTATAATATCATTTCTAACTACCTATCATCAAATCTTTTGGGAAAAAGACAACATTGCTCGTGTGTACATATAGACCACCATCTCCGTGATGCGATGTTATTGGTTATTAATTTTTATTTAATATGGATTGTTATAAGGATGAACTTTATGAATATGTGATATATATATGATTTAATAATAATTACATAATTTAAAATTATTATTTACATTTCTTTCATTCCATCAGTCAAAAAATAGAAACAACATTCAAGCGTATGTAGGACCAACCATCCCAATTAACAGTGTAATTAATTTTTCTATAACTAAATATTATGAATTATTATATATATATATAATTAGTATATATTATTTTTATAAAAATATTAAAATTATATAAATTATGGTATCATGATCAAAGTACATAGATCAGGACTACCGAATTGAAACATTCTTCGAAAATGAATTCTTTATCACCCAGAATTGTGATTTTGGTAACAAATTATTAATAAGAAGGTTTCAAGATGTAATATATAAATATTAAATGGTATTATTGATAAATTTTTATTTAATACATGTATCATAAACCCATATTTATTATATATGTGATTTGAACAAGAACAATGAAAGATGAGACTTGAGGTAAGGTTTTATTTCACAATCTCACATTATTCCGGATTGTTTATTTTTAAGTCTATATTGGGGAATTTTTTTTCCATTCCTATGATTTAAAATAAAAAAACTTTTTTTACTATTTTATTATATTTTTTAATATCATTTTTACTAATGTTTTACTTTTTAAAAAATATTTTTAATGTAAATTTTTTCTTCATTTTCCAAATGAGGTACTTTTTTTTCTGACTAATATACAGGAGGAATGTTTTTTAAGATATACAACATGAGAAACATTTTCCTCAATCATGAATCCTTAATAATTGGAATCTCAATTTTCATTTTAACTTGGTTCTTTTAAAATAAAAATTTTTCCATTTTAATTGTGCAGCTTTTTAAACAAATGAATGATTACAAAATTGAATTGTTATTTTCATCAAGAAATATTCTAAGTGATCCTTGAAGATAAACTTTTCATCTAAGAAAAATTTATTTGATGATGTGTAAGATTTAATGTGTATATGATACAAGGATACCATTCTTGTTATTTTTTGAATGTTTATATTTATAGTGACAATATACTAATGAAACTCGTTCCATTTTTCATGGCTTATACTTTAATGAAATTATTTTCTGTTCATGTTTTCTGATAGGAAAAATGTTTTATTATATTTTCAAACAAATATTTATTATTTAATTTATGTGACTGGTGGGGCATATATCTCACTCCAATGCATTGGGTAAATAAAGATAACTCATGTGGTAAATATATTATGTGTGAACATAATTTCATGTTCACAATTATTTTCATGGTCATTGTTATGATGTCCATAAAATGATGTGTTCACCTAGTTTAATGTCCATAATTTTATGAATGGTTCTATATTTCATTTCATATTGGTTATGCATGGACCTGGCCAACATTTCTATTACATTCTGCATGGACCTTGTTTCATGTCCATAAGTAAATGTGAGGGGCTACATTCATGTCCTTAATAGAATGGCTAAACGTATTTCTACTTATAATTATTCACAAAGTTATAAGATTATGTGTATTCCAAAAATCCATGAATTATATAAATTTTATACCCTCATGGATTATTTTCTTTGATTCTTTTATTATTCATTCCTTTTGACCTTCGTGTAATTATTCAAATTAAAGATTCTAATCAATGATATGTAGTTTCAAGATTTCAAATGATATTTTCATGGTCTCACACACATATACCCATCTAATGCTTATGTGATTATTGATATGTCCCTTGATTATAATTATTGAGGATATGAGATCAACCTTTCTTATATTTCCTTTCCTTGTGATATAAAGAAAGGTTTTTTAAATGAATTGTCTAATAAGGGTTATAGTTATGAAGAATTTAGTGGGAGATGATATTGATAATTTATGAACCAATTGTTTATGTGTATAAGTTACCAAATGAACTAGGCCTATATAATTTTGGAATGGATAAAAAAATAATAATTAATGACCATCTACTTAGATGTGATAAGTGTATATAAAATGTTTAGGTCATTATAGGTGGTATAAAAATAATGATTTTTTTAAACATTGGAAACAATGATAAGAAAAAAAATTTAAGATCCCTAGGGGATATTTCTATGGATATGTATAGGTATGTCTCTATGGTTATGTATATGGATGAGTCAAGGAATAGTAAAATGTCCTAGAATTTTGGTAAATGATGGATTAAGTGGTTTCTAAAAAAACTAATCCCTATTTAGATATTACAAGTGGATGTGGTCATTTAACAGAGGTGCCTAGGTGTAATAATACTGAATATGGTGCATTGAGATATAATTTTCAATCACATAGTGAATGAAAATGGGTCTTGAAACACATGTATCTTGACACAACTGAGGTATATGCTTTGGTAATTCACAAACACTTAATAAACCAAAATGATGGATTTAAATTGTTGATGACTATGGGTGACCATGAATATACCTAATGTGTAAGTTATTAGAAAGAATGTATCATGATTTAAACATCCAGTAAGTTAATTATATTTATTAATTGGATCCATACTATGATAAATTTTACTCACACTATTATTTTTGGTTTTATTCAATAGTGGGAATAAGAAGGAACTATTTTAACATTGAATGTGATATATAATATATTGATGACCAGTTGAATGAGATGATACTAGAGTGAAGGATATTATAATTATGCATAATAATTTATCACATAACAATATTAACAATGTTCCCCATAACCAACTTCAACACCCCAAGATCCCCTGGTTAGTATCTTTTAATATTTTACATCTTCAATAGTTTAGTCTCCACGCAACACTAAGTTTAAAACCATAATATACTATTAAATATGACTATTGGAATAGTAATGTGACAATTAGAAATAGTAATATAGACAATGGAATATTAACAACACCTATAAAATTATAAATAAAATTATGTATCATATAAATGAAAATATGGTATATTTATATCGTATAATAAGTAAATAAATGTTTAAAAAAAGAAAAATTAAGTATTGGTATTTTTATGGAACATACATGTTTATTTACAATTTTATTATTAATATAATGATTTAAAAAATATTTTCATAAAATATATTGAAAAATTAATATTTTGTTTTCTTATAATTATAACATAATTTTAGGAGACCATAATTAATTTTTCAATGTGTCATAAAAATTGTTATAATATTAAAATCGGTATTTTTTTAGTAAATGATGATTTTATTTAAAAATTAATTTTATCACATTTAGAAAAAAATCATCATATGGATTTCATTTTTTAATTCTAAAAATAAAAAAAAATGTATAGGGTGAATTTTTCATATTTTTCTAAAATAATTGAATTTTTGGTGAATAATGAAATACGTTAATTTATGGTGTTTAATAAATACATGAATTATTGAGTAATAGATGATGTATGTATAATTTAACCCCATAATATAGACCTCTTGTCCATTATTTTTATATATTTAGTGATAATTATAAAACTTTTTATAGTCTTTAGCCAAAATAATGAACAAATAAATAAAATATTCTAAAAAAATCCCTCTCCTCCACTATAAATACCACCCTTATCATCACACCTCCAAAGCCTTGAAGCTTTCTTAAATTATACCCATTTCTACTCCCAAAACATTCCCCCGCATGGTGTTTTTTTGTCCCACCAAAAGATCATTATAATGTTCCTTAAGGAGGTCCTCAAGGTGAAGAATTCAAAAGGTAAACCCCCTTTCGTTCTTTTAATTTTATTTCGCTTTATTTTCTTTTCATATCATTTTCTTACCCCCAATGCACAAAAATTAATTATAACTCTAATGTATTTCATATACTATAATTTTATCATGATAATGTGATATCCACCATTAATTCTTTTATCTTCCCCTTTTTGTTCTAAAAAAGATAATGTCCTCTGTGAGGTGTCGATTCACCACATTCATGGATGGGGATTATTTTGTTTCCTAATACCACATTATAGGGTGTTCATAAAACCATTTTATGGTTAAAAATTCTTATAATATTTATATTAAAATGTATTTAGTGTTCTAGAACTAGTATATATACATAATATTAATTAATAAAACCAAACTAGTGTACGATGATTAGAACAATTCCAAAATAATCCAAATAGTTATCATTTATGTTTTATATAATGTATCATCCTCAAACTGGGAAATAAAATGATATATAATACCATTTAATCTTCTTGAAGTTCATTAATGACATATGAATCTGGATAACTATTCACATTTCACATAATCTTTCATATATGTATACAACTAAACTAATCGGAAAAACCAAGGAAATAAACTCTTTCAAATGAAGAAATTAAATCTTATAAATCATCAAAAGGATCATAAATAAAGTTAATAAAATTATAATAAATAAAATAAATGTTCAATAGATTATTAATTAAATTATTAATAAATTTATATTCATTATTGAGGATTTTAGAAACAAGTGTAAAAAACTTTCACACACAAGGCATGGAATTCTCCCTCAATCTCCATTTTTTATTCAGGTTAGGATTTCTCTCTCTTTACACCATTTTAATTCTTCATTATTGTTTTATAAATATTATATATTCTTTTAATATGTTCCAAACTCATGTATCTAGATTAGTGCATCTACCTTTTATGGGTAAATATATGTTTTATAAGTTTCCCTTTTCAATTCCTCCTAATAACCAAGCCCCATTAAAGGGTACTTCCGAATTTCTTAACCATTTTCAAGAACACACCATCGTCTATTATACATCACCAATATTTTTTTAAAATCCATTTTTCTATCATGAAAAAATATTTTGGTTTTTTTCTAGTTTTACTAAAACAATTAATCCTTTTCCAATTTAAATACTCTTTTATATTTTCTATTAAACCATACTAAAGTGGCTCATTTATAACGACACATTTTAAAATTTTTCACTTCAGTTTGAAATAAATTTTTTTCTTAAATATAATTTAATTTACCTTATATTTTATTTTATGGGATAAACATTATTACAGTATTATTTTATACAATTTTTTTCCAAAATAACTCTTCTTTCAAAAGTAAAAGGGTATTTCTCCCAAGAATTTCTCAATGATTCTATAAGAGTATTTACATCTATTTTAACAAAATTTGTTGAATATTTTTATTTATTTAAGTTTATATATTATATTAGATCTACCATATTTTATTTTATTTTTTATTATTATTTATGGTGATGTACTATATTGATATCATTCTACATATTACTCTGGATGTTTTATGATTATGTTTATTGTTTACAGAAAGTTATTAACATTTAGTATTATAATTTCAATATTAATGTATATGTTGATTATGTTTTACTCCCTTCATATACGTAATTAATTGGACTTACTAAGTGACGGTTTAGACTGCTATAGTCTATCGATGCATCAGTAGGTATCATGAGACAAACTTGCATATGAGCCTCAGCCCAGTTGGTGAGGACTCTTAAGTGCATCGAGGCGACCCGGGATCAAATCCAGGCAGAGGCATAATTTCTGGGTGTACTATAGCAGTATTGTAGTAGTACTATGGTAGGTACTATAGAAGTACTATAGCAGGTACTGTAGTGGGAACTATGCAGGTACTGTAGTGAGAACTGTAGCAGGCACTGTTTGGCACTGTAGGAGCTGAGAATTTGCCCATGTTTGGGAATTCAGGCAACCGATTTGGTCCTCGAGTCCTTTAAGGCCTTCAGGCCACCCAAGCCTTTAGTCCAGTAAGGCCTTTGGGCCACCTCAAGGCCTTTGGGACACCTTAAGTTCATATGAAAACGATATAACCTACAAGGAACAAGCTCTATAAAGGAGGATGAGAAAGGATATTTCACCACAGCAGAAGCTACACTGATTTCAAGAATGAGAGGGTATAGCACCTGCCATCGGTACAAGCCTGTGCATGCAAGGGATATCCTAGCCGAATATCCATGTGAAGGTAGAGAGTTGATTCACGATGAAAATGTTGGGGAGGGGCAGTTCCAGGTAGTTTGTTTGGGTTGTATGTAATGTTTGAAGCCTATGGGAAATGAATTCCTCTAAGGCCTATAGGCCATATAATACGTATGCCTACAGACTTTGTAAGGGTTCCACCCAAACCCTTGAAATTTTTTTATCAAAAATAAATAAATAAAATTAAGGCCTTCAGGCCATTGGATGGATCATGAGACAAACTAGACTAGGTTTTTACCTATTTATGTATGGTGTCTTGGATGAATCCTTGACGGTATGTTTATAATGTTTGTAATTATGCCTTCACTAATTCTGATATTAGTAATTTATAATCCATGTGATTATTCAACAAGTATAATATCCATGGTTAATTTTCATTCACAAGTGATTATTTATATATAATTTTTTATTCATATTTTATTCCTTTCATATTATGCTCAAAATTATGTTTTAATGGAATGTATTTTATTTATTCACTATACCTTATTATTTATGTTTATTTTTGATATATTTCTCTATATTTCATACCCTTATTTAGAATCTGAGCTCACCTCTTTCTTATGTTTTATTTTTAAATAGGATGTGATGATTTATATTATGAATGACTTTCATGGATAATTTTGAAGTTTATGGGTGTTTCCAATAGAGTTTCTCTATTGTATTTCTATTCAAGTTATAATGTAACAATTATATTTGTATCTGGTTTTCCAAAACTACTAAACTATTAAGTCATTTTGGATTTGACTGCTTTTTCATTTTACTGATGTAATAAATTAAGGAACCATCTTTGGGCTAGTGGGGTTGGAGTCTTTGCAGCTTGTAAAAGAGAAAGTTTAGTGGAAACCTTGAAAATTAGATTTAGAAAATGTTGATTAGGGAACAGAACCCTATAATATATATTGGGGATAATCATAGAATAAAATCCTATAATTTTGGTAAGGTAGATATTATGTTGGTCTTCTGAGAAATTCATTCATGTTTGGATTCTACAAGTGGATGTGGTTCTCGAATAAATGTATCTATGGGTAACAACTTTGACAAGGTGCATCAGGCTTGACTCAACATAACCTCGTACACCATAACAGGCCTTCCTGCTCACTTGCTTTGACACTCTTGGGGGATATGCTTAGGATAATTTACATTTTCTTTACAAACCATTATAATGGATTTAAAAGTAAATATTTTCCCATATAAACCATGTTGATGATTAAGAGAATAAATATGAATAATTTTTCCAATTTATGTTAAGTGTTTTTTTAGTTCAAAATTATGCATTATGATTCATAACCTAATTTATTATATTCCATTGTTTAGAAATATAACCTAGTTTAATTAATGTAAATTGTATCAATACGTGTATCCCATGTAGGGATTTCCCTCCTTATAAAGATAATTATTTTAGCACTAGAGATGCAACTGGATCTGAAAAACATATAATTATATTGGGTCAACTAACTTAGGTTATAAGAAATAAATTTACTTGAATGGATAATCATGATCCACTACATGGTGAAAGAATGTTATAACACTTTGTGAATCAAAAACCTATATCATTAAATGGGACTAAAACCCATTTGTAGCTGATAAGTGGAAAATTTCTTTAGAGAGAATATTTCTCCCTTTCAAAAGTGATGAAATGGAGAATGTTATCATGGAAGTTTATCATCTATCAAAACATTAAGAATAATGTTTTTTATTAATTAAAAATAAAAATGGAGGAGGAATGAATTTTAAATATGGAATGAAAGGATTTTAAGTAATTTTTCTTGGAGAAATATTTACCTCGAGAACAGTGAGAAGATTTGGAGAGGTAATTATTGAATCTCTGGAAAAAGAATAATGAGAATTTTTTCACGTATGAAGAAAACATTACAAGGTTATAAAGGTATGTAATAGATTACATACGTAATCCAAATAAAAATATTAATAAATTCTTTGATTATTTAAAACCATTTCTTTAAAGGGAACAACTCTCCCAAAATTTATCATTATATGAAGATATAGTCTCATGTACTATCATAACAGGGAAAGAATTCACTAAGTTTTATGACTTTAAAATAAATCAAGAGAATAAGAGGGATTTTGAACACTCAAAAAAAGGTAATATGGAAAAGGGTAATAAGGAAGAGATTAATTTCCATACTATAATAAATAGGTAAAGAAAAATCATGGAATATACCTATTAGTGATGGTATTTTGTTACAAGTTTAGAGATAAAGGCTACCAAGCCCATGATTATAAGGGAAAGAAATAATCTAAAAATATTCAATGATAAAACTATAATAACCACTTATGGGTTATTATAGAGACTATTAGAATAAAGGAGATATAGGGGAAGTCTATCCTATGTGAATTCTGGGTATAAAAAGTTTCTTTTCTTGGCCATATTTTCTCTAAGGATAGAAGATCAGTTGATCCTATGAAGACAAAGGTAGTTCAAGAATGTCCTACACCAATGAACATAATTGAGTTGTGTAGCTTAATTGGGTTAGTATGTTACTATCGATGTTTAATTTATAATTTTTCTCGATTAGCTCACCTGTTAACTAAGCTTACTCATAAATGGGTTAGGTTTTTATAGAAAAAATAATGTGAAGAATTTTTAGAAGGATTGAAGAGAATGCTATTTAACTATCCGATCTTGACTCTACCATTAGGAAATGGTGGATTTTTTATTTATAGTGATGCATCAAAGAAAGGACTTGGTTGTGTCCTTATGAAATATGATAGAGTTATTTCCTATGAATCAAGGTAGTTAAAACCCCATGAACAAAACTATCTAAATCATGATCTTGATTTAGAATCTACAATCATTTCTCCGAAAATATGGATACACTATATCTATTATGAAATATTTTAGATATATACATATCATAAGAGATTGAAATATATATTATTATAGAAAGAACTCAACATGATGAAAAGGTGATGGATCATGATACTCAAGAATTATAATTTTTCAACACACTATCACTCAGGGAAGGAGAATAAGGTATCAGATGCATAGATAAGGAATGATTAAGGAGTTTTAAACAAAATGAGTATTGAAAACGATATTGGGTATATGGATTTGGAAAAGATGAATATATAACATATCAAGGAAGGTGGAACATAATTACATTTTCAATTGGTTAACCAACTATCTTTATTAGAAATGATTAATAGTTCTTAGTCTGATTATGAGAATTTTCAATGGAAAATTAAACATGTGAATGATGGGAAATTGGAAGACTTCGTGTATGAGGATGGAATTATAAAATTTGGGAATATTCTATGTGTTCCCTCTATACCCGATCTAAAAAGGGAGTTATTGGATAATTCCCGTAGCTTGAATTTCTCTATACACCATGGTAGGAAAAATATGTATAGAGATTTGGAGGAACATTTATGGTGGGATAATATGAAGTGAAAAATCACTGATAATGTATCAAGATGTTTAGTCTATACATGGGTGAAGGATGTAATACAACATACTAGAGGATTCTTGAAACCTATGCCTATTCCTATATGTAAATGGGATGATATCACTATGGATTTTTTTCCCTATATTACCAAAAAAAATCAGGAAATAATGATGCAATATGAGTAATTGTTGATCAAATTACCAAATTTTCATATTTACACACTATGATAGAGAATTTTACTTAGAAGATACTTCCAAAACTCTATATTAATGAAGTTATAATACTTTATGATGCACCTCCTTCAATTGTGTCTGATCCTGATCAATGATTTACATCAAAATTCTAAAAAAGTATTTAGAAATATTTGGACACTAAGCATCATTTGAATACTAATTATCAACCTCAAACCAATGGGAAGTCATAAAGGACTATTAAAATATTTTAAGATATTTTAAGATCATGCTCACTTGACTTTAATGGTATATTAGATCAGTATTTACCTTTTGTATAGTTTTCCAACAATAATATTTTCCATTCAAGTATTAGAATGGAATAATATGAAGAACTGTATGGAAATAGATGTCGTACACCAACTTGTTGGGATGAATTTGTTGAAAGGAAGCTTTTAGGCCTAGATCTTGTGAAAGAAACAATGAAAAAGGTAAAAACTATTCAAACCCATTTCAATGTAGCTCAAAGTAGGAAAATAGTTATACTAATAATCGAAAGAAGAATTTGAATTTCAATTGGTAGATCATATTTTCTTGAAAAAATATCTCAATGGAAATTTATTATAAGATTTATAAATAAAGGTAAACAAAGCCCCAGGTACATTAGTTCTTTTAAAATCATCGAGAGAGTTAGATATCTGGCTTATCGTTTGGATATTTCACCTATCCTTTCTAAATTTCACAATTTGTTCAAAATCTCTTTACATTATAGGCCCAATGCATGTCTTTAATTTTGAAGGAATGGAATTGGAACATGATTTTGTAAGATCCTGACCCTTTCTAGAGTTATCTCAGGCCTGATTTCAGGCACTTTTTTGTTAAATTTTGAGTATTTTTTTGTTTTATTTATAACATGGGGTTAGTTTTGGTGAAATTTGAGAAAAATGGAAGAAAAGGTGTTGTTCACTATTGGTTCACAGTTAGATAAAACTGTGCATCAAAGCCTAGAAAATTTTGTGACACTAGAAAGTGGGGAATCACACAGCTGGTGCACTATTTAATAAACAGTGTGCCCTAAAAAGGAAGACCATGCACCCAAAATAAAACCAGTGCACAACTATAACATAGTTAGGAGAAACAGTGTGAATGATCCTAGGAAACTGTGTGAAGGAATTAAATGAGACAAAAATTATTTTAAAAATTACCCAAACCCCCAAGACTCACCTATTTCGACCCCCACTCATCCCTAGATTATTTTCACATTTATAGAGATCTCTATATGAATTCCAATCCTTCTGAATATCCCTTATTCATGATCTGAATCTCAGATCGAATATATCCTCCTCTTCTGATAAGTGGATATCATCTCGAAGCCTTTATTTTCATTCTCCTAACTCCTCTTGATCTTTTGATGGAATTTTTCTATTTTTTTTGTTGGATCAAATCCTTTTTGGTTATATATTGATCTAGGATTTTAGATATGGATCAAGATTCATATGATCTTGATTTATTTAATATTGGTTTAGGGTTTTAGATCTCGATCTAAATCTACATCATTGTGCTGCCTACTTTTTTAGGATTTCTGTTGAGAATTTCTTCTTTAACTGTTTGAGATGGGTGGTCTAATATGCAATTCCCATAGTCATGATTTTGATATGTATATGACTGTTATATGATTTATATCATTCTTTATCAATTCAATCCCTAAATTTATTTAGTTATTATGGATAATTTATGAATTGGTATATTATTGAAATTGATGATTAATTGGGGATTTAATCATGGGATTAAGGGGTTCTTTGTTTTGATAATTAATTGGGGAGTTAATTATGGGATTTAGGGGATGTCCATTTTGATAATTAATAGGAAAATTAATTATAATATTTAGGGATTTGTGATTTAGATAATAAATCAGGTGACTAATTACAAGATGTTGAGATTATTGGTTAGAGATAATTATTTGATGAATTAATTATGGAATACAAAGATATATGTGTTGAGATAATTAATTGTAGATTAATTATGAGGTATTAATTTCACATTTTGAGACAATCACACATGAGCCTCAGCCCAGTTGTTGAGGACTCGGCAAGTGCATCCAAGAGACTCGATATCAAATTCGGGTAGGGACATATTTCCGGGTACTGTAGTGGGTACTATAGTAGGTACTATTCAGTATTTTTCAGTACTATAATATCTAGAACTATTCATTCATCTAGGCCTCTAGGCCACCTTTTTGGTCCTTGGGTCCTACAAGGATTTCAGGCCCCCCAAGGCCTTCGGGGCAGTTGTTTCTCAATGCCTTCGGGCAACCTTAAGGCCTTAGGGCCACCCTAAGGCCTTTGGGACACATGATGTAGATGTAAAAGTCAGACTACAAGGGACAAGGCTTCATATGAGGATTAGGGCAGGCGCATTCACTAGATCAGAGCTAACCGGAATTGGAAGAATTAGAGGGTATGGAATTGTCATCGATACTGGGATTATGTAACTTTTTGTAGGACAGATAGCTGACCAGCCCTACAATGGTGGAGTGTTGAAATCATGAAATACGCTGGGGAGGATCAGTTCCAAGTTGTCTTGTGTGGGTTATTCCTTCTAAGAACTATGGGTCATGTAATTGTCTCTAAGTATTCGGTCCTTGTACGGGTTCCACCTCACCCCTTGATAGGTGGATTATCAAAAATAATAATAAAATAAGGCCTTAGGGCCATTCTAACTGATGTGTTGAGTTAATTAATGATATATTAATTATAATACATTGGGGTTATTGCATTGAGATAATTAATTTTAGAATTAATTATGTGATATTAAAATGGTTGACTTGAGATAATTAATTGATGAATTAATTAATGTCCTTGACATACATAATTAATTGGGGAATTAATTAAGGGTAATTTTGTGATAAAACAATTCATAAATAAGTAATTTAATTGATAATGAATAATTAATGAATTAATTAATTAAGTGTAAAAGAATGGTAACATGGTCATTCTAATGTGACGAGTATGAATGGAAAAATGGTCATTCACTTGTGAGTAAAGGAATGATATCATGGTCATTCCATTGAAGATTAAATGGTAACATTGTCATCTTACTTATGAAATTTAATATTGGTAATGTAGAAAATTAAGTGTGAATTGAAGAATGGTAATAATGGTACTCTCAAATATGGACTCGGTAGAGAATACTTCAAGCTCCTACATGAGTCAAATTAGGTACTGATATATGATATCATTATTGAATACTTAGAGTTCTGACATGATTCGAATCAGGTATTAAGATATGATATTACTTGGGGAACACTTTTGGCTCCATCATGATCCAAATATAGTATCGTGGTATGAGTGTCATTAGGAACACTATAGTTAATGGGGTTAAATAAATAATAAATGATAATGTGATAATTATTTAATTATTCTTTGTAATTATTTCTTTATAAAACAACATACACTATTATTGAAATGGATATTGTTTTAGACACCATTGGTGGTGGCCTATTGAGGCATACTCACACCCTACACAGGCTTCCTACTTGATACCTAAATAAAAATTATTGTTGTAGGATAGGTTAAGGGAATATTCTAGGTGTTAGATGTATAGTTGGGGATAGAGCTTGGATGAAGGAATCAGATGTGGTTCTAGACCTTCTTGGGTGTCGTTGGTGTTTTTATTTTCAGTTTTCATTTTAAACACCATACAGGTACTTTAACATGGCATGTTTTCTATTTTAGTTGGATATTGTACTTCCTACTTTGTTATCTTGAGATATTGGTATTTTATATGCTTATTTATGATTCTTCTATTTTTTATTATTTCTAATGGTGTTTACTCTGATAAAAAGAGAGTATAGTCTACCCGTGATTGACTTATCTAACCCTCATTTCTAATTATCAACCTCTAGCATATGGGTAGGTATGCCTAAGTTCATGTGACCGGTTATCTTGGGGAAACTATATGTGGAACCTGGCCTAGGACGTTACAAAGTGGTATCAGATCGTCCAATTTTCTTTTCTTCTTCTTTTATCTTACTATTTTGGAAAGGTAGATAGGATACTTAGGAAGAGTCAGGGCTTGGTTATGAGCTTGTTCGTGGGAGTTGCAAACCCATGTATGGGGGGAAACCCAATTACTTAAGGTGGGATTATTGTTATTACTTTTTTCTATTATAGTTCAATATTATTTTCCTTTGGGTGATGCACTTGTTGTATGATGTGAAAATTGTTTTTGAGATTTTTTGAGAATTGATCTATGGCTCAGAAAGGTATGAGAGTTTAGTCTACAAGAATAATTTTAGAAACTCAAGATAATTTTTTTATATGCATCATTTTAGGCATGAACAAAGAAAATGGGTATTGGGTAAGTAATTGAACTACAATTGTTTTTCTTTATTATGAAATTAAATTGAAAGTGGTGCCTAATATGAAATTTTAGGTGTTAAAATGATTTAATATTATGAATAAATGGGTGTCTAAATTAAAAATTTTATATAATAATGTGTTAAACCTGGTTAACCAAGACCTATGTGTGGGATGTTCAACGGTAGTGTTAGCACCTCAGTTTTGACCATGTAGTGAGACTTAGAGAAAACATTTATTTTGGTTCTTCCCCTCATGTAAATGTGTTAATGTCATGAATACTTTTCCTAAGGTGTGTGTTTTGGAATTGTATAGAATATTCCTCCACGATGACACACGTTGAGATGATGACCAGGGGAAAGGCTAGGAATGATCCTCCAATGATGGAACTAGAGTAACCAATCATGTCGAGTGAGGAATTCGAGGATAAGTTTCTAGAGAACTTTACTCGCTTCATGAAATTAATGTAAAGATACCTAGGGTGGGTTTAGAAGAGAATATTTAACCCGACGAGAGAGTTTCATATATAAAACCAACTGAATTTTATTAAAGGGAGGATTTGAAGGATCTGAGTTTTGGTATGAGTCCATCAAGATGATAGTTGACCATTTGGAGACTCCTATTGAGAGGAAGGTCAAGTTGGATACATATATTATATGAGGATCAAAAATGTACTGGTGGGACATTCATTCATGGACTGGATAGATGGATGGTATGTTGTGGAAGGACTTCTTGGATAGGTTCTTGGAGAACTTCTACCCAGAGATGTTGATGTATGAGAACGCATTAGAGTTCATGCTTCTAAGTCATGGGAAACTATCAGTGATGGATTGTTCAGGATGCTTTATATATCTATGTTTCTTTTCTTTATCTTTTATAGGAGATGAGACAGCTATGAAGAGACTCTTTTGGGATGTACATAAGTGAGAGATTAAGTCTCATGTAAAACTCTTCAATTAAAGAAGTTTTCTGAGGTGGTGGATTAGGCTCTCAAATATAATGGGATCCTGAAAGAGTCTTCTCGTTCTAGACATATAGTTACTAATAGATGATAAGGAGGCCCAAATTCTGAGAAAAGGAAGAACTTTTATGAGAATTTATTCAGTGAAGTGGGAATTTGGGTGGTCAGGGAAGAGTTTCAATTACACCGGACCTTACTATAGTGATTTTCTATAAGTGTGGTAGTCCAGGACACTATCATCGATATTGTCCCCAACCACCAATAGAGTGAATATCTTGTTTTAAGATGGACCATATACAAATGTTCTACAGGAAAAAGTGACATATGGTTAGTGATGGAGGAGATATACATAGTAAAAATGTGGGAAGGGTATCTTCTACCCCTTATCAGACTAACATCTAAAGTTCTACTGGAAAAGGTAGAAAAGGTATTAGAAATGGTGAATCTAGGGGGAGAACCCATATCATCAAAGTGGTACAACTCAAGGGATTCATATGGGATCATAGGGAAGAGGGGAAGTACAATTTCATGTGGTGCATCCTACACTTGTGGATAGTGAGTCTTGAACATCGACAATGAGTGGAACTATTATTATAGATTATATATTATCTAATTCTTTATTTGATATTGTTACCTCTCATTCCTTTATATATTTATTACTTGTTAATGTTTTGATCCAAGAGGTGGATTTTATAAGAGGTGTAATCACTGTTGATATTCCATTGGGGGTACTATCTAGATACATCTGTCTATGCAAGGGGTGTTCTATTGATGTTGGGGATAATATTTTTTTGTGGGATCTCTATATCCTAGACATGTTAGGATTTGACTTATTAATGGGTATGGACTAGATAATCGCATTTTGAGACCACATATATTGTTACCATATGAGAGTTACTTTTACTTATCTTAAGCAAAACCAATACATTCACCATGGGGGAGGGATATACAGGCAGGTTGAGAAGGTCCAATTACTCAACAACTGGTAGAGCTCATATCACAGGTCTCTAGTATTTTACTAGATAAGGAAAGTGTAAAACATGATATCCTTCCACTAGTAGTGGAAGAGTTTTAAAATGTTTTTCCTAAAGACTTATTAGGGATTCCACCTAAGATAGACATGGAATTCACATTGATATTATATTGGGTGTTGATCCAGTTTCTATTCCACCATAAAACATTACACTAACATAGATTCGGAAGCTCAAGAATTGGCTGGAGGAGTTGTATGAAAAAAAATTTATCCATCTGAGTACGTCGCCTTGGGGATCACCTATGTTGCTTTCAATGAAGGCTGATAGGGCTCTACATTTGTGCATTGATTGACGGAAGTTGAACAAGATGAATATAAAGAAATGGTATTATCTTCCATGTATCAATGATTTATTTAACCAATCTAAGAGAGATTTTGTGTTCTCTAAGATTGACTTGAGATCAGGGTATCAACATTTGAAAGTTCATAATTCTGATATATCATGGACTGAATTCAAAAGAATTTATGGCCTATATGAGATTTTTTTAATCCCTTTTGTGTTTTTGAATCCACTATTAGTGTTTATCTCCTTGATGAATAGAATCTTCCACCCATACCTAGATCAGTTCATTGAAGTATTTGTGGATGAAAACTAGGGATACTTCAAGACTTATGATGATCATTACAAACATCTTGAAATCATCTTTAGTACACTAAGAAAGTGTCATATATATAGAAATAAATCTCAGTGTTAATTTTGGATCATTTAGGTACACTTATTAGGATAGATAATATCAAAAACAAAGACACATTACTGGACCCATAGATGGTATAGGTAGTGGTTCCTTGAGAGTATCCTAAGAACGTATTTGATATCCATAGCTTTTCAGGTTACCTAGATATTATCAGATATTCATCCAGGACTTTTCCTGTTTAGAAGTACAAATTTCAGATATTTCCAATAAAGGGATAAATTTTTAATGGTGAGAATCTTGTAATAATTATTTCTAGGAGTTAAATAAGCATTTGACTTAAACATGGATCTTGATCCTACCCGATTCAGGTGAGGGGTGCAGAGTGTATTTGTAACACTTCTGGGATCAGAAATGGCGTAGCGTTGATTCTAGGAGATCAATTTCTATTGTATGGGTCTTGGTAGTTGAGGTTTCATGAATGGAACTATAATGCACATGACCCTAATCGATCGGTATTGGTTTACGCATTGAATTGTATCTGGAACTCTCTATTTCAAGTGAAGTTTATGGTGTTTACCAATCACAAGAGATTAAAGTGTATATAAAAGTAATATTTGAATCTTTGTCAATAGAGATGAGTTGACTATATGTAGTCACTTGAATTTGAACTATAATATATGACCAGGAATGGAAACAATGTGCCTACCACTTTGATCAAGAAAACTCAATCTCCAGTGGTTTAGGACTCTAGTGCTGAGTAGAAGATGATGACTTTAGTAGCTGAAATACATGTGGTGGTTTAGGAGAATTATGAGAAGATAACCCTCGTATCATTCTTAGTGGAGTAGAAACTTTTGATCCAAAATATAGATAGTCAGTATGAAGATTTTGAATGATTTACATTTATGGAAAGCCTTGAATGTAGGGAGTTAACTTCATATTGGATAATAGATGAGGATAAGACCATCAATGTTAGAAATAGGGATTTTGTGACTATGATCATGTGGGAGTAGCTTATATGGGAATTTCATGCTTTAAAAAGGGACTTACATATAGGTGTGACCAAAATATATCATGACATATGATGAAATTTTTGGTGTCCAGGAATGAAAAAGGAAATAGCAGGCTTCATGACAAGATGCTTCGCCTGTAAATAGGTTTAAGGTAGAGCATTAATGACCGAGTGGTTTTTTTAGCTATTTCTAATTCTATAATGGAAGTGGGATGATGTGACAATGGATTTAGATGTGGGTATCCAGAATATTCCATGTAAGAATGACGCTATCTAGGTTAGTGTGGATCGATTGAAAAAAGTAGCACATTTCTTACTGATATGGGAAACCTTTATAGTTGAGAAGTTGTGAGAGCTATATGATCGAGATATATTTCATCTGAATGGGGTAACATGGACTATAATTTCAGATCATGAATCACATTTCTCTTCACACTTATATAAGGAATTATAGAAATTACTCGTTACACATGTTTTATTGAGTATGACCTTTCACCAACAAATAGATGGGTAGTCATAGAATACTATACAGGTTCTTAAGGATATATTTTTGGCATGTGTTCTCGAATTTGGTGGATCTTGGGATAATCACATGGATTTAGTTTATTTTTCCTATAACAACAGTTATGATGAAACTATATATATTGAACCATACAAAGTTCTTTATGGTAGACCATGTGGTTCACCAGTATGCTAGATGGAGGTAGGTGAGTCATAGTTACTAGGACCGAGTCTCATATAGGAGACATTGGATCAGGTTCAGTTGATTTGAAAACCTATATCTATTTCTCAGAGTGGGTAGAATTCATATGCTAACATATGGTGATGACCCCTAGAGTTTATAGAGGTTGATCGTGTATTACTTCAATATTTTCCTAGGTTGGGTCACTGTGGGATACAAAGACAAGGTAAGTTGACACCCAAGTTTGTTGGATCGTTCAAGATTGTGGCGAGAATCGAGGTAGTGGCATACCGGTAGAATCTTCCAAATAAATACAGTTCTACTCATGATGTTTTTCATGTATCAAAACTTCAGTAATATCACCCCGACCATTCTAATGTGATATATTGGGATGATGTGGATCTTGATATAAATACATCCTTTGAGGAGCATCGGATACATGTTTGGATCATAATGAAAAAGTGTTGTGGGGGAAAGATTGTCATGATAGTTTGTGTATTATTGCAAAATGGGTGTGTGTAGGGGGATACATTAGAAAGGGAAATAGATATGTGGCCTCTTTGGCCCAATATTTTTGTCTTAGATTCTTAGGGAAGCTAGGGAGTGCATCTTTAGGATGATATGTTATAAGGTGGAGAGATTTTAAGATCCTGGAATTTTTTAGAGTTATGTCGGTCTTGATTTGAGGTAATATTTTCTTAAATTTTGAGAAATTTTTGTTTCATTTATAAAATGGGGTGTGTTTGGGTGAAATTTGAGAAAAATGGAAGAAAAGGTGCTAGTGCATGGTTCGCACATAGTTAGAGAAAATCGTGTGTCCCATCCCAAAAATCTAGGCAACCCCATACGGTGCGGAATTACATGGCTATAATGTGGTTTTCTAAATCATGTATCCTAAAAATTAAAACTATTCACCCTAAATATAATTGGCACATGCTTGGAACACAGTTAGGAGAAACGATTCACTTCAGCCTAGGAAACCGTGTGCGGTAATAAAATGAGCCTAAAAGTTATTTTAAATTTTACTTGAACCACTGGGACACACCTATTTCAACCCCCACATGGTCCACAGTACTCTTTCATGTTTTTTGAGCTCCTGAGATAAATTCCAAGCCTCCCCAATGTCTGTTCTTCATGATATGAAGCCCAGATCGAAGATCTCCTCTCCCTATATGTGGATCTCATCTCGATGCATTTTCATTCATTCTCATTTATCCTCTTGATATTTTGATGAATGTTTTCCACTGTTTTGTTGGATATAAACCTTTTTGGTGAGATATATATATGGGATTGTAGATATAGATCTAGATTTATAAGATCTTGATGTCTTCAATATTTTTTTAGGGTTTGAGACCAGGATATAAATTTACACCGTTGTACTGCACAATTTCTGTGGATTTCTGTTTGGCATTTATTCATTGATGGTTTGAGGTAGGTGGTCAAATATGAAATTACCATAGTTTTAATTTTTATATTTATATGCGTGTATTATTATTTCTATAATTCTTTAAAAATTTGAGTCCTAAATTGATTTAGTTAATGTGGATAATTCTTTAACTGGTATATTGTTGAGATTGATGATTAATTGGGGAGTTAATCATGGGATTAAGGGGATTTATATTTTGATAATTAATTAGGGAATTAATTTTTGGTTTTATGGTCTCCCATTTATATAATTAATTAGATTATTAATTCTAATATTTAAGGATTTTTTATTTTGATAATTAATTGGGGGATTAATAACGAGATGTTGTGATAATTGGTTAGATATAATTAATTGATAAATAAATTATGGAATACCAAGATATAAGTGTTGAGATAATTAATGGTAGATTAATTATGAGATATTTATGTCATGATTTGAGATCATTAATGATAGATTAATTATGGAATATTGGGGTTATTGCGTTGAGATAATTAATTGTAAAATTAACTGTGTGATATTGAAATGGTTGTATTGAGATAATTAATTAATGAATTAATTAATGGACTTGAAATACATAATTAATAGGGTAATTAGTTAACGGTAATTGATTTCTAAAATAATTGATTGATTAGTAATGTAATTTATAATTAATAATTAATTGATGAAATAATTATGTGTAAAACAATGGGAACATGGTCATTCTAATGTGACAAGTATGAATGGAATCATAGCCATTCAATTGTGAGTAAAAGAATGGGAATATGTTCATTTAATTGATAATTATACATGGTAACATGTAAACTATACTTATGAGTAAAGTAATGGGAACATGGTTATTATATTAAGAAGTATTAATGGTAACATCGTCATATTAATTACAAAATTTAATACTAGTATTGAGGTACGGGTGTACTCGGGAACCCCAATGTTAATGTTCTTAACTAAAGAATAAATTATAATGTGATAAATGGTTATTAATTAATGGTATTTATTTCTTTATAGAACTATATTCACTATTATCTGACTGGATATTGTTTTAGACAATGTTGGTGGTGGCCAACTGAGTCTTACTCACACCCAAATTGGGCTGGATGATCGGTCCCAAAATAGACTTTATTGCAACATGACAAGTTAAGAGAGAAGGCTTGGTGTTAGATTTATAGTTGGGGATGGATCTGAGATTAGGGAACTATATGTGGTTTGGGACCCACTTGGGTTTCATCAGTGTCTTTATTTTTAGTTTTCAATTTAGTTATTTCACACGTACTTTAGCATGGCATTTTTTCTGTTTCTCCTAGATATTGTATTTCCTATTTTGTTATCTTGAGATATTTGCATTATCTATGGTTATTTATGCTTCCACTATTGTGTATTATTTATAATAGTGTTTAATTTAATAAAAATATGGTATAGTCTACCCATGATAGACTTATCAGACCGTCGCTACTAGTTGGTATCCTCTGGTGTATGGGGGGGAGCCATGCCTGAGGTCATGTGAATGACCGGATTGGGGCACCGATATGTGGAAATCAAGTAGGGATGTTGAAAATTAATCTTACTATAAGGATATTTTCTTGATTTCAGACACTAGAGAGAAATTATTGAGTAATTGGATGACTCAACTAGTAAAGGTACTTTGGAAGAGTAATAAAATAGAAGAGGTAACGTGGGAACTGAAGGAATTTATGATGAAGAACTACCTAAATATTTTTATGAGGTGAAAATCTGGAAACTTCGAAGAATAATTTTTTTAGGAGGGGATAATGTAACACCCCATGATCTTATAGTGTGTATATTTTAAAATTTAAAATATTTGGTAGTTTTTGTTTCACACAACATAGAGTTTAAAACCGTAATATAATATTAAATATGATTGTTGGCATAGTAATGTGGCCATTAGGAATAATAATATGACCAATGGAATAGTAACTTCACCTATGAAAGTATAAATAAAATTTAGGTTACTTATAAATTAAAATTTAGTATATTTATATTATGAAATAAGTAAATAAATGTTTATAAATTGATAAATTAGGTGTCGGTGTTGGTGTGAAACATAAATGTCTATTTTCAAATTTATAATGAATATAATGATTTAAAATAAAAATTATTTCCATAATTTTTATTCAAAAATTAACAAGCATTTTCTTATAATTATAACATAATTTTATGATACCATAATTAAGTCTTCAAAATTTCATAAAAATAGTTATAATATTAAAATCTGCATTTTTCGAGTAAAAGATAATTTTAATTAAAAAATAAATTAATGATATTTAATTTTTTTCATAAAATAGAGTTCATTTTTTTATTCTTCACATTGACAAATTATTAGGGTGAATTTTTTGTATTTTATAAAATATTTGAATTTTTTGGTGAATAGTTAAATGCCGTAATTTACGATATTTAATTAATAGATGAATTATTGAGTCATAAAAGATTTATTGATGATTTAAACCTATAATATATAAATCTCCTTCATTATTTTAATATATTTATTGATAATTTTTATTTATATTCTTGAGTTAAAATAATAAACAAATGAATAAAATGTTCAAAAAACATCCTCTCCTCCACTATAAATATCACTCCTCACCACCTCCTCTCCTAACACCTCAAAATCCTTATATATTTATTATATTCTACCAATTAAACTTATAAAACATCTCCCATATGTTATGATTTTTTTTGTCTCACCAAAATACCATTTAAATGTTCCATAAATAGGTTCTCAAGGTGACAAATTCAAGAGGTAAATCCCCTTTGATTCTTTTAATTTTATTTCACTATCCTTTCTTTTCATATCCTTTACTTACATCATATTTCCAAAAAATAAAGATAACTCCAGTATATTATATATACGATAATGTTTTTATGATTATGGGATATCCATCATCAATTCTTTTATCTTCCCCTTTTTGTTTAAAAAATGAAAACATCGTCTATGAGGTGTCGATTCCCCACCTTTATGGATGATTATTCTTTAATTTTATAATACCTCCTTCAAGGATAGTCATAAAACCATTTTTATGGTTAAAAAATATTATAATATGTAGATTAAAATTTATTTATTTTTCTAAAAGTAGTATATATACATAATATTTCATAATAAAATAAAACTAGTGCATGAGGATCAAAAAATGCCAAAATAATCCAAACGGTTATCATTAACATTTTATCTAAAGAATAATCCTCTAATCTAGAAACAAAATGATTTATAAGATCATTAAATATTTTTTATTTTCATTGATAACATATATTTATGGATAACTATTCCCATTTTACATGATCTTTCATACATGTATACAAGTGAACCAACCGTGAAAATCAAAGAAACAAACACTTTCCAAAGATGAAATGAAATTTTATAACTCATCAAAAATACCATAAATAAACATAATAAAATTATACTAAATTAAAATAAATTATTAGTATGTTATTAATTAAATTATTAATGAATTTAATTTCATTATCTAGGATATTAATTACAAGTGTAGAACACTTTTTGAACATAAGGTAAGGGATTCTCTCCAAACCCCCATTTTTCATTCGGGTTATGCATTCTCTCTCTTTAAACCAATGTAATTATTATTTATTTTTATATAATTCTTCTATACTATTTTAATATGTTCCAAACTCATGTACCCGAATCAGTTTATCTACCATTTATGGGGAAATACATGTTTTATAAGTTTCTCTTTTCAATTTCTTCCAATAAGTAAGCCCAATTAAAGGGTGCTTTCCAATTACTTACCCATTTTCAAGTAATCTCTATAATCTATTATAAGTAACCAATAATTTTCTAAAATCTCTATTTTTATCATGACAAACTATTTTATTTGTTTTATGTTTTTATTAAAATAATTAATCATTTTCCACTTTAAATAATCTTTTATATTCTCTCTTAAACCACACTAAAGTGGATAACTTCTAAAGACACTTTTTATATTTTTTCACATTAGTTAGATATCATTTATGAGCTAAATATAATTTATTTTCCCTTCAATTTTCTTTTATGGGATAAACGTGATTATAATATGATTTTATACAAATTATTTTCCAAAATAACTCTTCATTCCAAAGTAAAAGGGTATTTCACTCAATAATTTGTTAATGATTTTATGAGGGTATTTACAGATATTTCAACACCCATTATTGAATCATATAATTTTCTGAAGTTTATCTCTTATGATATCATCTACTGTATTTTATTTAATGCTTTATAATTTTTTTTAGGGATTTACTCTCTTGAATCATTCCCTATATTACTCTGGATGGTAGATGATTATGACTATTATTTGGGGAAAGTTATTATAATTTTATATTCTAGATTAAATATGACTTTATATAATGATTATGTTCCAACCCTTGCATATAATGAATTCATTGGACTATGTAAGTGACATGTGAGGCCCACTATATCCCCTTAATGCATCATTAAGTCTAATTAGTCATACTAAACCAGGCTATTACCCATTTATGTATGGTGTATTGGTTGAAACCTTGATTGTATGTTTATTATGTTCGGTATTATGCATTCCCTCATTATGATATTAGTAATTTTTTAATCCATATTATGATTCGACTAGTATAATATCCATGGTTAATTTTTATTCTCATGTGATTACTTATATTCCATTTTTTATTCAACTTTTATTCCATCTATATTATGGTCAATATTTTGTTTTAAGGGCATTTGTGTTATTCATTCAACATGCATTATTGTTTATGTTTATTTAAGATAGATTCCACTCTATTTCTAACCCTTACTGATGTTCTAATATTACCCCTTTCTTATGTTTTATTTTTTCCCAATATGTGAAGATATATATTATGAATGACTTGCATGGATAATCTAGGAGTTTATGGGTGTTTCCAATGGAGTTTCATTGTTGTATTTCATTTCAATTTGTATTGTCATGATTCTATTTGTATCTATTTTTTGAAAGATACTAAAATATTTGGTCCTTTTGGATGCAATAACTTATTCATAATAGTAATCTAATAAAGTAAGGCACCAGCTCTGGACTACTGGGTTTGGGGTATTTACACCAACTATCAAACTTTCCAAAGAATATAATGGTAGTGTTCACTGAGATTTCAGGTAGTGGAGACCATGGAGGAAAGAAGTGTTTGTTTCCAATATGCCAATAATGTGGGAATAAGCACTTAAGGTAATATATTATAGGGATAAGAAGATGTTTTTTGTGTAGAAGAGAAGTAATCAAAGCATGTAATAACATATGAAAAATGAAAATATTGGATAATTGAATAGATAAAAATAATGGTCGCCCTAATATATCATTTATGGTTGAATGTTTTAAATGTGGTAATCTTGGTAATTGTGAAAATATATTTCCTAAGGGGAATGATTGTAAATAGAATTAATGTGATTAGATGACTAATGGTTTTTATATTGATGATGAAGCGAAAAAAAAATGAAATATGAATGGAAGGATGTATTAATGAATAAGATGAAGAAACCTCGTAAATGGTTTATGAATGAAGAATAATGAGTAAAGTGTATGTGTATTGGAATTCAATAATTTTTAAATATATAAGAATTTTTTAGTATATGTATTTCCTTAAGTATTTGAAAGAATTTATTAAATGTTACTAATGTCCTAGAAAATTTATATAATGGAAATGTGATATTTTTATTAAGAGAATAAAACCCTTAATATGTTCTTTATGTTGAAAAAATGGTGATTAGTTGTATAAGTAGATGATTAATATGATGAAATAAACTTAATAGTTTTGATGACCTCATAACTAATAAATTATTTATGTAAAAAGTGATTTATTTTATCATTAATTATGGTTCCAAAATTATTTGTTTTATGTAATATATTCAATAATATGTGGTTTAATTCATGTAATGAGAAAGTATGTATGTTTTCAATAATGTTTTATGGAAATTGAAGTTATTAATATTTTTTAAAATAATAAATGATGAAGGAATTCACATTTTTTTATGAGAAAATTAATATGTACTTCATGTTTTTTTTTAGATTAATGATAGGTTCATTTTTGAAATTTATTAACCTTTATTGTAATGTTTTGGTTTTAAATCATTTGGATGGGTAATAAGGTTAAACATTTATGCAATAGAATAAGTTGAACATTCGAGGAGGATTTATAGATTATTTTATTACTTCAACCTATAATGTTTTTTACATTTTGGATAGTTAGTGATAACCATTTTGTTATAACTTGATATAGAAGGAATTAATTATAATTATATTTTAGATCTTGTGATCTATTAGTGGTTTAGGAATAATAAAAAACCTTTGAAAATCTTAGACTAAGAGTTGAAGTATAAATTTATCAAATTACAACCATATGATGAAATTATACTCATGATAAAAAGGAAATATATTACCTAGGTATATCAATACCCTTGATATTCTTCATCATATCAACACGGTATCCTTTCAATTGGAACTTCTATCGAACCTCTCTTAAGTTCAAGATTTATTCCATGCATCTCTCCTAAGGAAGTGTATACCTAATCCATAACCTTAACTAAACTCAGAGTTTTTACTTATGGAGAATGATATATCATATGAAGAATAATTGATATATATTTTGGGACATAGAGATAAATTTATAAAAAACAAGACCACACTTCTATTTATTTTTTTGAGAAACCACCAATTTGAGGAAGCTATGTGGGAACCTGAGAATGTGATTATAAAGTGGTGTCCTCATATATTTATATTTTATTGAGGAATATTAAGGGTGAAATACATTTTATGTGGGGTTCCATTTTACACCTCAAGAGTTTTACTAAATATTTAACTTTAAATAGTTTGATTTCGTTTATTACTTCCATTGCACACAAAAACGAGTTTAAACTAATATTGAAACATTATTAAAATATTTTATATCCATTATCACCTATAAATTAAAGTGGAGGATATTAATATTAATAAATAATTATTAAAAATATACTTTCTAAAAAATTATATAATAAATTCATGATTATAATTAAAAAAACTTTTAAAAAAATTTAAATTTATAATTTTTCTGAAAAGTATTAATTTATACATACAATGAATTTTATATCATAATATTAGATTAATCCCTATTGGTGAATAGTTTTAAGAAAATTTAAATATTATTTAATTAATCATTTTTTATATATATTCAACAAATATTTTTCTAGTCATAACGTAAGAATAAATATAGTTGTATATATAAAAATATTTTTTTACTAAAAATTAGTTTTTGTCACATTTTTGTGCACATGCAACAAAATTAGTTTATTCTATTTATTGGTATTCAAATATCTAATTTGAAATAAATATTTATAATTAAGAGGTTATAATTTTTTAAATTAATCCCCTTTTATTTTTGGTCAATATGAATAGTAACCATAGTAAAATTTATTACCTCGGTAAAGGGTAAATCGTGTTAATCAAGCTTAAAACTAAGTGATAATAAAATAATTATTCATAATAATTCTTAATGGATTAATTAAATTCAACCCTTAACATATGAGTTCTGAAATTGAGTTTTTTAATAGACACTTGTCCATGAAAATGACTTAAATATTAATTAAACCAAAGGAAGTAACAAATTGTCACTCTCTTAGTATTAAATGTCGTTTATGTGTTAACATAGAGAGAAAAGGTAGTTATGAATGAATATTAATAAAAAATAAAATTAAATTATATTCATGATGGTAATTTATTTATAATTTCTATAAATTAATAATTACCTTAAATACTTACACAACTCTAATGTAGTAATCATTCAATTAAAGGAAAAATCAAATAAGTGACATTAAAAATATTAACAGTATTATAATTTGAGATAATTATTGTGATCGATGAATTTTATATATGACCACGACATTTTGGGAATGTGTTAAACTATTTTTTTTTTTTTATATTTATTTTTCGAAAGTTATTAAATTTAATGTAATGAATAGTGTCAAAATTGAGAATAGTGGTATTTTATAAAAATAATATTTTATTAAATTATTTAAAAATCATTTAAAATTAAGAAATAAAAATTTGGACAATATATGGTCTAAAATTTCATCCATTATCCATTTATTACTCTATATTTACCTTATATTTAAAATTATAACCTTTAAAGACAAAAAAAGTGTTACCACAATTAATGTTAAAATGGATTAATTAAGGGGTTAAACTAAATAATTGACTTGAAAATATTAAAAAAACTATCCAAATTTTAATGGTTGATTATATTTCATACATATACTACCTTATTATCTAATTCATAACTATTTTGAAGTATTTGTCTCTATAATATTCTTATTGTATTTTATTTTTTAAGAAATTCCAAAAGTTCCCCTCACAAAAATTATATAAGGACACATCCTAACTCACTTAATTACATCACATTAACCATTATATCTTGACCAAGTATTATAAAATTTTATTCTAAAATTACCTAGACAAATTCTAAAGGAGCTCATTTTCCCAAAATATTAACCTTAAAATTATTTTGATGAGATCCAATGGAGTTGTTTTGAAGAAAATCTATTCACTCTAACTGGTCACTTTATTTTTCAATTATTCTTTAAATACTTTAAATGTATAACATTTTTAAGAACATAATAGCTTAATTTTCCTAATTATCATGAAATTTTATTATGATTATTAAAAAACCATTATAAACCCTCTTTCCAATCAAATAATAAGTGAAAGTATCAATCATACATACGTACAGCTTACCATCTCCAGATAGAGATATAATTCATTTTTCATCACCATGTTTTACGGATTTGAATAATGATGGTTTTAATATTTTATATTATACAAAGGAAATAATTGTACTTCTGTAATGATAATATCATGTTTAACTTCTTATTATCTAATCTTTTTGGAAACGATAATGTTGCGCATGCATGCGTATAAACTATCATCTCCACGATGCGTTGTGATTCATTTTTTATTTAAATTTAAATTAGATAGTCATAAGGATGAATTTAATGAATATATATGTTATATATGATATAATAATAATTATGTAAAGGCTAATTATTATTTACCTTTCATTTATTCCATCATTGAAAAAATAGAAACATCATTCATGCATATGCATGACCTACCATCTTCATGAGTGGTTTAATTCATTTTTTTCTATGTACTTCTTATGAATGATTAAAAATATTTATATAATTAAAATAAAAGATTTTTTTACCATTATATAAATTTTTTAAATTATTTTATCATGTTCAATGTATAAGTATCAGAACTACCAAACAAAAATATTCTCAAAAAATGAAGTAGCTATCACCCAGAACAATGATTTTAATAAAAAATTATTAATAAACAAGTGATAAGATGTAATAAACAAAACATAAATGGTATAATAGATATATTATTATGAAGTAAATTTATAAAAATCAGTATTTTTTATATATAAATTTTTAACAAGAATAAGTAAAGGTGAGACTTTAGGTAAGGGTTTATTTTAGAATCTCATCACTATTTGGGATTGTATAAGTTTATGTCTCTGGTGAGTAATATTTATATTCCACCTTCCATGTTTTCTTAAAAAAATCAATAAGGTATTTAATATTCTAAAAAATTTGTTAATGTAATTTTTACCCATATTTTACTATGTTACATATGGTTTGAATTTAATTTATTTCGTTTTCACAATGTGGTAATTTGTGACTCTTCCAACAAAAAATATGAAAGGAATGTTTCTTAAAATTAAATAAAATAAGTGGATTTTCCCACCATTATTAAACCATAGTACTTTTAATCCCCATTAACATTTTTAAATTTTTCTTATAAATTAAAATGTTATACAATATAATTGCATGACTTTTTTTAAAAAATAAATAATTATAAAATGGAAGTGTCATTTTCTTCAATAATTATTCCAAGTGATCTTTGAAAATAAATATCCCATATATGATTAAATCCATTTATGAATAAAAAAACTTTATTAATTATATAATCCTTTAATACTATCCTTATTATTTTTTTATGTGTTTCTTATTTTTGGTGACATGATGTTGATGAAGATCATTCCCTTTTTCACTGGTCAAACATTGATGAAATTCATTTCTTTTCATTAGTTTTGAGATGATGACTATTTTATAATCTTATAGAACATGAAATTTTTATTTTAATAATGTGTAATATGGGTCCTAATTCTACCTCCAATTCATTGGTTAAATATAAATAACTCATAATGTAAATATGTTATGCATGAACCTAATTTCTTGTTCATAATTTTATGCATGGACCTATTTTTGATGTACATATAATCATTTAGGGACCTCATTTCAGGTACATATTTTTATTAATGTAAATATATTTCATTTCCATAAGTTTATATTAAACCATGATTTTATGTCCATATAATTATGTGTGGACTTGGTTTCATGACCATATGTTTATGTGAGGGCCTGATTTCATGTCCTTTATATAATGAGTGAACCAATTTCTATATATTCATGTAAAAAATGGCATATGTTTATATGTATCCCATAAATCCATGACTTTTGTAGATGTTATAATATCATGGATTATTTTCTTTGATTGTTTTATGATTCATGTCTTATGAACTTCCAATCATTTTTTCATGACTCAAGAATATAATCTAAGATATATAGGGTGTATATTTCAAATTTTATTTTCAGGTTATCACACACATATGATCATATAATGCTTATGTGATTATTTATTTCTCCTTTATTTCTTTTTATTGAGAATCTAAGATCACATTTTCTTATGTTTCCATTCTATAGGCTATAAAGAATGGTTTTAGAAATAATCAATATAAGAAGGGTGCAATTTATCAATAATTTAGTGGTAGAAGATATAGATCATTTATGGACCAGTTATTTGTGTGTCCAATTTTCCAAAGTAACTTAACCTATATTATTCTATAATAGATTGAAATATAATATATTTAATGTTCATATAATTATATTTAATAAGTATATATAAACATTTAAGTTTATTATAGAAACCATGTTTCTATTATGTTAGATAAGTGGTTATGAATGGATGTAGTTTAAGATAGAAAATTTGCTTGGTTAATAATGAATGAAATTGATATATGGAAGAAAATTAAGGATTATAATTTTAAATTCGGGAATGTAAGTACTTATGTCACCATCGTAACTACCTGGAGCAATTTAGAAAAAATATAATGACAACCTAACATGGTTTTCTAATCATATAAGTGTTATGGAATGAAAAGATTATAGAATCATGATTTTTCTCAATGGGATACAATTATAAGGTTAAAATTTTTTATTCTATCTTTATAATGTGATTGATGAAGTCTATTAGGAGTTAGTAATGTTTTTAGAGGTGTGAATAAATTTATAAATGTATAGAGATACATGAAATTCACAATGTTTTTCTTAAGAAAACACAATAGTATCCTTTGAAATCAACTGGCTATGTATGATTATATTTTAATAAAATGAGTTATGTGATATTAATATACTATTTTTGAAGGGTATATAATACAAAAATTAAATCAATAGTTCTTTTTAAGACTAATTTGACAAGTCTAAGTGTTTTTTATGATTAATATGAGGTTTCTAAATCACATAAAAGATAAATTATAATTATATGTAAGATTAAATTAGTTGTTTTAAATATCACATGATAACAACTTGTGTTGTTTTTTAATAAATGTTGGAGAATAATTTCCTATGAATTTATGATACACCACAATAGATGTCACAAATGTGTAAAGGGGTTTGTTGTTGGATTAATTTTTATTCCATGAAGGATTAGACCTTGTCAACAAGTCCTTAAATAAGAAAAAAATATTTTTAAGAGTAAAAAAAACCATAATTAGTTGTATCACACTAAAATTAGTGATATATATGAATATGATATATCATATTGTTTTAATTTAGGTAAATAATGAAAATATAAAACTGAACCCTATTAAATTATTACAACACTATATTTAATCTAGAATGATAAATCATTACATACAAATTTATACCCCATGAAAATAATTATGAGATTTGTTAAAATTTAGAGCATCATACTACATATTTATAGATACATTAAAGTCTATATTATTTTTATTTTTATTTTTGGATCTTTTGTTGACCAAAAAACGTTGGTGAAATGGATACTAACATGAGAAAATTTTATAGAAATTGAAGTTTTTCACACAAAAAATGATGAGAACCTCACCGTGATCTAGTATTTTATATAAAATATTGAATATTTGAATTTTAAAGATATAGAATTTTCATGTAAAATTTTTTTTAATTAAATGGGAATTTTACGAGTCTGCGAAAATTGACGGCGCGTGATTCTGAGGCCCGGAGTGCCCAAAATAAATTTTAGAAATTTTTTTCAGGCACGTTCAGTAAACATTGGAGCGGGGTTTTGTAACTTTTGAACCGATGCTCGAGATTGAAATCGGAGGACACCGTTGAACTCGCAGCGCTGGTATTTTCTTAAGGAGGCCTTCACCTCGATGGCAGTTGGTTGAGGGAGAAAGTTAAATTTTGGGTTTTTTGTGAAAGAATAAAATAAAACAAAAATTGCGTAAAATTTTTATTTTATTTGTTTGAGCTTCCATATTGATGTTTCATAGGTAGGGACCACCTGAACTAAACCTCCCATAAGAGGTTATGGTGGTGGGGACCACCTGAACTAACCTCCCATGAGAGGATATGGTGGTGGGGACCACCTGAGGCTTGAAACCTCTTGAACTCCCTATTAACTGGGGAGAAACCTCTTGAGCTTCCCCACTTAATTGTTCCAACCCATTACCTTAATTAATTAATCTAACCCACCAACTCAATTAATTAATTATTCCAATTTGAATTTATGCCAAATAACTAAATAGACAACATAATCTATTATGATGGCTACTTGGCATTTTCGGTGGAATTGGGAGGAAGGAGCCTCGAGAGAAAGCTCTCCAATGAAGAACGCCAACTTCGAATCTGAATTATTCCATGGGACATTCATTGATGAGGAACGTCTTCAACATCAATGAGCTGACGATCAAGGAAACTCCAACATCACCAACTTCTGTCTATTCCCAACGACATCGTCTCCTTCCCCGCGGACAATCTTCAATGAATCAAGCGAATGAGGTAGGGAGGGTGTCTCAATTATTTTCCTTTACCCGTTCTTGATATTCTTGTTCCTGTTGAGCAGATTTCTACTGCTCTAACGCAGAGGGTAAGGGCCAAACAAACATGATCCAACCCCTCTGTCGTAATTCTTAAATGGTGTATCCTTCGTGATGAAAGAAGGTGACTTTGGTTATGGCGACCGGTGCCGGCGATTGGCACCGGTGGAACTCGATAACTGCCGACGAAGGCACGGCGCCCCGCGGCACCCACGGCCTCCGCCCTCCTAGTCGAGCCGCACTGGCCGAACCACCCCGTGGCCTCGTACCCCCCACGGCCAAGCCACCCCGCTCCCTCGTGGTACCCCCATGGCCTCATCACGCCGCCCCGGCCAAGCCGCCCTATGGCAGCCGCGGCCTCCGCCCTTCGGGCCGAGCTGCGCCAGTGGATCCACACCACGGCACCCGCCACCCTGCCCCGGCTGCGACGTCCTAGGGAACCCGTGGCCTTGCCGTGCCGCCCCAGCTGAGCCGCCCCACGGCACCCACGGCCTCTGCCCTCCCGGCTGAGCAGCTCCGGCCGAGCCACCCCTCAGCATCGCACCCTCGCAGAACCCCCCACGGTCGAGCCACCTCGTGCCCTCGTGGCACCCCGGTGGTTGAGCCGCCCTGCACCCCTACGGCACCCCCGTGGCCGAGCCACCCCGCACGCACACGACACCCCCGCGGCCTCGCAGCCCTCGCGGCCCTCGCAGCCTATCGGGCCAGGCCCAGTAGGTCGGGCTGCCCCGCGGGCTGGACTGAACCAAGCGGGTCGGGCCGGGTCGACCCGAACTAGGTTGACCCAGGTCGGGTCGGGCCGGGTCAGTCTGACCGAGTCGGACCGGACCTAGACCAGATACGACCCTATACTTTACTTGGGCCATAACTTTGGCACTGGACGTCCGTTTGACGAACCGTCAACAACGCTAGAAATCTTGGAGTGAGATGGTCCCTTTGGTATACCCCACTAGAGTTTTGGATAAAGTTGGGGAATAGTCGGGTTAGATCGAGCACGAATCCAACTGGGCCCTCGGGACCAAAAGGATAATAACTCATAGACCGAGCGTCTGAATGACGCGTTGTCTGTTGCATTGAGACCCCTATGACATGGCAGACCTTTGAGATACTTCTTCATGGGACATCATAGCAGTTGGAGTATCGACCAGTGTCTTGGGGAGCAGACCCTCCCGGAGACGAGAAAGCCTAGTGTGGAAACCCAGTAGATGGTTGTGACATGATGCTTGAAGAGCGATCATGTGTGGTTCAGCACCGAGTGATCCTGTGTGGGTTAGTACCTAGCGATCATGTGTGGGTCAGCACCGAGCGATCCTGTGTGGGTCAGGACCTAGAGATCCTGTGTGGGTCAGAACCTAGAGATCCTGTGTGGGTTATCACTGAGAGATCTTGTGTGGGTCTACCTCTAAACAGAGTAATATGATTTAGTAGTTACATATAATAATCTCTACTATTGTTCTTAAGTTATACCTGGTGTGAGTTGAGTTCGTACCTGTGTGGTACTTTCCTTTGTGTTAATACCTTGGTGGTATTCTCCTGTGTGCCGTACATGTGTGGTACTTTCCTTTGTAGTTTTCCTTCCTTTGTGGAAAATTTGAGCATTGGGCTTTTGGGTTGGACCATGTGTTTCCTCATGATTGAGATGGGTATACTTGGTAACTTAGGTATATGTATGGGAATATATCTAAGTAGGGTTGATAATTGACTTCATACCTTGAGATTTATTTTTTGCGAATTTGTGAGACCATGAGGGTCTCAGGGTCCCTACTGAGTATCATTATACTCACCCCTACACGGGCTCTACCTTCACCTCATTGTGTTTGGTGCAGACGACAGACAGCGCTGATTGAGGATGAGAGTACCAGGACTGGACGGTGCTCCGAGGTAGACCATATGGCGTGTCGGTACAAAGAGGATACGGGTACATGTGGAGTGATGAGGAGGAAATCTGTACCTACCCTTCAGGTAGGAACCTCAGAGGATGACCCAGTAGATGTCTTTCTCCTTCTTCAATTGTATTGTATTTCAGTTGTACTTGTACTTTCCATTTGGGCTGGTATTCTCGCCCCTTTTACTTACTACACTCACTCTGTTTACTGTTTAGTTTACATGATTTCGTATCTTTATGTGTACTCAGTTGTGTGTTCTTACAGGTTATAAAGGCAATGCCTTCCCCGTTTTAGGGAATACAACTTTGGTTCCAGTCTCCAGCCCCTAGCCTATGGAAGGCGGGATTGGGGTAGTCACGGCACGGGACCCGGGGGACGAGTCGTGACATGAATAGAGTAAGAAAAGATAGGTGGACATTAAGTAATGTATTATTGGTTGAATAGAATTATCAAAACTACTAATACGGTTTTATAATGTAGATAAATAATGATGTAATATATATTTTATAAGTGAGGAAGAAGAGTGGAGAGAAACAATATATAGTTTAATTGATAAAATATGAGTTATTTCCAAAAAAGGATTAAAGAAGAATGGAAATATAATAAAATATTTTTCTATTGGAGATGAAGTGAAACATTAATAATTGTAGAATATAATCATTATTAATCAAAAGGAGATAAAAAAATTATTGTGTGGAAGACATAGAATCAATTATCTCATCATGTAATTAATATCATATATATTTGGAGAATAAGTGAGAATTGAATGTGGATAGAAATATATAATATAATTTATAATTATATATATTTAGTGAATTAGTTTCTTATATTCATCTAGAAGATATATATATATCTCTATAATATAATTTATTCCTTAATAATTTTTATATATAAATAAGGAGTGGAAGTGATCCATGGGTAAAAATTAAAAGTTCCATAATCATTATAGAGGTATTGAGCCATGGTATGAAGTGACCATACCCAAAATTGTATGCACAAAGTAGTGAATTATATAGGATTTTGGTATATTGAAATGTTATTATGTGTATTCTCCATGGTTGTATCCCAATGCAAGTGAACCGTGTAAATCCATCATTTCCTTGAGTCTTAAATTTATTTAAAAATGATTTACTCAGTTTAAACTAAAATAAGATACAAAGAGATCAATTATCTCCCTTTCAATAAGGTAATGATATCTAATGATGGGTGAGGTCATAAAAAGAAAAAAATTAATTTATATAGGGCCCAAACTCACCCCCCCCCCCCCCCATTAACGTTCCCAAGGTTATATAATATAATACTCTAGTCTTAAAAACAAGTATTAGGGGGAATAAGTTATTATTTAGAATTTAATATACTATATCTAATTTTATATATGTTTAACATTTGGAATGTTACTTTAATCTTATTATTTTTAATGGAACTAATATTTATTGATAGAAAAGAGAATGGTTTTATTTATAAAGACTTTTGGTGATGATGTTTTGAAATAAATAATTCATAATAATAATTTTAATAATAAAAATGATGGAGTCAATGATTCTGAGACATAAATGATATTTATTAGAGGTATATCCAATGAAGTATACAATAAAATCATTAATTTTTCTAGTGGTTTTGATATATTAAAAATCATATAAAAAATATATGAGAAGGAAATGGAATCCAAGGATTGTGTAGAGAATAATTCATGAGTAGCTTGAAAAAATGAAAGTGATGAGTTATCAATGAGAAAGGCTAGAGAAAATTTGTTTCTATCAGAGGTCAAGAAGAGAATGCATAATTATAAGAAGAACCCTAAGTAAAATAATTCCCCAATTAATTAAAGTTTTAATGATTTTATTAAATTTTAAATAATTTTGTTGTATTATATGATTAAAAATATGAAAATTGGTATTTCCCTAATGATATTGAAGTGGTTTTTGGTTTTTTAATGAAGTGGAAATGATAATATGTCTTCAATATTGAAGATATTCTAGAAATGATCAAGATGTAATCCATTACTAATAAGAAAGTGGGGATGAAATATAATTATTCGTAGGCTATATTAAAATTTGATATCATATTTCTCTTAATAGAATTGGATATTAAGCTAGGATTAGTTTTACTTGAATGAACCCATTATAATAATGGGTGGAAATGTGAATGTTAAAAATGATCTATATGATGAAATAAAAAAATTATTTAAAATAAATAATTTTAATAGAATATGATCTTAAAGAAAGATCGATCCATCTTGAAACACACAAAAAATAGAGGATAAAATCTTGTAAAGTATCTTGTTCCTGAATTCAGTGAATTTATATAAAATTTAATGAAAACGGTGTTATGAATAATGATCATGGAATGAAGTTAAAATCATTCAATGTAGTGGGAATTTTGGAGGTATATACCATGGAAAACTCAATAAGTAAAGCTAATAAACCTAGAAATATGGAATCTATATGAAAATAAAATATTCTTATTTAACCTTGAGGTAAATCTTGTTGGAGAAAATGGCAGTTAAGTGATACTATTTTATAGTAATGGGACACATTATGGATATATTTCTACAAGAAAAATCACTCAATGGTGATATAGGACCTTTAAATCATAACAATAAAGACAAAGATATATGATGTTTTATTTTACTAAGATATGTTTAACTAGTACTAACCATAGATATATGAAAATTAATTTTAGCATAAAAGGTGATATATGTTCCAAGAATAAAATCCCTAAATCTGTCAACGGGTAGAGAATTATGAAGGTAATAAAAGTTTTTTTATCTAAAAATAATATTCATTGTATTTTATGACTGTAAGGGAGAAATAAAATGAAAAATTAATTATTAACCATTATAAATTTTTTGAAGAAACAATCATAGAGAGAATGAGAAAATATATAGATAAATAATAATGATGGTACATGTGTTGAAAAAATAAGGCTAAAATTTTGAAATAGATTCCCAAATGATGAATTAATTTTATGTATCTCTAATGTTTATTGAGAGGATAAGAATAAATTGTATATAAGTGGTTGAATAAATTATACTACAATAAAATAGGATAATTTTAATGGAAGAACCCACTTATAGTGGAGGAACTATAATAACATATGTTAAGAGGATATATCAGAGGAAAATATATGAACAAGTTTGATTTGTCTCAAAATAGATATAAATATAAAACCAAGAAAGAATTAAGATTCAAAGGAATATATATATATATATATATATATATATATATATATATTAGTTTTTATAAGTATTATATCTAAAATAATAAACACTATGATTTCATGGAAATAATTTAGAAGGTAAGGGTTGGATAATCATGACCAACCACATTTCTCAACTTTAGGATGATCAGGAAGTAACCCCTCATCGCATGAACATAACCATAAATACTATTATTTTAATTATATAGTTCTAAAATGGTGATATATGATCCATGTGGTTAAAATTTTTTCAAAGGTATGAATACATTATTATTGGATTAAAATAATGGTATAAAAATACACATAATTTCATAGAAATAATAATGAGTTTCAAATACTTATTTGAATTTTTTGCTGGAGATGAAGAAATTCAAGTGGTATGAATATTTATAAGAAATTATCCAGGAGTAAAATTAAAATATTAATTATCTAATCATATATATCTAAGTATGGTGACAAAAAAAGTTAATCTGAAAATATTATATGGTAGTTTAATAAGATACTAATAGATACTGAAATAACACAACCATGTTTAATATCATTTAAATAAGTGGATCCAAAGATGATGGGATTTAATAAGATTTTTGATCTAAAGATTCAAAGTCTTCTTGCCTTACATAGAGAAGAAAAAATGGCTTATGGAGGAATAAAATCATGTATTACCAGTAGTATCAAATTTTTTTATAAAAATATGTATCAATTAGTTCAAAAAGTTGTATTACTTACACACTATTTTCTTTATTTATTATCCATTTATGATATTGTGTGAAGTTTTATTGAGATCAAAAGGGGACATATATGGATTTAAATTCTCATGTTGCATATATTTATAGATATAAATGGTTGAAATGGAAAAATTTATTGTTATAAATTATGAATATTGTTTCATATATTATTTTTCAACCAAATTTTCTTAGAAAATTTATTTATTCCTCTCCACTATGTTTTAATATCACTTTATATAAAAATTGAGAATAAAACTACAATTTGAAGAGTTGTTTATCTTCATCGAATATATCAAAGTTAATTTCACAAGTCATGTCATAAAAATCTGAGGAAGTTTCATATATAGTTCTCGATAAGAATATTTATGGTATCAAACATTTTGAATGATGGGGATTAAGGGTTTTATTTCAGTAAGTAAATATCATAGCAGAAAAAATTTTAAAATTTTTTGAAAGAGTTTAACGATTTTGAAAGTGAGAGTAAGTAGTTAAAAGAAATAAAAGTTGTTAAGGAGTTTCATGATATATGGATATTTTAAACTATCTTAATCCCTATTATATTTAAAAAGGGTGAAAGTTCTTCTAGTTCATTTATTTTTGATCCAATGTAAAAAAAAGAAAATAAGGATTAGTTAGTGCTTTTTAAATCCTTCAAGTGAATCCCAATTATAGATCTAAAACTAAAAATAGCACGATATTTGGATGTATTAATATTTAAAATATGTTATTTTGGTACCCCAATAAATATTACTGACAAAGGAGGATAAAAAATATCAAAACAAAAGTGGGGATACACTTTTCATTTGATTAACAAAGGGGGAATGAAGAAAATTCATATACAGATACTACTAACAAATTCAAATGGGGGAAAATATTTCAAATAGGAGGCTTATTATTATATTTCTTGAATATATAGGATGAAAAATGTTGAAAATTAATGATGACTAGAAGATGGAATGTTGGATAATTTTTTAACCCTTGTGAAGTTGTGTTAAGGATATGTTGATGAATGGATATGGATAAAGATATATTCCCTTTTGGTAAGGAATTTTTTATATTGATATATAGTTTTGTATAACTAGGAAAAGATTTGGAAATCAGTAGAAGAAACTTTTGAAGTATCCCTGGTGACTACATGGGGGTAATTAAAAGGCACAATGATGGTAGACTTATAATTATGGCCTTAACATTAAATTGCTATATAACAGACTTATTAAAGAACACTGGTCTCGATTGAAAGGATTATATGATGATATTAAAATAATTTATTATAGTTTTTTAATATTGTAGATGAATTCCTTAAGGAGTTAGTGATGTTTGGAGTAGTTAGGAAAATTTTGGTAATGTATGGATATATTTATGTTTCATGTGGATTTTTAAAAAATATGCAAGAGTAATTTTATAAAAAAATGATAGATAGTATTAAATATTAATAAAAAGATCCATATAATATTAAGCCTTAATTTTCATTGGGTATGTATGATTAATTATGGTTTCAATACCTATGTTAGAATATGATAAGAATTTTAAGTGTTCCATATGACTATATTGATATTTCTAAATCACATGAATAATTATTGTAAATATTTTGCTAATTAAATTAGTGGTTTTAAAACTCATGTATAAAGAATTTTAGTTGTATATGACTAAACATTGGAGCATCACACTATAAGAAGTTGTGCCACACCAAAATGAATTTAATGTATCTATAAATGATCATGGGACTATATAAATAATTTCACCATGAATAAGGATACCATACCACAACTATCTCATATGGGAAGAATAACAAGCCACATAAGAATACACCACATTGTAATTAGTTTATCTTATAATGATGTTTTTTTTTTTTGAGAATGGGGGAAGATCCCCAAAAATAAATAAAATCAAAACCAATTTTCAAGAATTTTATATTTGTGAATAATTTTAGTATAATATAAAATTACAAAATTATTTAAAAATCATAGGATATCAAATAATAAGGGATTTACTCACATTTTGATAATTTTGTTTCAATAAAATAATCATTATTGTTATGGAATTTTATAATATATTTGTGGAGATAAGACATAAAAATTTTAAAGTATAAACTAAATTGAATGGGAATTTATAATTACATTATGTCTTGGGGTAAAATTGAAATATTCCTAGAATATATGATAAAGGATAATTGATCCAAGACACTGAGTGAAATTTTATTGATTGGATATAATTATAAAAATATTTATAATAGTTATGAAATATTTATAATTCCATTGAAATGTCTAGTACTATGAGAGAAAGAAGATAAGAGAGCTAGAATACAAAGTTCCGATGATCATATCTTGTTTATTGGAGGAAGTTTCTTAAAGAACGTGTATTATTATTATTATTATATATATATTAGAGAATAAATATAGTTTGAATAATTCTAGTTTAGTGTTATTGTAACATCTTGAGTTTTTTAGAGGAAATATTGTGTTAAATAATATAAAAGATACATGACATCAAACTTAAATGAACAACTAAATATTACTATTTAAATATAGAAATTATAACCTAATCATTAAATTGGAGAGAATGAAAAGGTATAACTAATTTTTAAAATAAATATAAAGGTCCTACTCAATATGAATTCATTGGTAAGTTCATAGAAAATAATAAAAAAAAATTAGTAAAGTCATTATATTCTTCAAAAAATTCATTTTTATTAAAAATGATTTCATTTATTATTTTGTACAAATAATATATTTAAATTCTTAAAATTTTAGAATTATTATTTTATAAAATAAAACTCATTTTTGAAACCAACATATCAAAAAAATCTTGTGGGGAAATTCTGATAATTTTTTGAAAAGTTTAATTTTTCAATGAATAATAAAAAACATTTTTTATGAAAAATAATGTCTTGGATTAGTTTTGTATTTTAATTAGTTAATTTTTATTTTAATTCTTTTAATTATTTTTTAATTTTATTTTATAGTTTAATTTAGTATAAAAAATTTAAATTTTAAAATTTATCTTTCCCTGAAAAAATGTTTTTTTGTTGCGTTTTTCTGGTATAAATTTAAATTGAATTGTTCCACTTATGTGTTTTGAATTTTAGAAAATGGATTTAATTTTTTAATTTATGAGTTAAAAATTATTTAAATAGGTATATTTTACTTTTTTTCCAGAATGGATAGTATCTTTAATAATTTTTGTTACCATGGTAAAGGGAAAATAAGGTAATTAAGCATAAAAATAAAATAACATGGACTATAAAATGACCCTAAAACTTGAAAAAGTTTTATTAGAAGATTTATATTCCAAACTAATCATCAAAGGATCAAAATTATTGTAATAACCCATATCTTCTTTTCAGTTATGTTTTTCCTTTCTGGTTGGTTTTGAGAAAAATGTGAGTTTTTTGGAAATTTCAGGAGTACATGTTATGTACTTAAGTACAAATCATGTACCTGGTTGCCACGGGAGACCATGTACTGGCTGTGAAATGGATGAGTACATGGTCGTGTGTATTAACCTGGAGACTACCTAAATCAGAGTCTGGAAAAGGCAAGTACAGGCCATGTACTTTTAAAATACACGTTGTGTACTTTCTTTTTTTAATTAAATAGACTGGGGTTGCGTCTAATCAACATAACCATTTTTCCCTTTGTTCTCTTATCCAGGAGTGACTATACGGCTGCAGATCTTCGTCGAGCCCCCGACTGATCGTTCGTTCTCTAAATCGACCGCCGCTGATTGCATTGGAGTCGCCATGGTGAGTTATTCCTTCTTCTAGAAATTCATCTCTTGATTTCTCCTCTCTCACGAGTTATCCTCAATCGAACGTTTTAAGAATTTTTGTATATATATGGAGTTCTAGGGAATTTCAAGGCCTAAGGTTCATGTATATCGATCTCACGATGTCGAGGTAGGTGGTTTGTGCCTTTTTGTAGTTATTCTTTGAGTTATATGTTCAAAAGTGCCCAATACCCTTCTTTGGGGTATTGTGTGTTTATGGTTTTAGCCCTTTGTTTTTTCTATTATGCCTTGTTTGATTAGATTGAGGTTAATTGTTTAATAATAGGGTTATCCTTGTCATGATATGGATGTTTTTCCCATGTTTTCTTATTATTAACTGTTTGGTCTAGCCTTTCCTGTTAGGTTGCGGCTTGCTTTCCATGCCAAGTATTGTTAAGATGGAGTGATTATTATTTGACATGCTATGATAGGTTGTAGTTGTTTAGCCAAGTAGATCTTGAGGTTTACTTTGGCTGTTGATTATCATCTGTGCATGATTTCTTTACACGGGGTTGTGGGAACCTGGTGTAGTGAGACCATATGGGAAATTTATGTTGAGGGATTTCCCATTGTGTCTGTTATAATTTTTAAGCTGTGAGACCATAGGGGGAATTGACGTTGAGTGCTCCCTCGGAGTGTCTGTAGTAACATTAAGAGGTCACAAGAGGAATTAATTTTGAGTGCTTCCTCATATTTCTTTTAGGTTACCGTTAAAAGAATATATGGAGAATTGACGGTGAGTGCTTCCTTAGAGAGTCTTTGATCACACATGACTAAAATGGGAATTGACGGTGCGTGCTTCCTCAGAGAGTCTTTGCTATATCTTCTCTTGTTTTGTGAACTAGAGGAGTTAGGCTATGAGAACTACCCAGAGGGTAGATTTTATTTGTTTTAGGTTGATTAAATACTTGAAAGTAAATGTTTGTAAATGAAACTATAGGACTGTTTACTTTTGAGTACTTCCTATTTTGCTGCTTCTTTTTTCTTATTGCCTGTCATAGATCTTTGGGTGGTTGCCTACTAGGATTAGTCTAAAACCTTGTTTGGGTCATGCTTTTGGGACCAAAAAGATTATATTTTTTCAAGTATATATAAGGTCAAACACCCATCCACTTTAGGTACATGATTTTTATGGATCTAGAGAGAATGGGACCAAGCTGAGGCTTGTGATTTTGCTGGATTTTATCTGTTTTCTTTTGTACTTTGGTTTACTACTATATTCCTACATTGTGACATGTTGGGATGCTTTCCTATACATATGTATCATGCATCACTATATATATATGTGCTCTAGTTTTTCATTTCTTCAATCTTCCATTGTTTATTTATTGCATGCTTTACTGCTTCTTCTATTCTATATTTGTTTTACTTCTACTATATTACTTTGTCAATGAGGACATAGTTTCCCCACTATCACACCCAAGGCCCTCGCTACTAGTTGGAATCCTCTGGAATTCAGGGAAATGCACTTGAGTCCATGTGACCAACCAGGTACGGAGCACCTTTGGCCGGCTTCCAAAACTGAGATGTTACAATTATAATATTTTAAAGCCTCTTGGATTATAATAAGACATAAATAATATTTTATTTAAAGAAAATTCAAAGATTTCAAACTCATGCTTCTAATAATAATGAAAATTTTAATATAGATTTATCTAAAGAGAACACACAACTATAAATATTAATTTAAATGATAAAATCATTATATAAATCATGGAAATTAATTTTTAATTTGTATTTAAGAAATAATTACCTTAAATTATTACACAATGCTGATGCAGTAATTCTTTTATTAAAGAAAATACCAAATAATGTTTATTGAAAATATTAAAATAAAAAAATGATATAGATAATGTGATAAAAAACTACAGAATACCTTTACATTTTATTGATGTATTAAAATATTTGTTTTCAATGTTATCTCTTTGTATTGATATTTTTAAAAGTCAATGAAATGAATTGTTTCAAAATTTAAATTAATTATATTTTATTAAATAATTTAAAATAAAAATCATAAATTCTCCCAAAGGATTGGGATAAGGTTTAAATTTTCATCCATGATTCATTTATGTTAATTTTTAATTTTATAGTAAATATATTCACCCTCAAGGAGTAAAAATATATGATGTCATGGTAAGAGATAAAGAGGTTAAATAAGGGTTAAAACCAAAATATGTGTGTATAAATATAGTCAAAACATATATTAATTTCATTGGATTAGTGGATTTCCACCAATACTCATTTTATAATATAAATTAATCATTTTTGAACCAATTTTAATAAATAACTAATTTATATTAATTTTATATTTTGATAAATTCCAAGAGTGCCCCTCTGTTGTATTATAAAAGGGAACCCCTACTACTAATTTAAAAAAAACATTTTTTTTAGACAATCCAAAAATATTGACTTTCTAGAATCTCTCCCCGTATTCTAGAGGCTTTCTAGTAGTCATAACTCTCACCTTAGAGGTTCTAATATGTAAATCAAAGGAGATTATCCCAGAAACAGTTGTCATTTTTAATCAATTATTTCAATTCTATTTCTTCATCCACACCCTTCAAATATTATAAAACCATAATTAAATAATAATTATTTTATCCTAAATAGAGCTATATATTATTATTTTATTTTTATTCCACATATCCATCTATTTTTCTATAAAATGGGAAAATAATTCAATGTCTGTGTGTACGGTGGTCTACTACCTGACAAACCAATTTAATTCATTTTCCATGTCCATCTCTAAATAATGGTTATAATGATATAATTAATTATTATATATGATATTAATGACATATTTATCATTCTTAAGTTATAATTTATCATTTATGTTCTTACCTTTCCACGAACAGAGAAATGATAACATCGTTTATGCTTACATTTGAATTATCACTTCCAAAAAGTGATGCGATTCTGTTTTCATTACAATATAACATTAATTTTACATAAAATTATATTTAGAGAAGTAATATTATATTATGTTATTCTGATAAATATGGAATGATAAAATTATACTTACCTTTTTTCCGTAATTTTCTTGAAAAATGGGGATGTTACTCATTCATATGTATGACATACAGTCTCTAAGATTGTAAAATAGTGATGTTCTTCAGAGCCATAAAAAATTGATGGATTTAAAATTATAATTTATGTATAATTATTATTATTATTTCATTAATATTATTCTATAGATAATGATATGATGACATATTTTACCAATGTCAACCTATCTAAGTCACTTTGGACTTATAAACCGAATATCGAAAAAATGTATTATGTGAAATTAAAAAAATAATTAATAATTATATGAATATAAATGAGTGATATAAAAGTAATAATAAACATGAAAAATGTTATCAAGAAATTATAAATTAACCTAAGTTTATTATTCTGGAAGGTAAAGAACTTATGTGATGAGTTAGACTCAAGGTAATGGACTCTTTAATGAAATAATTATTTTAAATGTTTTAAATATTTTCTATTATAAATAGTTTTATTTCAGGTCCATGTATTCAAAATGGTTTTTATGAATGTCTTTATATGAAGTTTAATTTTTTGAAATGGTAATTTTATAATTTTTCTCAATTGTTTTCAAAATATTTCTTTTTCAAGTTTTTTGTAAGGGACTTTATTTCAAAATATCTCTTTTAATGTTACTCTTTCAACTATTGTTACACAAAGTCAAATGGAATGTTTTTTACATATATATAAAGAATGGAATTTCATTATTTCATGTCATAATAATATTTTTAATATTACTTTACAAGTTTATATGGTTACTTTCAAATATATTTTTTTCCATTGTATGTGTGAAGTTTTTCAAAATGAGTGATTTCTAAATGGAAAGTCCACTTTCTTTATAGAGTGTTTTATAAGGAAAGTTTTCAGGTTATATAATTATGTTATGTTCTTAAAAAAAATTATGATGATGAGTGGTTATGTGATAAACTAATGATGGGTGGTTACATGGTAAACCAATGATGAGTGGTTACTTGATAAACCAATGATGGGTGGTTTCACGATAAACTAATGACGGGTGGTTTCATGATAAACCAAGGATGGGTAGTTACGTTATAACCTCCAATGTAGTGAGTAATACGGATTTGGTGGTGAACCATATTGTTTACTCCATTTTTAATAGTGATATTTAAAATAATATCCCAAATTAAATTATAATATACTATAATAATTCTTATGGATTTTGATAAAAATCTATTGATTTTCAAAATGTATGATGATTAGCTTTTCAAAAATATAATTCGTTTTTCAAGGTAAAAAATTCATATTTTTAAGAAAATGTTTTTATGGGTTTTAAATATAGTAATAGTTTCTTTTCTTTTATGTCCTTTACTATGAATTTGTGATCATCCAAAGTTTTAAAATGTTTTTCAACAGATTTATGTTGGAATAGACACAAGGATGATATCAACGGGACAATTGTGAATATTTTTCATGAAGAGAGAACAAGTTTTAGCTTAAAAATATTTGAATAATGAAAAAATGGATAGAATTTATATGTGTCCACCTATAATTTATTGAATTAACATGTATTATTTAGTAATAATTCTCTAAAATTTTAGACCTAAAATATCCTCAGGACTTTAATAGAGATAATTTTTGTTTAAATTCACTAGAATATGAAATGATTATGTTTGGGTCATTACAGTTGGTATCAGAGGAGGGTTTAGAAAACTTTTTCTATTATGATCTTTTCTTGAGAGGTTATCTAAAGAGTTAGGGATAACATCATTGGTTTATAATTTTAAGGTTTATCATAATTTTTGTGTATGAGAAATTACTTTTGAGGCTTCAAGTCGTGAAATTTTAAGGTGAATAATGGTATTTTAGTAGATATTCATTTTTGAGGTAATTATGGGTCATTAAATTTTGGGATGAAAAATTAATGGTATGAGATAACCATTTAGGTTAAAAAAATTGCATTATTTTTTAGGATGTTTTTCACATTTTAGAACATTTTAATCGTATGATATTAATATAGTTTTAGAAAAATGAAAAGTCGTAGACCATGTGACACCTCATCTCATCTCACAAAGATGTGAGGTTTTAACCCATAACTGAAGGTAAATTATGGTGCATCTCTAACCACTATACTAAAAATCCCAGCTAGTATGAATTTTTATTTTTAGTTAATTGATTTGATGTATTAAGAATATGTTGATTTTAGTAAGATATGTTTTATCAAATAGACTTCAATGAGATTAGAAAATGATTTGGTTATTAATTATTTAATTTTATGTCATAATATGTTCACTATTTTGGGAATCCTATAACATTAAAGTAAATAGTATATTATTTTATTTTTTAGAGGAATAATGGGTGAATTTTTTTTAAAGGAAAATATGATTTTATTGTGTATTTTTTGTGATTTAGGTTATTCATAAAAATGACTATAATATCTTGGAGATTATATGATTTGGCCATATACATTGTGGACTAATACTTTAATATTTATTGATGTTTTTTTAGGATAAATTATAAATTTTACCTTTGAATATTATAAAATAAAATCCTTCTGGTTTTTGTTCCAATCTTAGTCTATACTATTTTTGATAAATTTTAAGGAAAACTATTTATCAAATTATGTAAGATGAAGTTTTGATATTAAAATTTAATTTTGGGGATTAATTTAGATTTCATCGTATAGAGGTTTATTATTTTTGTGGAATTATTTTATATTATTCCAATCATTTTGGTTTTGATTAATGTAAAAAGGCATGAAGAATAGATAGTTATAATTTTTTTGATTTTTGTGATCCATATAAGTTGATTATAATGCTTATGGAATGAAAATAATTCATCTTGAATGCAAATTATTTGGATAAAAATATGATTTATAGTTTAAATGGATTTATGGTAGAAATCATTCTTTTAAAGAAAGTATATCTTCATGTGTTATTTTTATAGATTGTAATGGAAATCCTCAACTATAGAAAAATAATCTTTCAATAAATGTTTTATTCATTTAATTTTCTTACTGAGAAATCAATTCCCTTTTAAGCTATCAATTATTTAAGATTTTGTGACAGTTAACATTATAAATTCCATGTTTCTATCACTATCTATCAGAACTTGATGGGTTTTTTTCTATTCTATGTCCATATTTTCTTACAAGTAATCCTGCTATGTCTTATCTCAGGTAACCATTGTACTTTCCTTCCTATATTTTCAAATGGAATTTTTATTGACCTTTTTTCTACTGTTATATTTCAATAAATATATTTTTGAAAAGTCAAACCATTTTCACTGAGACCATGTTCAGAACATTGAGGTAACAATTTCCAAATGGGGATGTAATATCTCGGTTTTTTAAAATAAAACACTATGTTTGATAGCTTATAAGATATGCCACATCAAGATTAAATGAACAACTAAATATAGCAATTTAAATGTTATTGTAACAGACTTTCCATTAAATTTATAGGAATGAATAATAATAATTGATTTTTAAAATAAATATAATGGTCCAACTCAATATGAATATTTTTTAAGGTTTTTAGAAAATAATCACACAATTTTTAAAAAAGTCTTTATTTTAAAAAAAAATCTTTGAAAAACGTTTTGTATTCATTTTTTTCTAAAAATTATATTTAAAAATTATATAATTTTTTCAAAATTTATTTGATAAAATAAATTTAATTTCTGAAATCAGTATACCAAAATTTTTATATAGTGAAATTTTGATAATTTTTGGAAAAGAATGATTTTTCAAGGAATAGTGTGAAAATTAATAATTTTATTTAAATTTTTTTTTGGATTAGTTTTATATTTTAATTATTTTATATTGATAAAAATTAAGAAGTTTTTGGAATTATTAAATTAATTTTATACCTTAATTTATTATAAAAACATTTTAAACTTAAAAATGACATTTTTTTGAAAACTTTTTTTCATTCCGTTTTTCCAGTTTAAGTTTAAATTACATTATGGAACTTCTATATTATAAATTCTGATAAATAGATTTCAGATTTTTATTTAAGAGTTCCAAATTATTTAAATATTTCTTTTTTATTTTTAGCCAATATGAATAGTAATTTTATTAATTTTTGTTACCACAGTAAAGAGTAAAACGGGCAACTAAGGGTAAAAATAAAATAATAAGTACTCGAAATTTAGCCTAACACTATCCCAAATTTTATTATATAAGTTAGAGTTGTCCATAATCACCCAAGTGTCGAAATTATGACCTTAATGAGCCAATTTTATGAGATTATGGCATATATAATATTTTATTTATGGAAAGGTTAAAGATTTCATAGTCATTTTTTTAATAACTATGACATTTTTAATATTGGGTTATCTAGAAGTTATCTTCAAATAGTAATAGTAATTTTAAATATAATATAATTATATTTATCATGTAAATTTATTTTTAACATTTAGTGACAGAATAATTATGATAAATTCTTACACAAAATTGATGAAGTAATTATTTTATTCATAAAATTATCTAATAAATGGTATTGAAAATATTAAATTAAATGTAATTTGATATAATTAGTTTCTTCAAAGAATTTTATAGACTTACATGAAATTTTAGATATGTATAAAATATTTGGTTTGAAGTTATATTTTTTTATTGATATTTTTGAAAGTCAAGATAATGAATAGTGTCAAAATTTAAATTATTCATATTTTAAAATAAATAACATTTTATTAAATAATATAAAACTTCTAAAAATTTTAAATTCAGAAAAAATATTTGTATGAGGCTTATAATTTCATTAATTATTCATTTATGTTTCTTTAGGTATTTTATAATATATTTAATAACCCTCAAAGAGTAAAAATGTATTTTTTCACGGTAAGAGTTAAAGAGGTTAAATAAGGGTTAAAAGAAAAGGAAAATTGTAGAAATATGGTGAAAAAGTTTCTAAATTTTTCTCATATGATAGGTTTTAGGTCCATCCTCATATTATCTTCGAAATAAATCAATTTCAATGAATTTTTAATAGAAAATAAATTTATATTAATTTAATATTTTATGAAATTCCAAGAGTACCCCTCCCCTCTCTTATAAAAGTGATCACCCTCTTATTATTTCAACACACTTTAAAATGATTTTTTTTTAACCAATACCTACCAAAAAACATTCTAATAATATTTTCCACATTCTCTTAGAATGTTTTAGGAATAATTCTCACCTTAAAGGTGTTAAGTTGTTAATCAAAGGAGATTTTTCAAAGAAGAAGTATACTTATTAATCAATTGAATCTATTTTATTTATTATTACACTTCCTTAATATATTCATCTACCATGATAAAATAATTAATATAGTATCATAAATATAATAATATTTTATTACATTAGTGGAATTCCTTATATCCATATCCTTTCCATCAAAAGGGAAAATAATTCATCATCTGTTTGTATGACGGACTACCACCTTACGAATCAATGTGCTTCAGTTTCCATAACCATTTCTCATAACTGGTTATAAATATGGAATTATTATTTCTATATATTATATTCATTAAATATTTATAATTATTAAAATATAATATATCATTTAAAATTTTTACATTTCTATATACATAGAAATGATAACATCATTCATACGTATGTTCTAATTTCCACATCCATGCAATGAAATTATTCATTTTTCATTACCACGTCAAATTAATCATACATATATGTATATTAAAATAATTAATATTATATTTATTATATAATTATAATTATGGAAATATAAAATTAAACTTACCTTCTTTCCATAATGATCATTGGAATATAGAAACGTTACTCAGGTGTACGCACGCCCACCGTCTCTATTATTGTAACATGGTTCATTTTTCATATCTATAATTAATGGATGGAACTAAAAGTATAATTTATGTGTAATAATTATTATTATTTAATTAATATTAGTCTTGAAAAAAATTAATGATGCCCTCTTTGATCATATTCCACCTACAAAAGTCATTCTGGATTAATGAACTCAGTATCGACAAAACGTCTGATGTGAACTTAAATAATTAAATAATTGTTATTACAATTAAATTAGTGATATAAAAGGAATAATAAACATGAAAATATTATTAAGAAAGTATAAATTAAACAAAATTTATTAATTAGGATGATAAATAATGTAAGTGGATATTCAGACTCAATTTAATGAACTCCTTTTCTAAAACATGACTTTAAATATTTTAAAGATTTGTTTTTATAAATATTTCTATTTCATGTCCAAGTTTAAAAAAAAAGGTTTTCATAAATTTATTTATATTGATATGAATGTATTAAAATGGTAATTTTATAATTTCTCTCAAAAAATTTCAAAAAGGGATACTTTTAGTTTTTATGTAAGTGAATTTCTTTAAAAACCCTATTTTAAATATATTCCTTAAACTATTTTTAAAAAAGAAAAATTAATGTATTTTTTATATATTGTATGAATGTAATTTCATGATATCATGTCACCTTAATATTTTGAATCTTACTTTTCATGTTTATATGGTTACTTTTAATGAACATGCTTTTCATTGTATGTGCATAGTTTCACAAAAAGTGTGATTTCAAAATGGAATGTTTAATTTATTAAAATAGTGATTTATGGGGAATTGTTTCATTGTATATGTTTATGTCATTTTTCTTGGGCATTGTTTGTGATGAAATGTTGTTACGTAATAATTCAATGAAGTGTATTCATATGAAAAACCAATTATAGGTGGTTATGTGATAAACCAATTATTAGTGGTTACATGATAAACCAATGAAGGGTGGTTTCATGATAAACCAAGGATAGGTGGTTACTTTATAACCTCTAGTTAATTATTTAATCCGAATTTGGAGTTTGAACATATTTATCACTCTATATGTATGATTGATATGGAAAATTATGTCCCAAGTTACCTACTTATATCTTATATTCTGGATTATGAGTTTTTAGGAAAATAACATGATTTTCCAAATGTAAGATAATGATAAATTTTAAAATATTATTCCTTCTTGGTGAAAAAATGTATTTTCTATGAAATTTTTTTATGGGTTTTCACGAGACTAACAATTTATTTTCTTTTATGCACATAATTTAGATTTTTTTCTCATCCAAAGTTTAAAATATTCATAGAATTTATAGGGGCATATGGACAAGGATAAGATCAAGTGGAAAATTGTGATGATTTTTCATGAGGAGAGAACCTGTTTTTTTTTTAAACATTTATTTTATGGAAAAATATATATTGTGTATATGTGTCCACCTATAATGTATGGGTTTACCATGTATGAGTTAGTCCTAATTCCCTACAACTCTAAACACAAGATATCCTCATGATTGTAATAATGTGAATTATAGTTTAAATTCAATAGAATATATAATGTTGAATCCCATGTCCTTATAGTTATTAATTATATATAATAGTTGTCACTAATTTGATTATGTGGGAAAAAAACTAAACTCTCATTGAGTAATTTATCTTACCTTTTTTTACATTAGAAACACATAGTGAATTTATCCATTTCTAAATAATCTAATCTGGGATTAAAGATACATAAATAATCAGTATATTTTATTTACATAGAACAAACAAATATTTCTATAAATTGATCTATGCGTTGAAAAATTATTTGGAGAAGGAAGAATGTGAATTGATCTATAGATAAGAATTGATCATGGATTAAACATTCAGAATGTTGTGCTCTTTGTTATGGAGTGTCCATGAAAAAAATTATGTCCACAAAACTATGTGTTATACTAGATTTTGGTAAACTAGTGAATCACTATTTGTATTCTCCTTGTACGTATCCTAATAATGGATAATCAATTAAAATCCATCATAAACATGTTCTATACATTCCAAAATCCATGATTGCATTCAGTGTCAATGACATTGATATAGGGATAGAGTTAGTATATTTCTACTAATAAGGGTACAATGTCTAATATTGGTTGGGGATTTGGAAATAAAAAGGTATATTTTTACAACTACACTATTGACCCCCTCTCCGGGTAACCTATGATGTATAAGATAATTCTATTGTCCAAAAAAAGTAGTATTAATGCATATAATTTCTAATTTGGAGTTCAATCTTATACATTTAATTTTATATTTATTGTATGAATCGAATACTACATTAAGTATATAGTATATAATGGAACTAAAAATTATTGATTGAAAATGGAAATAGATTTATTTATATATTTTAATGGTGATGGTTTTTTAGAATACATACTTAGTGATATTAATTTGAGAATGCACCATGAAATAGTATATGATGTGATGACCAAAAGAAATTTATTCGAGGTATATATAGTGAGGTATTTTTTGAAACTATACATTATTCAAGTGATTTTGATATATTGATTATGATGGAAAAGTATTATTAAAAAAAAGTTTTGTAAAAGTATGGTTTCAGTCCCACTTTGAGTGTCAATTGAAAAACTAGTAATTATGTGTTATTAAGGAGTGATGTTAGTGAAAATTTCATTTTTTTTAAATAAAAATAAGTTAAGTTATGATAATAATAAAACCAATAATAATAAGAACTCACCAAATGAAGAATTTATTAATTATTTTGTTAATTATTCTATTTGTTATGTTGGTTTGGAAGATACGGGTAAATTTATAAATTTAGATTCTCCAATTGAGATTGATGTGGAAGGAGATTCTATAGAATAAGTTTCCCCGAGTTCAAATATTTAATCCTGAGTATAAATGAGATCCATTTCATAAAATAAAATATTTATCAACTAGGAATTATTCATGTAGTGTATGATTCTTTTATATAATATTTTATTTTTCATAATAAGAGCATAAGGAAAGAGGTGTTTACTTTTAATAATCCACTACAAGAGTGGGACTAATTATAAAGGAAAGAGTGATTTACTTAGTTAACTTGAATACAAATCAAAAAAACACATGGCCACTAATAAGGAGAACAATTATATCTTAATCCCTCTCAAAAAATAACATGATGAGAGGTTAAAATCTATAAATGTAGCTAGATCTAGATTGGATTCTATAACTAATTCATTATAAGTGAAATACAAGGGGATTAATGACATTGAAACAAATCTAACATATAAGAAATGAATGAGAATGATAATGATTCCCCCATTATATTTTCAACAAGTAGATCTTGAAAAAAAGATGATCTCAAATTTTAATTTACATAAAAAATATCATTATAAACCCATAGGTGACGATTCTCAAATAAGAGTGGAATTAAACCTATACTATTATTTAGTTATAGGAAACACCACAGATATGGGTCCATATGAAAAAAATTTCAATGGATGAATAATATTAGCCATATTATCTCAACCATGAAAAGGATATATTATGTATTCCTTTATTCTAAGTTGTTTATATGCTTTATATATTAGATTCGGTTCCATAAAACCTATTAATTTTTTACATTCAATTAACAAAACATATTTATTCTTATATATTAGTGATTATTCATTGATATAGACTTAATTTGACAACTTCATTGGAATTATTTTCCTATCAAAGTATCATTCCAACTATATATTGTAATGATAAAAAAATATTCTATGAAATACTCTCAAAATATTATATTATATGGTCTAGATATATGAATCTAAGGAGAAATTGATGATGTAACACTATTAGATTCTAGAGGCTCGTAAAAATTTATATGTCTTCTCTAGATTCTTAAACTAGACAATATCCAATAAGGGATGTCATAAGGATAGAACCACAAACCATAATTCAAAATGATTTTAGTGTTATCAGATATTCCTATATAAAATCATGTGTATTTTTCATCTGACATGTGATCATAACTAAAGAATTTTCTAAACAGTATAGATAGATGTATTGATGAAAACCATGATAAATTATGATCATAGTGATATTGTATCTACTGGATACACCATAAGTCTTGTGGAATTAGTTCAAAGGATAAGAAAATATTTTTCCCATTCATGTTAATTGAATAAGATATCTTTGTATCTTTAATTAAAAAGGAAGTGTATGGAAAAAATTTCCATGGTTGTTTAATGAAATAATTATTTAAAAAAATTGATGAATGGTAAATCATTCTTATAGGGTGATTACAAAAGAATTCATCTTTCATGATGATATACCTATTGAAAAAGAGATTATATTACATAGTAGTGTTTTTAGGAAGGTTGTTGTAGTTTCTACAATAATTTTTTTCTCTATGGGTTACTTGACATGTCATTAAACTCTAATCATTTACATTAGGTATCTATTACTAATTTCTATTAAATAAGGGTCCAAATAGGCCACACAAAAATTTTATACATAAACTCAATAAATTATATTTAATTTATTTTGAAAAAAAATTATTCCAAGATAGCGGAATAATATTTATTCTTGTGCAGTTGTTTGTAAAACTCTATCATAACATATTCGAGTTTAGAATCTATGAGTTGAATTTAATATATTGATTATTTATTCATAATTTTCATAAATATAAAATGTTATATATTATAATATTAGTGAATAATATAAAAAATATATTTTATTCAAGAAATGTGAATATATATATATACATTAAGATAAATATTCATTCCCATGTTTAGTGAATAAAATATTTTGTTTCAAATAGATATATTTTTATTCAAGCTTAAAAAAAAATATAGGATAACATGAATCAAGTTTAATGCTTTGATTGAAATAATATAATATAATTTAAATAAATATTTATATATTTAATTAAGGAATTATATTTTACAAGTCACATGCCATTTAAATTATAATGTTTTATTATTACATAAATTATGAAGTGGGGAATGTTTTAGATTAAACAACAGGATAAGGGTATTTATATAATTGTCTTATTTTGGAAAAATTATATAGTCTAAAATATGTCAATAATACCATAGTGGTTTAGGCTTTTTGGATACACTGTCCAATATTCTACTAATCCATAAATAGAAATTTTCCATTCTTTATCTCTCATAAACCTAGAGAGAGAATAATATATTCCTATTATGCTCAATTAATAATGACATAAACCCCACATCCATCTCATGGAGAAAGTGTGGATACATCAAAAGTAATCCTCGATTGGATTTATCAAAACAATGATAAAATAATTGGGCAATGATAATACAAATTGATCAAGGGCTCCACTATTGAGGAAATTGTATTTAAATTAATTACAAATTAAGTATTCAATATCTTATCTAGGAAATATTTTGGAGTTTTAGTAAGGTTATTTTTTGTTTATCTCTTGAATTTAAAGAAATTAATAAAATCATGTTTCCCCAAGACACTTGAAATGTGACCCGGGATACCTGAATTGGTAACCAACTAGTCAAATTTTAATTTTCAATTATTTAAAATCATTTGATTAATAATTATGAATTGGTTTTAAATTATTCAGTTTATGGTTTCCATTATGAGATCATTATTCAAGACAACATGTTAATCTATCTTTTTATAACCCTGAACGATCCATAAACATATGGATAATTCTTGGAGAACTCATCTATAGGTGAAAAGGTTGATGACTACATGTCATAAATTATAAGGCATGTAACCCTCGAGAAATATCCTCATGACAAGTGTCTATCCAGGAAATCTACATAACATATTTCTCATATTATGTCATGTGGGTCAATAAACAATGTTATTAACATAAAACATGTTGACCACTAGTGTGGAACACGATGTGTAATAGATGGATACATGACAAACACATCAGACATATTCCTAATGTTATATTATATTTACATTAATTGTGTTTCATATGGTTGTTCTGGCCACATTGAGTAACAAAAAATTTATATAATGATATATCATGTATTATTTGACAAATATAGAGGTCCATATATAGTTTCTATCACATGATGTGTCATGTTTTGTTACATATCATTAGATAATTAAATCTCTAATCAAGGGATCTAACATTGTGCAGGTTGTACACACCATCCAAACTCCATTATAAAATTTGTGTACTTAATTAATTTAAATAAAATTTCATTTGGTAAATTTATTTAACAATAATTATTGGGGTTATTTAATATTCCTCAATAATTATTTATTGGATATAATTTCTAAAATATAATTAATTTAAAAATTTATTAATTAATTAACATATGGTAACATTGAAAATAATAAAAATTAATGTTATAAATTATTAAATATTTTTTTCACCACATTTTGCAGACGATCAAAGACTTTAACTTAATAATGTATGTTTTGGATTAATTTATTTTATGTAAATATTTATTTCATTATTTTTAAGTGATATTAATTTTTAAATTAAATATGATGATCTAAAAATCATCCCTACCTCTTTTATTATGTATATATCTTCATGAACATGGTCTACTTAAAATAAATCCATACCGCTGGTATGTCTCACCTATATGTTTTTATACATTTTTTAGGGATGGATATCACATATTGAAGGGACCATTCAAGAATATAACTAAAATGGATCCCAATAAATATATATCTAGGAGAATGGTTGATGTTGGGACTTTATCCAAGTTACACTTCAAGGATTTTTTCACTTATAGCCTCAGCTAGTTTATCACCACTCAATAAACTAGCTAATATATTAAGCACAAGATCATTTCATGTCTTTTTTTATTTTATCTTTTTATATTTATTTATTTATATATATATTTCTAGGTTTATTTAATTTATTAATTTAATGTGATCATATATTATAAATAAATTTAAAAGAATTATTTTATAAAATAAAATAAAGTGTATAATATTTATTTTATTTGGTATATTTAGTATTTATGTAGGTTCTCACATAACGAAATTAAAGAGTGTATAAAGAAAATATATGTTATCTTATAGAAGTACTAATTTGTTAAAAAATACATAAATTGTTTTATTAGATATGGATAAAAATTTATGTAGGTTTAAAATAAATTTTTTAAAAATAATTTAAAAAATAAAATATGAAAATTTAAGCATAAGTTAACAAAATTCATCAACATAAAATATTAATTCATTAAACACCTTAGATAACTTCAGTTAGAAAACAAAGATAATTCAAGTGACTTTTCCAAACCTCATCAGGGTATATCTGATTATTAGGGTGTTATAATTTTGTTTTTTGAAAAAAGAAAATTATAATCTTGATATTTTTTCTAAGAATGGTTACTAAAATATGGGGGCATATATTGATGAAATCATAGTATAGGATTTTAGGATTTTGGAGACCACTATAAAAATCTAGGAACCATGAGTTAATTTATATGGAAATACTAACATCTACCTAAATAATTTTGAATAATTTTAAAATGGCCTTATACATAGTTATGAGATTGGAAATATGGATCCTCTAAATAATAATGTCCTAGAAACTCGGTACTCTGAATCAATTTGTGAGGGAAATTAAAATATTATGAAATATTGGGAGACATATAAATCAATAATTAATATGTCCTAATAAATAACTAAATATAATTTAAAAAAATACTTTATGTTTTCTTAACAATGGAAAGAAGTATCACAAATACACTATCATTGTGATCAACATTGGGTAATGTAAATTTATTTATTAATGCATACATCCAGAAGTGATAAAATATTTTATTTATATTACTAAAACTAGAGAGGATGTACTATGAAATAGAATCCCCATTACCTAATGAACCTACTTCTTAAGAATTTGAGGATAAAAAGGATTTACACTAGATACACAAGGATGGTGAATTGGATGTATAATGCAGTATGCTTTCATCCATATCTTGTGACTGGTAAAAAATGAATAAGAAGATGTATTTTACATGTTTTCTCATCTCAAGGAATTAAAATTTGTGAGATAAATATATAAACATTATGAAATATAAAAATCACACTTTATGTACAATTTAAGACCTCGCATATTCAACACGATTGAGTGCATTGATCATTTAGAAATTTTGGGTTTGAACTATGAAAATGTCTATTAAAATATCTCATTATCTTATCCTTTATTTACAGCTTCTAAAGATTTATTTTTAATTTAACTATGTATAATATAGATAAGTCACTTAAATATCATTTAATAATGATTTTTATATAAGATAAATACATGAATAAATATAAATCACTCTTCTTTAAAGTGAAAATAATAATGAAAATGAAAAGAAGCATTATCTTAGGATCTATTCCAAATGTAACATTGAATCATCCATAAAAAAATATAAGATATATATGGAATATAATGATAATGAATCTATTTTTCTTTAATATAATAATAAGGGACACTATACGGAAACCTTCACCCCCTTGAAAAAGAAATGAGATTCTTTTTTAATATTATTTATCAAAAAAATTAAATTTTATCTAATTATTTATTCAATAATTTGTGTAGCTTATATATTTGCTTCTAAATATGGGAACCATGTATATTCTAGATGATTAAAAAAATTTAGGTGGTTCTTCAAGATCCTAATAGAGTAATAATAACCATTCTATTTATAGGAGACTAACATCTCACATTACTAATTGGAATGATTTTTTTATTGAACTATTATTTTTTACCTATATTGAAAAAAAAAATATTTCAATGAAATATTTATAAATTTAAGGTCACATTTGGAAATAAAATTATAATAATATAAAAAATATCATAATATATATAATTACATAGCTAAATACATAACTCTATATTATACTTTGAAAAACAAATATTGAGAATAAATAATGATTTAAATTCACATGATTCATATTACATCCAGACATAGAATTATCGTCATTTCCATGTAAAACAAATTACATTAATTAAACTATATCAAGAAAATATGACTAAAGATCATTTCATTTGAAAAGGTTTGAGAACCATTGAGATTTTATAATTAATTCTCCAAGATGTATATGACCATTTCATCTATGGGTGAGAGGTTTATTTTAAAACTTCATTACATTTACAAATGATTTCAGTAAATAAAGATATATTTACATTAAGGTTTCACTTTTATTACATTAATATATTTTAGGAATACAGGAATGATGTAGAGAATAAGTTTGGTAATAATATAAATAAATATCAAGAACACAGATGATGTAATACCTTCAAAAAGTGTTCATTGATTATGTAAAGTATTTTGGTATATTATATCAATTCACTCTTCCTTATAAAACTAATATATGGTGAGTTCAATGGTGTTCTATTCAAATACTTCAGTATCTTTTTGGGGATATTCATTATAATTAGAAATATATAAACTAAGATGGGAGCTTAATAAAGAAAAATATAGGATCCCATATGAGATATGATATAGGAAAAAAATTTCTTATAACATATTAAGGTGTGGGGATTTAAATTATTTTTTTATGATAATCCTAGAAATAAAAATACATCATGTTATAGAAAGTGTAGCATTATAGGTTATCTAATATATTTGATAGGATATTATCTATTTGATTCAAAATATATAAATGTCATTATACTAAAAAATACAATGTTTGTAAAGTTGGATCACATCTAAATAAGTGATAGTAGGTGTATCAAGCATGTTATCCTGATCAAGAAGAAGCTCCAAGGTCCGATGTAAGGACTGTCATGAATGTTGGACCCCAGTATCTCATCCAAGGTGTCTAAACACTAAATCACAACTACCAAGAACTGTGACTATAATGGTGCATTCTGAATTGGCAATAGGGACTCCCTATCGACCTCGAGTGTATACTACCATGCCAAAAAGTCCTGCAAAACCTGATGGGTAGAAAAAACTTGTCAACTCATCACTAGGATACCTGATTAGGACCCAAACTCAAATAAATCAGGCTCCAAGAGCATTTTATCCTCCATGGTTCATATGGAATCTTGTATTTTATTACATAATATTTTTATTACATGGTAGAAAACATAGGATATTTTAAAGATTAGTTTCTTGTAGATAAGGAACATAATATATATAAAAACATTATTCTAATCCACTTGAAAGACTTCATCATAGATTAAACCTAAGTTTCATTTAATACATTTCATAACCTGGGGAAAAACATCAAAGGAAATGTGTGATCATGTGGCCCAATTAGGGAATAATTAAGGGAAATGGTTTACATGTGATTAGGAGGAATATCAATAAGAATATAAAGAATATCATTATGGCATGAGAAAGATAACATGAGTCACACCATAAAAAAAGAACATGAATCGTAAAATAAAAATTTGGCTACAATATTTAAGTGATACATTCATAAGCATATCATTAAGGTTTTTCACCAAGGTGTCATAAATGAAAATTTTCAGATTTATTCACCAAGGTATCATAAAACATGTCATCTCTAGAGATTAAGTTTTTTACCCAATTAAATGGAGCACTATCAGGGCACACACTTTATATGTATTAATTAATGTGATACACATAGATCATAATCAAAAATTTAATTAATAACCTAGGGAGAACACATAATGGGTTTATTATCAAAATCAAGGAAAATAAAAAATTCATGTAGATGTGATCATTACATCATTTTTAGCCCATGAAAAGGTAATGTGGGTTTATCAGATGTAAATCCCTAAATAAAATAAATAATTTTTACAAAAAGGTAAATACCTAAGGAAAATAAAAAAGGTTTGTCTATCCACACAAATAAACTAAAATATAATTTCTTAAGGAGAATAGATAAATTTTGAGAAGTAAATTTAGCAGCAAGACGGGTATAAAATGTGGTTTTAGAAAAGGGTAAAATGAGAGGGTACAGGGGAATCCCATTGATATAACATAATTTGTAAGTAAGGGTATGATAAAAGGGTAATAAAACAGATTAATCATAATAATTATAATATATATACAAAAATAGGTTCTTGAATTGAATAGAAAACAATGATAATTCCTTTACCTTGAAGGGTTACTCCTAGATCCTCAAGAATGGAACCTTGGGGGCTTGAGAAAACCTTAGGGGAATCCTTGGGAATAAAAACCAACATAAATTCTTGAATTATGTATTAGGAGTAAAATTAAATGGATAAATGGTGGGTATTTATAGCAAAAGTGGAGGAATTGTTTAATAATTTCCAAATATAGGCCTTGGAAAACTAGGTTGTAGAAAATAGAAAAACATTGGCTTGGACATGGTTTTTTACCATTTTTTCACATCCGTGAATTCTTTTAAAAAAAATTCATTTAATTTACATTAATTCTTTGTTGTGGGGGTTCCTCATACATTTTTTGAGGAAAGAGTGATTTTTCATGATTTAGGTCAAACCGCGATCTCATTTCCAGTTTTAAAAACCAATTTTTTTATTTTATAAATATTTAATTTTTCAAAACAATTCACCCATTACACTTAAAACATGGCCAAACCTAACCTATAAATCCCACCATTTCAATTTGGACTCTCTAGGAATCCATAATCATGGTGTATTTGGGTTTTTCTTTAAGGAATTGGGCCATCCCGAAAGCTCATTTCCTACTTTAAAGTTTTTTTAATTATTGAATATATCATTCAAATTTTACATATTTTTAGTGATTTCAACTCTCACCTGATCCCACTTACCCAAGGTGAGCCCCCATTCTCTCGTCTCTATATTTTAAGCTCATATGCATCGCGAATTAGGGTGAAAATTCTCTGGATTTCTCAAATCTTCTAGATTTGAAGAGGTAAATTGTTTCTTTCATAACTCCATCAATTTTTACTCTTTTTCCCCCATTACAGTTCATAAATGACCTCCTTTTCCTTATTCAAACCTCACTTGCATTTTTTTCTGTTTTTAAATTCATCTATTGGTTTATTTGGGTCATTTTATTCAATACATCTCAAGTGTGTTTTTTTCCTCTCACGTTTCTCTCATTTTCTTAGGGTTCCTTCCACTTTTCTTGAGGTTCTAAAATGTACAACAGCTAGGGTTTATCCCTTGGGTTTTATTTTTGTGTCATTTTGATTAATATTTTGGATTAGGTCTTGATTTCACTTTCTTGTGGTGCGTTGGTGGTGCCATTGAAGTTCCACACAATAGTTTGGAGTTTTTGGCACAAATGGTAGGTGATACCATGTGTAAGAATTTCTTGATGAGTTAGAATTATTTATTTAATTATTTTTCATGTTCCTCATATAATTTTTGTGGTGACAAAACCTTTTTTGATGGATTTGGTTAATCTTTTAATTTTATAATTTCATTTTTTCTTTAAATTGGGTGTTTTCCATGTGTAACTCTTGTGGTAATATTTGGGTTTATTTTATAACATATGAAAGTGGTTTATTAAATGTTGTTTGGGCTGATAATTTTGATTTGTTAGGTTATAGGTGTGATTTTGGGTTTAAAAAGGGTTTTATAATGGGTTTTATATGCAAAAACATGTTGTACTTCCTGAAAGTGTTTTATGAAAATTGTAAATGGGTTATTGGGTTGCACAAAGTGTGCAAAGGAAGTTTATGTACTGTTTGGGTGGGTGTATGTTTTTAAAATTATCCACTTTGTTTTGAAAGGGATTTTATGTGATTTTTACCATCTTGTAAATATTTTATAAAATTTCTTAAAGGATTTGTCGAATTGTGAAAGAGATATGAAACAAGTTACGGGCTGTTTTCGTGTGAGTATGATTTCAAAATGAATTTGAATGAGAAAGGGATTATGTGACATGTGTGTGGGATGTTTGCTATTTTTTTGATGTTTAAATGGTATTTTAATGTGAATATGGTATTTCATGTCTTGTAGAAATTTTTTGAGCACAAGAGGGAAAACCTGGGTATCTAGGTGGGTGGACGTGTACTAATATGCTGGTGATCCCGTGGGGTTTGGCCCCAGTTTACCGTAGCAAGTTTGATGATGACAACACTAAATAAACTATGATGATGATGATGTAGGGGTACCACTAGGTTATGGTTATGATCCCTACTAGTGTCTTGTGTGCACGATAACGGATATTTGTATGGTTACTTTCACAGTGATACGAGGTACTTGGGACCCATAGTGAGCTAGTGCCTAGGGGTTATCTCCTATTGCTTGTGCTCGTTAGATACTTTATGATTACCATATTCATATGGTATGTTTAGTTATAAAATTTAGTATCTTTGTAATTATATTTAAAAGTTTTGATTCTTTAAATTATCCCACTTGAAAACTATTTTTATTTAAAGTTGTATATCTTTAAAATTCTTAATAGCATCTCATGTTTATGAAAACTTGCAAGATTTTCATCTTTGAATGTTTATCACATGAAATCCTTTAGTGGTGGAATACTACTGCGATTTGTATCACACCCTACATACAATTTTGGGTTCAAGTAAACTTGGTTATTCTTGTCACAGGTTTGGGTATAGCTTCTTGTGCCAATGGTTTGGGTTTTTAGTGGTCATTCGTGATGTAGTGTCATGGATATGGATTGAGGGTAGTGCCTCTTTCCATGATGTGGTTCTTGGGATTTCCTTTGGGTTATGTTACCTATTTTAGTCTTTGATTATTGTTTTAAATTGTGAAATTCAATTCTGATTTTTTGTAAAAGATGTTTTGGTTTGAAAAATCCAAATTTGGTTTATTGGATATTTTTTTTGTTTTATGTTTATAAACTAAGGTAAATCATTCCCAAATTACATTTTGTGATACCTGGGCACTTGTGCTAGCCCATGGGGATTAGGAATTCCCTTAAGTCCTTATCACAGGCTGGGTTTGGTGCCAGTTTTGATGGCGACCAGATTCGGTTCATGACAAAATGGTATCAAAGGTAGTTAGGTTCACTATTTGGGTCATGTTATTTGGGGAAGATTCATGATAGTACAAAGTTAAGATTGTCGAGTCTTGGCATTCTGATTACGAGTAGGGTTCCTGGCTAGCACACCCCATGATTTGATTCAAGTTTCAAGAGGAATTTGAGTTTTATCTGTGTCCTTTTGTTTTCATGGGTCATCAATGATTGGGGAAATTAAAAGAGAGTTGGTTCAATGGTCTCAGTGAGCTCACAGGGCCTCAAAAGACATGTGGAGCTGGGTATATTGTCCTAGAACACTCTCTTTGATGGTGAAGTTATTGGAATATGGCCTCCAACCATATTTCTAAGTCACCCCCCAAAACTAGTTTCCCCTCGCATTGTCTTGTGTCATTTTGTTTTTAAATCTTAGAAGCTTGGTTTTAAAATTATAATTAAGAATTTATTTAAGAAAAGTGAACTTTTATGAAATGATTTTCTAGTAAAGAGGAAGTGTATTGATTTATATAATGGTGTAAATTAATTTTCAAAACTATTTTGAAATGGTAAATGGTGTGTGTACACCTCTTTTAAAATTACGAATTATGTTAGAGTGAGTTTTTAAAATCTATTCCAAATAGACTTTCCTAAATTATTGACAGGTGTTTTGAGTTGAATGAAGTGTTTTGGGAATTTATGTGTGGGGTTTTAGGATAAATATTGATTTGGTAACTAGTAATCATTTGAAAAGTTTTATGAATAATTGGAATCTTGTTTAAATAAGAAGAGATCGGTTTTTAAATGGATGGTTGTTGATGAAAGGGGGTTTTTTTCATAAAACTAGAAGTGTTTTGAAAGGGGCTGAAATGTTTTGAAATTAATGTATGGATTTAAAGTGAGTTTTTATTTGAATGATTTTGGATTTATAAAATGTTTTTTAAGATGTAAATTAGGTTTTTATTCTATGGTTAGAGGTTTTGAGAAAAAGGGATGTGTCGGTTGAATGTTTTGGTTTTGAAAAGTGGAAACAATTTTTGTTTTAACCTTTGGTATTTTTGTGAGCGACCACATGCATGGGTTTATATGAGATTATGGATGGTTAATGGAATGAATGTATGAGTTTCGAGATGGATATGAGGAGGGTACTCAGTTTTTCACAAAAACATGCATGTGTGAGGCTCATAGAATACCATTGGTGGGTATGCTAACCACCAATCTCTTTATTTTCAATGAAGTGACATCTTTTAAAGAAAAACATGATGTCTTGAAGACTAGTTTGGATGGTGTGTCTTATGTTTTTTTTCAAATTTTGTTGTTGTAGGATGTTTTGAGTTCAATAACCCCTCTTGTTTGAATGATGTTTTGGGTTTGTGTTTGGATCTAGTTTGTGGCACGTTTTGACCAATGGACCAGCTTGGCTGGGTCCTTGTGTACTCTCGTTGGATAAGGTACGCCCCCACTAAGAGTTAATGCATGACTAAAGTGTATCCTAGATTTTTTATCCATTGTAAAATCCTCTAGTTGATCAACATAAGGAATTTTTTCTAGAGTTTTGGAGATTGAGTATACCCTCCTTTACCTTTCCATGTTTTGGGGATCCTCTTGTAGGGGGAGATTAGTTGTGGAAGGTTGAAAGAGACCTTAGTTTCTTAAGATACCAAAGTTACCAAAGGTTAAATAGGTTCTAGTGTGTGAGTGTAAGATGTTTTATAAGAGGACATTTGGGTCTTTTTTTAGTCTTATCGAAGCAAGAGTTCATGTTAGTCCATTAGTGTGGAAAATTGGCCTGAGTGAGGTTGTTACGACCACTTGTTGGAATTGTGTATTGTTTGGGAACTTTTAATAAGGTCACTTTCTATTTATTGTTTCTATCAGTCACAAGGGTCATGTTTGGTGACACCTTGCGTTGTCATGTGTTCATTTGACTACAAAAGTGAAGGTTGTGAAATCTTCTAAGCGTCTTTTTTTGTCATAAGTGTGCCTCCCTTTAGAAAATATTTACATCCTCTGTTTAGAGGAAGGTGTTTGCATATGTCCTTTCCTCTTTCCATTTTTCATCTAAAGAAAAAAGTGGTGATGTGTGTGCATTTTCTAAGCTCTTGTTTAGTAAAAATGTTAAGTTTTGGTAAAGTGAGTTTGGAGTGTGTTGTTTCTCATTGAACCAGTCTAGGATCACAGTGTAGTTGTTTGTGGCACCAAAAGAAGAAGTTATATTTAGCGGTTTCCCAAGTCTTTACTACCAGGCCGAAGATGCTTCGATCATCTAAGCGTCATCCATAGGTCTCGGAGTGAAGTTGGCATGTAGTCAGTGAAATCCCAGGGTTGTTAAAAAAAATTTCTAATTCTCATCCTCAATATGAAATATGGGAACAGTTTAAACCTATAGTACCGTCGTCTTTCTCCAGTTGTTCTCATTCGGTGGAAAGAGGTGGGGGAATATCATTCCCACATTATCTCCTAATTTCATGTGTTTTCCCATTTTGTTTCCTTTGAGTTTTTAGATAAAAGTATGAAAATTGGGCTAGGCATATGGTAGTGCATGGTTTGTGCACTGATAGTAGTAACTGTGCGCCAACTTAGGAAACAGTGCAATAAGAGACAGTAGCTAACATACAGTCTCTGTATGGCCACGATCCATGGCCCATGTAACTGTGCAAAGTTTTCCTTTTGGATAGAATGCTCTGCATGTTTAGCCTGCGGTCTCCCAAACTGTGTGGACTAACTGTTCAGTCGGGCTAACTCTTTAAATTTTTCATTTTTTTGTGTGGTCCAGTGATAGTTAGTTAAGATGGTTGGTTCTTATGGTGGGGAGACCCACTATGGGTCTCATGTAAGTTATTTTGGAAAATTATAAATAAATTCTCCCCCTTATATTGGGGATTCCTTTCAGGCCTCCCCCTATTAGTGTCCTGATTCTGTCTTGATAAAAATGAGTTTCCCCTTATGGTGGGGAGTCTGTTTGTGTCTCTCCGTGTCAGTAACTCGGTTTTATCCCTAGTGTTCGTCTGAAAATAGGTAGTCTCATTCATAGATATTTAACCACCAACTTCCTCCTTGTGTAAACATTTGTATTAGAGTGTTCCCAGTAGTTTTTTTGAAGTAAGACTGTGGTGACCTCATTCATTTCTGTTGTTTATTTCAGGTAAGTTGCTTGAGTCTTATTCAGATAGTGTTTGAGGTGTTTTGTTTTGGGATGTAGTATGAATATGCTTGATAATTTAAGGAAGTGGTGTATTTTTCATTTGGTGAGATTATTCCTACCTTGATAGACTAATTAGAGGTGTTTTGACCTTTTGGGGGCAGGTGAAACTTGGCAGAGGAGTCCATTTCATCCATTTGGTTGGGTTTAGTTTTTTCTTTTGGCATTGTTGTGGCTTTTCGAGGGAGGAAATTTTTATGGTGGGGATAATTTTCACATCCATGACTTCTTTTAAAGGTATTTTTTCATTTAATTTCCATTATTACTTTTTTTGGGGGGCTTATAATACATTTTTTGAGGAAAGGGTGAGTTTTTATGATTTGGGCCAAACCGTGAGCCCATTTCCAAATTTAAAAACCAATTTTGTTTGTTTTATTACTCTTTAATTATTCAAACTTTTGCACCCATTTCACTTCCAACATGGCCTCCCCTAACCTATAAACACCACTATATCAATTTGTACCCTGTAGGAATCCATAATTATGGTGGATTTAGGTTTTTATTTAAAGAATAGGGCCAGCCTGAAATCCCATTTCCTGCTTAAAATGTTTTTTTGATTATTTAATATCTCAATGAAATTTTAAGTTTTTTCAGTGATTATAACTATAAACCAAGACTACTTACCCAAGTCACACTCCCATTCTCTCATCCTCCTCTTTGGAGCTCATATTTATCGCTAATTAGGGAAAAACTTCTCTGGATTTCTTAAATTGTCTATATTTGAAGAGGTAAATTGTTTCTTTCATAACTCCTACAATTATTACTATTTTTCCCCAATTACATTTCTTAAATGACCCCCTAATTCTTATTATAACCTCACTTTAATTTTTTTTCTATTTTTAAATTCATATACTGGTTTATTTGAGGCATTTTATTCAAGACATCTCAAGTAATTTTGTTTCCTCTCATGTCCCTCTAATTTTCTTAGGGTTTCTTCCACTTTTCTTGAGGTTCTAAAATGTACAGTAGCTATGGTTCATTCCTAGGGTTTAATTTTGTGTAATATTGGTGAAATTTTGTGGATTAGCACTTGATTTTCCCTCCTTGTGGTGTGGTTGTGGTGCGATTGAAGTTTCGCACAGTGTTTTGGAGTTTTTGGCACAAATGGTAGGTGATTCCATGTATAAGAATTTATTGATGAGTTTTGATGATTGATTTAATTATTTTTCATGATACTCGTATGCTTTTTTTGGTTTTAAAACTTTTTTTGATGGATTTGGTTAAGCGTTTAATTTTATAGTTTCATTTTTTCTTTAAATTGGGTGTTTTCCATGTGTAACTCTTGTGGTAATATTTGGGTTTATTTTATAACATTTTCAAGTGGTTTATTAAATGTTGTTTGAGATTCCAATTATACTTTGGTAGGGTCTTGGTGTGATTTTGAGTTTAAAATAGGGTTTTTTTAATGGTTTTTATGTGCAAAACCTTGTTGTACCTCTTGAAAGTGTTTTATGAAAATTGTAAATGGGTTATTGACTTACACAATGTGTGAAAAGTAAGTTTATGTATTGTTTGGGTAGGTGTATGTTTTTGAAAATGGTCCAGTTTATTTTGAAAGGGATATTATGTGATGTTTACCATCTTGGAAACATTTTATAAAAAAAATTAAAGGATTTATCGAATTGTGAAAGGGATATGAAACATATTGCGGGCTGTTTTGGTGTGAGTATGATTTAAAAATGAATTTGAATGAGAAAGGGGATTATGTGACATGTGTGTCGGTTGTTTGGTGTGTGTGTGAAGTGTAAATTGTATTTTAATGTTAATATGATATTTCATTGCTTTTGGAACTTTTTTTAGCACAAGAGGGAAAACCTAGGTAACTTGGTGGGTGGACATGTGCTAGTATGCTAGTGATCCCGTGGGGTTTGGCCCCAGTTTCACATAGAAAGTTTGATGATGAAAACACTAACTAAACTTTTATGATGATGATGTTGAAGAACCACAAGGTTATGGGTATGATCCCTACTAGTGGCTCGTGTGCACGAGAACAGATATTTGTATGGATACTTTCACCAAGATACGAGGTATCTAGGACCCACAGTGAGCTAGGGCTTAGGGGTTATCTCTCATTGATTATTCTCATTAGATACTTTATAATTACTATCATCATATGGTATTTTAAGATGGAAAATTCATTATCTTTGGAATTCTATTTAAAAGTGTTGATTCTTTAAATTATCCCACTTGAAAACTGTTTTTATTTAAAGTTGCATCTCTTTAAAATTCTTAATAGCATTTCATATTTATGAAAACTTACAAGATTTTCATTTTTGAATGTTTATAACATGGAATCCTTTAGTGGTGTAATCCTACTGTGATTTTTCTCACACCATACTTACACCATTGGGTGTAAGTAGACTTGGTTATTGTTCTTGCAGGTTTGGGTACAGCTTCTTGTGCCAATGGTTTGGGTTTTTAGCGGTCATTCGTGATGTAGTGTCATGGAGATGGGTTGAGGGTGGTGCCTCTTTCCATGAGGAGGTTCTTGGTCTATTTTTTGGGTTTTGTTACCTTTTTTTAGTCTTTGATTATTGTTTTAAATTTTTTAACTAAATTATGATTTTTTGTAAAAACATGTTTTTGTTTGAAAAATCCATATTTGGTTTATTGGATTTATTTGTTGTTTTGTGTTTATAAACTTCGGTAAATCATTCCCAAATTCCATTTTGTGATACCCAGGCACTTGTGCCAGCCTATGGGGGTTGGTAATTCCCTTTGGGCCTTGTCACAGGATAGGTTTGGTGCCAATTTTGATGGAGAACAGATTCGGTTTGTGAAAAAATGGTATCAAAGCCAGTTAGGTTCACTCTTTGGGTCATGTTATTTAGGGAAGAGTCAGGATAGTCTAGAGTTAGGATTTTTGGGGATTGAAATTCCGATTACGAGTAGGGTTCCTAGCCATCACACCTCATGATGTGATTCAAGTCTCTAGGGGAATTCAGGTTTTATCTAAGTCCTTTTGTTTTCATGGGTCATCGATGATTGGGGAAATGAAAATCGAGTTGGGTCAATGGTCTCAGTGAGCTCGAAGAGCCTAAAAGCCATGTGGATCCAGGGATATTTTCCTAGAACACTCTCTTTTATGGTGAATTTATTGGCTTATGGCCACCAACCATATGTCCAAGTCACCTTCCAAAACTAGTTTTCTCCCGCATTGTCGTGTGTCCTTTTGTTTTTGAATCTTGGAAACTTGGTTTTAAAATAATAAATAAGACTTGATTTAAGAAAAGTGAACTTTTATGAAATAATTTTCCAGTAAAGCGGAAGTGTCTTGATTTATAAAATGGTGGAAATGAATTTTCATAACTATTTTAAAATGGTAAATGGTGTGTTTACACCTCTTTTAAAAGTATAAATTATATTAGAGTGGGTTTTGAAAATCTATTCCAAATAGACTTTCCTGAATTATTGATAAGTTTTTTGAGTTGAATGAAGTGTTTTTAGAATTTATGTGTGGGGTTTTAAGATAAATATTTATTTGGTAACTAGTAATCATTTGAAAAGTTTTATGAATCATTGTAATCTTGTTTAAATAATAAGTGGTTAGTTTTTAAATGGTTGTTTTTTGATGAAAGGGGGTTTTTTCATAAAAATATGAGTGTTTTGAAATGGGTTGAAATGTTTTGAAATTAATTTATGGTTTGAAAGTGATTTTTTATTTGAATGATTGGGGATTTCTGAAATGTTTTGTAAGATGTAAATTAGGTTTTTATTCTAGGGTTAGTAGTTTTGAGAAAAAGGGAAGTGTCGGTTGAATGTTTTGGTTTTGAAAAGTGGAAGGAATTTTTGTTTTAACCTTTGGTATTTCTATGAGCGACCAATTACATGGGGTTATATGAGATGATGGATGGTTAATGGAATTAAAGGATGATTCATTGGATGGATATGAGGAGGGTGATCAGTTTGGAATAGAAACATGCATGTGTGAGGCCCATAGGATACCATTGGTGGGTATGCTAACCATAGACCAGTTTACTTTCAATAAAGTGACTTATTTTAAAGGAAAAAATGATGTCTTCATGACTGTTTTCGGTGGTGTGTCTAATGTTTTTTTGGAAATGTTGTTGTTGTGGGATGTTTTGAGTTCAAGAACCCCTCTTATTTGAATGATGTTTTGGGTTTGTGTTTGGATCTGGTTTGTGGAACATTTTAACCAATGGACCAGCTTGGTTGGGTCCTTGTGTTATATCATTGGATAAGGTACGACCCCACTAAGAGTTAATGCATTTCTGAAGTGCATCCCAGATTGTTTATCCATTGGAAAATATTCTAGTTAAACAGTATAAGTAATTTCTTCTCGAGTTTTGGAGATTGAGTATACCCACCATTACCCTTCCTTGTTTTGGGGATCCTCTTGTAGCGGGAGATTGGTCATGGAAGGTTGAGAGAGACATTAGTTTCTTAAGATACCTAAGTCCCCAAAGGTTAAATAGGTTTGGGTGTGTCAGTGTAATATGTTTTCTAAGAGGGCATATGGGTCTGTGTTTAGTCTTGTCGAAGTAAGAGTTCATGTTAGGCCATTAGTGTGGAAAATCGGGCCGAGTGAGGCTATTATGGACACTTGTTGGAATTTTTTGTTGTTTGGGGACTTGTAATAAGGTCCCTTTCCATGTATTGTTTTCATCAGTCTCAAGGGTCATGTCTTTTGATAAATTGCGATGTTATGTTCTTGTTTGAATGCAAAAGTAAAGGTTGTGCAATCTTCTGAGAGTCTCTATTTTGTCGTATGTGTGCCTCCCTTCAGAAAATATTTACATCCTCTATTTAGAGGAAGGTGTTTGAAAATGTCCTTTATGTTTTCCATTTTTCATCTGAAGAAACAAGGGGTGATGTGTGTGCATCTTCTAATATCTTGTTTCGGAAAAATGTAAAGTTTTGGTAAAGTGAGTTTGGAGTGTGTTGTGTCTCATTGAACTCGTTTAGGATCACAGTGTAGTTTTTTGTGTCACCGAAAGAAGAAGTTTCATTTAGGGGTTTTCCAGGTCCTGACTGTGGGTTCGAAGATACTTTGATCATCTAAGCTCCAGCCATAGTTCCCGGAGTGAAGTCGTCACATAGTCAGGGAAATCCCAGGGTTGTTAAAAATTGTTGGTCAATATGGGAACAGTTTAAACCTATAGTATTGTCATATTTCTCCAGTTGTTCTTGTTCGGTGGAAAGAGGTGGGGGAATCTTGTTCCCATGTTATCTTCTAATTTCATGCTTTTCCACCTTTTTTCCTTTAAGTTTTTAGGGAAAATTATGAAAATTGGGCTACATATATGGTAGTGTATGGTTTGCACACAGTTTGTAGTAATTGTGTGCCAACTTAGGAAACAGTGCGATAAGAGAGAGTAGCTACCGCATGGTCTCTGTATGGCTATACTCCTTGGAACATGTAATCGTGAAAAGTTTCCCCTTTTTAAATAATGCTCCGCATGGTTAACCCACGGCCTCCCAGACTGTGCGGACTAACCATGCAGTCATGCCAACTCTTTAAATTTTGGGGTCTTTTTGTGTCGGCTTGTGATAGTCAGTTAAGATGGTTGGTTTCTATGATGTGTAGACCCACTATGGGTATCATGTAAGTTATTTTGGAAAATTATAATGAAATTATACCCCTTATTTTGGGGATTCTATTCGGGCCTCCCCCTATTAGAGTCTCGATTCTGTCTCGAGAAAAATTGAGTTGCCCCTTATGGTAGGGAGGCTATTTGTGTCTCCATGTATCAGAAACTTGGTTTTGTCCCTAGTGTTGGTTTGAAAATATTTAGTCTCATTCAGAGTTATTTAACTACCAACTTACTCCTTAAGTAAATGTTGGTATTGGAGTGCTCCCAACAGTTTTCTTGAAGTAAGACTGTGGTGACCTTGTTTGTTTTCGTTGTTTGTTCAAGGTAAGTTGCTTGAGTCTTGTTGTGATAGTGTTTGAGGTGTTTTGTTTTGGAATGTAGTTTGAATATGATTGATCATTTCAGGAATTAGTTTATTTTTTTGTTGGTGAGAGTATTCATTCCTTGATTGATCAATTGGAGGTGTTTTGGCCATTTTGGGGTGGGTGAAACTTATCAAAGGAGTCTATTTCGGCCTTTCGGTTGGGTTTGGTTTTTTCTTTTGGCCTTGCTATGGATTTCTGAGGGAGGAACGTTTTATGGTGGGGATAATTATCACATCCATGACTTGTTTTAAAGGTATTTTTTCATTTAATTTCCATTCTTTATTTGTCATGGGGGTTTCCCATACATTTTTGAAGAAAAGGATGAGTTTTCAAGATTTGGGCCAAACTGTGAGTCCATTTCCAGATTTAAAAACCAATTTTGTTTCTTTTATAACTCTTTAATTTTTCAACATTTCTCACTCATTCCACTTCAAAAATGGTCTCACCTAACCTATAAACACCACTACATAAATTTGGACCCTCTAGTAATCCATAATCATGGTGTATTTGGGTTTTTATTTAAGAATTAGGGCCAGCCCGAAAGTCCATTTCCTGCTTAAAATGTTTTTTTAATTATTTAATATCTCATACAAATTTTAATTTTTTTAGGTGATTCCAACTCTCACCCGAGACCACTTACCCAATGAGCGCTCCCATGCTCTCCTCCTCTTTAAAGATCATATTTATCTCAAATTATGGAAAAACTTATCTGGAGTTTTCAAATCGTCTATATTTGAAGAGGTAAATTGTTTCTTTCATAACTCATTCAATTTTTAATATTTTTCCCCCATTATATTTCCTACATGACCACCTCAGCTTTATTTGAACCTCACTTTCATTTTTTTTTGGAAATTCAGATACTGGTTTATTTGGGGCATTTTATTCAAGATATCTCAAGTAAGTTTGTTTCCTCTCATGTTCCTCCCATTTTCCTAGGGATTCTTCCACTTTTCTTGAGGTTCTAAAATTTCCAGTAGCTAGGGTTCATACTTAGGGTTTAATTTTGTGTAATTTTGGTAAAATATTGTGGATTAGGTCTTGATTTCACTTCCTTATGGTGCGGAGGTGGTGCAATTGAAGTTTCGCACAATGGTTTGTAGTTTTTTCCACAAATAGTAGGTGATTCCATGTGTAAGAATTTTTTTGATGAGTTATAATTATTGATTTAATTATTTTTCAGGTTCCTAATATGATTTTTGTGGTGTTAAAACCGTTTTTGATGGATTTTTTTAAGCGTTTAATTTTATAGTTGCATTTTTTTTAAATTGGGTGTTTTCCATGTGTAACTCTTGTAGTTATATTTGGGTTTATTTTATAACATATACAAGTGGTTTATTAAATGTTTTTTGGGATTCCAATTCTGATTTGGTAGGGTATTGGTGTGATTTTGGGTTTAGAATAGGGTTTTTGAATGGTTTTATGTGCAAAACCTTGTTGTACTTCTTTAAAGAGTTTTATGAAAATTGTAAATGGGTTATTGAGTTACACAAACTGTGCAAAGGAGGTTTATGTACTGTTTGGGTGGTTGTATATTTCTAAAATGTTCCAATTTTTGTGTAAGGTCTATTATGTGATGTTTACCATCTTGTAAACATTTTATAAAATTTCTTAAAGGACTTATCAAATTGTGAAAGAGATATGAAACATATTGCGGGCTCTTTTGGTGTGAGTATGATTTCAAAATGAATTTGAATGATAAAGGGGATTATGTGACATGTGTGTGGGTTTTTTGGTGTGTGTGTGATGTGGATATAGTATTTGAATTCAAATATGATATTTCTTGTCTTGTGGAACTTTTTTGAGCACAAGAGGGAAAACCTGGGTATCTAGGTGGGTGGACGTGTACTAGTATGCTAGTGATCCTGTGGTGTTTGGCCCCAGTTTCATGTATCAAGTTTGAAGATAAAAATAACTAACTAAACTATAATTATGATGATGTTTGGGGACCACTAGGTTATGGGTATGATCCTTACTAGTGGATCATGTGCATGAGAATAGATATTCGTATGGTTACTTTCACCGAGATGTGAGGTACCTAGGACCCACAGCGAGCTAGTGCCTAGGGGTTATCTCTTTTTTCTTGTTCTTATTAGATAATTTACGATTACCATCGGTATATGGTATGTTTATATAGAAAATTTAGTATCTTTGTAATTCTATTTAAAAGTGTTTATTCTTTAAATTAGCCCACTTGAAAATTGTTTTTATTTAAAGTTGCATCTATTTAAAATTATTAATAGAATCTTCTGTTTATGAAAACTTGCAATATTTTTTTCTTTGAATGTTTATAACATGTAATAATTTAGTGGTGGTATACTACTGGGATTTATATCACACCCTACTTACACCTTTGGGTGTAAGTAGCCCTGGTTGTTTTTGTCGCAGGTTTGGGTACAACTTCTTGTGCCAATGGTTTGGGTTTTTAGTGGTCCTTCGTGATGCAGTTTTGTGGAGATGGATTGAGGGAGATGCCTCTTTCCATGAGGAGGTTCTTGGTATTTCCTTTGGGTTTTTATACCTTTTGTTAGTCTTTGAGTATTGTTTTAAATTGTGTAAGTCAATTCAGAATTTTTTGTAAAAGATTTTTTGGTTTGAAAAATTCAAATTTGGTTTATTGGATTTGTTTGTTTTTTTATGTATATAAACTAAGGTAAATCATTCCCAAATTCTATTTTGTGATACTCAGGCACTTATAATTTCCTGTGGAGATTTGAAATGCCCTTCGGGTCTCATCATGGGCCGAGTGTAGGGTCCTGAAAAATCCGTAAAGGAGAATGAGAATCCCCTTTAATACAAGGGAGATTCTACCCAATTTCCCCCAAAAGGAATTGGGGAAAGTGTAGAGAATACTCAAAGGATGGAACAAGATGAACTGGTCCACGAACTGGTCCAATGATAATGGTACGCGGCCAGTTCTGCGAAGCAACCCCCTCCGCGGACTGCTGTCGTTCGCGAAACGGAGGTGGAGATCCTCCGCGGGTGCGAAGCAGGTTGGGTGCCAAGCTGTTCCACCGCCATGAACTACCCCAGCTGCAGACCGCATCGACCAGACCAGTCCGCATCCTCTTTCATTCATAGAATGGAGGCGGAACCCTACGCGGCCGTGAAGCATTCCCTGAGCTAGTTTGGTTCGCGGGGGAGGAGCGTTCAATGCCCCCGCGAGTTGTGGATTGACCAAGTCATCCGTAAACCGGGTTTCCGGTCATGGGCCTCCAAAAAAGCAGTTGCATGACCACAGATACATATCTTTCCCCACTCTATAAAAGGAGATCGAGGGGGATAACGGAGGGGGAATTAGAGATCGATCAGATTCGGGTGGAAGGATTTCAAAGGAAGGAGCTTAGAATTTCGCAAACAGCGAAGTACCAGTTCGTAAACCAGATTAGGTATGAAGCTGGAAGTGAATTAATAAGGAACCGAAAACGCATAACAACTTGGTGAACCTAAAACTTAAAATAACAAAGAAAAGAAGACCGCAAACCATAGCCCCTCCACAAATGCACTCCCTGCGGACCAGATAGTTTATGCCCCTTTTTCGATCCTTCGCACCACGTAGCACCCTCCTATGTAGGAAAATCCCCAACCGGTGAACCCCTGACTGGCATCACCCTCGGCCGCCATTGCTCGCATGGACCCCTCCATGTACCAACCTAGTACGCGGACCGAACCCGAAGCCGCGAACCACCCTGGTTCGCGGGATTCCCACCAGTTCACGGACCACCCTGGTTCGCGAACGGCCTCTCCAGCAATGTAGCACCTCCCTACACAAAGGGCGCCACTACTCATACACCTGTGTGGCCCGCCAGATCCTTCGGAGTTCCCCTTCCACGAGCCAGATAAAATCCTTCCAATCCGACCTGATCCTCCGCAACCCCCTCATTGTCCCATTCATCAGCCCCGAGCCGAGGCCTCCACCAGAGCCACTGGACTCATGTGGTGTAACCTTCAGGCACATCAGCATACCGTTTTGAGTTCACATACCCACGGTAAGCGAGGGCGAAGGGGTTTCTCCGACCCTTGAGCGGATTCTCGAAGCATTCCTGGGTTCACATTCCCATGTTAATACGGAGTCTGAGCCTGGGAGTCCCCTTTCTGCCCCTCCACTTGTTAGGATTGGGGCACGTCTCCCCTCCCTGGGGCGTGGCGGACTACCCATCAGAAGGAAGCCCCCATGCACCTCTGTACTTCCCCACGACCATGGCCAAGGAAGGGCGTAGTGGGGAAGGGTGTTGCTCCATTCTTCTTTGGGGCCAAGTCCCTCTCCCACTACTCTTTGTCGCCATGGGCATCCATCTCCGAGTAAGCCCTGATTTTTTGGGCCACCCCCATGCATAATCCCTACTCCACTTCCCACGGATGCACCTTTTGCGACGTGATCATCTGGTCCCTACTACCTCTTGTTTCTCACACCGAGCATGACTCATGTGGGATTAGAGTAAGCATCGACCATGATATCCTCTCTTGGGATGCCTCAGAGCATAATCCCCACTCCATCCAAACTACGTGGACTTTGATTCCCCACCACAGGGATACGTAGGAAGCCTCCAAGAGGTTCAAGCCCGATCACCATCAGACCCTCGGGTCCACATTCACGTCGGTTCTCCTACACTCCCATTCGAACTACATGGAATTTGATCCCTGTCACCTAAGAAGGGTACATAGGAAGCCTCCCCGAGGTTCAAGCCCAACAACCGGTCAGTCCAAATATTTTCACGTCAGTTCACCGCACCAACCCTGGTAAGCCTGGAGTGTAAGCCCCATACCAAACCAAACTACGTGGATTATGATTCCTCTCATGAGGATACGTAGGAAGCCCATATCATGAGTTCGATCCATATGATCAAGTCGTTATCTCTCCCCCCTGGATGACAATAAACTTCAGAGTGCCCAGTTACGAGGCTTTAAATCAGTTCCGTCTCAGTGAGTCCAGACTCCTCGTGGTCATTAATCCAATGAGGGATGGAAAACCTCGGGCATAAATGATTCTGAACCCCTGTGTCCAGCTGACCATTGCCAACCAGGAGTAATCCGTGGATACTATACTTGGGTATAAACCAAAGATTCGTGAACATATGAATACGTCTTAAATCTATAAGAGAGTCCCCGAATAGGAAATAATTCCCCACAAAAGGGTGAGATGAGCACGAATTCTCATCCTCTCGACCAATGTGAGTTCTTAAGCATTGCAGGTCAAACCACCCAGCGAACGCATACCTTTGGAAAGCAGGTCCACGTATTGCTAGATATGGAACCGTTGGGCATTTTGAGGCGAAAACGGTGCACCCGATATGAGTGATTAAGCAGAACCCAATCTTCTCTAATCAACCATCGGGTAGCGCACGTTTCTCCCCCACAACCTCGTCTTGCACTGCGAGACAAAAAATGGTGAACCCGATGTGAATCTTTAACCAAGCATGACGGATTTAACCTAATCTCACATTGTTCCCCCTTATACTCACAAGGAGGGCCAAGCAGGTTCATTAATTATGCATGGGTTCATGAGATGCTGCTTTGACGGGTTTGGTGTTTGTATTTGTTGAAATATTTTTTTTACAGGTACCACACAGAACTCCCTTCGATCCAATGGCGTCACGAAGGAACTCACAGGCGCGCGCTTCCAACAACGCAATGACTGGATTTCCTCACCAATGAAGGACCCCTTCACTGACTCAGCGTATTCTACGATGGGTCTCGGATGCGTTGATCCGAGAATACCACGTGAATAGTACTCTCCCGATGGTGAAGGCAGCCATGCACACCCTCCAATCCGCTAAGACCCGCCGGTCGCCCACCCCGCAGCAGCCGTGAAGGCAGATCCAGACGGCTCCTGTTGCTGTCTCAAACCGTTTCAGGATTCTATCCCTGGAACGAGACAATGCATACCTCCCTTATCTTAGGGAGGCGGATGAGGTTGACATTGAGAACTTCATCCCCGCTGAATGGGGATTCCGCCCCAAGGCCCCCACTGTAGGACGTCATCGCGGTCGCACAGCGACTCAACATCCTCATGATAAGGAGGATGTCGCCCCGAGGATCCAAGCCCACGCTCCCCGAGCTCCGGCCCCTCGGACCACCCGACGAGGGCGGCAAACGTACAACCAGGGACCGATCATCACCCTTATCCCTGAGGAAGAGCTCCGCTGCCCAGTCATGGAGACGTGTCACGAACAGGCACATACACTTGTTCGCTCCTCCAAAGCCCACCATCCAGACATGGCGGCATCATTCAAGCAGGCGCGCATCCCCGCCGCACTCCATCAAGCCAGTCACTCACACAGGATGGCACCTACCCAGCAGGCACCTCTCCCTGCCCAGGGTTGTAAAGTCCACCAACCCGACATGGTGTCAACCCAGCGCTTGTAGGACCAGCTCCTAGCAGAGGCTCTTGATGCCTACCATCCTGATGTGGTGGCGATCAACAAAGCCCGCCACCCAGATGTGGCGGCAATCAATAGGCGGGCATGTCACCCTACCAACAAAGTCCACCGACTTGATACAGTGGGAAACCAACATATGCAGGACCAGCTCCCTGTGGATGCAAATAAAGTCCGTCATCCCGATGTGGCAGAAAAAGGAGAGATAAACCGGCATATCCCGGCCCATGGGAAGATTCGTTCACCTGCCCCGAAACAGGATAATTTTTAGTACCCACTGACCACCGGAGGACTGGAGCAGAATATTCCTACTCCGATACCGGAATGGTCCTCCATACCCGTTCCAGCCAAAGATGTATCTCTACATATCCTGGAAATGATGGAGGAGCAGGTATCGATCCCAGATCATATCTTGCAGACTTTCCAGAATGTGATTGCATCAGCGGCAACAGCAAGGACTCGGGCCCGTGAGTCCGTCTCCCTAATTGAGGTGACTCATATAAGAGACGAGATAGCCGCCTTGGAGTAGATCTGCATCCCTGATTCTGACCAGGAGGGTCGGCGTTTATATTCCGCGACCTAAGGGAAACCGTATCGAGCAGCTTTACTCGTTCCAACTGGGGGACACCTGTCCATCACGGTGGATGCTCTAGAGCAGGCATATATTCCCTCTAAAAGTCAAGATGTTTGTCGGCATATCCCGACAACATCACGGGACCCAATTAGACAGGGACCCAAAGGTGAAGGTCATTGTCAACAGCAAACAGCCCTCGCTACCCGCAAGAAAGCGTCCCGAACGTGCTGAAGGCAGCCAGAAAATAAATAGCGGGTTCATGGCTCCGCTCTGCTATAAACTGGGGTTCTCGATGCCACTAAGAGCATATCGAAGGCTCAAAACCCCACCCACCCATTATCATATTATGGGAGCAGCAGTAGTACTTGCGAAGGTCCTCCCCGCAATGTCGCTACCAGCTGCTCTGAAGGTCCTCCTCAGATCACCCACGGGGGCCTCCCCCACGGGCATATAACGATCGATCACGAGAGCTCCTCTTTTGATGCGAGTCATGGAAACCCTCCACATGACCAAAATATCGAGCAGCAAGAAGGCCCTCCACTTACTGCGGTCCACCCTGAAGGTCCTCCCCGGGGTATACACTACAAGCACTCTCCATGCAATGGGACTATAGATTATGATAGTAGTCATCACTATCATAGTCACAACTGCACAGGCCATCCCCGTAGTGACGTCTCATCATGACAAGAAGGTCCTCCCCTTGTCATGGCCTACCCTAAAGGTCCTCCCCAGGGGTTACATTGCAATGAAACTCCGCACATTCGGGCATCAGATCATGGTTGTAGTCCTCACCACCCTGATAATAGAGGTCCTCCCCGTAGAGACGTCAAGCAACAAGAAGGCCCTCCCCTCATTGTGGTACATTCTGAAGGCCCTCCCCAGGGTGTACCCCGCAGATATTCTCCCTGCGGTAGATGTAATGGTAGTCCTCGCCATTGCAGCAGCTGTGATGGTAGTCCTCGCCACCACGGCCGCCATTGCGAAGGTCCTCCCTGTAGTGGCCCCAAGAAACAAGAAGGTCCTACCCTTTTCGCAGTGTGTCTTGAAGTTCCTCCCCAGGATGAACATCGAATGTAAAACCATGATGGTCATCCTCACCATGATGGTATTTGTTTCTAAGGCCCTCCCTATAACAATACTACACAGCCATAAGGTCCTCCCCTTGCTGTGACACGCCTTGGAGGTCCTCCCCAAGTTCTGCACTACAAAATTACTCTATGCAGTGAGGCGTCAAGAAGTAATGGTAGTCCTCTCCATTGCGGCCTCCATTGCGAAGTTCCTCCCCGCAATTCCATATCATATTGACAGGAAGGTCCTCCCCCTGCCGAATCAAGCACCGAAAATCCCTCGTATGCCGAGGCACTCAGAAGGACGGGATCAAGCATGTCATATTCCCAGCTAGTTGCCAATGACACCCTTCTTCAATCGGGAGACGTTCTGGGGCCACGTTCATCTTCTGAACCACCTCAGAATCGTCCACATGATAATTCGATACATACCGGTCCCACTGCCTCCAACCAAACTATTAGTGAGCATCTCAGTTGGGCCAATCAGGTAGAGGAATCACTAGTGGAGGAGTATGCTAACATGTTGCACCTGAGGAAACGACTGGCCAGGGATCATATACCAGTTATGTTTTGGCCCACGGCCACCTCTCAATTCGACATACCCAGAAAGTTGTCAGAAGAATGCATACACGACATCCGCTACAATATATGGACAACCCTCCGCCAGCTAAAATCAAGCTTCTTGCCCTACGACGGGTATGTAGACCACACCAAGACAATAAGAGACCTCTTGCGTCACATAGACCTGGAAGCTCTTCCTTTGGCGCAGTAATAGTGACCCGAGAGGCGTAAAGGAAACATGGAGATAGCCTGCCACCGTGCACTGCACCAGCTGCGCCACCTCATCGGTGACGCTTCGACAGGATTCCATATCAGAGGATGGGGAGAACATGGAGCTCTGCATTTCACTTCGCTCCCCGCCCAGAAGAACCCGTTCGTCATGGTGTCTTGCAACGTCATCACATCAAGACAGCAATCGAGTGGGGTCCCTACTTATGAGAGACAACAAACCCAACAGAGACAGGCCTTGAGTAAGTCCCAGAAGCATTAGGCCCGATAAGAACAAGCCATCCAAGAACTCCTGAATCGGGCCACCGAGAGAATACAACAGGCCTCTCGCCTAAGAGAGGCCAATCAGTGTTCATTGCCTTCCTCCTCAAAAGAGGTCGATTAAAAGAAGAACTCGGCACAAAACCCAGTTCACCCCCGAATGGGGGCACGCAAGATCAGGCAGGTAGCGATAGCAGCAGCCACTGCCGCAATCCGGGTTCAACCCCAGCCTACAGGGCTGGGGTCATTTTTAATAACAAATTCCTCCATATGAACAGTAGAAACGGGAAGAGACTCAACATCCAAAGAACGGATCCAACCCCAGCCCTCAGGGATGGGGGAATTTTTACCACCTCAACAATAACCTCCCCCACGAGAATCAGTATTCTCTCATCTATGGAGGACAGTCAGAAGAGGAGGTTCCTACCCTATCCCGTTGTTTGAATCATCATTCCCTTCAAGAGGGGGGTGTACCGTAAGGTCACATCAAAGAACTCTTTGTGTCACCCTTCATCAAGGAGCCCTAAAGAAATCCCAGGACAGAAGAGGGAAGACCAGTAAAAGACGTGGGAAATCCTCTTCATATTTGGAATATGACATCTTCTCCGCCCTATGATATGCATCCATCAACGCTGTAGGGGTTAACCCCCTAGGTAACACCGAAGATGACGCAAATCCGGATGGATTGGGAGACGATGGTTCCGGTCAGGTTGTGACTCACAATGAACCACCAGGTGTGCACACCCAGAACCATAGGGCCGCTCTAAATATGGTCGCCCCTTCAACTAACCTTCCTCTGCAGACCCTGCGAGCTTCCAATAAGGATAAGAACAAAGGACCGGTTGCCTTAAACCGCCCCCCTCTCTCGATAAAAATGAACCACTTATGCTCAAAGAGAGGTTCGCTTGACAGGAAGAGGAAATGAAAGAATTGAGGTAGCTTAATGCCGAGCTACTCTAGAGGAACCGTATTATTAAAAGCGCGTCCCAAGAGGAGCCACATCATGCACTCCCAGTAAGTTCACATCAAAGACCAAGGTTTTCCCCGACAAAAAAAGCATGGTCAGGGCTACCGCCCAACGAGGCGCTCGTCCCATCCAACTACCTAAAAGTGGATTCAGATGAATACCAAGACTTCCCTCCACTCAGGAAGCAACCGGAGCGAGTACGTCTGAACCCTCTGAAGGTGTCACAAACGGCACATGCGCCCCTGGTGCCAACCGAGTTGGATCCTCATGTAATGCCTCGGGCTACACCTGCCCAGGACCGGGCCCAACAGGATATAAACCAGGGTCTCACCAACACTATCAAGGAACTGATAGCTCGATTGGAAGCAATGGAAGGTCGACGCGCTCCGATACAGCCAGAGCGGAAGCCCTACACGGATTGGGTGAGAAACACACCACCTCCACCCAATTTTGGGAGCCCTGTATTCCCTATTTTCAATGGATCGGGTGATCCAGAACATCTTTTGATGCACTACACGTCTTATTGAGACCCTGTGATGGGAACTCCATAACAACAAGAAGTAGTGAAACTCAGATGCTTCGTATGGACCTTGCAAGGATCTGCCTTCATCTAGTATACGAGCCTACCATCCCACTCAATAAAAATCTGGGAAGACCTTCAGCAGAAGTTCCTGTTCCACTTCAGCTCAACGTTGCCTAAAACAACGGTCAGTGACCTCATGAACTGCAAGAAGAGGGAGAACGAGAGGGTCTCAGATTTCATCGCTAGATGGAAAGGTCTGACCTACTCCCTGAACAGGCCAATGCCTCAAGACGAGTTGCTTTCCATATGCATCGATAATCTTCGAGATGAGCTGCGAACAACGCTCATACTAGTGGAGTGCACCACTGGCTTCCACCATCTCTCGGCCATTGCCTATAGAATTGAGGACTCCCTATAGCGGACCAATTTGAAGTCCCGAATAGCCTTGCAAGCTCCCATAAAGAGATCGGTTAGAGCTGAAGCGTCCTCTGTCACGCTCAAGCCATCCCCTGTGCCTGCTCCACCACTTAGGCCCCCACCAAATCGTCAAGGACCCTTGTATATCAGTGGTCGCCTCCGCCTAATCGGGACGATCAGAGAGGATCAAAGCGGAACCAGTTTGAGGAACGAAGACACAAAGTATACTCTTTCCAAGAGGACCAAGTCCGCGGCTACTTCATTGCTGCCATGAATTGCAACTTACTCCACCTCCCAGAGCCAAGAAAACCCAAAGAAGTTGGCTGCGATGATAGGCCAGATTACTGTCCCTACCATCAAATGTTGGGGCACAATATTCAGGAATGCTTCATCTTTAAAGACCTCCTGCAAAGGATGGTAGACTCCGGTCAGGTCGAGCTGGGACCACCCCCAGCACATGTGAAATATATTCCCACCATCGACTCCGACAAAGGGGAGGGGTGGCAGGAAGTCACCAGCAAGAAGGGGAAGAAATTTGATAACTGGATGAATCAAAAGACTATCAATCAAGCACAGAGCATACTCCGAACTCAACTATAGCATCCAGTGTTGCCGCCAACAACCCCTGATGTCGCACAGCTGACAATATCGGCCTCACAACCCTCCACGAGTCGTTCATCCAGGCGTAATAAAAAAGGGAGGAAACAAGCACAAGAGGAGCAGTCTGCAATGAGGCTGAAGTTAGCCCCGACACTGTCAGATTTTATGCCCCCAAACTTGGTGCCACGGGCACCGACCTACCAAACGGAACCACCAAGGACAACCGACCGGGTTGACTTGTCAGAGGATGAGGAGCCAATTTTTTGTTTAATCAACGTCATCCATCTTATGGAATCATTACCTGACGAAGGGTATGGTTATAAACCTGAGTTCCTGATGCAAAGGGTCAGGAGGGGGAATCACAGAGGCAAGGGATATCAGGGGAGGTGCAGTCGAGGCCGAAATCAACCCTACGGTTGGACCTCGGCCCAAACCGTCAACATCACGGAAACCTGTGGGAGAGCCCTTCAATAGACTCAGCAGGAGAAAGAATATCCCTCCACCTCCACAAGCGGCCACTCTGCCCCCATCATTCTTTGGTACCCATCAGAGGAGGAACAGATGTCTGGCCGCCTAGTGCACACAAACAGACCGGTCGGGCCGAATCCCCAAAATGTGGGGACACTGTTGACATCTGACCTCGCAGTCGGTCCCTCATCGTCTCGTATCTCAACTCCAAAGATACACGCTAAGACTCCCCCACCAATGGATAAGTGTTGGCTACTAGAACAGAAATACGACATCCTTAAGCAACTGGTGTCGGTACCAGCCAAATTGTCGATCCTGGATGCCCTGAATTTGTTAGCGGACCTCAGGGAGGCACTTATAGAAGCCTTGCTCAGCCCCCAGAAATTTCAAGCCGAGGTAGCTACCGCTAAGATTTACCGGACGGAGACTGGACCTTCTGAATGTGATGCAGTGATTTCCTTCACCGATCAGAATGAAGATGCCATCATGCAAGGACACATCAAACCACTATATGTGTCCGGCACACTATATGATGTTGAGATCCGAAAAGTCTTTATTGACAATGGATCTAGAGTTAACCTCCTTCCCCTATGGACACTCTATAAGTTGGGATATAGTGAGGGTGATTTAATACCCTCGGCCACAACTCTACTAGGTTACGACAAGAGTTAACAGAAGCCAATGGGAAAAACTAAGCTAAAGACTCATTTTGGTAACCTTGTGGCCTATTAGGAATTCCTGGTGGTTCGGAAGAACACAGCATTCAATGCCCTGCTGAGAAGGTCGTGGATCCATAAGAACATGTTCGTTCCTTCATCCTACCACCAGTGTATTAAGTATTGCGTCAATGGGAAAAGTGGGACATTGCATGCCGACAAGGCCCCTTTCAAGCTCTCTGAGTCACACTACATTGATGTCGGGTTTTATGAGAAAAAGAAGAAGAAGCCTTTGGACAATGGTGTTGACTGGATCTCCGCTCTAAATGGTCTAGAAATGGTTCCTGAAGACCCCCTCAGACGGCTTGGCAGAGACTACGTACTGACCATCAACCATATTGAGAGCATGGGTTCAAGTTCGGACACGCACTCAGCTGTTCTCATAACTCCAGACATAATGGTCGAGCATGAAAATGTGGGAACATCTGCCAGCCCTAAATCTAAGGGAGAATACTTGAGCGAGGACGCCCACAATGCCTTGCCTCCGAACTCCCAAGAACACGTGCTGGGAGCTATCCCCTCGCCGGATCAAGAAGATGAGGATTTGGGAGAAGACGAGGAGGAAGATCTCAGGGGTGCACCTCCCGCATTTGAGGAAGGTATCTCCACCACGGTGGACGAGCTCAGGGAAATAAACCTGGGTAACAAGGAAGACCCAAGGCCCACTCTTGTTAGTTCGGCCATGTCCCCCAAAGAGAATGAGGTATATACCTCTTTCCTGAAGCAACACTGGGATGTTTTTGCCTGGAATTACACAGAAATGCCGAGACTCGATCCCAAAGTGGCAATGCATCACCTAGGTCTTCCAGAAGACCACCGGGGCTATAAACAAGCCACCAGAAGAACACACCCCTCACATGCTGCCAAAATAAAGGATGAAGTCGATAAAATAATTAAAGTAGACTTTATTTGGGAGGTCCAGTACCCCATATGGTTGGCTAACATTATCCCCATCAAGAAAAATAATGGAAAAATCTATGTCTGTATTGATTTTAGAGATCTCAATCGGCATTGCCCGAAAGATGATTTCCCAGTCCCGATCACTGAGTTATTAATCGATGCAACGGCTAGGTATGAGGATCTATCCTTCATGGACGGTTATTCTAGGTATAATCAGATCCGGATGGCCCGAGAAGGTGAAGAATCCACTGCCTTCAAAGCCCCTCAAGGTATATTTTGTTACAGGGTCATGCCCTTTGGTCTCAAGAACACTAGAGCCACATATCAGCGTGCCATACATCGTATCTTTAAACCATTCCTGGGGAGATTCGTTGAATGTTACATGGATGACTTGGTGGTCAAATCAAGACAACAATCAGATCACCTGTCAGACCTTGAGACCTTCTTCAACAAACTTCGACAGCATAGCCTGAAGATGAATCCCTTGAAATCCACCTTCAGGGTTACCTCAGGGAAATTCCTTGGCTTCGTCGTATGCCATCGTGGCATCGAATTCAACCCTAAAAAGACAAAGTCTATCCTCAGACTTCCACCCCCCTGCAATCTCACCGAGTTGAGATCATTCCAAGGGCACCTTTCCTACATCAGGTGATTTATAGCCAACCTGGCAGGCAAATGTTTTCCCTTTACCAGGTTAATGAAGAAGGGTGTCACGTACCAATGGACAGATGACTGCCAAGAGGCGTTCGACAGCCTAAAGAAGTATCTCTTAATCCCACTGGTACTCATGCCCCTGGTTTAAGGAATACCTCTCATCCTATACGTGACGGCCCTAGAGAGGTCACTAGGAGCCTTCCTCACGCAGAAAAATGACGTCGGAAGTGAAAATAGTCTATATTACCTCAGGCGAACCATGATTGATGCTAAGACTCGATACTCAAACATCGAGAAGAGTTGTTTGGCCTTGATCTTTGTAGTTCAAAAATTGTGACATTATCTGCAACATCATGAAGTCCATTTGGTCTCACGGAGTAACCCGCTCAAGTACATCCTTAGCCACCCAATGCTGACCGGGCGCCTGTCCCGATGGGCAGTCATACTGCAACAATTTAACATCCAATTTGTGCCTTAGAAGGCCATCAAAGGCCAGGAATTAGTAGATTTTCTAGCGGAGCACCCTTCAATAGGGACTGCCGCACCGGACGTCGAGCAACCTAATGAAGACATCTTCTCGGTTCAAGAGGAGTTCACAGCATGGGAAATTTACTTCGATGGCGCCTCCTGAATCCCAACCGGGAAGAAGATGGAAGATCCCAAATTTAACAATGTGGGTCTGGGGATAATACTCATGTCCCCAAAAAAGGTAGTCTTTCCATATTCCTTCCTCCTGTTAGAAGGATGTACGAACAATGAAGCAGAGTATCAGGCCCTCATTGCAAGCCTGGAGCTCGCACTCCAAGTACAAGTATAGCACCTTAAGGTAAAAGGTGACTCGGAACTGGTCATCAAGCAATTAAATGGTGACTATGCTATCAAAAAGGAGGAGTTGATTCCCCTGTTTGACCATATCCAAGGGTTAATGGCGGAATTCTCCACAGAACCAACATTGACCTATATTCCCCGGTCTCAAAATGCCCAGGCCGACGCATTAGCTAATGCGGCCACAGCCCTAGCCGACCTAGACCGGGATGAAATAGTTATCAGTATTGCTCATCGTCGAATGGTCTTGCCATTTGTTCAAGCTAAGACGGAATAAATCCACGAAGTTAGTCCTGCCCCTAAACCATATGCTCCTGCCACTGACTGGATGACCCCCATTGCAAAATACCTTCAATGAGGAGAACTTCCACCAGACAGGGCTGAACGAGAGAAAATACGGAGAAGGGCAATCAACTTTGTCCTATATAGCGGTGCGGGTCAGCAAGAGGTCCTCTACAAATGAGGTCGTGAATAAATCCTACTAAGATGCATTGATGGAGAAGAAACCACTGCCGTCATGACTGAAGTACATGTCGGAGTATGTGGGGCACATCATTCGGGTTCCAAGATTTCCCATCAGGTTCAAAGACTTGGGTACTATTGGCCCACAATGGCACGAGATTGCGAACGCTTTACCACAAAATACCAATCATTCCAAATTCATTCCAACTTCATACACCAACCCCCGGAATTACTTCATCAGGACAAGTACTCCTGGCCATTTTATGTCTGGGTAATGGACGTCGTGGAACCATATCCTCCTACCACATCCAAACAGCTGAAGTATATCCTCACAGAAACCGACTTCTTTTCCAAATGGTCAGAAGTTGTACCCCTTAAGGAAGTCGGGGCAAGAAGCAATGTCAGCTTTTTGAAAACCAATATCATCACCAGATTTGGTGTCCCTCATACCATACTGACGGATAACGGCACCAACTTCTGCTCTGCTGAATTGGAGAAAGTATACCAAGAATACGGTATCAAGGATAACCACTCATCCTGCTACCACGTAGTGGCCAACGGATAGATAGAGGCTTTCAACAAGACCTTGTCCAAAATTCTCTAGAAAATGGTGGACAAAGACAAGAATTCATGGTCGGATAAACTCCTCCATGCATTGTGGGCTTACCGAACTACAATCTGCACCGCTACTCGGGCCACTCCGTACTCATTAGTATACGGAACAAAAGCGGTTCTGCCCATTAAGCTCCAATTTCCCTCGCTCCGTGTTTCCATTTGTGATCATTTATCCAACGATGAGCTATCAGAAAAATGATTAGGTGAATTGGAACAGATAGATGATAAGCGGTTTCACACTTTTCACCATCTGGAAGTATACCAGAACTGGATTGCACGATCCTTCCATAAAAAGGTCCGTCTCTGGTCTTTCTTGGAAGGAGAATTGGTGTTGGTCCTCCGGACCCCAATGATAACTGGAAAGAATCCTCTAAAGTTGGAGCCAAAGTGGGAGGGACTATATGTTATACACAAGGTCTACTCCAATGGGGCATATGCTCTGATCTCCATGGATGGGCAGTTCACCACCGCTTCTAAAAATGAGAGATTCCTGAAGAAGTATTTCGCATAGATAACTAAAAGCAGTTATCGTCCAAGCCTCAGGACGTTAAACTTCCAAGAAACCAGTGGTCCAAACTCTATGACATTAAACTAAGAGTATTTCATCCTCACCGGCATAACTAAAAGCTATTATCGTCCGAGCTGTAGGACGTTAAATTTCCAAGCACCCAGCGGTCCAAACTCTATGACCTTAAACTAAGAGTATTTCATCCTCATCGGCATAATTAAAAGTAGTTATCGTCCGAGCTGCAGGACGTTAAACTGCCAAGAACCCAGCGGTCCAAACTCTATGACCTTAAACTAAGAGTATTTCGTCCTCACCGGCATAACTAAAAGCAGTTATCTTCTGAGCCACAGGAAGTTAAACTTCCAATCACCCAACGGTCCAAACTCTATGACCTTAAACTAAGAGTATTTCTTCCTCACCACAAAACGTTAAACTGCATGGATTTCAGAGAACTATGTATGGCTTGATTCTTGACCTCATAGGATACGTAGCGACGCCAGGGTTCCCCATCCTGGCCCAGTCACCCCCAAGGAAAAGTTAAAAATTCCCCTTTCCCCCTGTGTATGGATCAGACCTACACGGGGTGTACTTTAAAGAGAACTACGTGAGGCTTGATTCTTTCCCTTGTAGGATACGTAGCGACGCCAGGATCCCCTATCCTAGCCCAACCACTCCCAAATGGAATAAAATTAAAAAAAATGTCCCCTTCCCCTGTTTATGGACCAGACGTGCACGGGGTGTACTTCTTTCAGAGAACTATGTACAGCTTTATTCCTGCCTTTACAGGATACGTAGCAATGCTAGGGTTCCCCATCCTGTCCAAGCCATCCCCAAATAAAAGTTAAAAATTCCCTCTCCCCCCATGTACAGATGATCCCTTCATGGGGTGTATTCCTCGTCCTTACTGCATGACGTTAAACTGCATGGATAAGGATAAAAGAAAAAAAAATGCCCCTTCTCCCCCGTGTATGGACTAAACTTGCACGGGGTGTATTGTCTTTCAGAGAACTACATGAGGCTTGATTCCTTCCCTTGCGGGATATGTAGTGATGCCAGGGTTCCCCATCCTAGCCCATCCATTCAAAAAAAATGCTCTCTCCCCCCGTGTACGGACCAGACCTGCACAGGGCGTATTATTCATCCTCACAGCATGACATTAAACTGCACGAACAAGAAAGATTGAAAATTTCCCTCTTCCCCCATGTATGGACCAGACCTGCACTGGGTGTATTATATTTTAAAATAACTACGTATGGCTTGATTCCTACCCTTAAAGGATACGTAGCGATGCCAGGATCCCCCATCCTGGCCCATCCACCCCCAAATGAAGATTTAAAAAATGCCCTTTTCCCCCGTGTACGGACCAGACCTGCACTAGATGTGATCATCATCCTTTCCGCACGACGTTAAACTGCACAGATAAGGATAAAAGAAATATGCCCCCTTCCCCCTATGTAAGTACCAAACCTGCACAGGGTGTACTCCAAAAAAAACTACATGTGTATTTATTTCTTCCCTCACGGGATACGTAGTGACATCGGGATCTTATCTCCTAGCCTAGCCGCCGAGAAAAGAAAACACAGGCATATATACCCTTCGTCCTCACCGCACGACGTTAAACTGCACGGACTTCATCCTCACCGCATGACATTAAAATTGCACGTACTTCATCGTGACCCACCAAGATATATGGCGAAACGAGATGGAAATACTCCTTTTGAATTTGGGTGCATCCCCTCCATACATCAGACTCCACGGCTCGGATAATTATGGATCTTCATAACCATTCATGGCCATCGGAAGTGGAAATTTATCGACCCGTGGACACCTTTGCATGACTATGCATACTATACCCTCAGCGGCTCTTCATATTGATAGCCCCTGGCCCATCTACCAATGGCAAGATTTCCTCAGGTGATACTCTTCCTAGCTCCATACACTTAGCGGCCTCAGAGCCCCCGTGTCATATCTCCCGATCCAGAATTTTATGGCGTAGTGGTTTACAAGTTCGTCCCCCTTTTCACATACAAACGTTGATAGGGTATACCTACCTGGTTAGCCTATGTATCCTCCCGTGGTTCACATGATGACCTGTATCTAAGAACATCAAGCCAGGGCTAGGCTACTTTGACTCAGCGGACAATTGCAGTGAAGATATTTCTTGTATGCTCGGACCCCATTATCCCCGCATGCAGAACTTTGTACTGTGAGCATTATCGTATTTTCATAATCATTTATGGCCATCGGAAGTGGAAATTCATCGAACCAGAGACACCTTTGCATGACTATTAATACCATGCCCTCAGCGGCTCTGCATATTGATAGCCCCTGGCCCGTCTACCAAAGGTAATATTTCCTCGGGCGTTACTCTTCCTAGCTCCGTACGCTTATCGGACTCAGAGCCCCCACACCACATCTCATGATCCGGGAAACCTCAGAGTTACAGTTTACAACCTTCATCCCCCACCCTGTTCAGAGTATATCAGAGCATGGTAACTTGGTTATCCTTCGAGTGACTATGGCAATAGTCACCCCACTGTTCTGAGCTTTATGACCGCTAAACTAGGAGTAGTTCATCCTTACCGCATGAAGTTAAAATAAATGGAGTAAAGGTACACCCCGGCATACAAGATAAATCAGTGTAGGGAGCTCTCTAAGCTTTAACTGTAACCAGGGCTGAATATGCCCGACATGTCCAGATATTTTCTTACCAAATGACAGAATTCGTGCCCGGACAATCGCGGATCCTCATAACCATTCACGGCCATCATAAGTGGAAAGTTATCGACCCATGGACACCTTTTCATGACTATGAATACCATGCCCTCAGCAACTCTTCATATTGATAGCCCCTAGCCCATCTACCAAAGGCAATATTTCATCAGGCGATACTCTTCCTAGATCCGTACGCTTACCGGCCTCAGAACCCCCATATCATTTCTTCTGATCCAAGAAGCCCCGGAACCACGATTTACACCAATCCACCCCTCTCCACATCTTGGGCATGCCGAGATGTTCAAGCCTAGTTACATTCTGATCAAGAGTGGCCTTTGAAACTACGTCCTTACCACATGACATTAAACTACACGGAACATCTTGGTCGCTTGGCATAAAGCTGCAAAGACCAAGCATTAAACATCCAAAGAAATGCATCCAAATACAAGAATTTTCACTGATTTAAAAATGCCCATTTCCTCATTGCATGACGTTAAAACTACACAGCATCGGCAAAAATGCCCCGCATCCTCACTGCATGACGTTAAACTACACGGAATCCTTTAAAAATTCCCTCTGTCCTCACTACATGATGTTAAACTGCATAGAATCCTTTAATAATGCTCCTCATTTTTACCGTATGACATTAAACTGCACGGAAGTCATCCTTACTGCATGACGTTAAACTGCATGGTCAAACCTTTCATGGGTTCAGCAAGGAATGGAGGATTTTCTCTGTCCCTCAGTGCACGGGTCAGAATTGCACAAATCATCATCTCACACCAGCATGAGAAGGGATAACTTCACCCATTCTCGGTTAATTTATCCTAGATGTTTCTTCCATATCCAGGCACCCTCTCCTCATAAACCATACTCTGTACTCAGAAAAAGCCGAACTCTCATAAACCACCCCTGGTGGTCCTGAATCTCAAACTTCCTTGAAGTTGCCCGGCTATCAGGAGAATGCAATCATTGACCTAAGGACACCTTTTCATGACTATTCATACCATGCCATTAGTATCTCTTCATATTGATCGCCCCTGGTACGTCTACCAAAGTCAATATTTCCTTAGGAAATGCTTCTCTTTGTAGGCCTCTTGGCCCCTGAGCCCCCATGTCCATCTCAGGATTCGGAAACCCTCTGAGATACAGTTTACCAGCCTCTTTCACGAACCTGCCTGAATATGGTGGAATGTATCTGACGAGATTACTGAGAACCAGGAGAATTCATTCCATTCTAAATAATGTCCCAGCAGCATGACTTTAAACTGCGCCAAGCTCCAACCATCCTTTACGCTAGATAAATGCGTAGGAAAGGGGCCTTGCTTCCACACTTTTGATTAATATAGATGTTATCAAACCCTTTGAGACGACACACACCCTTTCCAAGAATCCCTTGGTGGTTTTCATAATTCTCCAAGCCACTCATGGTGGTTTTCATAAGCCGGACTTCCATGAAGTCCTTAGGCCATCACAAATGGAGAGTCATTGACTTAAGGATACCTTTGCACGACTATGCCTACCATGCCCTCAGTGGATCTACATATTGATCTCCCCTAGCCCATCTACCAAAGGCAAGATTTCCTTAGGCACCGATCTTCCTACCTCTGCATGCCGATACGGCTCCAATGCCTTGAGACATGCCCTGCACATCACTCGAATCTAAACATGTCCCCCCCCCCCACACACACACATGTTTCTGAAGGATATAGAGACATATTTTAATCAACCAAACCTCATTGGGGCCCTCTCCCCACCATACCTGGTCAAAGTTGTTCGACCTAAAACATCAGTAATGATAGTCTTGTCGGCGGGACCTTAAACCGCTCACAAAAAGAGGCGCAAATTCTGTTAGGATGAAAACCCAAAAAGGGAGACCTAAGAAAAATCCAAGTTATACCAGTAGGGTCCACAACAAATGGGCCCAGGAAAAATTAGGGTATTAAAAGAAAATACAAAAAATTTGTGGGGTTTTTCTACAAAACCCTAGAAATAGTCAAACTATGCTCGCTAGATCCCATGATCTAGGAAAAAGTTAGAGCTCATTTCTTTTTTTTATCAATTTTCTTGAACTCTGATTATTATAAGTCTGGTGAATTGACATATACAGCAATCACGCCAAATAATTCCTATCACAGGAGAAGACAACAAGAGATCTGAGGAAAAACATTTCTTTATTCCATAACAAATATGGTAAGAAGGGCATCCACAATCCGGAGCCTCCTCTGGCATGAAAGGTTGTTACAGGTGGTTTTTAGCGGATTCAAAAAGTTGTATCAAGCGCTGATGATAATCCTCGATTGCTTGATAGAGATTCTGCAGTAAGTCTGCCTCAGCTTCTGCACCAGCCCGCAATGCTTCCGCCTCTCGGGCCGCCTTTGAGCTCGCCCTCATCTCCTCCTCCATCCACCGCTCCCCTTCTTCAATTATAACGGTGACATTGGTATCTTCCTGCTGCAACCACTGTATGTCATTCCTCAGCACCTCCAGTCAAGAATGCTGCTCAATGACTTCTCCCTAGAGTCTCTCAACTACCCCGACATGATTATGAACCTCTGTTAAGCAAAGATGTTGGGCCATGGAAAGGTAGGCTTCAGATTGAGCAGCAGAAAGGTGAGATTCGAAACCACCCAATCTTTCCCGGTCAGTGACCACCTATTTGACTATATCATAAATACCATGGTACTCAAAGATGTCAAATCCCAGTAGCATAAATATATTACATAGCTTCGGTAATTTGGTCGGAATCTCGGCCAAGGGAGTTTGAGAAATTAGCTTCCAAATTTTCTCCCAAGACCTTTGGAGAGCAGGTCGAAGACTAGAAAGGATTTTTTTATCAGGCTCGGAGTCACTCCCGGATGAATATACATATTCAGGGATGAACGTCACCAATGAGGGACCCGATGCGGCTTCACCCGCAAACCATGGCGCCGCGGAAACTTCACCCCTAGCGGTTATGGTTAGAGGCATGATCGGATCCGACGGCACAATTGCCAATGCCAAAGGTCATGGTCCTAAAGCCTGAGAGTCGATAAGATAGATAATTATCCCTAATCAGAAGAGGTAAGAGTAAAGAGTCAGTGGAAAGAGATTGAGAAACTTACCCCTGGTCATCAAGGCGTCGGTATCCTCAAGCTCTGCGTCGTCGCGGCCACTCGAGGAAAACGCTACATCTTCAAGAGTCAAGGGATTCCTGGGAACACCCAGAGGTGTCCAGGACCTAAGGACATACCCAAGTATAGCATCTCCCAAATCTTTCCCCAAGCGGTCGGCTACGGAGATCAAGCCTGGGGAAATCACTCCCCCGGTAAACAAAATAATGGCGCGCTCTGGGTTTCCGACAACTGGACTGATGGCGGGCTCTTCCTCCATCGCCACGGGGTCCATTAGGTCTGAGGCAGCTGGCACCGTTGTATTTTGGACCTTTTCGGTAGGCACGGGTGCCCCATCCTCCCCCGTAATTATAAAGGCCGTATGATCAGAAGGAGTCTAAACTTCCAGTTGTTCCTCCTCTGACATATCTCTGACTGATGAAGGCAGGAGTAAAGTGTCCATATCACTATCCCCTTCATCAGGGCCCTCCATTTCATCATGCTTAGGTGTGGCTGCAAGTGATCCCTCAGGTGATAAGGGGGCAGAAGGTATGACTGCTTGGGTAGCCACGGCCAGGTCTCTGAGTGGCCCTACACCATGCACCAAAACAAGTTAATAACTGGAAGAATCAGAATATATGAATTGTCAATTGAGGAAATGGGAATTCATGATTACCCGATGTCCCCTGTCTGAGCCGTTCCGATAATCGGGACGCCTGTTGACGTCTCTGGATCTATCCAGGGGACAGTTCTTCACTCAGAACGCTGAAAGGAGCTGGAGGAGGAAAGACCCTAGCTGGGTCTTCAATGGTCACTTCCATGATCTCAACTTTTCCAGGAGACCCTTCCTTGATGATCCCCATAGCCGAAAGCACGTGTTCTCCTACTGCGGTACCATGGAGAATATACTTCAGGGAAGGAATTGCCCCCTGGGATTCCTCGGCACCCTGCATAAAAGGAATAAATTTTAGAACCTTCACATTAAAGGAGGAGGAAAGCCGAAATGGATGAACAGGACAACCTCTTCTTCGGGATCGGACTATTCAGGATGTCTTATCATCATAGACACCCGGGTAGACCCATAAAACTGGTTCCAGAATGAATGAACGTATGCATCCATATCCTTCAATGAGGAAACTATTTCATCCATATCCTCTTCCATCAGAAAGTGGGGTGGAGCAAAGATCATCCCAATACCCGGAATCTCGAGATGGTCCATTTGGAGTAACGCCCAAACCTCTTCATCTGAACCACTGACCCTCAGGTCATCCCAAATCCTCCAATCATCCGTAAATGCGGCCGTAACAGGAATGGCTAGCCGGGGAGGATCAACATGAGAGGGATGGGCAGTGACAGGGGATGGTGGGGGGGCCAATGGCCGTGTTTGTTTTCTGGATCTCGCTGCTACCCTCAAAATCTCTGGAGATACCTGTGGGTGGGACCTCACTGGAAAGGGGGGATTTCCTTGCCTCATCTGCAGTGGGGGAACCACCGAGATCACTGCCCCCTGAAGAGTGGTAACTCTCTTCCTCCTCCTCGTCAGTCACCAATCGCAGCATGGCCTGGACTCGATGAGTCGACACTGCATAACCCCGGAGTGCATGAACGTAAGCCTCGAGGTCCCGAAGATACCGCTTGGCCCTCTCTGGGTCCACATCATAAAGAATGTAAACAGGAGAAAATATGTATCCCAGCCCATAAAATGCCACTTCTGATTCCTGGAGATACTGCCATAGAGAATGGGGGTACTGACTACGAAAGGATGACCAGATTTTGAATTCATCCCATTGATCCCAGGACGTCGGAAAGGCAGCATCCTCGGGTATAACCAACTCTCTCCGGGTAGCTTCAAGGTCATAAGAGGATACACCTCTGCCCACTAAGATCTTCCTCGAAAGAACAGGACCGGTAGGGTTTTGAAGAACCTTGCCCATCCTGGTTGAAGCACTATCCCCCTTTCGCTTCCTCTTGCCCTTTGATGGCTTAGGACTTGAGATAGTGGGAACCCACAGCCCTAGCTGGCCATTTAGGTATGACTTCACCCAGGAGTTGGTATAGATCTTAGACAAGAAAGGCATAGAGTCTACAAGCACAGGATTTATAACCTCACAACCAGTATCTTCTTAGGTAAACATTAACCACAGTTTCCTAGCCACCATTAAATGGAAGTTCTCACGGGTGCCATTGAGTGCGGGAGGATGCATCCAAATTGACGTCCGAATCAGCAAGTCATGTACCCCTCATAGATCAATTCCCCACTGATACGAGCCACCAGAATGCCCTCTCGAAGGGAAAAGAGGTAGCCTCGCTTGCTAAACTCCTCTAATATGGTATTCCTAATTGCACCAGTCAGGGAGGGATATCGTCAGAAATTGAAATGATCATAACTCAAGATCCGACTTGACAAAAGATGCATATTATGAACCTTTTGTTTTCCATCCTTCTCTTGGGTCACCCACTCTTCGAGCATAACCCCGCTGGTCATTTGCAAGTACGGCTAGAATGCAGTACTCGAAATCTGAAGAGGGTTGATGAAAGTGTAGCAGATCTCGATATTCACTCCCAACCATCCCCAAAGGATTTGAAAAGGGTCGGATACCCGGTTTGGCCGACTCCCATCGGTAATATTTCTAAGAAACCGATAAATCCTGGCCAATACTGGGACGGCCAAGTTGATGATGTTGTTGGAAGCCAGTTGTGCTGCCATGACAAAAGTGGAGATCTGCACGCCACCAGTCTCGTGTACGGGCAATAGCCATCCACTCAAGAACATGGCCAGAAATGCCGCCATACGGAGTAGCCGATCGACGTCCGGGACAAGCTCCCAGCCCCAGTCGTTGAACTAGCCTTCCTCCAGGATCAGCCAGTAGCTTCCCCTCTACCTTCGGGACTCCATCGTAGGGCAGGTCGTGGGCTTTCGTGGGAGAGACATGGACTTGATCTCTCTATCAAAAGCCTTGACCCATTCACGATATGGGACAAGCTATTTCAGAGACGTATCCTTTTAATGATTCTGGTCCTGGTTAATAAGATGCTTCATCAAGGGGGGAGTCCTCTTTTCGTTGTTCCACACAGAAGAGGGAGGCAGGAATTCGTCATACATACCCCCAACGATGGGGACCCCTGAGATCTGGAAAATTTCCCAAAGACTAATACCCACCTCACCATGGACCAAATGGAATGTGTTGGTGTCCGGACTCCAATGGATAATAATTTTCCTGGCGAGGGATTGAGGCTGATGGGTATAGGTTTGGGACACCCAGACAGCTTCATATAAGCCTACGGCCCGTAATTCTTCTTCAAACTCTGCACAGCTCTGGCTTACCCAGAAGGGCCACCCCCAATCCAATGACTTAAATTCCCCTCTGGGCCTAAGGCCCTGGTTCGTTGACCAGCCATGCTGGTTGTTTACCATAGCATTACAGGAAATGCTCTGGTAACAATGAATTGTCCCGTCCAGCTGATGGTGTTCCCCTATTGGGGACACAGGAAGGTGATTCAACACAGATCTGGCAGTTGTATCCCTTATGGAAGGCCACCCTCTGGCGGATATCACAGATCGAGGGATAGTTCTAGTAAATATCCATGCTGTAGGATTTTTGTCACGAGATGGTATCGAAATCGGCATATCGAAAAGTAAAATGAACACATAGGCAGGAAGGTTGTTGGAAAAGGGGTACTCCCACTGTGACTCGGAGATCCGATCGGCAAGGAAGGAGCACAGTGGGGAGTGGTGGATTCCATCCTTAACAGAGCTATCCATGTCCTCTAGGCGTTGATCACCAATTGGGAGGGGCTCAGCAGCAGGCCTAGGTGCAGGGTGAGGGGTAACCATGTTTTCTACTTTCATTATAAAAAAAAGCCAACCAAATGGTTAGTTCGGAATAATAAAATCTGGACAAAAATACCAAGCATATGGCAAAGGATTCCAGGAGCCTTCATGACAAGGTTCGCAAGCGGGCATCAAAATGTGGTTCGCGATGACTGCATCCCGCGAACCAACCCTACTTGGAAGAGGTCCGCGGTACTCTGGCCCGTGGAGCGTTGCCCAGAAAACTGTGAACCAGGTTGCTTCGCGGAATCTTAATCCCAGATTTAAATAACTAGGTTCGGAAAACTTAAGAAATTTTCAAAGTCTGGAAGGTTTCAGACCGCGGACCATCAAAACTATGGAGAAAGTTCCTATGTGGTCCTTCGTGACTTTCTTTTTAATTAATAAAGTGTTAGTTCACGGCTGGGAGATTGGTCCGCGGGTGAAGGCGATCACGAACGAGGAATGGTTCATGGAAATGAAAGATGGTTCACGGACGAGGCGTTTTGTGAAGGAATGAGCACGCGAAGACAAAAAAAAGCAAGAGAGCTCTGGTTTCGTGAAGAATATGGTAAAAGACAAAGGAAGGACCCATGTATTTATAGGCATGGTCCCCTGCTGAGTCTACTACCCCACCACAAATCATCCAAGTTTCAGGACCACTCTACATCGGAATGGCCTCCTCTTCATTCTGATCGTACCCCATTCCGATGGGGGTCATTTGTAGGGTCCTGAAAAATACGAAAAGGAGAATGAGAATCCCCTTTAATACAAGGTAGATTCTACCCAATTTCCCCCCCAAAGAATTGGGGAAAGTGTGGAGAATACTCAAAGGATGGAAAAAGTAGAACTGGTCCACGAACCGCTCTAATGATAACGGTACACGGCTGGTTCTGCGAAGCACCCCCCTCTGCGGACCGCTGTCGTTCGCAGAACGGAGGAGGAGATCCTATGTGGGTGCAAAGCAGAATGGGCGCCAATCCGGTCCACCATCATGAACCGCCCCAACCGTGGACCGCGTAGACCGGCCCAGGCCACATCCAATTTCATTCATGGAATGGAGGTGGAACCCTGCGCGGCCGCGAAGCATTCCCCGAGCTAGTTTGGTTCACGGGGGAGGTGCGTTCAATGCCCCCGTGAGTTGTGGATTGACCAAGTCATCCGTAAATCAGGTTTCCGATCATGGGCCTCCGCAAAAGCTGCTGCATGACCACAGATACATCTCTTTCCCCACTCTCTAAAAGGAGATCGAGGGGGAAGAACAGAGGGGGAATTGGAGATTGATCAGATTCAGGTGGAAGGATTTCGAAGGAAGGAACTTAGGATTTCGCAAACAGCAAAGTTCCAGTTCGCGAACCAGAACAGGTATAAAGCTAGAAACGAATTAATAAGGAACCAAAAACACATAAAAACTTGGTGAACCGCAAACTTAAAATAACAAAGAAAAGAAGAGCGTGAATCATGGCCCGTCCGCGGATGCACTTCCCACGGACCAGAGAGTTTATGCCCCTTTTCTGATCTGTCGCACCGCGTAGCACCCTCCTACGCGAGCGAAGCCCCGACCGGCGAACCCCCGACCGGAATCACCCTCGGACGCCACTACTCGCATGGACCCCTCTGTGTACTAACCTGGTACGCGGGCCGAACCCGATGCTGCGAACCACCCTAGTTCGCGGGATTCCCACCAGTCCGCGGACCACCCTGGTTCGCGGACGGCCTCTCCAGCCGGGTAGCACCTCCCTACTCGAAGGCCGCCACCATTCATACACCTATGTGTCCCACCAGATCCTTCAGAGTTCCCATTCCCCAAGCTAGATAAAATCCTTCCAATCCGACCTGATCCTCCGCAACCCCTTCATTGGCCCATTCATCGGCCCCGAGCTGAAGCCTCCACCAGAGCCACCGGACTCGTGTGGTGCAACCTTCAGGCACATCAGCGCGCCATTTTGTGTTCACATACCGACGGTAAGCGAGGCCCAAGGGGTTTCTCCGGCCCGTGAGTGGATTCCCGAAGCATTCCTGGGTTCACATTCCCATAGTAATGCGGATTCTGAGCCCGAGAGTCCCCTTTCTACCCCTCCACTTGTTAGTATTGGGGAACTTCTCCCCTCTCTGGGGTGTGGCAGAATACCCATCAGAAGAAATCCCCCATGAACCTCCGTACTTCCCCATGACCATGGCCAAGGAAGGGTATAATGGGGAAGGGTGCTGCTCCATTCTTATTCGGTACCAAGTCCCTCTCCCGATGCGCTTTGTCGCCATGGGCATCCATCTCGGAGTAAGCCCCAACTTTTTGGGCCACCCCCATGCGTAAGCCCCACTCCAATTCCCATGGACGCACCTTTCACGATGTGATTGTCTGGTCCCTGCTGCCTCTTGTTTCTCACACTGAGCATGACTCACATGGGCTTAGAGTAAGCATCAACCATGACATTCTCTCCTAGGCTGCCTCAGAGTGTGAGCCTCATTCTATCCGAACTACGTGGACTTTGATTCCCCACCACAGGGATACGTAGGAATCCTCCAAGAGGTTCAAGCCTGATCACCATCAGACCCTCAGGTCCACATTCACGTCGGTTCTCTGACACTCCCATTTGAACTATGTGGACTTTGATCCTTGTCTCCTAGGCAGGGTACGTAGGAAGCCTCCTCGAGGTTCAAGCCCAACAACTAGTCAATGCGACTATTTTCACGCCAGTTCACCGCACCAACCCTGGGAAGCCTGGAGTGTCAGCCCCATACCAAACCAAACTACATGGATTCTGATTCCTCTCATGAGGATATGTAGGAAGCTCGTATCACGGGTTCGATCCAAACGCTCAAGTCATTATTTTTTCCCCCTAGATGAAAATAAACTCCAGAGTGCCCGGTTACGAGGCTTTAAATTAGTTTCATCTTAGTGAGTCCAGACTCCTCAGGGTCATTAATCTAATGAGGTATGGTAAACCTCGGGCATAAACGATTCTGAACCCCTGCATCCAGCTGACCATTTCCAACCAAGAGTAATCCATGGATACTATGCTTGGGTATAAACCAAAGATTTTAGAACATATGAATACATCTTAAATCTATAAGAGAGTCTTGGAACATGCAATAATTCCCCCCAAAAGGGTGCGATGAGCCCAACTTCCCATCCTCTCGACCAATGTGAGTTCTTAAGCAACGCTGGTCAAACCACCCAGCGAACGCCTGCCTTTGGAAAGCAGGTCCACGTATTTCTAGATATGGAACCATTGGGCGTTTAGAGGCAAAAAAGGTGCACCTGATATGAGTGATTAAGCAGAACCCAATCTTCTCTAATCAACCGTCAGGTAGCGCACGTTTCTCCCCCACAACCCCGTCGTGCGCTGCGAGACACCAGGTTTGGTGTTGGGTTTGATGGTGACCAAATTCGGTTCGTGACACATGGTTTTACAAATTTTTGAAACATTTTATGTTATTTTATTCCACCATAACCAAAAATCATTTTTTATTACTTATTTTGGAAAGGAAAATTAAAGTTTCCACAAATTAATGTTTTTAAATTCATGGTTTCCATTTTATACTTTGGAATGTAATTTATAGGTTTAAAAATTGATTAAAATCTATTAAAATACTAGATATTAATAAAATAACATATTTTAGGTCATGGATTGTGGTAAATTAATTTTTAATTCATTATTACATAATTATTAATTCATTAAACATACTGAAAAACCCAAGCTATATTCTTATTATTCATGAGAAAATAAAGTATTTCAAAAAATTCTTATAAATTCACCCTGACCTAATTTTGATGTGATGATTTCAAAAATTATGTTTATTTTATCATAAAAATTCTATAAATTTGATAATTTTAACTTTTACATATAAAAATCCAAAAAACATACTATTTTATTAAAATAATTATTATTCAGAATACCATTATTTATTATAAAAATTTAAATCTTTTCTAAAAACTAAAATTTGTGTTTGACACATAAATTTATCAAATTAGTATGAATAAAAAATATATTTTATTAAGAAAAAATATTATTAAAATGGAATTTATGGAATAAAAATTTTATTTATACAAATGAATTACACTTTAAGTAATTAAGGCCTAGACATGTAATCACACTGTGATTCACTATTTCATTTCCGCCCTTACACCACTGTGCTAAACTAGTTTTGTATTGAAAATTATAAATATAATAACAAATTTAAATTCATTTTTTATTAATTTATTTTGTTTTTATAATTTTTAAAAAGGTAAAATTTACTTATTTTGATAATTTCATTGAAGATGGAGATGATTTGGAGGGCTCATGAAGAAGTTAAAGAAAAATGGGTCAAACTATGCAGGATTCAAGCACACCAGTGGACTCAACCACACACTTGTATTAAACCGTGTATTAAAATTGGATGATATTTTGTGGTATGGTCCTAAATTCAATTATATACATTTAATGTGAAGAATCCAAAGACTCATTCGTCCATCTGGTGGCCCATTCATACTGATCTTTCCAAGCCATTGAATCTGCACTAAGTCAAAAGTGGTGTGTTGTGTTCTGTCAATATCTTCATATGTAGGTTTCCAAATGAATCCAAACCTTCAGTGGAGATATTAAAGAGGTGTTGAAATAAATTTTTAGCATTTTCCAAAGCGATATAAGACTTCCTGGATTTTGAAAACCATGATCCAAGTGGTTTTAAGAAATCTTTGTGCCCAAAACCACCTTCCACTTTGCCTATTAAATAGAACCTTGGGCTCCTCATTTTCAAGTTCGGTCAGGAGGAAAATATTTGGTATTTTGGAGACCCAAAGGATTCCTATTCTCATCCAAGAAGTTTTTGAGGACTCTATCTTCATATGGTGGTCAAGGATGAATGTGAAATTCCACCCAAGCCTCCTCCTCCTCTCGATGGTGAGCTAAACGGTGGATGATCATTTCGAGGGAGCTGCACATACTTGGGAGGGAGTTCAGACATTTTTTTTTATACTGGTTTTATTTAATTTTTTCATTAAATATTTCAATTATGTTTTATTTAAACATCTTTCTTCTCTTAATGCTTTTATTTGGTTAAACTAACTAAATCACTTTTCTTTTCAACAACGATTGGGTTTAGATTTCAAGTGGGAATATTGGGTTGTTCTGATTGGGAAACACAGGCATCCTATTTATCTCACACATACATAAGATATTATTATGTTTTTTATCCTTCACTATATTCTTGAGGTGCAATCCTTGATAACACAATTGTTGTGTCAAGGTTTGGTGCTTTGTGCAACGATTTAAGAGGAAAGAGGGGAATCAAGATCTTGACAACCCTAAATGAAAGAATTAAACAAAACCATGTGTATTTCTCATAACAATGAACTACCCAATATGTATATTGAACTTTAAATGACCTCCTTCTCTTGTAATTATTAAAACACCACCTTAATTTATCAACTATTAAATTATTTAAATCAAGTTATTTTCTTAAAACTGTTTTCAAAATCACCACCCTCCCAGTACTTTTTATTAAAAATTCACACTCTAAATCTATCAATTCTCCTTGAGAGAAGACCTAGGGTCATCCCTATACTATAAATCAACCTTAAAATAATAATAAATCTAACATTTCAATGCAATGAGTTCAAATTTTTTCATCATTACTGGGAAGCGCTTTGGTTTTAGTGCATGTTTTTTAAGATATTTGTAAATTTTGTAAATATTTATTTGTTTTATCTTTTACCTATTAATTTATTTTTGTGTCCTAATTTATTTCTCATGTAGGTTATTTGCATGAATCATTATACTCTGATAGATTCCCCCCCTTTTGAACCTGAATCATAGAGGATCCTACGTCAATGAAACTGAGACACACAAGACAACCCTTTGAATGAGGACACACCACAACTTGAGACTTTTCTAAACCCATGTTATTTTAGAACCAAATTATAAATTGAAATTAATTTGTATAACATGGATGAAAACAATCAAACACTAGAATAGCTAACCTATCCTGATATTGATATCCAACCCACATACATTCAATTGTAAGGCGATGCACCCAATTTTGAAATAAAATCAAGTCTAATTCACTTATTACCAAGATTCCATGGACTCACGGGAGAATATACACACAAGAATTTAAAAGAATTTCATACTTTGTGTTCAACCTTAAAACCAACTTTTGTGGATGAATAATAAGTAAATCTAAGAGAATTCCCATTTTCATTAGAAGACACTATGAAAGATTGGTTGTATTATGTCAATTCACCAATTAGAGGTTGGGCGGACATGAAACGCCTTTTTCTTGAAAAATATTTCCCAGTCTCTAGAACTTCAATAATAAGGAAATAAATTTGTGGGATAAGACAATAATAATGGTAAAAACTTCATGAATGTTGGAAAATATTTAAAAGTATTTGTTCAAGTTTCCCACACCACCAAATAAGTGGTCAACTTTTAATTCAGTATTTTTATGAAGGTTCAATTCCTATTAATTGAAATATGATTGATGTTTTTATAGGTGTTTCACTAGTTGATAATATACCAACTGCTACAAGAACCCTAATGGAGAACATTATGAAGAACACCCAACAATTTGATTCAAGATCCAATGTACCCATTCGAGGTGTCCATGAGGTACAAAGTACTAAATTCAGGAAGAAGGTGGACACAAAGTTTGAAGGGGTAAGTACCCTTCTTCAAAAACTTACTCTTTCCCAAGGGAAATATCAATATCCCCCTCCCATACACTTTAGAATATGTTTTTCTAACACCCATTATTCTGACTAATGCCCCCAACTAAGAGAAACTTCTAAGAGTTCTGAGGAAATATTTCAAAGTGGCCCCTATAACCAACCTTTTAGGAAAGAACCTTACTTTCCATCTAACATTGTGTGGAAATAAAACCAAGAATATAGATAATGGGGGTATTAATACCAACATCAACAATAATAGAACCAACCAGGGTAGGTTAGTCATCCACCACCACCACCCAGAAATACCCAACCACCACAATGTTCTTTCTAACCACCCCTCCAAAACCTGTGCCTAGCCCAGAATATATAATGAAACAAATGGATTTTAACAATTTCTAATTCCATAAAACCACTTAAGTAGCCATACAAGACCTAAAAATACAATTAGGGCTAACTCTGTAGGGGAAATTCAAATTCATGGGTTGGGTAAACTACCCTCTAAACCAATAGTTAACCCTAGGGATAAGGGAAATGTTGTTGTACATCTCGAACCTCTCGTTGTTTGATTTTCATGATCACAATCACTTTCATTTTTATCTAACATTGTGTTTTAAGTGTTTGTGTTGATAGGCATTTGATTGCCAAGAAGTTGACCAAGGAAGAGGCAGAAATGGACTGAAATTCAGTCCACCGGCCGACCGGTGGCTTCACCACCGGCCAGCCGGTGGCACCCAGACTCAAGGGGTAGCTACTGCCTCCCCACCGGTCGACCTGTGGCACCCAGCTCAAATAGTGTTTGCTACTGTCTTGCCACCGGCCAGCCGGTGGCTCTGCACCGGTCGACCGGTGGAGCCTGGACCAAGACTCTTCTTCTCATCCAAGGCACCGGCCAACCGGTGGGACTGTACCGGCCAGCCGGTAGCCCAGTCAAACTAGCCGTTGGGGTTGACCAGTCAACCTTCTTTTGGCCTCCAACGGCTCCAAAGCCTTCTCCAACGGCTCCGAAGCCTCCCCAAAGGATCCTAGCCTATAAATAAAGGCTGAGGAAGCCCCGGACACCAACCGGAACATTTACAAAGCCACTATACTCATTTTCCATCTATTGGCCAACCTCCGGTGGACTTCCTCAAAGGATCCTCTAGTGATCAATCCAATTCCAATCCAAGGAGCACCTCAAGAAGCTTGGGAGAAGCACGCTACATCAGCTCCACCAATCATTTGGCGCCCAAGTCTTCCTAAATAACGGTTTTTATTGTTTTATTTCTTTTTGAGCTTTAAAATTGGGTTTGTGCCTACAAACCCCAAACTCTTTCCTCATCTCCCTTTCTTTGGGTTCTCACACCACCACTAAGGTGTGAAGAGGTTTTTCAAGCCTTTCCTTTTAAAGGGCTTGAGTTGTCGGTGAGCTAGCCTTCACCCGTTAAAAAGGCTAGTGGGTTATTGCTTAACCATTAAAAGCATTGGGTTCTTGCTTAACCAATAAAAGCAAGCTGTAATAGGTCCTGGTGCTACCTCAAAGCCTAGTGGGTTTCTTGCTATAACCATTGAAAAGCAAGCGGTAGGAATCTCTCAACGGTTGAGTTGGGAGCGGAGACGTAGGCCGGGTTTTGGCCGAACTCCGTTATCAAATTTCTTGTGTCTTGCCTTCTTTATTTCCGCTGCATCTTTACTTTGATTTTTAATTTGTGAATCTTTTTTTAAAAGGCAATTCACCCCCCCCCCCCCCCTCTTGCCATCATTCCTTGTTTTTCCGACCCAACAATTGGTATCAGAGGGAAATTTGTGTAATACCCTAACCGGTTACAAATTTTAAGATCCATTAAGATGGCATCAACCTCTTTCGCCCCCGAGGGCTACTCTTTGGGTCGGGCTCCATTTTTTGATGGGTCCGACTATAATTATTGGAAAACCCGCATGACTACTTTCCTTAGAAGCATAGGATATCCCATTTATAAAATAGTCATGCAAGGCTACACTCTCTCTTCCCCCGACGAATCCAAATGGACCCAAGCCGACATTAGAAATTTCGAGCTTGATGGCAAAGCCATGAATGCTCTCCGTTGCGGCCTAGACCGAAATGAATTCAATCGAGTGTCTACTTGCACCTCCTCACATGAAATTTGGAAACTTTTAGAAGTAACTCATGAGGGCACTAATAAAGTCAAAGACACTAGATTGGATATGTATAGGCAAGATTTTGAGTCTTTTTCAATGCATCCAAATGAATCAATTTCTGAAATGTTTACCCGTTTTACTGACGTGTGCAATGGGAGAAAGTCCCTTGGTGATGATGTTTCAGCTGAAGCAATGGTCAAGAAGATCTTATGGGTCCTTCCGAGCTCATGGGCACCAAAGGTGACGGCGATCCAAGAAGCTAAGGACGTCAAAAATATGCCGGTAGAGGAGCTCATCGGATCTCTAATGACCTACGAGATCACGATGAGGAGGCAAACACAAAAGGAGGGAACCCCTATCAAAACTCCAAAGAACATCGCCCTCAAGGTTCAAAAAGAAGTAAGCTCCTCCTCATCCTCATCTTCCTCATATACTTCATCATCAAGCGGCGACTCGGAAATGGAGTATCTCGCCCGCCAAATGCAAAAATTCATGAAGAAGCACAAGAAGAAGAAGCAATCCCGCAAGCACCGAAAGCAAGAACCCACCGCAAGATCCGAGCCCAAGGTGAAATGCTACGGGTGCGGCGAAAAGGGCCATTACAAGCCCGATTGCCCACTCAACAAGAAACGGGCCACGCCAAAGGAAAAAGGAAAGAAGAAGGTCCTCAAGGCCACATGGAGTGACACCTCCTCTTCATCATCCTCCTCCTCTTCCTCGAGCGACAACGGTACAAAATGCCTAATGGCATTCCATGAGGTAACGTCTTCCGACTCCTCCTCTTGTTCTTCAAATTCCAATTCTTTAAATCATCTTTCTTATGAAGAACTCTCATTTGCTAGAGATCAATTGGAAAAAGGTTTTCATGAACTCTCTTCTAAATTTGTCGCGTTGAAAAAGTCTTTCAAAAAACTTTCCTCTGAAAAAGGCCAACTTCTTAAAGAGAAGGAGGAACTCACCCTTAAAATCCAAAATTTTCCAAATGTTGATTCCATGGAATCAACCATCAAAGATCTAAGAGAAACTCTAGCCAAGTTCACCCAAGGGGAACAGAATTTGAACAATATACTTGGTTCCCAAAGGGTTTCCCGAACCACCAATGGACTTGGCTATACCAACCAAGCCTCCTCCTCCCATGCACCCACTGTTTTTGTAAGGGGGAGCTCTAGCTTTAAATTTTGTAACTATTGCAAAAAACCCGGGCATCTCATTTATGAATGTAATTGTAAAAACGCCCGGTACGGCCAACCCAAATCGATTTTCTATTCCGATGAATTTTATAAGAGAAGACCCGCCATGAGGCAAGTATGGATTGAAAAATCCCTATTGGCAAGTCTCTCCGGGCCTAAATTTGTTTCGGTTTCAAAAACCTCTCCCCGGTGATTGATTGTTTTTATTTAGGGGGAGTTAGGATCTTTTAAGCTTTTTTGTGTATTCAAAATTTTTCCTTTCAAACTCAACACTTGGCTTCGAAATTCTCTATTTTCTATTAAATTTTCATTTTTAAATATCCAACAGTTGGTATCGATTTTTTGATTCAAAACTCTCAATTTCAAAAATTTCATTTGGTTTCAAATTTCGAATTTCAATTAGTTTTTGTTTCAAAACTTTCAATTCAAACTGTTATTCAAACTTTTCAATTCAATTTTTCATTTCAAATTTTTTCAACAATTAGTATCATTTTCAATTGTTTTAAACTCTCTAGATTTCCCTCAATCAAGTTTTATGCCCCACTCTATTTTGATAATCACAAAGGGGGATAATTTCTTGATTGATTGGGGGAGAAACTTTTTTTCATGCTTTGCTTTACATTTAATTTTATTTAAGCATTCCTTTCAATTCATGTTTTTACTTTAATTGTTTAAGTGATTGTGATCATCAAAATAGGGGGAGATTGTTGTACATCTCGAACCTCTCGTTGTTTGATTTTCATGATCACAATCACTTTCATTTTTATCTAACATTGTGTTTTAAGTGTTTGTGTTGATAGGCATTTGATTGCCAAGAAGTTGACCAAGGAAGAGGCAGAAATGGACTGAAATTCAGTCCACCGGCCGACCGGTGGCACCCAGACTCAAGGGGTAGCTACTGCCTCCCCACCGGTCGACCGGTGGCTCTGCCACCGGTCGACCTGTGGCACCCAGCTCAAATAGTGTTTTCTACTGTCTTGCCACCGGCCAGCCGGTGGCTCTGCACCGGTCGACCGGTGGAGCCTGGACCAAGACTCTTCTTCTCATCCAAGGCACCGGCCAACCGGTGGGACTGTACCGGCCAGCCGGTAGCCCAGTCAAACTAGCCGTTGGGGTTGACCAGTCAACCTTCTTTTGGCCTCCAACGGCTCCAAAGCCTTCTCCAACGGCTCCGAAGCCTCCCCAAAGGATCCTAGCCTATAAATAAAGGCTGAGGAAGCCCCGGACACCAACCGGAACATTTACAAAGCCACTATACTCATTTTCCATCTATTGGCCAACCTCCGGTGGACTTCCTCAAAGGATCCTCTAGTGCTCAATCCAATTCCAATCCAAGGAGCACCTCAAGAAGCTTGGGAGAAGCACGCTACATCAGCTCCACCAATCATTTGGCGCCCAAGTCTTCCTAAATAACGGTTTTTATTGTTTTATTTCTTTTTGAGCTTTAAAATTGGGTTTGTGCCTACAAACCCCAAACTCTTTCCTCATCTCCCTTTCTTTGGGTTCTCACACCACCACTAAGGTGTGAAGAGGTTTTTCAAGCCTTTCCTTTTAAAGGGCTTGAGTTGTCGGTGAGCTAGCCTTCACCCGTTAAAAAGGCTAGTGGGTTATTGCTTAACCATTAAAAGCATTGGGTTCTTGCTTAACCAATAAAAGCAAGCTGTAATAGGTCCTAGTGCTACCTCAAAGCCTAGTGGGTTTCTTGCTATAACCATTGAAAAGAAAGCGGTAGGAATCTCTCAACGGTTGAGTTGGGAGCGGAGACGTAGGCCGGGTTTTGGCCGAACTCCGTTATCAAATTTCTTGTGTCTTGCCTTCTTTATTTCCGCTGCATCTTTACTTTGATTTTTAATTTGTGAATCTTTTTTTAAAAGGCAATTCACCCCCCCCCCCCTCTTGCCATCATTCCTTGTTTTTCCGACCCAACAAATGTTAGGGCCATCACCCTTATGAGTGGAAAAAAAACTTAAAACCCAAATGAACCCTCTATTAGATTCATCCCCTCCTGAGGAAACCATCATCCCAACTGTTCAAAATGTTCTAAGAGAAGAAAATACTTATCCTAAGAGAAGCCCTTCCAAAGGAAAGAGTGTGTCTGTTGATGAGGAGCCTAGCCCAACCATTCCTCTTCCATTTACCAAAAGGGCTACCAAAAATAGAAAATAAAAGTAAACTGAACTTTATAAGGAAATATTATAAACTTTCAAAAAAGTGTAGGTTAACGTTCCTTTGATTGATTTCATTAAGAAAATTCCAAGATACACCAAGTTTATGAAGAAGATGTGTACATATCGAAGTTAACTTTGAGGTGATGATAAGGTGATCTTGGAGAGGAATGTCTCAACATTGATTGAGCCATCACTTCCCACCAAATGAAATGATCCTAGAACATTATCAATTCTGTAAACCATATGGGAGTATTCCTTCTTCAATGTTATTCTTGATTTGGGTGCCTCTATAAATGTGATGCCTCACTCCATTTACTCTGAATTGTAGGTTAGAGAACTAAAGCCAATATAAATTTTTGTTCAATTAGAAAATTGGATTACAACACACCCTTCTGGTGTGTTAGAGGATGTTCTTGTGAGGGTGAAATTTTTAATTTTTCCTGCTGATTTTTATGTGCTTAAAATAGAATATGATAGGATTAATGGACATACCCTGATTATATTGGGGAGAAATTTCCTGAAAACCAAAAAAATCATAATTTATGTCCACAATGGTACATTATATATGGAGTTTGGTGGTGACATTTTCCACATCAACATCCTTGATGCCATGAAGCACCCCTTAGAAGAACATTCCTCTCCCTCTGTTAATTCAATTAATGTACTCTCTTCCCCTAAAAAAACATATTTTCTTTCCCCTGATCCCCTTTATTAGTTTTCATACTTGATTGAAATTCTAGGTAATGAATCATGCATTGATTGTTGTAGTGGTATAGAAAAATTTCATGTATGTCTATTAATTGATGATTTCTTTAATATTAAGGATCACATGACCATCAATGATACTGATAATCTTATAAAAGCTCATTTATCATCTGGGGATGATACCATTGAGAAGTTACATGAGATTAGTGACCTCTCACTTTCACACAAACTCCCATCAATCCAAAATATCCCTAAATTGGAACTAAAACAATATCCTCAAGATTTAAAATATTCCTATCTTATAATGGAAACAAGTTGTCTGTTATCATTTTTAGTTCAATCCCTCATGAGAATGAATTGAAACTGCTTGAACTTTTTAGGGAGTATAAACAAGATTTGGGATGGACACTTTTGGACATTACTAGTATTATCCCATCAATTTTAACAAATAATATATTGTTAAATGATGATACTAAATTAGTGAGTCAGTCACAACATCGATTGAACCCAAACTTCCTAGATGTTGTAAAAAAGGAGGTAACAAAATTATTGGATGCTGAAATCATCTACCCCATCTCTCACAACCAATTGGCCATTCCAATACAAGTGGTTCCTAAAAAAACAAGTCTTGAAGTGATAAAAAATGAAATTAATTAATTGGTTCCAACTCATGCGTACAATAGTTGGCATGTCTATATAGACTATTTCCAATTAAACCAACATACTAGGAATGACCATTTCCCATTACCATTCATTGAACAAATTCTATAGGGGATAGTATGGAAGTTCCATTACTATTTCCTTGATGGGTATTATGGATAATTTCAAATCCATATTTCCACTGAGGATCAAGAAAAGAAAACATTCACTTTTCCCTTCGGAACATTTGTATGTAGAAGGATTACATTTAGTTTGTGAAATTCTCTAATTACTTTCCAGTGATGCATGGTTAGTATTTTTTTGGATTTCCTGGAGAATTTCATGGAAGTATTCATGGAATATTTCACTATTTATAGATCCTCTTTTGATGAATTTTTTATTATTCTTGGTTCATTCCTACGTCTTTGTATTGAAAATAATGTCATATTAAATTATGAGAAATGAAATTTCATGGTGCAACAAGGTATAGTTTTGGGACATGTCATTTCTTGGGATAGTATCTAAGTAGATAAATCAAAAGTGGATTCCATTTCTTCCCTACCATTCCCCAAAAAATCTATGAGATGTGTGATTTTTTCTGGGTCATGCTATATTTTACCATCATTTCATTTGTGACTTTAGTAAAATTGCACTCCCCCTCTCCCGATTGATCTAAAAATAAAAATAATTTGTTTTGATAAAGAACATGAGGAAGATTTTAATAAGTTAAAATGGAGTCTCATTTCACCCCTGGTAATCCAACCTCCTCAGTAGGATTTACCATTTGAGATCATGTGTGACACCTCTAACTATACATTTGGGGCAGTCTTATCATAAAGGGTTGATCAATCTCCACATGTCATTTCCAATGCCTCACGTACACTGGACCCTGCCCAAGGAAACTATACCACAATTGAAAAATAATTTCTTTCCATTGTGTTTTCCTTGGATAAATTCAGGTCGTATCTTTTAGGGTCCAAAGTTATTGTGTTCTCAGAGCATGAATCCCTCTAGTATTTCCTTAATAAACCATAATCCAAACCACATCTCATTCTTTGGATTATCCTCCTTCAAGAATTAAATTTAGAAATTAGAGATAAAAAAGGAGTAGAGAATATGGTGGCTGACCATCTCAGTAGGATCATCCCATCCTTGGACATTGAATCATCCCTCTGTATTCCCATAAATTACATGTTTCCTGATAAACAATTGTACTGAGTGCAAGATGTTATTTCTTGGTATACTGAAATTGTAAATTATTTGGTAGCATCTTGCATTTCTGCTAATTTTAACAAAAACCAATTTAACCATCTTAAACATGAGTCTCATTGGTACATTTGGGATGACTCCTACCTTTGGAACACATGTAGTGATAAAGTCCTTAGGTGTTATATACCTAATAGTGAGTTTTAGTTCATCCTTAGGTTCTGGAACACTCTTTCTTATGGGGTCCACTTTGGTCCCCAATGGACTGCTCGTAAGGTCCTCAATTCTGGTCTCTTTTGGCCATCAATTTTGTGGGATTCCCATGATTTCTGTAAATATTTTCCTCAATATCAAATAATAGGGAATGTATCTAAAATAAATTAAATTCCACAAAAACCCTTTCATTTCCATGACATTTTTTATGTTTGGGGTATTGAATTTATGGGATCATCCCCAATTCATTTGGTAACCTTTACATTATTTTGGCAGTGGATTATGTTTCAAAATGGGTAGAGGCATGAGCTAAAAGAACTGGTGATTCTAAGGATGTTGTGGAATTTTTTAGAACCCAAATATTTTGTAGGTTTGGATTACTTAGGTTCATCATCAGTGACCAGGGTTCTCATTTCTACAACTAAACAATGCAATCTCTTTTGCATCAGTACGGGGTCGGGCATAGAGTGTCTACTGCATATCACCCACAACACAATGGTCAATAAAAGGTTTCAAATATGGAGGTAAAACATATTCTTGAAAAATGGTTCAACATAATAGAAAATATTAGAGTCTTAGCCTCAATGTTTTATTATGGTATTACCATACTTTCTTCAAAACTCTTATTAGAATGTCACCCTATCATCTTGTGTTTGGAAAGACTTTTCACCTCCCTATTGAGATTGATCACTTGGCCTACTGGTCCATCAAACAATACAATTCTAATATTTCTGGTGCAATTTCTTAAATAAAGTTGCAGAATTAAGAGCTAGAAAAAATGATAATAGATTCATATGAGAAAAACTAGATTTATAAGGAGCAAAGAAAATCTTCCCACGACTGTATCATCCTTTATCGTCAATTCCACATTGGGTATAAGGTCCTCCTATATAATGCAAGACTAAATTTTCATCTAGGTAAGCTTTGTTCTCGCTAGTTTGGACCATAAACTGTCACTAATGTCTCTACATTTGGTGTTGTGCAGGTTTAAAATGAATAAACCAAGAAAACCTTCACTGTTAATGGGCGGCAGCTGAAACACTTCCACAAAGACATTTTGGAGTCCCCGATGGAGGAAATCCAAGTTCAAGAAGTAGTCTATGAATGAAACCCCTCAGGTTTTATATTTACTTACCACATTCTATTTTATTACAGTGAGTACATTACAAACTTTAGGTGTGGGGTGGGTATATTTCTAGGTTAGTTAGGAATTTTCATCATATTTCTCTCTTTTTATCTTTTTCGCTTGCTGTATAGTATTGTCACTCCCGCCACCCCCCACCCCCCTCATTTCCCCCATCACTTTTGTGCCTAAATGTTAATTTTTTTTATTCCCACTTTATCATGGAAAATGATGTCTTCTTAATTATGGAATTTATTGAAAATTCATAAGGATTTTTTGTATTTCATATTATGTTAACATTCAAAAAAAATAATGAAATGTGCATTTCAAAAAGAAAGCAATATTTTGGTGAGACTTTCTTTTTAAATTTGGTTCTTTGTCAATGATATAAATGGTTGTATAATTTTTAAACCTTTGAGAAGAATGGTGCCCTTTGTGTGAGTAGTTTAATGGAAAATTGTGCCACTTAATTTCTCTACACACCTTTGCACCCAACCATGAAGTGTGAAAATTTCTTACTTAATAGAAGGTAAATATAAGTTAGGTTAATTTTTCTCTACTTTCCGAAATGATTTTTCCATACATTCTTTCAATATATGATCTATTTCATTACTATTCCAGATTGACCTATGCATGTGTACCTATTATCAGATTGTTGTATGCCCTCAAAAAAACAAAAAAAATGGGTTGTATCTTGGCCAAATTAAAAACTGTCATTCCTTGATTTTTTATCTTATTATAACTATTACAATTAGTGTCATGAGAAGATAAAATATGGGTTGAGAGAAGAGTGTGAGATTTGTTCCTGGTGTAACTTTTGAAAAAAAATGAGGGGAGTGATGAAATGTACAACATATGGGGATATCTAGGTTGGGAGATTATGGTTTGACTTCTAGGTATTCTTAAGTGAGTGGGTCTTAAAATTTTATTACAAAGGATGTAGGTAAGGTTCGGTGGAAAGGATCATGTAAGTAGACAATTTTTAAAATAACGTATATTTACTCGATATAAAGTGGAAAGAATATAATGAAATGGTTTTCACACACACATTCATCTCTTGGAATTTCATTCTGATACAATTTTTTAAACGTCTTTTTCTATGATCACAGATAATAACTCCTCGGTGTGATTTTTTCTTTGATCACATTTCTCTCAGGAATTAAATTCTCATTTAATGTTAAATATTTATGAATTTATAAATATCTAAATGCATAATTTTTGTAAATATTACTTTTTCTAGGAGTGAAAATGTTTAGGTGTGGGTGATGTGCTCACACCGTGATCCACTATTTCATTTTTACCCTTAAACCAATGTGCTAAAATAATTTTGTATTGAAAATTATAAAAATAATATCAAATCTTACTTCATGTTTGATTCGATTATTTTGTGTTTATCACTGTTAAAAAGGGAAATTTTACTTTTTTTGATAATTTCATTGAAGGTGGAGGTGATTTGGAGGGCCCATGAAAAAGTTTAAGAAAAATGGGTCAAACTGTGTAGGATCCAAGAACACTAGTGGACTCAACCACGCAATTCTATTAAACCATGCATCCAAATGGGTTTATATTTTGTGGGATGGTCCAAAATTAAATGGGATAAATTTCATGTGAAGAAACCTAATCCTTATTCTACCATCTGGTGGCCCATCCAGATTGATCTTTCCAAGACACTGAATCTGCAAGAAGTCAAAAGTGGTATTCTATATTCTATCAATATCTTGAGCTTTAGGTGTCCAAATGAAGACAAAATTTTGGTGGATATATTAAATAGGTGGGGAAACAACTTTCTTTTTCAAATAAATATAATACTTTCTGGATGTCTTAAACCATTGTCCAAGTGGTTTTAAGAAATATATATACCCACAACCACCTTCCACTTTGCCTATAAAATGGAACCTTGGGATCCTCATTTGCAAGTTCGGCAGGAGGCAAATATATGGTATTTTGGAGACCCAAAGGAGTATTATCCTAATCTAATAAGTTATTTAGGCCTCTATCTTCATAGGGGTATCAAGGATAAAGGTGAAGTTCCACCTAATCCTCCTCCTCCTCTCGATGGTGAGCTAAACGGTGGATGATCATTTTGAGGGGGCTACACATACTTGGGAGGGAGTTGAGTCACTTTTTATTCTACTGGTTTTCTTTAATTTATGTGTTAAATATTTTACTTATGTTTTATCTCTACACCATTCTCCTCTGAATTCTTTTTTTTTTGGGTTAAAATAAGTGAATCGCTTTTAATTTCAACACTGATTGGGTTGATATTTCAAGTGGGAATCTTGGGTTGTTCCAATTGGGAAGCACAAGAATCCTCTTTCTCTTACACATAAATAATATATTAGTATTCTTTTTATCCTTCACACTATTCTTGAGGTCCAATCCTTTACAACATGATTTTTGTGTCAAGGGTTGGTAATTTGTGTAACAATTTAAGAGGTAAGAGGGGAATCAAGATCTTGACAACCCTCAATGGAAGAATTAACCAAAACCATGTGTATTTTTCAAAAAAATGAACTGTCCAAGATGTGTAATGAACTTGAAATGACCTAATTCTCTCATAATTCTTAAAATACCACCTTAATTTATCAACTATTAAACTCTTAAAATCAAGTTATTTTCCTAAAATTGTTTTCAAAATCACCCCCCCCCCAGTACTTTTTATTAAATACACATACTCTGAACCTATCAACTATCCTTGAGAGACGACCTAGGGTATGATCTATACTATAAATAAACTTTAAAATCATAATCAATTTTACATTTCATGAAAACACTTTCAGCATGTAACCACTTATAACACCCACATACGACTTAAGGGTAAGGTGTGCGATGGTGATAGATTCATGGGGTGGCTCTACTAACATCGACCAAGTGGTAATTTCCACTAACTTGAACTTATACCATTGGAAATTTCATTATAAATTCACTTGTTGAATATCATTTTGGGTTTGGTTAAGGGATAACCCCATTGATGCTACCCCCTCCCAAGTTATGACAAATGGGCTTCATACAACATGACTCTACTAGTTGAGGTCATCACTCCTCCTTTATTTATTAATTATATTTTTTCATTACTACTTATAAACACTAATTATATTGTTAAAATTATTTTCAATGGGTATAGTTCCCAATGTTCAAACTTTTCAATAGTTATATAGACCAACGGTCATATTTGACCAATGGTCCTAAAGTGGTCAAATCCCAATAGTCACATTTCCCTTTGATCTATAAATACCACTTCATTATTTCATTAAATATTCACTTCAATTTCCACCAAGGTTATATATTTTCGTTTTCTAAGATTTTAATTGGTTTACTAATATTTTTTTTGATTTCTATGGTGTTGGTCATGAGGGAGATGATTCTAACAGATTGGAGTGATCCATATTTCCCATTTTGGATTTTCTATTTTATATTTTTTGTCTAGTTGTAATGTTTGTAATTTTAATTGGTTTCTTAGTTGAATAATGTACTGATCATTATTAAATAGATATGGTTTTGTTGTGTATAATATAATATAACACATTTTTTCTCAGGAAAAAAATATCATTTAAGAAAACCTAGGTCGTTACATTCTTCCCCACTTTGGAAATTTATTCCTAAAATTTCAACTCAAATTTTATGTTAAAAGGGGTGATGGAACTTATAATTCATTGATTCCTTTGGTTATAATGTCTCTTATTCAAAATTATGGTTTTTTCATAACACTTTGACAAGGTAGGTAGTCTGGTTGCATATAACCTTGTCTCTACAGTCCAAGATCTCCACCATCTACTCCTCAAGAGATTTCATGTTCTAGTTGTACTACCTCTGGATTCAGTACATGTGAGGGATTAGGTATGTACTTCCTCAAGATTGATACATTGAATACATCATGAATTTTATCTAGATTTGGTGAATATTATAGCTAATAATATATTTATTTTATGCAATCAAGGATTTCATAGGGTCCTATGTACCTAGGGCTAAGATTACCTTTCTTCCCAAACTACATGACTCTCTTTCATAGTGATATTCGAAGGAAAACTTTGTCACCAACATCAAACTCTAAGTCCCTTTTATGGTTTTGAGCATAACTCTTTTACCAAATATGAGGAGTTTTTATATGTTTTTGGATGATCATGAACCTTTTTTGTCATCTCTTACACAAGATTAGGCCCAAGCATCTTTCCCTCACCAACTTCATCACAACAAGTATGAGTTCTACATCGCTTCCCATATAAAGCTTTATAGAGTTCCATTTGAATACTTGAGTGGAATCTGTTGTTGTATGAGAACTAAAATAATGGGAGGTGTTGATCCCATCAACATTTAAATTCTATTGATCATGTTCTTAGAATATTCTAGAGTGTCTAAATATTTCTTTTAGATTGGCCATCAGTTTGGGAGTGATAGGTCATACTGAAATTAAATTCAGCATTTAGATCATGTTAAAGATTTTTCTAGAATTTAGATTTGAACCTTTTATAAATATTATAAATGATAGAAATTTTCACCCCATGTAGCCTCTTCACTTCCTTTATGGATGTATTGGCAAGTTGTTTAAGATATAAATCTCCCTGAATATCGATTAAATGGGCAGTCTTGGCGAGTTAGTCCACTGTAACCCAAATCGCATTGTTTCATTTGGATACTCTTGTGAGACAATTAAAAAAGTCCATGGTAATATTTTCCCACTTCTATGTTGGTATGGGTAGTTGTTGTAATACCCCTTAAGGAATTTGTTTCTCCTCTTTCACTTGTTGACACACTAAGCACCTTACAATGTAGTCATCAATATCCCTTTTCATATTATCCCACAATAATGATCATGAAGGTCCCTATACATTTTAGTGATTCTAGGATTTATAGAGAATATAGATCTATGAGATTCATCTATCAGTTCTTTATTTATCTCTATAATATATGGAACATATATCCTTGTAAAAAATTTCAGTACACCTTCTTGATCAATATTGAACTCATGAAAATTACCTTTCTTTACATACTCTATTTTATTTTGAAATAAAGGATATTATATTTTATATTTCATGATATTATCTAGTAATGATGGTTTAAAAATAATTTGGGATGGGATTGATGGTGTCCCATCCCTCATGATTCCCATGTCTAACCTTACTAGTTCCTTGATCAACGGATCTCCTTGAATCCTCACCATTTCTAGCACAACAGGGTCTTTCCTACTTAATGCATTAGGGACTTTGTTTTATCTTCTAGGATGATAATGAATTGACCAGTTATAGTCTTTAAGAAGTTCCAACCATCTACTTTGTCTCATGTTAAATTCCTTATATGTGAATATATACTTCAAACTTCAGTGGTCTATGTATATATCACATTTATCCTTATAAAAATAGTGCCTACATATCTTCATAGAAAAAATAACCACATCTACCTCTAGGTCATCTTTAGGATAATTTTTCTCATGAGCCTTTAACTTTAAAGATACATAAGAAATCACCTTGTCATTTTGCATGGGCTCTCACCCAATCCCTTTTATAGATGCATCGCTAAAAATAAAAAATCCTTCTCCGATCGAGGGTAGAGTTAACATAGGTACAGTAACCAATATTTTCTTCAGTTCTTAGAAACTTTCTTCACACTCCTTTTTCCATTTGAACTTATCTACTTTTCGAGTTAACTTGGTTATTGGATTATAAAATATTGAAATTATTTTAATAAACCTCCTATAATATCCTGCTAATCTAAGGAAACTATGAATCTCATTATCTATTATAGGATGATTCCACTCTTATACAACCTTTTTCTTGATAGGGTCAATTGATATTCATTCATTGTTTATGATTTTTCCCAATAAAGCAACTTATTATAACCAAAATTTACATTTAAAGAATTTTCAAAATAGCCTATCCTTCCTCAAAGTTTTCAATATAACCCTTTGATGATTCTCATTATCCATGTGAATTTGTAATATATCATAATATCATAAATAAAAACTATCAAAAATTTATAAAGTTAGTCCTTAAAGTATTTATTCTTCAAATCCATAAATATAGCAGGAGCATTAGTAAAGATTAAGGGCATAACAACAAAATCATAATTCCCATATCTTGATTAGAAGGTAGTATTTGGAATATCTTATTTCTTCACCCTAAATTGATGATATCCATATAAAAGATAAATCTTGGAGAAGTATTGATCCCCATGAAACTGGTCAAATAAATCATCAATACTTGGTAGAGGGTACTTGTTCTTCATCGTGATCCCATTAAGTTATCTATAATCAATGCATAGCTGCATTGATCCATCCTTCTTCTTCACAAAGAGAACATGTCCTCTATAAAGAGACACACTTGGTCAGATATACCCATTATCCAAAATATAATTAAGTTGTTTCTTTAATTCCTCTATCTCTAAATTTTTCATTCTATATGGTGTATTTGATATTGTCTTGGATCCAGGTATGAGTTCAATGGAGAACTCTACCTCTCTTTTTGGGGGAGTTCTAGGTAACTCCTTAGGAAATACATCAATGTATTCCTGAATGATGGGGGCATTCTCTTTATTTATAATTTCATTTATTTGTCCCTATTCACTGATCATATCTATAAGGCTATGAGAGGTGCTTCTAGACAAATCTCAGGTAGGGATATCTCTCCTTTGAAAATAACTATAGTTTATCCATTCAATAATACTGATATTTTTTTTCTTCTATATTTGATCTTAGAAATATATTTTGAGAGTCAGTTCTTCCCTATTATAGTGTCAAATTCTACCATGGGAATGACTAATATATTTTCAATGGGATTGTACTTTCCAAAGTCAATACTACAGTTTTTATACAATTTTGATGCTTGGATAATCCCTCTAAGAGTCTTGATTGATAACTCTACTTCTAGAAGATCAGTGATTAATTCTATATTCTTTTCAAACATGGATAAAATAAAGGAATTCATAGAAATAGAATCAAATAAAGTAATTTCTATCTTTGAGAGAATAATGAGAGTACCATCCACTACATCATTTGGAGCCTCTACTTCATCTGTTGTGATATAAAATTCCAAACCTTGCTCCCTTTTCCTATGAAGAGGTTGATGGTGATTTACCTCCATTATCTTTTGATTTGGGTAGTGATTGGAAAATTTACTAATCTATCATATCTGGAAGAATTGAACTTTAATTTGAGGATTTATCATCTTCCCTTTTTCTTTAGAGTTGAGAATTTGAGGCTTTACCTCACCATGAAAGTTCTTATTTATATGTCCATATTTTTCACACTTGTAACATTTTACACTCCCGAGCAAGAATTTACTTGAATGCTTCTTCCCACATTTGTTTCACATGGTAAGTTTCACTTTGTTTCCTCCTCTTCTATAATCAAAGTTCATCCCTGAGTTTGGATCCAAAACTCTCTTCTTTTAATTTGATCCATGTAAGCATTATGTTTCTACAAACTCCAATTCAACCTTCATATCACTCCACTCTATCTCCTCATAGATTTCATAGTCTCAATTTTCTAAATTCCTCTGCATATGGGGTCTTAGTTCATCAAAGAATCTCTAAAACTTTCCATTCGGTTCCATAACAAAGCTAGAGGTGTATCGAGAAAGTCTTGTAAAGTTCATCTCATAGCTTCCCATTGATTCATTTTCCTTCTACTTTATATTGAGGAATTACCTATATTTTTTTCAAATCGAATAGGGAAAATATTTATTGAAAAATACTCCCTTAATCTATTACCACTCTATATCATCAATCTCCCTTCTTGGATTTGTGTTTTTAATCAGTTCCCACCACTGATCAGATTCTCCTTCTAAGTGGTATACTACTACAGGGGATTTCTCTTATTCTGAACAATAGATTATAGAAAATATATTTTCTATAAATCTTATCCATTTTTCAGCAATCAATGGATCAGAAGATATACTAAAATAATATAGTTTTTGACGTGTGAAGAACTCAATAGGAGGTTGTTACCTTTGAGGTGAATCTAGATGCTTAACTTGATTAAAGTTATTATTTACAACTCTAGATAGTTGATTTATCATCCTCATAAATTTTTCCATTTAAAATTCCATCGAAGGGCTGTCAGCGCATCATCCATTACCTTCATCAAATATACGGTTCCTCTTATTTCCCACCATTTTCTAGAAGAAGAAAACCCTAGTGATAAATTTGTTTCTTTTAATAATATTATAATTCTAAAGAGATTTTATGTCTTAAAACATCATGCCTAAATATGTTATTCTTTAACAATAATTACATTTTCTATATATCCTTCATAATGTTTCATAAAAATCTTGTGATTAACCAAAAATATCCCCACAGAGTGTAAAACTAGGATTGAGGTAAGGCTGGTTATCATGCACCAGTTCCCAATAGATTCTAGATCAATGCGGTGTTTTTAGGTGTTACCCATAGATATATATATGCCAAAGCCACATCCATTTGTTCGTATCCAGATAGGGATTTCTTTTCTTGGAAACCACTTACCTAATACTTCATTAAAATACTAGGATTTTATCATATATTTAAAATTTTATATAAGGTCCATACTAAGGATTTTAATTCCTAATTCCCACAAATAAATAGACCTTCCTTTGATACCAACTATGGCATCCCTTCTTTTTATTATATAATCTTTTTATTATATGGTACAAAACAGATGATCTTTTAAAGTTTAATTTCTTGGAAATTTGGAACATAATACATGAAAACATAAAACATTATTCTAATACACTTGAAATAATTATTCATGGGTTCATCCTAATTTAAATTTATTTCATCTCATAACCTGGGGACATATTTCAAAGGAAAGGGATGAGCATGCGGCCTAGTGAGGGAATAAGTAGGGGAAACAGCTTACATTTGATCAGAAGGAATATCAATAAGAACATGAGGAATATCATTATAAAATGAGGAAGATAAAATGAGGAATATCATAATAAAAAGAACATGAATCGTAACATGGAAATTTTTATACAACATTTAAATGATACATTCATAATCATATTACCAAGGTGTTATAAATAAAAAATACAAAGTTTATTCACCAATGTATCGTAAAACATGTCATATTTAGAGATTAAATTATTTACCCAATGAATTGAAGAAATATAAGGATGAAACATTCATATGTATTAATTAATTTTAGCCACATAGATAAAAATCAATTATTTCATTAATAACCTGTGGAGAATAAAGAACAGATTTCTTATCAAAATCATGGTATACAAAAGTGCTTAAAGACATGATCATTACGTTATTTTTAGCCCATGAAAAGGGAATGTGGGTTTATTATGTTTAAATACCAAAGTAAAATAAATAATTACTAAATTTATGTGAATACCCATGGAAAATAAAAATGTTTTGGTATCCACACAAAGAAAATAAAATAGAATTTCTTAAGGAGAATATAGGAATTTTGAGAAGTAAATTTGACAACATGTCGGGTATAAAATATGGTTTTAGAAAAGGGTAAAATGAGAGGGGACAGGGGTATATCATTGATAATACATAATTTTTTAGTAAGTGTATTATAAAAAGGGTAATAAAAGAGATTAATCATAACAATTATAATACATATACAAAAAGGGTTTCTTTAATTGAAGAGAAAGGAAGGTTAATTCCCTTACCTTGAAGAGTTACTCCTAGATATTGAGGAATGGAACCTTGGGGTATTGAGTACACCTTGGGGGGATCCTTGGGAGGAAAAACCACCATAAATTCATGGAGGAAGGATTGGGAGTGAAAGTAAATGGATAAATTCATGGGTATTTATAGCAAGAGTGTAGGAATTGTTTAATAATTTCCAAATATAGGCCTTGGAAATCTAGGTTATGGAAAACGAAAAACTGTGGATTTTGCCTATGATTTTAGAAATTTGGGACACATTTTATGATATTTTAATCTAATATAACCAAACATAATTTTTTATTACTTCTTTTGACATGGAAAAGTAAATTTTCCACAAAGTAATGTTTTTAAAGTCAAAGTTTCCATTTTAAACTTTGGAAAGTCATTTATAGGTTTAGAAATTGATTAAAATATATTAAAATACTTTATATTAAAAAAATAAAATATTTTAGGTCGTGTATTTTGGTTTATTAATTATTAAATAATTATGACATAATTATAAAGTCATTAAACATACCGAAAAACCAAAACTGTATTTTTACTATTCACTTAAAAATATAATATTTTAGAAAATTCTCATAAATTCACTCTAACCTAATTTTGATGTGATTATTTCAAAAATGATGTTCATTTTATCATAATAATTCTCTAAATATGATAATTTTAACTTTTACATATAAAAATACTTATTTATTAAAAAAATAGCGGGTTATAAGGCATTTTTAAATTTTTGTCACTTAAAATTTTCCTAGGACATAATAGAATTATTTTATCATTTATATTTAAATAAGAGTTTTTTTAAAATAATATTTCATTAAAACAAATATTATTTAGAATACCTAATTTTATTATAAAAATTTATATCTTTTATGAAAAGTACAATTTATGTTTGAAAAATCAATTTATCAAATTTGTCTCAATTAAACATAAATTTTATTAATAACTATTCTTAAAATGGAATTGATGGAATAAAAATTCCCTTTATACAAAGGAATTACACTTTAAGTAACTAAGGCCTATACATGTAAATCCTTATAACACCCGTGTAATACCTAAGGGTAAGGTGTGTGATGGTGATAAATTCATGGGGAAGCTTGTCTAACATTGATCAAGTGGTAATTTCCACTAACTTGAACTTATTTCGTAGGTGATTTTATTCTAGATCCACTTGTTGAAGCTTGGATTAGGCTTGTTTAAGGTTGAACCCCATTGATTCTACCTCCATCACAAGTTTTGACAAATGGGATTCATACAAAATGAATCTACAGGTTGAGGCCATCGCTCCTCCTTTCTGTATTAATTATCTTTTGTCATTACTACTTATAAACAATAATTATAATGTTAAAATTATTACCAATGGGTATAGTTCCCAATGGTCAAATTTCTTGATGGTTATATTAACTAATAATCATATTTGACTAATGGTCCTAATGCAGTCAAATACCAATGGTCACATTTCCCTTTACTCTATAAATACCGCTTAATTATTTCATTTAATATTCACTATAATTCTTACCAAGGTTATATATTTTTATTTTCTAAGATTTTTATTAGTTTACTAATATTTTGTTCTATTTTTTTAGTGTTGATCATGGGGGATATGATTCTAATGTATTGTAGAAATCTATATTTTCCCATTTTGGATTTTTTATTTTTTATTTTTTATCTAGTTTTAATGTTTGGAATTTTAATTAGTTTATTAGATGACTAATGTATTGATCATTATTAAAGAAATACGATTTTGTTGTGTTTAATATAATATAACACAAATTTTCTCAAAAAAAATATCATTTAAAAAACTGGGTTGTTACAGTCCACGAACCCTAGCCAGGGTGAAAAGATAAACTAGGGTGGTTGCACTCATCTAGATCATCCATTAGTTCCCTAGCCCTACCTCACAACAACCAACTAGAAGTGGAGAGAAACCATATCAATATCAGGGCCTACACCCAATCCAATAATATCCCAAATTTATCCTCTCACATATAGTCCTTGATAAGAAAAACCTCAAACCTCTAATCCTAAAATCTCAATCACTAGGGTTAGCTAACATCCGCACCTTCCAAATAAAACCACTAAAATGAGCACTAGTCATCTCACAGGCCAACCAAACACAGGGTATCCACTACAGTTCCCAAAACCTCAGCACGATATGAAACCCTATAAGGGGTTCCTGTAATAAAACTCATCTCAGGTCGGATACCCTACATGGGGATCCTCTAGAAAAACTAAATCCCGAGCCATTCCCACTCAAAGGAACAATTGATGGTACCCCAGATCAAACCCACATATCACCATGCCTGAAAGGGAAACCTCAACAGCACCTCGCCCAAAAAGGAAACCTCGTGAAACAACTAGTCCACATGGTAATTCCTCAAACAGGTCCCTTAGACCTATCTCAAGATCTATTCAATAGCACCCGGTTATACTCAACATCCCATGATGTTGATCCACCCCAAAGGCTCCTACTCGTCCTGACCTTAGGTGACCAGACCAAAACCTCAAACAATCTAACTAATGATCTCATCCAATAAAACACTCAATTTTTCCTCTTATAATATATCAAAATAACCTTAATAAAGTTCACATAGAGTTATCAAGAAAAGGTTATCAACCAGCGCACATGCATACACGGGCCTCACAACACACAACCCAACACCCCAGGAGGATTCTAGACCCACGGCCCCAAAGGAATCCTTATCCCAAACTATATCAATCAAAAACACCATCCAGATGACCTATAAATTCTAAAAGGATTCCACCATTATGATAAACAAGGAAATATTCTCTAAATTGACTACTCATAAGTCTAATTCTGACTTTGAAGCACGAAGACATCGAAACCCCCTTTGCTGGAAAAAGTACACAGTGTGTACTTCTAAGTACACAGCATATACTTTCAAGTACACAGCGTGTACTCTCAAAGGTGCACTCGGAAATGAAATTCCACATGGCTAGGTTACAACTGAGGTCTTCCTGTGTACTAGTACATAGACAGGACCTACATGGGGTATGCTTGTGCACTATTACATGGCCAAGTCCCCCTCACATAGGGTATCTTCCCAAGTACCTAGCCACATGGACAAGTACCACTACATGGTGTGTACTCCTAGTATATGGTGTGTAGTATTAAAACATCCCACTGCCCAAGTACTTGGCTACATGGCCAAGAACCACTATATGGGGTGTACCCTAGGTACACAGCATATAGTCCCAAACACTCCACCTTCCCAAGTACTTGTCCACATGGACAACACCTACACACGGTGTGCACTTAAAATACACAACATTTATTTATAAAAATATCATCTTCTAGAACATTAAGAACACATGTAGTGTGTTCATCAAACCATAAATTTTACAGTTGGGATTTCTCAAATAGAAATCCCTCCAAACCTCCCAAAACCCCCGATTTGCTAGAAAACTGCCAGATCAACCTACAAGGGGTCTCCAATAGCCCAAAAACAAGATTAATACTTAAAAATAACTAACATATGAGTATTTATAGTGAAAATTTTAAAAATATACTACCTCTAGGTAGAATTTTCTGAAGCTTTGGCCTGATTTACGATCTGCAGCTGACGCACGTGATCTGGCATGACCCAAGATCTGTGGCGACACCTCCTTCTCCCTCTCTCTCTCTCTCTATTATATACTTATCCTATAACTCTCCTATATCACATAAAAATTAATATTCTAGGTAGGTGATTATATAACACACTAAGGAGTAAAGTGAAAAACAAATAAAAATGAGAAAAGAAAGTTAAATAAAAAAGAAAAGGAAAATGAGGAAAGTGAAGAAAAAGGGACTCGACCCAGCCTCGGTGCCTGGTGTGAGGTTATAACACACCTATGAAACCCCCCCACACTCTTAGAATCAATGTAGAAATCATAATTCCAAAATGAATCTATAAAAATAAGATATCACCTAATGAACATGAAAGAATAAATAATATTTAATTGATTAAATATTAAATATTCGACTAAAATTTTAATGTCTTAGAATTACACAAAAATATTATACTATGGTAAATACCATGTTCCAAGGACAATGGATTAGTCATGAAATTTATCTGATATTTCTTGATGGGATAAATTACCATTTTCCCCTCAAACACCACCCAAGATAAAAAAATTCAAATATTCCCTATTTTCTTAAACCATCATAATGTGGTTTGTGATAGAATAAAATTTGGGTAATTTTGAATTATATTTATAAATTTCAATATATTTCTAAATAATCAAGAATATTTTTAATAGTAATTATACAACTCAAGTTATGACTAAAACATTCTAGCAAAATAGTTCCAAAAAACTGTTAAAAATGGACTGAAAACATTTAGTAACTTCTTGCCTAATTTCAGATAAGATATTGATCGATTAAAAATTGTATGTATTCTAATGTAATGAATATATTTTTCTTAACTTTACAAAAAAACACAAAAATTAGAGTTTTTTAGCACAATATATGGTCAAAATACATAGGGTGACCGATTCTATAAAATCGGCTATGTGGATTTCAAAACGACTGCGTGAATTACAAATATGTTACGCGGATTATGAATTTTCTACATGGTGAATAGTATTTTTGATATAATATAATAGTTAAAATAAAGTATAAATGATATTTTATGGTCCCAATTGACTTATTTATCCTGAGAACACTATATAAAACTTATAGAACATGTTATGAAAAATAAAAATATGAAATATAAAGATATTTTAAGCAATGAAATATTATGATATGATCAAGATTAAACATACTTTAATGAATATAAAATTTAATTTAATAAGTCATTTAAAGTGAGTAAAAAAATAAATCTTTGTAATTATCAAAACATACAGTGGTTCAAGGATCCACTCAACAATATTGTCCTGAAATGGGTCTAGTCAGTCGGGAAGGGCCCTACCCATCCTAGCCCAAGTCAGGACAACTCGACTAGGAAATGGGTTGGCGAGCTATAGGGTCTATGTGTGTCTACATTAGATCTATATAGGTGTTAAGGTCGTGGTTTGATCATCTGAGAGGTCGGCACTTGGTAGGAGGCTCAGCTAAGGGAGGGAGAGACAGGGCGAGGCACGGCCGAGGGAAGGATCACCGATGGGAATCCCGACTGAGGGAGGGAGTGCCATGAGTGGAGGCTGCTAGGAGGCTAGGCGTGGTAGTGGGAAGTGTGATCAATGAAGGAAATAGTTAACTCAGGAAGGCACATCATGAGTGGCTGGACACTAGGGGGTTTAACCGATTATGTAGACGCTACGAAAGGATAGGGGTGCGCATGGTGGGTGGGTGTTGGGATTTCCAATGAAACGGTGTCTGACAATGTGGGGAAGGGAGTTCAATAGTGGGATACCCATTATATACTGGGGTGAACATTTTTAATAGCCGTAGGGGCTAGAATCTCCATAGATTTTTTTTGTTTTTTTTTTGACTTGTTTAGTTTCGACACCCCACCCCAAATGTCAAACAACCCTTTTTTGTTTTTTTTTTGTTTCTAAAAAAATATCTCAAAAACCATGTTTACTATATATGTGTATTTTTGAAAAGCTTATGCAAATAGATTTTGAAAAATTATAAAAATTATTATTATAATTAAAAATACTATATTTTATGGAAATTATACCCAAATGGAAAACCCTATTTTGGCCACTAGAAACAAGTTGGGAATTAGGGTCAACCAAAAAATGCCACTAGCCACCAGATAAAATTAACATATATATAAACATGTTCTTAAAAAATTTAAACCTAAAAATAATGAATTTAATCCAATTTAAAACATTATATGGAAAAAAATTCGTTGTACTATGCTGGATTGAATCACCTTCTATAGTGTTGGAACCGTTGGGTTTCCAACTACATGAATTTATTGAAAATTTAATTTTTCTTGGGATTAAAATTTCATGTGATACATTTGATTCCAATTGAAGGTACTAGGGAATGAATTAGAAGAATACGGGTATAGGATTTAAAATTTTACATCATCTAATGATGTAACTACGTTGACTTTGGCAATACGTAGCCTGGTACAACAGTTGAGGACCCTGCATGAATAATTTTAAGCACCAATATTAAACCAAAAAATACCTCAATCATTTTGAAGTCATTTTCATCAATAATTTACTTCCAAAGAAATTTTCTCAATGGAACTGAATCTGGATCCCTTTAAATCATCTTCACACACTTTTAAAGTTTGTGGGAGGATCGATCTTTGAATTTCGGGTGCTAGCATGGAGATCTGACGAAGCCTTCGATGTCCTAATGATCACTACATTGACATTCCTTTAATTCATGAAGGAGAGATTAATCTGGTTGTTTGGATTGAGAGATTATCTCTATAGGGAGTGGGTGAAAGGAGGGAGAGGATCTCAACAAATGATTAGTGAATAGTTCCCATGTGAGAGCCTCATCCTCTTTAAATAGTGAGATATAAAATTACCCAGAAAAGGCTCTTCGAACCCTAAATATTTATTACTCACTAAATAAGCCATAAACAAAATCTTAAAACTATTTTACTATTTTATAAATATCATTTATATTTTTATCACTTACTTAAAATATAATAAATATATTATATGATAAAAAATGAGCTATTAACTAGAATCATCATTCCCACAAATATTAAATGAACCATGAATATTATAATAATATTCATTCATATAATATTGTCCCAATGTATTCACTTGATACTTTTAAATACACTAAGTAAATAAATTCAACTCCAATTATTCAATACTTGAATAATAATGAATTTATTTATTACTCAATTGTCATATATTCTCATATATTACTCAGACCTCATTGGTGGGGGACAACACATCCTAAACTCCTCTTCATTAGAATATCAAATACTTTTAAATTTTCTAAATGTGTGACACTCTAGGACCTTATATCAATATTAGTGAATATTATTCATAGACTAGGATCGAAGTCTAGAAACCCATCAAGGACCCTAAATAAATAAGTTATAGTCTTGGAAATGACAACCTTTCCTACAAACATGTGTCATGTAGTATAATCTATTTTTCTTGTAATATCTCATAAAGAAGGACACACACTTCATGTCATCATCATTTCTTGATTTATTTATTTTTTGACATAACTAGATGGTCTTAACTTCTTCTACCATGGAAATTTATTTAATGAAGGTACTACCATCCTGGTAAACTTGGCCTAAAATATCACTTCCTTTCATAAGTGAAAAATTCTATCTTGATTATTCAATCAATGTCATGCCACCAATGACGCACCCAAGCTACCTCGCTATGAAATCAATGCCACTATTTTCATCATGCATCAAATTATAAAATCAAATAGTGTACATCGATAATAATCTCAAGTTAGGAGACCATTCCATGGGCTCACATATAGGAACAACCAATGAAACCTAAAACATGTGGTGTTTCTATTAGTGGATTAGTCCTTATAGTCTCATTTACTCAAGATCACCAAGTGAAAACTTCATGATAAGAAGTATCAATGCTTATGGTCACCCATAACATTATAGTCAGACATCATTTGTGTTCAGTCAGTGTGATGTATCTAGACCATAGTATATATGTTTAAGATTAATTTCAAAGCATCTCTAGGTTCTCATTATAGCCTAAGAATTGCTATAACCTTTTGATATGACAAATAATCTATAGAAATTACCATATAAATAGTGAATGTGGAAATATCAATACTATTATGGTAAGTTAATATAATTCATAACTCACTATATACATTATATGGTAATTTAAAGGTATTTTTTAAGTTAGGTATAGGGTACCCACTATTATAATAGATGTCTCATATGCACTAAGTTTGGTGGGAAGATATCAAGATAACCTAGAATATCACCATTATATGGAAGTAAAGACTATACTTAAGTATTTTAGGTGTACTAAGGATATGTTTTTATTTTATAGAGGATGCGAGGAACTATTCATAAAATAATATGTAGATGATAGTTTCCAAAAATATCAATACAATCTGAAATTGAACATGGGATACATCTTCACTTTGAATGGAGGTAATGTGAGCAGGAAGAGCTCAAATAAAGTTATGGTTGTAGATTCTAAAGAAGAGTCTGAGTATATTTTAGATTCTGAGGTATCTAAAGAAGAAATTTGGATATGAAACTTCATCCAAGATATTTAAGTGGTACCTGGAATTAAATACCCTGTCACACTCTATTTTGATAATACTAAAATGGCATCTCTTGTAAGGGAGCCAAGGTCACATCAGTAGATGAAGCATATACTTTGAAAGTATCATATCTTGAGGGATTTTTCTTAGAGAGGTGAATTTTTAGTGAGAAGAATTTATAGGGAAGACAACATGGTGGTCTCCTTGACTAAATCCTTAACCTAGTAGAAACATGATCATCATGTGAGGTTTAGAGGAATGAAATTCATAGGTAGTTGGCTCTAGTATAAGTGTGAGTATTTTAGAGTTGGTGTTCTAGAACCAATTAATTTTATTTTAGATTACATGTATATTTAAATATTTCAATATTAATATAATATATTATTATATATTTTTCATTGTTTTTCATGACTTTGATGTAATAATTTCATAGGGTATATCTCGCATTGATAAGGACATAGCAGTTCCCCGCTATAATAAAAACCTTGAAATGCCATGAGGATATTCTTAAAATATAGTTTTTTGGCTGGATAACATTATATGATGGGTCACATAGTATTTTTACTGTAAGGTGTGAGTGCTCATAAGTGTATGAGACTTCTAATAAATTTCTTTCTTGGTAATATCTAATATGGAAGATTGTGAGAATAGACACATCAGTAAGAATTTTTCAGGTTTAAGTTTCATTATATATTCCTATCTATTAGCATGTGTAATTTTTCTTAGAATTTAAGACTATCATTAATGCATGTCATGAATCTTGCACTTAGATTTACTGACCAAAACAGTAATTCCACATGTTCATGGAAAGTAGGGTACGTTGGGTGCACCGCGAATGAATTGTTATTAATGGATAATTCTAGGAAGGATTTATCCCTTCCATCTTTATAGAAGTTGATATCTTAACCCTTTGATTGGAATGGAATAGTCGCATTAAATTACATGGTCATGGTATAATGACGTGTTTATTTTAGATAGTCAAAGAAATATGTATCAAGCACATAGTTTGATGACACGGATGTGAAACCTACTTGATTAGATGTTGATACAAAGGGATTCTATTATAAAGTGAGTAATCATGTGTGGTTTTCGGTGTTGCAGCATTAAATTATTTCTATTGGGTTCCTTGAATCGTTTCTAGATAGTAATCTTGGACTTTAGGAAAGACTTCCTAATACCAACGAGAAATAATCCTAGAGGTTCACACACTAAGTGTTTCTATTGATCTCGCTTAAATTCAATTTGAATTTAATTATTGGAATAAATATTATTTTCAAGACTGAGAAATAATTTTATTCAAGTTTTACTGATAGAAAATATTTAATAAATTTTTATTCACCAGATTGTGAATAAGAAAATTTATTTTATTTATTGAATATTTAATAAATATTTATTTTCCATACTATGAATATAATATTTATTTATAAATAAATATTTAATAAATATTTATTCATGTATTCAATAAATATCGAGGAATCCAAGTGTTCCAAGATTGTGTATGGTGATAAATATTAATTTTCAAGCTAATAAAATAATATTTATCATTTCACCAGTTAGTGAAATCCATAAAATAATATTATTATTATTATATAATGGGGTAAGTTAAGGTTTGTTATATTATTTCAAGATTTTTGTGCAATTAAATGATATTTTAACCTAAACTCTAACTCTATAAATAGGTGGTTATGTCTATTATGTATGGTTAATCAATAATTGAGAATCATTGTGCACAATGGAATTATCTCTCAAATTCCTCCTATTCTACTCCTCTTAAGAATGAGGAGATCGAGAGAGAATCCTATGGTGGTCAAGACAAAAAAAAACAAGATGATTGATCCATCATTCAAGAACCCAATAGTCCATCAATGATTTTTCAAATATCAAAGGAGCATGTGTGGATCGCCTCTAGAAGGATTATACACTTGGATCCTACAAAAATAATGAAGGTAATCTGAAAAGGTTTTTTGGAATGATAAACTTATAAATTGAAGAAATATCCTAAGACCAAGTATCCTTTATCTAGATCTAATGTAAATTAATTATAAAATTAATGTGCAAAGATTCTATCTGGGTTTTAGGCTTTTCTAGTGTCAATATTTGATGGAAAATTTTCATTGTTCATGACATTCACAACGTGCATAATTTTTTAATGATTCGTCAGTTCGTCCAAAACCTTTATGTTTTCCCACCCACCTAGCACTTCCACTGTGACTAGAACCTTTATAACGCATGTTTCTAGCTGGAACAAATGATAAAAGGATTCATATAATGAAGCAAGATATGTCTTTAAGGTTTGAGTTGAATGGTCTTGAATAGGACAAGAATATATTGGAAGAAATATTGAGAGGGATAAGAAATCTGAGACTTTGGTGATATCTCAAATGGATTACATATGAAATGTCATCAAAATATTTGAGATGACCAAATTCAAGAAGGTACCAACTCCATTGGCCAGACACTTAAAATTATCTAAGTATAAGGCACCTAAAATAGAATATGGGGTTTCATACATGGAAAGGTTCTATTTTCACCGATGGTTGCAAGTCTAATATACTCCATGATATGTACTCAACCGGAAATTTCATTTTCAATGAGATTTATAAGTCATTTCATATCAAATTTGGGTAAGTAACATTGTGAATCTATGAAGTGTATCATCATGTACTTAAAGGGATCATAAGATACAACCTTTTTCTTTTGAATGGATAGTCCATTATGAGGTTAAGTTGATGCAAACTCTGTGGGGAATTCATACCCCTGGAAGAGTACCATAGGCTCTATGTTTACATATAGAGTAACGATTTTCATTTGGATGTCAGAATTGTAATGAATTGTTACTTTTTCTACAATAGAAGTATATTATGTGGATGTAATAGAATTAGGGAAGGAGTTAGTTTAGATTATGTGATTACTTAAAGAATTTGGAAGAATATAGGAGTATGGAGTTTTATTCTATGCTAATTAGAGTAAGATTCACTTGTCTTAGAATTTAAAATTTCATGCATGGTCAAAGAACATCGACCTAAAATAACCCAACATTATGAACTTGATGGAGGATAAGTAGTTGTATTTTTAGAAGATAATCAGAATCCAAAATCTAGATAAAATGTTTATTAAGGTACTAGTTCAAGAAAATATGAGGAAACATTGTGCCTCAGTAGGATTTGGGTGAACAGATGAAGAATGGAGAACACTTCTTGTTGCAAAAGTGGAAGGAATTTTTCTTTTGTTCCTAAGTGTTGGAGAGTTTACAAAGGTTATATAAAGAAGTATTTAAGTGGGATATTGTTAGAATGTAAATCGTGTATATGTTAAATGGACACAAACAACCAAACATAGATACTCTGGGTGCAGTTTGTCCTGATGTGCGGATAGTACCGATGGAATCTCTATAATGGACAGTAGGGAATTTGGAAAATGATATTTTTCAATGTATGTGTTCACAAGTGATGGTCTGGACATGGAGAACAAATTTTAGTTGCAACATGTAGCTTAAAATATTCATTGGGACAAGTAGTAATGTTTTGGAATGATACTAGAGGACAGCGGTCATCATTCCTAATGGAGGGACCTCCATGAATATAGGAGGTTTATGTTACTAGCAAGGCCGACTGAATATTACTATAAAAGGGGATTGGGGACCTCATGCATAGTGACTTGTATAGTGATTCAGATCTCACCTTGATCTGTGAGTTTTAGAATATTTAACTCTTGAAATTAATCCTTACTGATTGGTTTGGTAAATTGAAGTATAAAACTTCTAGCTTCTGATTATAGTGAAAAAATTAGTCGTGTTTCTCTTATGGATGCAGGACACATTGTAAGAAACACATGAATCCATGTGTCCTTTATTATTTTTCCATTTGAATGTATGTGAGGTGTAATTTTTTTTAAGTGTGTGTGAGGATCGACTTAGTACAATGAGTAAGGTATGGGATTCCTATCTTCTGGTACACTAATATTAAGGGAGTGCTTCTAGACAATCTCATTTACTCTATGTATCATCTAAAGGTTATGAATTTGGTGATTGGATAATGGGTACAACTCTCAAAAAAATGGTCACAAGTATTATTATTTGTTGGTGAGTTATGTGAGCAGGAATTTTGAAAAATTGTATCTATTATTCATTGGAAATACCCCAATTTTTAATTCAAATACAGGGTAAAACAATAGTCTTTGTGACTTTTGAGAATCTAGAAATTAATTTTTAATTGTCCAATTAATAAATTTCATTGATATATTCATTCTTAGAATTAATTTGAGAATCCATACAATTGAAATTGGAATTAATTTTTAACTGTGAATTTTAAATTGTAAATTTTCAATCTCAATTAGAATTTGAAGTTTAGAATCTAGAAATTGTGTTCTGAAAATCAGATTGAATTTAAATGACTTTAAATTAAATTATTGGGAGGTTGAAATATTTATTTTAATGGATTTATTATTTTTTGAGTTAATTATTCAAGTCGGAATAGTGATTTTTATTGTGTTATCATTTATTAGACAATATTCTACACTGAAAAATATGATTCTTTATTTTGTAAACTGAAAAACAAAAAGTGAAAAGGCCTTGCATAGTCAGCACACTAATTGTGCGTCGTACCATTCTAGTACCTACCGAAAACCACCACTACTCATGGTTAGTATACTAATCATGAGACCAGCCTACTACAACCACTCTCATGGTCAGTACATTGACCATGAGCGGCCCATTTCAACCCATCTCCATGATCACTATAGTGATTTTAGGTCATCCCTTCACCTTATCGCGGCCTCTGGACACTCTTCCTACCACATCACCCACCTTACCACACCTCCACCCATTCACAATCACCTCTGCATCCATGATTCACCATCATCATCTGACTGTACCATTAGTGGAAACCAACCCACATCGTCGCCCCTGTGAAGAACAAATCTGAACCATCTAAGATTTATGATTCATCAAATAAGGAAACCCCTACGAAGCTTCCATTAAAATCCATCAAAAAAAGTAGATATAACCCCCCAATATTGGATCTATCCACAACATCGATCTGGTCAAGTGTCATAAATCACCATGTCACCTTGTTGTCAAAGCAAATGTACCACCCTAGAAGAAGATCATGACATCACTGTGAAGGAACACCGGAGGAGCTGCAACCTACATCCCATAAGATCACTACCAGATCTAAGTAGGAAAACAAAGCCGCCACCTGTGATTTCAAAAACCACTGAATATCATCAAACCGCCATCTGAATCGATAACCCCTACTATATCAAAGCCTCACCAGAGAAAAAGATACCCCCCCATGAACAATCTTGGGTAAGAAAGAAAAAAAAGAATGAAAAAAAAAAGATAAAAAATATATATGATTATTATTATTATTGTAAATAAATATATATATAACAATATAAATATATATATATGATAAATAAAATGATTACTATATTATATTTTTAGGTTGTTAGGCATGAAGCCTGGTTTTTAAGGCCCAAAAGTAGTGAGTACCAAGTCAAATTTCTACATCAAGACTAAATAAGACTCGGTCCGGATGATTTGTAAAGAACCATAATGTGAAATGACGTTGAGAAGAATATGAATTTCACTATAGTCATGAAACACTTAAACAATTTCTTCTTTTATTTTTTTCAATACCGTGTGTGCACGATCATGGGGATAAGACGAGTCAATGGAATTAATCTTGATGTTCCATTATGAAACATGGCATCCATCCAACTGAATTCAAAGATCACCTCAACACTGAAGATGAGAAGGAAGAAGATAATGCATCAACTACTCTCTACAAATATCTCTCACCCTCTCTTAGTAAATTGATTCAACCACTATCGTTTAGGTTTTTCCTTTATTGTAATTTTTTTCTTTCTATATTTTTAATTCAATATTCATTATATTCTTCATTCAATCATACTATGTTGTTCTTTTCCACCTCAATTTTTTTTGTTTCTCACCTCTATGATGTCCTAGAGACTTAAATATCTATGATCGTGGATATTTAACCCATTGTGGGTGGTCTAAGGGGGAATCACAGTGATGATCCTGAATTTATGTGTTTAATTCTCAATCTATCTTCTTTTTGGTTCTAGTATGATAGTGGAAGTAGAATTTGGATGAGGTGATTGTTACTATATAATTCATTGACATTGTTTCACTCTTCTAACTATTTTATAACAAAGTATACCTCCATTTTAGGCCACGATTCATACAATTGGATTCATTTGGTTCAATTGGAATAATGGTATGTGGTTTCTTCCAAGTGTGTGAGTAAGTTTATTCACTCGATTGAGGAATGAATCCTACCCATTAACCCAGGAGAATACATGGAATGACTTGTTTGTTTAAGGATATATTGAGAATATTAGTGGTTTTATATCAAAGAAAATAGTAGAGGGTGAATAGGTGAATGATATTGAACCTACTCATTGAATTAGTTGGTTTTAAACAAAAGTAAATAATGATATATCTCACTGGAATCCATCCTTAGGTCCATCTAAATTTCTAGCATTCATTCACTATGCATTTTCATTTCCATTCTCTACCTTGTTTCCATCAAATTAAAAACCAAATAAATATTTTTTGGATGATTTAAAAATAATAAAAACAAAAAAAATACATAAGTACAAGGATAGTGAGACTCCCTACCATTTCTCCTTGATATACGATCCTGGTCAGCCACTATGCTACATTGGGAGTAAAATAGAAAAAAAATGACAGTGACCCGTGATAAGGACATCGTTCCTGGGGTTATCCCGATCATTGTCAATGATAAAGACAATCATTTTCTTTTAGGTATTCCCCTTGATCATGAAATTAGGGACATTGTTTTTAGTCTAAATATTGATAGTTCCTCAGGACCTGATGGGTTCAACAATGGTTTTAATCAACAATTTTGGGAGGTCATTCACCTTGATGTTTGTAAACTTGTCAAAACTTTCTTCGCAAATGGATTTCTCCCTCATGGTCTTAATTCCCAATTTCTTACCTTAATTCCCAAGGTGGTTAATGATTCTGAAATCCATCTCTTTCTTCTTATTTCTCTTATCAATTCTCTTTATAAAATCATCACTAAGCTTATATTAAATAGGATTGAACCCCTATGCAACAAAATTATTTCTTGGAATCAATTTGGGTTTATTAAGGGAAGATCCATCCAAGATTGCATTTTCCTAGCCTCAGAATACACTAACTCTATTAATAAGTTTTCTATAGGAGGAATTATTGCTATCAAACTGGATATTAGGAAATCTTTCGATACCATAGATTGGAGCTTTATTTTTAATGTTCTCTAGGGCTTCGGTTTCAATGACATTTTTATAAGCAGGATTCGCACTTTTTTTAAATCGGCCTCTATCTCCATCCTTGTTAATGGATCCCCTAAGGGTTATTTCACATGCACCAAAGGTGTTAGGCAAGTATATCCCTTATCGTCCATTCTTTTTTTTATTTCTAAGAACTACCTTAGCAGATTCCTCACTCGCCTGGTTGAACAAAAAAAACATAAACCCATTAAGGCGGCCAGAAACCTCAATGCCCCAACTCACCTTTTATATGCTGATGACATCATTATTTTCCTTAATGGAGGAAAAAGGAATATTCTAAACTTAAAAAATTCCTTAGATCATTATGAAGATATTTCTAGTCAAGCTATCAGCTGGAATAATTCTCTTGTTTTCTTTGGTAAGAATTTCTCTCTCACGTGAAAAAGTACCATCACTAAAACTTTAGGCATTAATGAGGGTTTATTCCCCTTTACTTATCTGGGATTTCCCATCTTATAGGGATGGCCTAAAGCCATTTTCTTCGACGTTGTTATCGATCAAGTTATCAAACAATTGTCTTCCTGGAAAGGTAAATCCCTCTCTATGGCAGGTAGGATTTTCCTTATGAAGTCCACCATTGTCTCCCAAATGGTTTCTTCTATCACGACCTGTCCTCGGGGCCCGTGTCGTGACTACCCCAAGCCCGCATTCCATAGGCCAGGGGATAGCAACTAGAACCAAAGGTGTAAATCCCTATACTGGGAAGGCATTGCCTTTATAAAAGTAAACAAACACAACAGAGTACGCAACTGAAGTAAGCACTAAGCATAACTGTATGCAAAAGTAAGTGCTGAAAAGAAAGGGGCCGGAAATACAAGCCCAACAGTAAGTACAGTACAACCGAAAAGCTATTACAACTTTAGTAAAGTAAAACAGCAACCACTGAGTCATCCTCCAGGAATCCCACCTGAAGGGTGGGTATAGATGGCCTCCTCAGCACCTTGGGTCCGGTCGTCTGCTCTGTGTACGTCTCGCCAAGTGGTCCACCTCCAGGTACCGTCTAGCTCCACAAGCCTCCACCTCGATCAGTGTTGTCTGTCGTCTGCATCCAACACAACGTAGTGCGGGCATAGCCCGTGCAGGGGTGAGTATAACGATACTCAGCAGGGACCCCGAGACCTGCAAGGCCTCACAACATCCACTAAGGATAAACAATAAGTAAGATACAAAACACTATGCATCAACCAACCCTACTTAGTTATATGCCCATACATATACTTAAGTCTTCAATTCAGTTTGGCTCTAAATCTCGAACTCAAGCACAACCCAGTCCACACAGGAAAGAAGTCAATCACATCAATGATAATGATTGAAATTCAAGACTCAGCTTACACAGGTATACATCTTTCGTATAGCGATAGAGGTGATCAGATGTAGTCTCTGATTCATCTAAGCTGTTAGACTCACATAGGATACTAGACCATCTAAGATGTCGGACCCATGTAGAATACTAGACAAGATACTCTCTCAGACCACGTAGGATACTAGTACAGAAGTCAAACTGTCGGACCCACGTAGGATACAAGAACAGTAGTCATCACTGTCAAACCCATGGAGGATTCCAGTATAGATGTCATCATCATCGAACCCACAGAGGATTCCAATGTGATTGTCGTCGTTGTTGAACCCACAGAGGATTCCAGTACGGTAGTCATTGTAGTCACAGCCAGCTCTATGGTTCCCTCACACAGCACGCTCGATTCTGGGAAGGTCCGCTCCTTGAGCCAAGGGTTCGATACATCAACTATCGTGAATTCCAGAGTTTATGTATCCCAAAGTTCCGTATCGTCAATAAGAACCCAACGTAACAGACGGCACGTCAATCGGACACCCGGTCTGAGAGATATTGGCTTTTTCGTTCCAGGGGCCCGGTTGGAATTACGCTCATTCCAAACCCGGCTGTTTTACAAAGTCATCCAAAACTCACTTAGAGTATCTCAAAATGATTGTTTCATCGTAAGGGTCCCAGTGCCATGGACGGCGCGTCGATCAGACGCACGGTCGTGAAGTTATTCTCACTTAAGCGTAACAGGCTTGGCTCGTTAAGCCCAGTGGATGATGGGTCAGGTCGACCTGGTTTTGGCGGGTCCGACCCAGCTGGTTTCGGATCGTCCCGATGAAGCGCATGTCCCGGACCGAAGGGGCGCGGCCCAGCCTGAAGGGCGCGGCTCATCCCGGCGGGGCATGGCCCGGCCCGGCGTGGCGCGGCCCGGCCCGGTGCGGCGCAACCCAGCCCAGCGGGGAAGGGCCCGGCCCAGCGAGGCGTGGCTCGACTGGCCGAGCGTCTCGACCCAGGTGGTCGAGCGATGCGTGGGGGGGCGCGTCCCCCCCTCTTTCCCGAACCGGCGGCGCCGAGTGGCGCCGCCCTCCTATCCGGCCGGCCGGTCTTCCCGGCGCGAGTGGCCCACACGGGCGGGTCGCTGTCTTCCCGCGCGGCACCTACGGGTGCCACGGCCTCTTCATCCTGGTCGGCTGACAAGCCGGCCGAAGCAGCCCGCGGAGCGCGGGCCGCGGTTCTCCATAGCGCGGCGCCGTGGGGGTCCGCGGTTCCTCCAGCCCTGCCGGCTATGGCTGGACGGTTCTCCTTCGGCCGAGCGGCCCACGGTTATGGGCCGCGATTCTTTCACACACGGTCAGCGCATGGCTGTCACTTTTTTTCATCACCACCACCTCCCGTTGCCACCGCCAAAATATCCAAGAACCATCGGAGGGTCGTCGGGCCGTGTTCGTTCAGCTCGCGCCCTCCGCGTTAGGCGATAGCAATTGGCCGAAGACAAAATATGGTTTCAACGAAGAACGAAGAAAAATTTTATTCAAATAAAATTGAAGCAAACCCCCTACCTTGATTAAATTTCATTTGTCGACGAGCCGCGGAAGACGAGCGTCACGGTGGTCAGGTGTTGCGGATGACAGTGTCGATTCCGTTGATGTCGGAGGAAGAGAGAGATAGGTAGCGTTCCTTGTGGTGTTGCCTCCTTCCTTGCCCCGGTTGATGTAGCGGAGGAAGGTGATTGTGTCCCTCACGTTCTTTGTTGGAGTTGGTCGTCGTTGAAGAACGGTGTTCTTCTTCGTAAGAAGAACACTTTTCTTCTCTTGAGCTCTCCCCAAAATCCTCCCAACACAACAAGTGCCAAACTAAAATAATAGCTAAGGATATTATTTTATTCACACATGTAATTCAAAATTCAAACACTTTAATTAATTAATTGGAGTTCAATTCATTAATTAAAAGAGTTGGAAAATATTAAAGGGAGAGGGGGAGGTGAAGAGATCACATTCATTAAGGGGGAGTTCTCAAATTAATTAAAGAGGTGTTAATGGGGAGTTAAGGGGAGGTGATAAGTTAGGGCTCGTGTGGGCCCCACCTCACAAATATCCTCTCATGAGAGGTTATGTGGATGTGGGACCCACCAATAACTTCCCCTTGTAGGATATAACTACCCAAGATAAATAAAATTGTTCACAACAATTTTATTTAATTTTTTTATTAAACCCCAAAAATTAACTTCTCCTCCTGAGAAAACGCAACTGCAGTAAAGGTCCCCTTAAGAGAATATTGGTGTTGTGAGTTCATTGGTGCCATTGGATTTCAATTCCGAGCACCGGTTCAAAATATAGAAAAACTCACACATATGTTTACTGAACGTACCTGAACAAAACTTCAGAAATTGCTTTCGGGCACACCGGGCCTTGGAATCAAGTGCCGTCAGAAACCGTAGACTCGTAAAATTCCAAAGTATTTAAGAAAAAAATTTCCTTGAAATTTCTGGGTCTTTACATTACTCCCACCTCAGGGATTTACATCCCTATAAAGCTACAACACACTATAGGGAAACAAATGGGGGTACTGAGCTCACATCTGAGCCTCCCGCTCCCATGTGCTCTCCTAGAGGTTCTTGTGCTGCCAGCGAATGCGCACCAGAGGAATCGACCGTCCACGTAGGACCCGCTCTTATCAATCCTCGATCTCCACCGAGACCTCCGTGAATGTCGCCCCATCATCGATGTCCAGCTCCCCGTGGTCGATGATTTGGGTCGGGTCGTGCACATATCTTCTCAGCTGAGATACGTGGAAGAGGTCATGCACCCGGTGCAACTGAGGTGGAAGGGTCGGGCGGTAAGCCACCTCGCCTACTCTGATGAGGACCTAGAAAGGTCCAATGAATCATGCAGATAACTTTCCACCCCGGCCAAATCTTCATAGACCCCATCAAGGTGATACCCATAAGAAGATGTGGTCTCCATCCTCAAACTCCAGTGGTCTCCGTCTCCTATCAGTATAGGACTTCTGTCTGATCTGTGCAGTCTTCATCTGCTCCTGGATGATCTGCACCTTCTCCATCGTATCCTAAACCATCTCTGGTCCTACAAGTGCTGACTCCCTAGGGTCAGTCCAACACAGAGGTGATCTTCAAGGTCGGTCGTACAGTTCCTCATAATGGGTCATCCTGATGATGGAGTGGTAGCTGTTGTTGTACACAAACTCTACCAAGGGTAAGTGATCCTCCCAACTGTGACCAAAGTCGAGGACACATTCACTGAGCATGTCCTTGAGAGTCTGAATGGTCCTCTCATTATGACCATCTGTCTGAGGATGGAAGGCGGTGCTCAGACGTAGTTGCATCCCAAAAGCCTCCTGTAACCCCTTCCAAAGTCAGTAAGTGAATCGAGCATCTTGATCGGAAACGATATACGATGTCACACCATGAAGCCGTATGATCTTCTGAATGTAGAGGCGTCCCAAGATCTCTACCGAGCCCTACTCTCTGATCAGTAGGAAGTGGGTCGACTTGGTGATTCGGTCTACGATCACCCAAATAGAGTCATGTACTCTAGATGTACGTGTAATCCCTGTCACTAAATCCATAGATATTTCGTCCCACTTCCACTCTGGGACCTCTAAGGGTTGTACCAAGCCTGCTGGTACCTGGTGCTCCACCTTCACTTACTAACAAGTGAGGCATCGTGAAATGAACTCTGCTACTTCCTTCTTCATACCTGGCCACCAGTGCTGTCATCTAAGGTCCTGATACATCTTCGCCACTCTTGGATGTACCGCTAGAGGGGAAGTGTGGAACTCTCTTAGAACCTCCTCCTGTAGTACGACTGGTACCATGGTACATCCCCTGAAGAGGATGACGTGCTTCCCTCCTTCATAAAATCCATCAGGTGTCTGTCCTGAGAATATCTGAGCATGTTGCGTCTCACGGTCAACGTCCTCATGCTGAGCCTCCCTGACTCACTGAAGAAGTGGATAAGTGACAGTGAGAGACTGAAGAAAGGCTGCTCCATCAATATCCACAAAGTATATATGCAACGCGGCTAGCTACTCCGTCGCCTCTCCTAGAAGCTGAATGCCTAATCTCCTACTGAGAGCATCAGCTACAACGTTCCCCTTCCCAGGAGTATAGACTATCTCAAAGTCATAGTACTGGAGGAACTCGAGCCATCGCCGCTGTCTCGGGTTCAAGTCCTTCTATGAGAATATGTACTTGAGACTCTGGTGGTCTGAATAGACTATAAAGAGCTTGCCCATCAGATAGTGCCGCCACATCTTCAGGGTGAAGACCACTGCTGCTAACTACAGGTCATGGGTATCGTAGTTCTGCTCGTGCTGCCTCAACTGCCGTTAACCATAGGTGATCACTACTCTCTCCTATATCAGGACACACTCGAGTTTGGTCCCTGATGTGTCGCAGTAAACTATGTACCCTATGCCCTCTTCTAGTAGCCTCAAGATGGGCGCACTGTTTAATCTCTGCCTTAGCTCCTAAAAGCTCTGCTGACATCTATCTGACCACACAAAGTGTTTCCCCTTCTTCGTCAAAGATGAAAGCAGTACTACAACTCTGGAGAAGTCTGACACAAATCTCTGATAGTACCCATCCAGACATGGGAAACTTCGTACCTCCGTCACGCTTCTGGGTGGCTCCCAAGCAAGTACTGCCTCAATCTTCGCTGGATCCACTGCAACTCCAGCATCCAAGATGACGTGTCCCAAGAAATGAACCTATTGAATCAAGAACTGACACTTAGAGAGCTTACCATAAAGATGGTGCTCTCAGAGTTTATCCAGTACAACCCGCAAGTGGTAGGCATGCTCCTCCTCAGTAGTCAAGTAAATCAGTATGTTGTCGATGAAGACTACGACAAATCGATAGAGGTCAGGCTGGAAGATCCTGTTCATGAGACTCATGAACACCACTGAAGCATTGGTTACGCCGAAAGGCATAACCAAGAACTCATAGTGGTCATACCGACACCTGAAGGCCTTCTTCTGCACATCCTCATCTCGAACTCTGAGCTGGTGATATCCTGACCTAAGGTATATCTTTGAGAACCATCGTGCTCCCTTGAGCTGATCAAAGACGTCGTCAATCCTCGGAAGTGGGTACTTGTTCTTCAAGGTCACCTAATTTAGGTGATGGTAGTCGACACACAGTTGTAAACTCCCATATGCCTTCTTGGTGAACAAAATTGGAGAAGCCCAGGGTGAAACACTGGTTTGGAGGAATCTCTTCCCCTGTAAGTCCTCCAGCTGTGCCTGCAGCTCACGAAGCTCAGTAGGAGCCATCTGATATGTTGGAGTAGATATCGATGTTGTCCCGGGGTACAGGTCTATGTAGAAGTCTACCTATCTGTGAGGAGGTAGTCCTGGAACATCTTCAGGAAAAACGTCCGCATACTGATCCACCACTACAGGAAAACTCAGACTTCGCACATCAACTGCTCCAAGGATGAGACTAGCCAATTGATGTGTGATCAGCTGCCCTCTCCTCCGCGAAAGTCCATCATGTGCTGCAAAGGCTACCTTCTCACTGGTGAAGTTGAACCTGGTCCCATCCGTGCAAACACACCGCACTTTGCACCTAATGCAGTCGATCTGAGCATGGACTATAGACAACCATTCCATACCCAATATGACATTGTAAGGCCTCAACGCTGCTACAAGAAGATCCCAGTCGAAGCTCAAGCCTCCTAGAGTAATCTCACACTATCGGCACCAGTGCGTAATCATCGAGTCTACTCCCGTTGGAGTCTCTAGCCGTAAGGATCGAGCCAATGGCTCCTTCGGAATCTCTGAGCTCCGAACAAGGGCAGCAGCAATAAAAGAATGACTCGCACCTGTGTCTATAAGTACTAAATCAAGAGTGTATTAGACACAAATAGTACCTCGAATCATCTCAGGTGTGCCATGATCGTATTCCTCGACTACCCGGAGCTGAGCCTACCCCTGTCTGCCATCTCCCTATGGTCGGGGTGGTCCTCCTGGTGGTGGTGGTGGTAGAGCCTCAAAGTGTCGTCCACCACCCGCTGCTCGGCTAGATCCTCTACCTCATCCATATGCCCCCTACGGACCGCCACGTTCGAACCTCTGCCTCTGCCTGGGAGGTCCCTCTACTGTCTATTGCTTTTCCGCATGGCGGGTCGGACAGTCTCGAGCCATGTGACCCTGTCCGCCGCATGCATAGCACTGCCTGCTCCTCGTATAGTTGGATCGGTTTCGTGTGCCCCACACAACCGAACCTGTATTCTAGGGTCGCCCACCAAATGGCCTGGTCCACTTGGACCTCTGCGTCAACTGTCTACTGCCGGCTACAGAAGACTCTGCTACGTTTCTCCCTACGGTGGGTCTTGCTGTTGGTGTCAACTCAGCGAGAAAGCTCTCCATAAGAAGGACTCACTCCAGCACTCCCGCCTATGTCGGAATGCTGAGGGAGATCATCGAAGCCCTGATCTCATGTCTGATTCCCTGCTCAAAGGTCTGGGCCCTGAAGAATGGGTCTCATACCATGTACGTGGAGTAGCATGAGAGGTCAGTGAACCTCGCTGAGTACTGAGCTACTGTCATACTGCCCTACCGCAGATGAAGTAACTCCTGAATCCACACCGCACGAAGGGTGGCTGGAACAAACTCCAAGCGGAAGAGACTCTTGAAGTCTGTCCAAAGTAAAGATGTCTCATCATGCACCTAGAGCATCAAGATCCACCATCTACCTGCTGATGCATGCAGGAGACTCGTGGCCAGGATCACCATAAGATCGGCTGGTGTCCCTACCAATCTGAAAACTCTGACAATAGCCTCCAGCCAATCCTCACCTTCATGTGGGTCCATCTCTCCGCGGAACCTGGGTGGACTCTATTGCTGGAACTTGTGAAACGCACTCAGGCGGCGTGCACTCTCTGCTGCTGGAGATGGTGTTATCGGTGGCCCAACGGGTAGTGGTACCGCTGGTGCCTCCACTGTGATGGGGCCCTGCACTGAGGCCTCGTCTCTCGGTGGGATACCATCCCGTACGTAACTCGGAACCCTATCTGGCTTCCTTCCTGGGGACATCCTAAAAATAAACAAGTGTGCCATGGTCAAAACAGTATACCTAGTTAGCTGACACAAAGTAATCACAAAGAAAACTTTTGAAACGGACATGCAATCAGTGTTTTCATGCACCGAGTCGAAAATCAAAAGTCAGGGTCCTGGTGTATGGATACGTCGTCCGCCACACCAAAATTAGACTCCCTGGACTGAAAACCACACTCAATACTCTTAACACTATTACTTCATAGTAATATAGATCATATTCCTAAGTTCTACGGTAGAACTGACTCCTCTGATACCAATTTTTCACAACCCGTCCTCAGGGCCCGTGTCGTGACTACCCCAAGCCCGCCTTCCATAGGCCAGGGGCTGGCGACTAGCACCAAAGGCGTAAATCCCTATACTGGGAAGGTATTGCATTTATAAAAGTAAACAAACACAACAGAGTACGCAACTGAAGTAAGCACTAAGAAGAACTATATACAAAAGTAAGTGTTGAAAAGAAAGGGGCTGGAAATAAAAGCCCAACAGTAAGTACAGTACAACTAAAAAGCTAGTACAACTGTAGTAAAGTAAAACAGAAACCACTGAGTCGTCCTCTGGTAATCCCACCTGAATTTTGGGTATAGATGGCCTCCTCAGCACCACGGGTCCAGTCGTCCACTCCGTGTACATCTCGCCAAGTGGTCCACCTCTGGGTACCGTCCAGATCCACAAGCCTCCACCTCGATCAGTGTTGTCCGTTGTCTGCATCCAACACAATGTAGTGTGGGCATAGCTTGTGCAGGGGTGAGTATAACGATACTAAGTAGGGACCCCGAGACCCGCAAGGTCTCACAATATTCACTAAGGATAAACAATAAGTAAGATGCAAAACACAGTGAAGCAACCAACCCTGCTTAGGTATATGCCAATACATATACCTAAGTCTTCAACTCAGTTCGGCTCTAACTCTCAAGATCAAGCACAACCCAGTCCACATAGGAAATAAGTCAATCACATCGATGATAATGATTGAAATTCATTAATCATCTCACAAAGGTATACATCTTTCGTATAGTGATAGAGATGATCAGATGTAGTCTTTGATTCATCTAAGTTGTCAGACCCATGTAGCATACTAGACTAGCTAAGCTTTCGGACCCACGTAGGATACTAGACCAGCTACTCTGTCAGACCCATGTAGGATACTAGTATAGAAGTCAAACTGTCAGACCCACGTAGGATACAAGAACAGCAGTCATCGTTGTCGAACCCACGGAGGATTCCAGTACAGATGTCTTCATCATCTAACCCATGGAGGATTCCAGTATGATTTTCATCGTTGTCGAACACACAGAGGATTCCAGTACGGTAGTCGTTGCAGTCGCAGCCAGCTCTAGGGTTCCCGCACACAGCACGCTCGATTTCGAGAGGGTCCGCTCCTCGAGCCGAGGTTTAGATACATAAATTATCGTAAAGTCCAGAGTTGATGTATCCCAAAGTTCCGTCTCGTCAATAGGAACCCAACGCTACAGACGGTGCGTCAATCGGATGCCCGGTCTGAGAGATATTGGCTTTTCCGTTCCAGGGGCCCGGTTGGAATTACGCTCGTTCCAAATCCAGTCGTTTTCCAAAGTTGTCCAAAACTCACTTATAGTGCCGCAAAAGGACCGTTTCTTCGTAAGGGTACCAGTGCCACAGACGGCGCGTCAATCGGACGCACGGTCGTGAAGTTATTCGCACTTAAGCGTAATGGGCCCGGCCCGTTAAGCCCAGTGGATGACGGGTCGGGTCGACCCAGTTTTGGAGGGTCCGACCTGGTTGGTGTCGGACCGGCCTGGTGAAGTGTGCGGCCCGACCCGAAGGGTGCAGCCTGGCCCGGCGGGGCGCGGCCCCGCCGGGAGCGGCGCGGCCCGCCCCGGCCTGGCCGGTCGCGGCTCAGCCCGGGTGGCCGATCGAAGCGAGGGGGCCTACTTTACCGAACCGGCGGCGCCAAGCGGCGCCGCTCTTCTATCCGGCCGGTCGAAGCCGGTCGGTCTTCTCAGCGTGATCGTCCTGCACGGGCGGGCCACTTTCTTCCCACGTGGCACCTACAGGTGTCGTGGCCTCTTCATCCCAGCCGGTTCGCCGCCGAAGCGGCCCACGGAGCACATGTCGTGGTTCTCCGCAGTGCGGCATTGTGGGGCGCTGCGGTTCCTCCAGCTCGGCTGGCTATGGTCGGCCAGTTCTTCTTCGGCCGAGCGGCCCGCGGTTGCGGGCCCCGATTCTTCCCCACGCGGTCGGCACACGTCCGCCGCTTCCGTTCGTCGCCACCACCTCCCGTTGTCGCTGCCAAAATATCAAAGAACCATCGGAGGGTAGTCGGGCCATGTTCGTTCTGCCCACGCCCTCCGTGTTAGGCGATAGAAATTGGCCAAAGAAAAAATATGGTTTCAATGAAGAACGAAGAACAATTTTATTCAAATAAAATTGAAGAAAACCCCCTACCTTGATTAAGGTTCGTTCGTCGACGAGCCGCATAAGACGAGCGTCGCGGTGGTCAGGCGTCGCGGATGACGGTGTCGATTCCGTTGACATCGAAGGAAGAGGGAGGGAGGTAGCGTTCCTTGTGGCGTCGCCTCCTTCCTTACCCCGGTTGATGTAGCGAAGGAAGGTGATTGTGTCCCTCGCGTTCTTCTTCGGAGTTTCTCGTCGTTGAAGAACGGTGTTCTTTGTTGGAAGAAGAACACTTTTCTTCTCTTGAGCTCTCCCCAAAATCCTCCCAACACAACGAGTGCCAAACTAAAATAATAGCTAAGGATATTATTTTATTCACACATGTAATTCAAAATTCAAACACTTTAACTAATTAATTGGAGTTCAATTCATTAATTAAAAGAGTTGGTAAATATTAAAGGGAGAGATGGAGGTGAAGAGATCCAATTCATTAAGGGGGAGTTGTCAAATTAATTAAAGAGTTGTTAATGGGGAGTTTAGGGGAGGTGATAAGTTTGGGCTCATGTGGGACCCACCTCACAAATATCCTCTCATGAGAGGTTATGTGGATGTGGACCCCACCAATAACTTCCCCTTGTAGGATATAACTACCCAATATAAATAAAATTGTTCACAACAATTTTATTTAATTTTTTTATTAAACCCCAAAAATTAACTTCTCCTCCCGAGCAAACGCAACTGCGGTAAAGGTCCCCTTAAGAGAATACCGACGATGTGAGTTCATCGGTGCCCTCTAATTTCAATTTCGAGCACCGGTTAAAAAGATATAAAAACTCGTACGTATGTTTACTAAACGTACTCGATCAAAACTTTAGAAATTGATTCCGAGCACACCGGGCCTCGGAATCAAGTGCCATTAGAAACCGCATACTCGTAAAATTCCAAAGTATTTAAGAAAAAAATTTCCTTGAAATTTCAGGGACATTAAATATTCAATTATGGTTTATAAATGGCCTATCGGTCTTCTTAAAAAGATTAATGTTTGCATAAAAAAATTTGTCTGGACTGGTAGCATTCTGGAGAGGAAACTTGTTACCATCCCCTAGTCCACATGTTGTAAACCCCTTGATCAGGGTGGTCTTGGCATTAAAAATCTAAACTATTCAATGAGGCTCCTCAATCCAGGCTCACTTGTAGTATGATCAACAACTGCTCATAATCTACAGAGTTTCTTAAAAACAGATTCCTTCCGAGATTGAAAAGGGAGAATCTAAACCATTTTAACTCTTGGATCTGGACTTCCATCAAAATCTCCTTTTCCAATATTATGAACAACGCTCGATGGATGTTTTTCATGGATTCTTACATGTGATTTTGGATTGAAAATTGGAATGGAACCCCCCTTATTTCCATGCTACCAGCCAATTCCCCTCCTAAGAATCCCAACGACACTATAAAGGAGGTTCTTCATTCCCGCTATCATAATATTCTGGATAAAATCATGCATGTGGTCGATAATTACACTTTCTCTACCTATGATGACTTCCTAGTATGGGAGACTACCCAAAATTGTGTTCTTGACTCTAATTTCTTTTACAATCACAACTTCTCAACTTTGGATCCTAGTTTTCATTGGTTAAAGCATTTTGATAAGCCCAGGATTAAGCCCTCTAGGATCAACCTTGTTTAGTGCATTGCGCACAACCGTCTCTCTACTGAGGTCTGTCTTCAGATCTTTGGTATCCAAATTTGCTCCAAATTTCATTTTTTTCATCGACACAGAGAATACATGAATAATTTATTTTTGTCTTGTGCCACAGCTTCCGCCCTCTGGAATTTTGTCATTGACATTTTTGATTGCAGATAGTTTTTCTCTGACTCTATTTGTGCGCAGATAAAATGTTGTGTTGAGATTACCACTTTGCAGCAAATCAAGAACCTTTTACTAGCTACTATTTCCAAGCTTCTCCATGTCGTCTGGAATGATTGAAACTCCATTATTAACAAAAAATCCTCATTCAATCTTAATTCAGGTCGGACGAGAATTCTCATTTCCATTAAGGATGATGCCTCACTACAGAAAGCTCATTGTGACAACTCGGTTGGAGACTTTGTGATTCTTCGTCGGCTACAGATTGAGGGTCTCTTTAGACAACCGAGACACACTTTGGAGGTGTTATGGAAAGCCCCATTTCCTGGATAGATCAAAATCAATGTTGATTAATCCTCTAAAGGGAATCTGGAACCTGCTAGATGTGGTTCCATTTTCAGAGATTGTCTTGGACATTGTCGTGGTTGCTTCTATGATGGTTGTGGAATTGCCACTTCTCGTGAAGATGAGATGGAGGTTGTGATTCATGCTGTCGATTTTTCTAAACAAAAGATCTGTAACAACATCTGGATTGAAAGTGATTTGACCACCATTTTCCAAGCTATATGGAGTGCTATGGTTCACCTTGCCTGCTCTCTCACTACCCAATGGATGAATTTCCTATCTTCGCTCTTGGATATCAATTACATCGCCACTCGTGCCTATCACGAAGCAAACATGGTTGCTAATGGTTTGTCCTACAAATGGATCAACCAAAGCATTACTTAGAGAGATGAGTTTCTGGATGATCTCCTTCACATTTATGAAAAAGATTGTAATAAGATTCCCTCCTTCAGACTTTTTTATCTTCTTTCCTCTTTTTAATAATTTGGGTCTTGGTCTTTGACCAAGGATTTACCTTTTAAAAAAATGGTCCCATAGGAATCCCAAGAGATGAAATTTCCAATGAAATACCAATAGAAACCTTCCAAACACACCAATGGGTGGGGGATTCAAACTACTACATGAACAAACCCAACTAACATCAACAACACATTCCCCCACGCCATCAAACTGAATAAGAACATACACCAGAAGAAATTCATAGTTAATCATACATATTGAAGTATTTTCAAGTGAACCAATATCTTTAGGAACATACAGAAATGATTAAAGAATTAAATGTTATGATATCTATAATAGCCACTTCTATTCAAGAATTCATCAAGAAAAGGATGCAATAAGTAACTAAAGAGTTATATCCCTTGGTATTTTCAAAATAAGATATCTAAGAAGAGGAGGGTAATTTTGTAGAATTATATGATATTCCCCTATTCACCCTTGATAACATCTACCTAGAGTTATTTTACCAGGAAAAAAACACAAAGTTGAAGCATTTGGGGGAGATTTTCTTTCAAACTTTACTTTTTATAATTTTATTTAAAACCAGTTGTCTTATAATTTCCCTATTGTTGTTAATGAAATCATGGAATCAATAGAATTATTTCAGGCCTTGGTGGTTGTTGAAAATAAAAAAGTGGATGAGCTTAATTTTGGAGAAATCTAGAATGGCCACTACTACCCCCATTTATACAAGACAACTTCAAAGAGGCATTGTACCTTGAGAATGATCTAAATGTTGAAACTGATGATGGAGTTACCCATGAACCTGAATCATTTCTTTACTAGTTATTACAAAATTAATTATCTTCCAATCTCTATAATTTTAATTTTGAAGATTCATCCCAAATGATTTATATCTTGGATGATGAAGATGAATAACCTATCATTGATCCTCTTGAAGAAAAATTAAATCTATTGAAAATTGAGGATAAACTATCCCAAGAAGAGATAAATGGGGAATACTTTGAAAATATTCTTAGATATTATCTAAAATAAGAATCCCCGGTGGTTAGACATCTTATAATAGAATAGAAAATTAATCCTATTGGGAATAAAGGCATACAACCGGTATGGAAAGTAACTCAAGATGAAGATGCACTAATTAAAAAATTACCTATAGCAACGGTTTGGAACCATTGGTATAGGTCCCCAAACCGTTGGTATAGCCTATACCAATAGTTTGTGAAGTCGTTGGGTGATTTGGCATGGGGAAAGACCTATCCCAACAGTTTGAAGAAAACTGTTGGGAAAGACATATCCCAACGGTTTGCAAACCGTTATTATAGGTCTTTCTCAACGGTTTGGAGAAACCGTTGAGATAAGTATATATATATATAAAATTTCCAATGGAGTTTTGAACCCACAACCTCCACGTTATATATAAATGTCTTTACCACTATCCTAGAGTTTCCTTTATGAATATATTTGGATATATACATATATATATGTAATTTATATATTTATTTATTTGACGATATTTGATAAATGTGCTCATAAAAAATATGGGTATGTATCCCAACAGTTCTCAAAACCATTGGGATAGGCCTTTCCCAATGGTTTTGAGAACCGTTGGGATAGGTACCCACTCTTTCCCAATGGTTTGGAAAAACCGTTAGGAAAAGTGGCCTCAAAGTGAGCTTTTTCCAATGGTTTGGCCAAACCATTGGGAAATCCATACCCTTTCCCAACGGTTTGGCCAAACCATTGGGAAAGGGGACCTATACCAATGGTTTTTACAAACCATTGGTATAGATGCATTGTTATAGGTCATATTTCCAGTAGTGATGATCTGGGACCTTTGGTAAAAACATTACTCATGTTGGAGTTGCTTCCCTATAACCAAATTATGTGTACTTTATGATAACATGTATTCATAGTTTTGAATATTGATAAACTCATTATCACATCATGATTGTTTTTATTCATAAAATAGTATATGATAATGTCTTAAGAGTAGTTGTCTCACTAAAATGTCATAGTAGTTCCCGGCTATGATGAGAACCTAGGAAGTTCCACCACAATATTCTTAAGTATATGTTCTATAGCTGGGTGAAATAATTTTAGGGGCACAAATGATTCAGGATATCATGGGTGGAGACTCGTAGGAATTTGAGGGATCTTCTCATGGTGTACTCCCTTGGTAATATCAAGTATAGGATATTATGAGAACGATACCTGCAAGTAGGAAATCCACATTTATATATGTCATTGGATGTACCTATCTATGGACATGTGTATTGATCCTTAGACTTTAAGATTATTATTAATGATTATTATATAAGTGGAATAATTTTATGTATTGATGAAAACTATGGAGACATATCTTCGCAGTGAGGTAGGATACATTGGGTGTGTCACGAGTAATATTGCATTAAGGAATAATGCGGGAAAGGATTTGTCCCTTATATTTTTTAATAAATGTTGATATCTCATTCCCTTTGATGGAAAAGATAGAGACTAAATAAATCCATGTCCATGGTGTTCTATAGGAAAGTTTTATTTTTATAAATTCAAAGAAAGAGACATCGAGAACATAGGTTGATGGAACCAACATGCAACCTACTTGATTAGAGATATCATAATAAAGGGATTATATTACATAGTAAGAATCCATATGAGGTATTATGTTATTGTGGCATTAAATTATTTTTATATGGGTGTCTTGTCATGTTTTTAGATGCTAACCTTGGACTTTAGGCTACTTCTCCTAATGTCACTGAGAAAAAGGCCTAGAGGGTTACATACTAAGTGTATCCAGAATCTCAATTAAATAATATATTATTATTTATTATTTTACTAGTTGAATAAATATTATTCCCACATATGGTGTAATAATTATTCCTATTTTCTTTATTGTGTATATTCTCTCACCAATTATTTGAGAGAATATTATGTGATTAAAATATTTAATAAAAATTTATGTGTTATTTAGTGAATATAATATTTATTTATTTATTGGAGAATAATACATTGATATTTATTTATTAAATAAAGAATCATTATTCAAGGTTTGATAAATATTTTGGAGGTATGGAAGGCCAGGTTTAATGGTCTGGTGAGAAATAATATATATTGAATATTATTTGATTAAATAATATTTAATTTTAATTCCCGAGTTAAGTAAATGTTGAGAAATAATATTATTATTATCATTATAGACATGGGGTTCCACAAGGATTAAATAAATATTAAAGGGAACCTATGAAATTATTTATTTTTAACCCTATTAGTATTTAAACCTAAATATATTATTTTTCAAAAGAGCTGATTCATTTGTCTTCTTGTGCACAATGAATTCGGAGAATCCTCTCAAAGACCTAGAGATCTCCTTTCTCCAAGAACACTCTCAATAATGGAGAGAGTCATTCCTTCACCTTCCACTCTCGAGTCTAGAGAGATCAGGAAGAATCATTTGAAAGTGATTCTCGAGGTTATCAAAGATGAATGACATAAGCGTCAGCATCTATCGCACTAGCACCCAAATATTCATGAAGCAACATTCAAAGATTTGTGGAACACATATGGATAACCGCTAGAATGAATTTTCCCTTAATTTCTATAATGAAATGAATGTATAATGTAGATCTGTTTTCAGATCGACCAATGAATAAAGAAATTATCACAAGGTAGTTCTTTAATTTCTTAAATTAATTATAATTAATAAGTGGTGATCATGCACTTTGGTTTCGGAATTTATCCATTGTTTGTTTTCTTTAATTAAAATCTATTGATCACGGTGTTTATTGTCATGTAAAACTCAGATTGATCATCGATCATGAAAAAAAGAAATGTTGGACATGACCCATCACACACTTCCACTAAACTTAGAACCTACAAGTGGTATCAAAGGGGTGACATAATTATTTATAATTATTTAAATATCATTGATTGACTTACACATAAGTAATCTATTTTCAATTATGGTTTAATTATTCTTTAATATGAATTGAGATATGTGCTTCTTCCTCTTCATTTATCATGAATATAATTCAATAAATTAATTTTATGAATGAAATAAATTTGAAGATATCATCTGGAGGTGCTGAGGAATTTGAACAGATAACAAAAAATTACACACCTTTTAACCTAGAGGTACACGTCGGGTACTAGTGTTTAATGTACCAAGAATTAATTTAGAATTAATTCAAGGTGTGTGAATTTATTACACATGGTGAATTTAATTATACATTGTGTGTTGACTGGGCCATCCTGAAATATGATCATCCAAAGTACACTCCATGTAACTTATGTACACAACATGTATTCCTTTAGTCACAGATGGTCCATGTATCTTCTTACACGACCTACCTGACTGGTGACCATGTAACTCGGAGACCACATAACATGTATCCCGTGTACATGCCATATACCCAAAAAAATTCCATGGCACGGTTACATGTCAAATCCCTAGGTGTGTTCCATAGATAGACAGTGAGAAAACATACACGTCATGTAGCTATAATGTACATAAAGTGTACTTTTACCAAATTATGAAAAATTAAAATTAATTTATTATACTGTGAAAACTTTATCAACATGTACTTGTTCACGGTAATTAAGTTTATAAGACATGTCATGTTATGGGTTTTAATATATATATATATATATATAACTAATTTCTACATAATGTTAGGATCTACATATCATGTATGAGTTGTATTATAGTTATTATTCTATGTGAATTTAATCATAACACGTGATAGAAAAAATCATGTAATTTATGTAATCATTAATTTTATAGTACACATCATGAAAGTATTTGATAATTAATGTATTCCACATGTAATAATATTAAACACTATATGAGTATAATACATGTTGGGTAGTTCGGATGGGTACTCACTATGTTACCTCCAAGGTGCATTTTTTGTTACACATAGTTGATTTTGAATAAATTTATTTAATTTGTTTAAAATTATGATGGATGAGAATCTCAAGAAAATTTGGATGAGAATTAAGATGAAATAATTGATTAATTAAATAATATAATTAATTGATTTAAGAAAAATCTATCTTAAATAATAACGATTAATAATTAAATGGTGATTTTATTAAATTCATAATTTGTTGTATATGGATGATCATTATATTTGACCAGAACTTTGTATGTGATTGGTTTCTTTTAATGTATTATTAAAATAATTTATTGGTTTGTGTGTCATATATCCTCTAATTATGTATGGGCCTACGTGTTCATGTTTTCTTTTATGTAAACCCTTTCCCCTCACCTGCGTGTGAGTAAAAGCATCTGTAATGGATATAGCTCCCAAGTTAGTGGAGGCGGTTCAAGTTTGAAGTCAAGACAAAGACAAAACCAATCCAAGAGAGATACATAAGTGAATAGGTGTAAATCTTCAACACGAACCATAAATGGTTCAAGGGGTTTTTTCTATAGGTCAATGGTTATTTTTTCATCCACTAGTTAAACTAACCATTAGTAAAATATCATGATCATATCACTTTAATATTTTATTTCTATCAAGTTTCATGGTTATTTCATTATGGGTGTTTTGTCACGATCACATGAATTAATGAATTAACAATCATTCAAGATAGAACTAAAATAAATTAGATTATGCATAAATATTATCTAAGACATGGTTAATCACTTAACTGAATCTAATTAATATTAACAAGCATGTAATAAAGATAATAATTATCAATTTACGCATAAAATATAAAATCCCTAAATTATATATTAAGTCGGTATAGCCTTCCACTGCTTCAGTTAAAATCAAACCATAGTTAAAAGTTCTTGACTAACCAAAGTTGGGGTGATTTCAATTATCAGGGAATTCTAACATGGAGTTTGGGGTTGACTTAACTTAGTTCACATTAAGGGTTGACAACCAAAGAAAGAATTAGTGTAACTAAGAGTCAAGAGTTGAGGAAATATAATTTAAGGATTTTAGGATTGGGGAGTCTACTCAATAGATCAAGGAACTCTGAGTTATTGTCATTGGTATTTGTAATGACTACATAAAATCCTTCAAAATTGCTTGATCATCCAAATTTTGGGTAATTATAAGAGTAATATGGATTATTACTAATATAATGTCCAAGAAAAAGGATATTCTAAATAAACTATGAGGGATATTGGGTTTTGATATAATAGTAGGTGATTAATAAATATAATATTTATTTATTTGTATAAATTTTATCAGATAAAGTACTAAAACATTGCTCATATTATTTGTAGAAATAGTAATAAAATGACTTCAAATATATCATTGTGATCTATACTTGAGAAGGATAACCTTCTCATCGGCATAAATTTCCAATGATGGAAAAGACGCTTACGTGTTATCCTATATCGTGAAAGTAAATTGTATGTGCTGGAAGAACCTATTCCTAGTGCACCTAGTAGTGAGGCCAGTGAGGAAGATTTGACTATCTATGAGAAACATTTGAATGATACTACAAATATTCATTCTTTCATGCTATCATTTATGACCAATGGGATTTTAAAGCAACATGAGCACATGGATGCATATAGCATGATGTCTCACCTTCAGGATATCTATCTAAATAAGACGAGACAAGAGAGATAGTAGATCTACAATTCTTTTTTTACAACTAATCTTAGAGAGTTTGCGCCATTTGGGCCTCATTTAGTCAAGATTATTGGATACATTGAACACTTAGACATCTTAGGGATTAAATTCCCAAATGAGTAGTGCACAGATATCATACTTTCCTCAGTGCCCAAGACCTTATCCAATTTTATTATTAATTATAATATGAGAAATAATGAGAAGAGACTTTAAAAACTTCTTACTTTGATTCACCAAGTGGATAAGGACATGGGGCATGATAAACTCGTGGTCCTTATAGTGAATAAGAAAATGAAGAACAAGAAGAAGGGTCTTAAGACTCATAACAAGTATAAAGCTCCTAAGAACCTTCCTTTAAAAAAGAGGAAGATCTAGAGATAGGGAATGTAAAAGGAGGCAGTATATTTTTCATGTGGAAAGAAAGTACATTAGAAGATTAATTGCACCCAGAATCAAGTGGAATCTAAAGGTACACTCATTGTCGAGTGTAATCTTTCAATATATACTCATTGGGTATTAGATACGGCTTTTCGTGCTCACATCTGTATCCGAATGTAGGAACAAGGAAGATTCCAAAAGATTTTTAGAGGATAGGTGGATTTGTGAGCTACCAATGGTGTGAGGCTGGCTACTCTAGCCATTGTTGAATACCACATTTCATTTCCAATAGGAATGATATTGGTTTTAAGAGATTTTTATTATGTACCAACTGGTACCAATAACATAATTTCTATTTCATTCCTAGACGCAAATGGTTTTATTTTCATGTTTGGGAATAAAAGTTGTTTATTTTATAGATACAACATATTTTATGGTATGATGCATTTAAATAATGGTTTGTATGTATTAAATTATGAAAACCAAGTATTAGTAATAGATAAGGAATAAATTTCACATGACTCATATAACACCTAGTTATGGAATCACTATCTTGGTCATATAAATTAAAATAATTTGACAAATCTCTTTAAATATGGTTATTTAGACTCTTCTGAGCTAAAACCACTTGAAATATGTCATTCTTGTTTACAAGGAAAAATGACCAAACCATCATTCGGTAGATAGGTTGAAAGGACCACAGATCTTCTAGGATTGGTACACACTGATGTGTGTGGACCATTCCCAGTAGAAGATAGATGTGTTTATTCTTAATTAATAACTTTTAATGATGACTTAAGTAGATATGGATATTCCTACTTGATGAGGTATAAGTCTGAGTCCTTTGAGAAATTAAAATAATTCAAGAATTAATTAGAGAATTAACTTGGAAATAAGATAAAGATTCTTTGATCAGATTAAGGTGGTGAATATTTTAACTAAGATTTTATCAAATTTATATGGGAGTTTGGGATTCTATCTGAACTCACTTAACCTTATACACTGTAGTGGAATAGTGTTAGTGAAAGGAGGAACCATACCTTTTTATACATGGTAAGTTTGATGATAATTCATGCAGATCTTTCATTATCCTTTTAGGGATATACATTACAAACTGTGACATATGCATTAAATTGAGTACCAACTAAAGTGGAAAATGGAATTCCCTTTGATTTATGAAGTGAAAAGAAACTTCTTTTGTTTCACACACATATATAGGGTTGTGAGGAATTTTTTATGGACATATCAGGTAACAAACTAACACCTAGGGGAACAGAGTTTATCTTAATAGGGTGTTCTAAGGAAACAAAGGGATACTACTTATACAACCTATTAGAAAAGAAAGTCATTTTCACCAGACAACTGTATTTATTGAGAAGGTGCACATCCTCAAAAATAATAGTAGGTTTAAAATTGAATTCGATGAAGTGGATGCTCAAGATACACAAGATTTGGTAGGGGGAAATTCCATAGGTCCCCATGGAAGTAGTTCCTAAAACACAAGTATTGTGTAGGATTACAGGAGAGGTAAGAGAACCAGAGAAATATGGTTTTCTAGTCACCAAATATGGTGACTCGTAATTGGTTGACAATGATGAACCTATATCCTAAAAGGAGGCAGTAAAGATCTCTGAAGTTGGAAGATGGAAATAATCCATGAATTCTAAAATGGATTCCATGTATCAAAACCAAGTTTGGGTTCTGGTTGATTCTCCAGTTGATGTAAATCCCGTAGAGTGCAAATGGGTATTCAAGAGAAAAATAATCATAGAAAGCAATGCTAGTGTCTAAAAGGTTTAAGAAGTGTCAATTAATTTACTATGATGAAACCTTTTCACCATTTTATATGCTTGAATCCATCATAATTATATTTGTTATGGAATCTTACCATGATTATAAAATTTGGTAAATGGATGTCAAAACTGCTTTCCTTAATGGGAAACTTCAGGAAGATATCTATATGACACAACCATAAGGGTTTGTGAATCTAGTTGATGAAAAAAGGATTTTCAAGTTGTAGAGATCTATTTATGGATTGAAGTAAGCATCTAGGTCATGGAACTTTCAATTAAATGAAGTTATAAAAGAATTTGGTTTCATTAAGAACGAATGTGATCCATGTGTTTACAAGAAGTTTAGTGAGAATATAGTCATTATCCTAGTATTATATGTTGATGATGTATTACTTATTAGAAATGACATACCAGTCTTATATTCTATTAAGGACTGGTTAAACAAGTGTTTTTATATTAAGAAATTAGGTGAAGTAGCCTATATTCTTGGGATCAAGATCATTCGTGATAGATCTAGGAGGCTGATTGGAATAATTCAAAGTGTATACATTCACCAGATACTAAAGTGATTTATCATAGAACAATCTAGGAGGGTATTGGTTCCAATGTCACATGATATACATATTTCTGATAAAATGCATCCTTAGACACAATAGGAACCCTTACAAGGCCCGTAGGCGTAAGTATCCTTAGACACAATAGGAGAAAGATAGAATGAGTAAGATCTTATATGCTTCAGTGATAGGATCAATAATGTATTCCATGTTATGTACTAGATTTGATATTGACTATGCATTGAGCATGGTAGGAATATATCAAGTATATCTAAAAGAAAAGAATTGGTCTTTTGTTAATTATATCCTCAAGTATCTAATAAGAACTAAGGATATGTTCCTGGTGTATATATGAGATGGGGAGATAGTCATAAAGGGATATAATAATGCTAGTTTTCAAATAGATTAGAATAATATAAATTCTCAGTCAATTTTTTGTATCAACAGAGGAGCTGTGAGTTGGAAGAGTTCAAATAATCCAGTTTTTGCTGATTCTATAGCAGATTCCAAGTATATAGTAGCTTTTGATGCATCTAAGGAATCCATTTAGATATGAAACTTTTTTCTAGGATCTTGATGTGGTACCTGGAATTAAATATCCTATCATATTTTATTATGATAATACCATAGTGGAGGCTCATACAAAAAATCCAAGGTCACACCAATGCAAAAAATCACAAACTCTAGAAGTATCACATCTTGAATGATTTTATCAGAGGGCTGAAGTTGAAGTAAACAGAGTTCCCACAGAAAAAAACTTGGAAGACCCCTTGACTAAAGGCCTATCTCAGAAGAAGCATAAGTATCATGTGAGATCTAGTGGACGGAATCAAAGGGGATGAGATATCAATTTATCTTAAGGAATATAATGGAAAAATCCTTTCTCATGTTATTCATTAATATTATATTACTCATGACGCACCCAGTATATCCAACCTCTCCGTGAATATATGTGATCATGGTTTTTATCAATACATCAAAGTACATGACTTATAATACTCATTAATAAGTTTGATGATCAATACACATATCAGCAAATAAAAACATCCAATGACATGTATAAATATGTATTTCCTACTTGCGAGTCTCATTCTCATTATATCCTACAATGGATATTACCAAGGGCGTACAGCATGAGAAGATGCCTCAAAATCCTATGAGTCTCCACCCCTAAAATAATAAATCATTTGTGTCCCTCAAATGATTTCATCTAGATATAAAACATATACTTAAGAATATTTTCATGGAACTTTTGGGTTCTCATCATAGTGGGGAACTGATATAACCTTTTAGTGTGACAAATACTCTTAGGAAATTATCACACTATGTTATGTAGAAGAAAAATCATGATGTGATAAGGAATTTATTAATATTCAAAACTATGAATAAAGGTCATCATAAAGTACACAAAAGTTGGTGTGTTTCTATAATTAAATAAATTCATCTCAATAAGTTCTATGCGTAGTGCTTTGCACTACATTATGGCTAGGAAAAAAATCAAAAGGGTCGGGTCAATAATGAATCCATTTAGGTGAGGTGAATATTTAACCCATAGAAAGAGGGGAATTTGACTTATACCACATTCATTTAAGTTGTATCAATAAAGTGAAAAATTGAACTTTTCCTTTATAAAACTTAAGAAAGAGGGATAAATTGAGGTAATTTTTGTTAAAATTTTGATTCCAATTAAATCTAATTTGATCCACTCCTGATCTAAAACTTTGACTAAATTAAAGTGGGTTAGTGGTTTGAGTCACATATGAGGCATGATATTTTGAACTTTGGATGAATTTTTTTTTTCAATTCTGGGTGTTAAATTTGAAATTGGTCCAGATGAACTTTCTTTCTTTCTATTTTTGAATAAATTTAATTCAATGATAATATTGTACTAGAGTTAAATAGTCTAATTGTGGATGAATTATGTGATCTATAATTTTGAATATTTTTATCTATTATTCATTGAAAATACCCCTACTTTTAAAACAAATATAGGGTAAAACAATAGTCTTTGGGACTTTTGAGAATCTGGAATTTAATTTTTAATTTTCTAATTATTGAATTTTATTGATATATTAATTATAGGTATTAATTTGAGAATCCATACAATTAAAATTGGAATTGATTTTTAACATTGAATTTTAAATTGTATATTTTCAATCTAGATTGGAATTTGAATTTAAATTCTGGAAATTGTGTTTTGAAAATCATATTGAATTGAAATGAATTTAAAGTTAATTATTAGGAGGTTGAAATGTTTATTTTAATGGATTGATCATTTTTTGAATTAATTATTTGAGTCTAAATAGTGGTTTTTAATTTTTATAATTTATTAGACAATATTTTTTACTAATAAATATGATTCTTTATTTTGTAGACTAAAAAATTGCAAAGGCTTTGCATGGTCAGCACACTAACCATGTGCAGTTTATCATGTTGAGAAAGTACTTACTGTAAAACACTATCACTCATGGTCGATATACTAACCTTGAGACAAACCTGCTGAAACCCCTCTCACAGTTTGTACACTGACCTTAAGCGGCCCAAATCAACCCATCTTCATGGTCACTATAGTGATCGTGAGTCATTACTTCACCCTACTGTGACCTCTACTCCATGTCCATCATGTCTACTGCATCACCCACCTTACCTAACCTCAAATAATTCATGGTCACCTCCACATCTATCACACCCCAACCCCAGTTTTCTTTTATTTCTTTTATTTTTAGTTTTTTTATGCTTGATCTTTTGGTTGAAATTTGTGTTGAGTTTATGATTAAAGTTTTTGAATTTTGGAGGTTTAATGTGGTTTTTGTCCATGTGCATGGTTGCATGCATGGTTTGGGGAGAAACCATGTGGATGGTGAAGGAAGAGGGTGTTTTCAATTCATTTTGTTATTTCATGGTTTGAATTTCATGTCTTGTGCATGGTTTGGCCCAAATCATGTGAGGGAAAAGAGAAACCATGTGGTTCTTGGGTGGTGTTTGGGAAAAGGCGCATATCTTGTGCACGGTGAGGATACTTCATGCGGAAAGCATGTGAGGGCCTCTAAAATTTTGATAGAGGCAGTTTTCACAGTTGGTACATTGTTTACCAAACCATACGACTAGCCTATGCATGTTCCCCTTTTCTCTAATAGGGTATGCACAGTTGGCACAAATTTTAGAAAATTGTGCGTCCAAACCATGAGACATACCCAATTTCTTAAAATTTTGAAATTCCATCCTTTCCCCTCCTTCACTTTAACCCTATTTTTGGGTTTTCCTACCCCATTCATACAAGTCACACCAGGGGTCCCCCAAACCCCTCCTCCCTTTCCTCTCTTTTCACAATTGAATCTCCTCCAAGTTTCTTAGGTGATTTCCTCACGGTTTTTGGAAAATTTTATCCTTTTCTTCTATTTCTCTCTTGGTTTCTTGGTTATTATTAGCTAGGTTCCTTCTTGGAAAACCATAGGGTAATTTTTGGGTAATGTGGGTTGATTCCTTTCATTCTAGGGTGTGTAGTTTGCTTCTCGGTCTTGGTTCTTTCTTCTATTGGAGTTTTATTACGTTCGCGCGCCGTTGAGGTAGGTGTCTTCATCCATTTCCTTTCCAAAACATTCTAATTGATTATTGAGATTTTCTAATTAATCTCTAAATGTTTTTATTATTATTGTGATGTGGTTTTATGAATTTTTATGGTGTTTTCATGTTGTAAAATTGGTAAATTTTGGTTTTTAATGGATTTCTATGATCGTGACTATATATGTACGTATATAAGGTTTTTGATGAAATTTAAGTTGGAATTTTAAAATGAAATTGATCACTTTGGAATTTTTTTTGCCTTGGTTGTGTTTTGGTAACCCGGTTTGTTTGTGAATTTAGGTTTGTGAGTGGACTTTGGTTCCCTTTATGGTTTTGAGCTTAAGTGTGGATTATTGTGATAGGTTTTCGTGTTACTTGTGTTTCTTTAATTTGAAATGGTGGTACTTTTGTGCATTTCGATAAGTGTTCCATTAGATTTGGAAATATTCGTATGTGTACTGGGTGCACATGTGGATAGGCACAAAAATGATCATGGATTTTTATAATAATGTTAATCATAAACCCTAAATTTCAAAAACACTTTTCCTACACTCCTCTCTTCCACTCTATCTCCTAAATGGTTTCTCTAAAACTCCCAATGTTCTCTAAATGGATTATTTGTTTCTAATTATCTTCAAATTTGGTTTATAAATGTATTATCTAAAACTTGTAATGTTTGTTACCTTGAAAATTTATTGGTAACCCCGTTACTTTAAAGGCATGTTTATCACCTTCTAAGTAAGAGTTATGTTATCACCTTGATTTGAAAATGGTTTTGAGAAGAAAAGTATTCTTATTAGAAAGGTTTTTAAATTATAAATTTTGAGGCTCGGTTGATACTTTTGGATGTTTTAGAAAGTGGTTTTAAATCCATATGATGTGTAGACTCGGTTGGCACTTTGGGGTGGTTTTATGTGTGATGAGCACTCCTATGGTCATCCTTTCGATTAGAGGGACTGCGTATAGTTAGTGTCAGGGATTGGGAAAGCCATGCATGGTAGCATCTATGAGTTGTGTTTAATGTCAAGAATTTTATGACCGCCTCATTATCCTTTATACTATTATCAAGGTATTCTTGGATTAGATCTAGAGTTTCAAGTGAAGGTTACTTTCTATTCCTGATTAGACATATTGGAACCCCCTAGATAGAGGATAGGCCAGGTGGGCTTTTCCACTGGTGAGGTTAGTTTAGATTAGCCAGATTGGTTATTGACTATGGAGGTGCACCATATATCAGCAGGTGGATATGAACTGAGTGTATCCAAGGATTTACTCTAAGGATATTTTATAAATTCTCATGATTACATATTTCTATGCTCCTATTTCATTTTTCATCACATTTATTTTTGTTAATTCAGTATTTTCCAGAATATACTTGTATAGTTTTCTATTAATTTTGAACCAGTTGGTTATGCCTTGCATTTTATGCTTAGTTCATCTTATCTTTACTATCATGCTTAATTAAAGTGGTGATTTTATGTGGTTTCCAAATTGGTTTCAAATGATAATTTATTTTAAGATGGAAATCATTCCTTGTCTTCAAAGTCAGATTTTTAGAAATATGTGTTTATTTTATTAAAAAGAGGTAAACCATATTTTTGGTATATGTATTTAAAACTAGTGTTTATGTAATTTTTTAGGAAAGGAAATGTATAGATTCTGTGGTGTTTTCCTAATGAGTTGATTTATCCTCACACCCTACTTATGCCACTCGACGTTGATAGACCCGAGTTGTTTTGAAAGTTCAGTTTTATTCAGGTTTCTTGTAAAGTGGGTGGGTTTTATGGATGGTGGTGACTAAGAGGTAACATGGATATCGTTTTAGTTCTAGTTTGGTCTCAGTTTTAATTTCATTTTAGTTTGTTTTTTTTGTTTTTTGTTTTTACAGTTGTATCTGGATGTGTTTATGTATTTATTGATGTTCAGTTGTTATTGGTTATGTTGCATACTTTTTTTTGATTCTTTATATCTGTTTTATTAAGATAAATAGTTCCAATTGGTTTATCTTTTAATGACTATCACTATTTTATAGTTCGATAAGATCGGAAATGCCTCTTGGGCCTTGTTGTAGGCTGGCTGAGGTGACCAAATCGGGGTTGGACTGGGTTGGTTTGTGACAGCATCCATGCTCCACCACTGTTAGCTGAACACAAAACTAGTAGAAACTAAACCACACCATCGCCCCTATGAATAAAAAATATGAACCAACCAAGATCCATGGTTCACTAAAGAATACAACCCCTTTGAATCTTCCATCAAAATCCATCAACCAAAGAAGATCTGAACCACTGCTGTTGGATTTGGACACACCAACAATCTGGTCAAGTGTCACCACTCACCGAGTTTCCTTTCTCTCAAATCATGTGTGTCACCCTAGAATAAGAGAATTATGCCACCATGAAGGAAAATCGTAGGATCTGCGACCCACATCCTACGAGCTCGCTGCCAGATCTTAAGAGGAAAACCATGTCGACGCCTATGATTCTGAGCACCAGCGGAGCTCACTTCACCGCCATTTGAACCAAGAATCTCCACTACATAAAATAATCACCAAAGAAGAAGAGAACACCTAAGATACATCTTGCAAGATAACAACCAACACCCCCCCCCCCCATGAATGAGCCTAGATAAGAAAAACAAGAATAAAAAGAAAAGATATAAATGTGTGTGTGTGTGTGATAATTATTATTATAGTAAATTTATATATATACCGATATAAATATATATATATATATATATATATAATTAATAAATAAACTAATTATTGTATTATATTTACATGTTTTAGGAATGAAGCCCAGTTTTTAAGGCCCAAAAGTAGTGAGGACCAAGTCTAATTTCCACATCAAGACCAAATAAGCCTTGGCCCTGATGATTTTTAAAGAACCATCACGTGCAGTGACATCAAGCAGCATCTGACTTCCATTAGATCCATGAAACACTTGAACAATTTATGCTCTGATTTTTCTCAAGACTATGCATGCAAGATCATTGGCAGAAGACGTGTCAGTATAATTAAACTTTATTGTCTGTTACAACACATGAATCCATCCATCTTGTTATGAACCAACCCAACAGAGCTTGATTCGTGACTCCCCAAGCCTGCATCCATAGGATAGGGGTTGGCGTCTAGTGCCGAGTAGGCATATCACACACATGGTAGGCCTTAGACTATGGTACCTTTACACATGCACCCACATAAATCTCCATGAAATAGTGCATAGATATAAAAACTGAAAACAAAAATTCATGCATACATCTATCCCAAACTAGAGTGAATTAGAAGTACAGAAGAGAAAAACACATGCACACCAAAAGAAAACTGTAAAATCATACAATGTTCTCAAATGGAGGGGATTTTTGTCAAATAAAACTGCCTAAAAGATCCTCGTCTAAGCTCTGGTAAACACTTCGATCAGTCCAGTCCACTAAGCTCTACCTGCCTTTGGTCCTCCTGGGACTCCATTGAAAGGTATTTGGTCTGAACAAGACACAAAATATGTGTTCAAATCCTGTGTAAGGGTGAGTATAAAAATACCTATTTGTCACCCCAAAACCCCAAAATAAAAGGGAGAAACTAAAATGCAACAGTCTGATCGACCCATACAGTAGGAACCCAGATGAGAGAGAAGCTCCATCTTGAATATCCTTGACTATACATAATAAGTAAGATCAGTTATCATGGTGTGTCAACCAAGGAATGTGAAAATTCCACAAGGAATCCCTGAAACACATAGATATACTCATCTCAGACTCCAAGTCTCATGAGGTTCCGGCCTCATAGTCGGTGATAGGATTCTACTCAAGGCTCGAAGGTAACACACACCCAGAAGAACAAACTCCATGAGATCATTCATCACATATGAAACTCATCTGAGAGATACAATCCATTAGGAACAACTCTACCATGCCTAATGGTACATCCAAGAGATATGCTCTATCAATAACAGCTCCTTCATCCCTGATGGAACATCCAAGAGATAACACTCCTTGGGGTATCACAAAGTTGATGTCACTACCTGTCAACCCAAGTGACATAAATCTAAGAACGTTCTCATTAAATATTTCCATGAATAAATTCATTTTGGAACTCAACAGATCTCAATATATAGATAGGGGATCTCTCCCATCCCATATGGGGGATGCTACTAACCCTACTAGAACCATGAAAAGGTATCATCTATCAGAAAGGGGATCAATCCCAGAATCCTCTAGAGGAAACTATGAACCTAGTATGAAATATTGAATACCACACCTCCTCATATAGGGGATCACTCCTAGAAATACTGGGGGGACACTACGAACCAAATTTAGTAACTTGAAGATATCTCAGAAAGGGGATCACACCCAGGACCACTTGGGGACACCACAACCCAATATAACATCCCTGAGATCATATCGCATAGATAGGGGATCATATCCTATTTAGTGTTGGTTATGAAAGTTCCACAAACCCCAATTTTTACAACTCACAATGTAGGGGATCGTATAACTGATGATACCACAAACCCTACTTAAACTATCTGCTAAGTAGGGGATTGTATATCGACAATGCCACAAACCCTACTAATACCACCTTCTTAATAGGGGATCATATAACCAATGATTCCACAAATCCTACTAGGATATCCATCTATATAAGGGATCGTCTCCCATGTAGTGTTGGTCCTGATGATATCAAGAACCCAATTTAGGGAAAATGATGCGATAGAGGATCTTGTACCAGCCTTCCTGGAGGAAGAAATGAACTCTATCCAAGATCCTTCTATCAAGGGGATCACAATCCTATGTTGATTACATAATACTACAAAGAACCCTCATATGGATAAACCAAGGGACTCACTCAACCACTTCTAGTCTAAACATCGCAAACCGAAGTGACCCATAACATCACCTCATGTTGTAACTCAAAGCCCAAAATTGTTTCCACCATCACGTTCTACATGGAAAATAGATCAGGATAGGATACTCGTTGGGATGAATCTGATCCCTGAAGAAGGAGATACGAAAGTAGGAAGTATCCTCCAACAAGGAATACACAACGTGTAATGGGGTCCACACGGCATGTGACCCTACCCGAACACCCAAATGTGTCCTATAAAAGTGTGGCTTGGAAGGGAATGGGAGCATACATGGAATGAACCTATGGTGCATGGCATGTCTCACCTCACCCGAGCCCTCAGTCATGCCTTTACCCCACACGAATCAGTCGGTTATGTCTCCCACGCGGTATGTACCCCCTAGTACATGGTGTGTCCTAGATAATTGGCCACTTGGTTGTGTCTCTTGTGCATACTCATGTATGAAACCCCATGTCTATGTAATTTTGGTCATGTACATCCACACGACCATGTACCATCACACGATTTCCCAGACCATGTCCCCGGGCCACATGACCTAGGGTTACTACATGATGTGTAACCCTGGTACACAAAGTTCAGTCCCAAAAATTCATCTTCCCCATACAAGAAGAACACATGGGATGTGGCCCTAAACTACACACCATGTGATCAGAAATTCCTATGGGAATTCCCCTGTGAGCCACTCGAATCGCCCTAGTTTCCCTTGAAACCTCTAGATCGACCTAGAAGGGATCTCTAACAGTCATAATAGGGATCTAGAAATCTCAAAACAACATATTTAAAAGGGATCGGGACTTGAAACTCAAATCCTCATACCTCATGGAAAAATTTTGAAGCTTCGGGTTCAAAACGGTGCTCGGGAGTTACTTCAGCATGATCTGAGAGTGATCGTCGTCAAGATCAGAGATTGGTGATGCCACTTCTCCTTGGTTTTGGACTCGGTTCATCCATCACTACAAGGGGGGATATCATCCACTCCTCTATATAATGAACGTAATAGGAAGGGGAGGTATATTGTTTTAAGTTTATTAAAAAAATATCCTTCATTTAATATCCCTCCAACAACATGCCTCAGACCCGACACCTGGCACCAACAAATTTTATTCCATTCCTAGGGTAAACACGACATTCCAAACTCAACCAAGGTCTTAAAATTTTGTTTTGAGACTCCTCTCGGGATTTATTCCACTTTTCAAAATAAAATATGCGCACGTGATAAAATATATTTAATATTTTTAATATCACCACACTGAGTCTCTCTAGGCCCTGAAATCCCATGCCGACTCAGCACCTGGCTTAAAAAATATTCTTAGAAATATTCCAAAGTATTACATGTCAAAACCTGAGTCACTGCATCCTTCACACCTTAAGTATTTTATCCTCTAAAAGTGAAATCCTAGGTAGAAGGAATGAAACTGAGCCCTCCATTGGGTCTCCCATGCTAGCTAGCTCACCAAGACCACCAAAAAGGCCACCAAGGGTTACTATGCTACCTAAAATCACACACTCAGGGGAACCACAAAGGTCAAACCACACCCACATCCAACTCAAACTAGGTTGAAATCATGCAACCAATGGTCATATGTCTCCTCGACTATGATGGGTGGGAAAACACCAAGAACTCACCAAACAGACGATAAAGGGTCTAGAGGAACAGCACCCAACTAACCCACACACAAGAACAAGAACTCATCCACCACACCTCAATACTATCCACTTTTTTTGACACTGACTTTCCCTCATGGTTTTTTATCTCTTATCAAGAATGTGTCTTAATGGGGGAAGCATCCCTATGTCTTTTGAATCTGAAGCCACAACAAACTACGTGATGAAATCCTCAAGCATCTCGCATGAAAAGATGATGTTGAGCACAAAAGGGTTCCAAAAAACAACCTAGGGCTTCCCAAGTGTAAACACTGGGTCTTATCAACTCTCCATGCAAACCAACAACTCACAACCGCTCTTCGAATACACAAGTCATAGGGAATCATCCACCACACCTCGACACTATCTACTTTGGGCGGCACTGACTGACCCACATGATTTTACTTGAATCACAAAAATACATATTTGTGGGGGAATCATCCATATTCGTCATAAATTCGAAGCTACATTGAACAATGCAAACACAGGGTTATACCGATTCCCTAAATCACCCCGAACAAACCTCAAGCTAAAAGAGAAAAGAAAAGTTTGTTTCACAACAATTTCTATCAATACTACTATAGAAAGTATAGAGGAAACAAATTATACCTATAATCATCCATGGAGCCTATGGGTAAAAGGCCTATACAGCCTACAGCTATCCTCACCCCCATCCTCTGCTCCCTTAGCCTGGTGTGGACCACCTGGGGGTGGTGGTGGCAACTCGTACCGTCTTCCACATGTTGTTTATCTCCCCCTCTCCTATTCCATGTCCTCAATCATGTGAAACTTCCTACTCCAAAAAATTCCTCTTCTAGGTTTTTCCATCGATCATCTCCCTATCAGTAGCTTGATAGGTCATACAATCTCTAGAAATATGTCTCTAGTCATCAAAATCATAATATCGCTTCTCCTTCTGCTGACCAAAACCATCCTAGAAACCCTAAGCCTCAAACCCTCCATCCTAGGATCATCTTATAAAGCGTCTCACATTCTTGGATCCCTGGTCCTATCATCGGTTACCCATTTCTAAGCTCTTAGCACATGTGTGCTTAGCATTAATAGTCAAAGTCTACTCAAATAGAAATATCTCCAATACCAAGGCCCCCTCAAGCACTCCAACATAGGTGGGAATGCACAGTGGCACCATTGATTCCCTGATCTCCCAGATTAATCCCTTCTTGAAGGTTTTTTCTCTAAAAAATGGATCTCGAACCATATCCAGGGAGTATCACAATAGGTCTGTAAACCTTACCGAGTACTCTTCCATAGACATGTTATCCTGTCGAAACTGTGGAAGCTCCTAGATATACACTGACCACAACGTGGATGGGTAAAAATATTCCTTGAAGATCTGCTCAAACTCCACCCAAGTGAGTGTCGCCTCATCATGGATCTACATCAACAGACTCCACTATCACCTAGAAAAACCATGCATAAGGCTCACCACTAGGACCACCATCTAATCGAGAGGTTTCCTCACAAGGTGAAAAACATGTGTGACTACCTTGATTAGGTCATAAAATATTTGGGGGTATGGATCACCCTAATGCATTAGAGTTCGCTACCTATGGAACTCGTGCAGTTCACTCATCCTACATGCATCCTCAACCTACACTTTCATCACAGCCTACTGCTCAACGGATGGTGGCTCAATCGGTGGACCACCCGGAGGTCTAGCCTCTGAACCAGTCCCCTGCACTAAATCCTCATCATGGGGTGGGTTGTCATCACAATCCCTTTGTGGAATATGATCTAGTTGTTTTGTGGTGGAATCTTGAAATATAATCAATACATGTCATGATCAAATAGTGTATCTAGGGATCTGACTTAAGAAGGAAAGGAAAAAACCACAACCCAGTCCTATATGATGCATGTACTAAAATTTCCTTATGACCTATGCCCTAATGTACTAAGTTAACAAGTAGATTATCAAAGTCCTAGTGAATGGATACGTCAGCCATCGCACCAACACTAGAATCACTGGCCTGAAATATGAACTCAAAACACTCTAACGTTATTGTTATGCAACCCAAACCAAGCTCACGGCACTGTGGTCCCAAAGTGGAACTCACTCTAATACCACTCTATCACGACCCAACCCAAAGGGTTTCAATATACAACTCCCCAAGCCCACCTTCATAGACCAAGGGCTAGTGTTCAGTGTCGATTAGGCATGCCACACACATGGGAGGCCCTAGCCTCTAGTACCTATATGTATGCACCTACATACACCTCCATGAAACAGTGCAGAGATATAAAAACTAGAAACTAAAATGCATGCATACATCTATCTCAAACCAGAGTATAGCAGAAGTGCAGAAGGGAAAAATAAACACCCACTAAAATAAAACTATAAAAGCATCCAACCTGCTCAAATGGAGGGGATCGTTTTCAAATGCAACTTTCTGAAAGCTTTTCAGCTAAGATTCGGTAAACACCTTGTTCGGTATGGTCTACTATGCTCTGCCTACCTTGGGTACCCCTAAGACTCCATCAAAAGGAATATGGTTTTCACAAGACACAACATGTGTGGTAAAATCATGTGCATAGGTGAGTATAACAATACTAAGTAAGCACCCCAAAACCCCAAAAGAATATAGATTAACTAAAAGACAACAGTCTGCTCAACCCAGTTAGAGGGAACCCAAATGAGATAGAAGCTCCATCTCGAACATCCTCAGCTGTAAAAAACTAACCATCTCATTCCACATGGTGTTTCAACCAAGGAATTTGAAAACACCTCAAGGAAACCCCAAAACACCCAGATATACTCATCTCAGACTCCAAGTCTCATGAGATTCTAAACTCAGAGCCAGTGATAGGATTATACTTGAGGCTCAAATGTAACACAAACCTAGGATAACACACTCCATGAGCTCATCCATCCCAGATGAAACTCATCTGATAGATACACTCTATCAGGAAAAACTCTACCATCCCTAATGGTATGCCCAACAGACACGCTCTATAAGGAACAACTCTTCCATCCCCGATGTAACATCTGAGAGATAACACTCCATTGGGTATTGCAAAGCCTATGGCACTCCCTTACAACCCAAGTGACATAAATTTGAGAACACGCTCGTTGAATTTTTCCGTGAAGAAATTCACACTAGAACCCAGTGGATCTCGATACTTAGATAGGGTATATCACCCATCCTAGATAGAGGACACTACTAACCCTATTGGAACCATGAAAAGGCATCATCTCTTAGAAAGGGGATCACTCCCAAAATCTATTAGGGGACATTATGAACCTAGTATAAAATAATGAATACCACACCTCCTTGGATAGGGGATCACTCCTAGAACTGTTGGGGGACATTATAAACCCAATATAATAACTTATAGATCTATCAAAAAGGGTATCAAACCCAGGACCAATGGGGGGGCACTACAACCCAATCTGAAATCACTGAGATCATATCGCTCATATAGGGGATCGTTACCCGTGTAGTGTTGGTCACGACAATTACACAAACCCCATATGGTATAACTCATGAAGTAGGGGATCGTATAACTGATGATACCACAAACCCTACTTAAATCATCTGCTAATTAGGGGATTGTATATTGATGATTCCACAAACCCTGTTAATATCTACCACTGCATAGGGGATCGTATAACTGACAATTCCACAAACCCTATGGGGTTATCCTGCTAGACATGGGATTGATGCCCGTGTAGTGTTGGTCATGATGATACCAAGAACCAGATTTAGGGAAAAAAATATGATAGAGGATCCCACCCCGACCTTCCCAGAGGTATAAAAAAACTCTATCCCATCTCCTTATATCGAGGGGATCACAATCCTATGTTAAGGATTTAATTCCACAAAGAACCCTCACAGGGATAGACCAAGGGACTCACTCAACTATTGTTAGTCCAAATGTCACAAAACAAAGTGACCCATAACATCATCTCATGTCCTACCTCAAAGACCTAAACCATGGACACCATTGTGTTCTATGTAAAAAATTTCTCAGGATGGGCTACTCACAAGCCTGAATCCAATCCCCAGAGAATGAGATACGAAAGGCAGAAGTCTCCTCCAATAAGATCTACACGGTGTGTAAGGGGGTCCACACAGCATGTGACCTCACATGAACACCCATATGTTTTCTCTAAAATCATGGATTGGTTGGGCATGTGAGCATACATGGCATGCACCTGCGGTACATGGTGTGTCTCACCTCACCTGAGCCCCAGCTCATGCCTTTCCCCCACATGGATCGGCCATCCGTGTCTCCCACACAGAATGTACCCTTGGTACATAGTGTGTCCCAGCTAACTAGCCACTTGGCCATGTCTCTTGACTGTGCTCATGTACTGAACCTCATATTTATGTACTTTTGTTCATGTACTTCCACACGACCATGTACCATCACACTGTTTCTCTAACTATGTCCTATGGCCACATGGCATGAGGTCATTACACAACGTATAACCTTGATACATGATGTTTAGTCCCCAACAGTAATATTCCTTGTATGAGAAGAACACACACCATGTGACCCTACACTACACACTATGTGATCAGAAATTCCAACGGGAATTCCCCTGAAAACCGCCCGAATCACCTTGGTTTCCCTCAAAACCTTCATATCAACCTAGAAGGGATCTCTAGAAATTGTAATAGGGATCTAGAAATCTAAAAAATGCATTTAAAGGGGGATAAGGACTTAAAAATAAAATCCTCCTACCTCATGGTGAAACACCAAAGCTTCAGGTTTGAAATGGTGCTTGGGAGCTGCTGTAGTATGATCTAAGAGTGATCATCGTCAAGATCGAAGATCGACGGTGCATCTTCTCCTTGGTTTTTGCCTCAGTTCATTCATAGATCCATGGGAGTTCTCTCCTCCTCTGTCCTATCAAACACACACAAGGGATAGAGGAGGTATATTGTTTTAATTTTATTAAAACAATATCCTCCATTTAACATCCCTCCAACAACACGCCTTCGACCTGACACCCAACACCCGATAAAGTTTATGTCATGCCTAGGATAAACACAACATTCCAAAATCATCCACAGTATCAAAATTACAATCTAATACTTCGATCAATATTTATTCCATGTTTACAAAGAAACTACATGTGTGTGATATAATATTTTTAATATCACCTCACCGAGGCTCTCTGGGCCTCGAAATATCACACCGACTCAGCGCATGAATTTGGATATATTCTTTAAAATATTCCAAAGTATTATAGGTAAAAACCCAAGTCACTACATAGATGAAATAAAATCTCACCTAGGCACTAACTGTGAGGATGAAGAATATTTTTTATCACCTAATCTATATAAATATATCTCACCCTCTCTCAGTAGATTTATTCATTCTCTATTGATTAGGTTTTTCCTCCATTGTAATTTCTTTATTTCTAAATTTTTAATTCAATATTCATTCTGTTCTTCATTCAATCGTATTTTTTTGTTCTTTTCCCCCTAAATTTCTTTATTTTTCTCACCTTTGTGATGTTCTAGTGACTTATATCTCCATGATCATGGAGAGATAACCCATTATGGATGGTCCAAGGGGAAGTCACAGTGATGATCCTAAATTTATGTGTTTAATTATCAATCTATCTCCTTTTAGATTCTATTATGATAGTGGAAGTGGAGTTTGGATGAGGAGATTGTCACTCTACAATCCATTGACATTGTCATACTCTTCCAGCTATTGCACAACAAATTATCCATCCATTTTGGACCACACTTTATATGATTGGAGTCATGTGGTTAGATTAGAATAATGGTATGCGATTGTTGTCAGGTGTGTGAGTAAGTTCGTTCACTCGATTGAGGAATGATTCATATTCATTCACCCAAGAGAATACATTAAATGACTGGTATGTTTAAGGATCTCTTGAGAAGATTAGTGGTTTCATATCAAAGAAAGTAGTGGGGGTGAATAGGTGAATGATATTAAACATAATCATTGAATTAGATGATTTAGAACAAAATTAAATGATGATAGATATCACTGAAATCCATCCTTAGGTCCATTTTCATTTCTAGCATTCATTCACTATGCATTTTAATTTCTATTATCTACTATATTTACATCCAATTGAAAACCAAATAAATAATTTCTGACTACTTTCAAAATAATAAAAACAAAACAAAAATAAAAAAGTGTTAGGATAGTGTGACTCTCAACCCTTTCTCTTAGAGACAACTCTAATCAGCTACTAGGCTGCATTATGAGTAAAATAAAAAATTTATTTGATCATGACCCACGACAACTGTGTGATCAGTGAGTATAAATCTTATGTTAGGCATGGTGAATAATATATTGAGCATAATGCATTTTATATAAAATTATCTAGTAGAAATATTTATAAGAGACTCACAATACTTGAACCATTCAATTGTTGTGTATTGAAAATCAATAATCTAGTTATACATAGCAAAAATATTTTTTGGACTGATTATACAAAATTATTATTAATAATGAATGAAAATCAATAAAAATATTTTCCATTGAAGTGGAAAATGAATTTATCTATAAGAGATCTGATATATTTGAATTTTTAAATGGTTTCAAAACTCAATGACAATGGATTTTTAATTTTTAATGATATATATATATGAGTTTATCATGTAACTTATCATTAATTGTAACACAATATATGAATCCAAGAATTCCAAACACTCATATTCAAAATCATGGGTTGAACTAAATAAAACATAATTGATATAAACATTCATAGAAGGAAAAAATATAAAATTGATTTTATACATATGTATTGTTTTATGCCCCCGTGTATGTTGAAATTTAATTCCTTTAATTCTACTCTTATGATTTACTCATATTTTATGTTATGGTATTGATGGTTGAATGGGTGTGTATTTGCATAGCCACTATTCATGTGGCTATTTTTTCTTCTATTTTGGTGATATTGTTTTCCATACATGTGTCACTCTTCATCTAAATCGTTGATTAGTGGTGATCTAATGGTTGTGGGCACCCCCAGTTGTGCTTGTTTGCCTCGACCTTGATCTAATACCTTGCCTTTTATGTTAATGGAACGATGCCACTTATCCTTCCAACTAATCAGCCTCATGTTAGGCAAACTGCCTATGATATATCTGTCATCCATGTGGATTTCGTCCTGCGGACCTGACACTTTTTCCTGATGATTTCCTGGCATGCCATCATTGCTTTACTATTTTCTTGGATTTGAAGCAATATATTCTTTATAGCTTAGGGTTTTCATCTGGTTTGGACCGTGATCTTCTGATGTGATTTTCCTTCACTACGTGGAGAGGATCTTGAAGAAGAAGAAGAAGAGTGAGAACAGGAGTTCTACACCCACCTGCACTCCCATCCAGCGTGTTTGTGCTGCCTCCTGGAACCGGAGTACCGCTTTGGTGGAGATTCAATGGAGATCAACTCGGTCTTAGGTCTAAGATGACTACGCGCCAAAGGAGGTTCCAAATCTTGACTTCCTTTCATCGTAACCAGGTTTTGGTTTATGATTCTTGACTCTATATGTGATTAATTCCTTTTTTGTCATGATTGGAATTGTATCCTTCTTGGGTGTGTGTGTGAGTCCATCCAGGAGTGGATGGTGTTGACTCTACATGATGGGTTTCATCACCTCCATCTAGTTAAACAAGGTTAGCCACCTAAAATAGTTTATATGGTTATCTTCTTTATACTTTGAGTTTTTATTTCTTTGCTTGCTTTTTCTTAGTAATAAAATGGCTGGGTTGGGTGGTGTTCTCACTGTGCACATATGATCATTTTGATCTGAATCACGTTATATTTGATATTATTTGTTTTTATTTCTATTTTATTCATGTTTTTCTTATGATTTCATTGGTTTGTTTGAATAAGAAATTTATTTCATCTTCTTGTCATAAACATTCTAAATTGATCGTAATGATTCTGTAACCCAATTATATGTATCAGTGGGTCCTGGATGTTCTAAGGGTTAATGTATTACCCCAAAAATTGGTATCAGAGCCTACTAAAATGTAGATAATGGGCTCTAAAAAATTTGATATTGATAAATTTGACGGTGAAAATGATTTTAATATGTGGAATATTAAAATGACTGCTCTTATGGGTTACAATGATTTAATTGATACCCTTGCTGGCACTAAAAATAAAGTGACTACCCTTACCTTGGATGGGAAAACTGTTGTCACCTATGTAGATGCTTCTAAAGAAACCCTTAGGAAATCTTTTAGTTTAATACTCTTATCTTTAGGAGATAAATTTCTTAGAGAGGTTTCATATGAGTCTTATACTACTGGTATATGGTCTAGACTTGAATCTCTTTACATTAATAAGTCTCTTTTTGGTATATTATACAAAAAAATGAGATTATATACTTTCAAAATGTGTCATGGAACTGCAGTCAAGATGCATATTGATGAGTTTAACAAAGTCTTGTTATATCTAGAAAATATAGATATTAAACTAGATGATGAATATCAATCCATAATATTGTTATCTTTATTAGATGATACCATTAGTTCTGTTAAATATTCTATGATGTATGGAAAAGACACCCTTAATCTCTAAAAAGTTAAATCTACTTTACTCTCCAAAGACACTTGCAAAGGAAGGATAGTGTTAAGACTGAGGTAGAGGGTTTGAACATAAGGTATGGAAGTTAATCTAGGGGTATAAGTGGGTATAGGGGTAGGAGTAAGGAAAGGGGTTAGTCTAAGAAGTAAAGATTTAAGTATAAGAATAAAGAAATCAGGTGTTTTCAATGCAACCAACCTGGTCACATTAAGAGGAATTTACCTAGGAAGAAAGGTGACTATAGAGACAATAGTAATGACCATTATTTATTAGTTTAGTAGGATTTTGATACTATTTATGTGTTAAATGTTTCTGATATTTCCATTTATGATGAATGGATCCTTGATTTCAGGTGTTCATTCCAGATGTGTCCTAGGAGGGAATTCTTCACTGAGTTGAGGAAAATTAAATCTAGAGAGGTGTTTCTAGGGAATAACAGGAGTTGTCGTATTGTGGTAATAGGATCAGTTTCATTATAGATTCATGATAATACTATTAAAACTCTTGATAGGGTTAGTTGGGTACCTGAACTTAAAAGAAACCTCATCTCCCTAGGATTCCTTGACCAAAATGGATGTACCTTTAAATCAAACTTTGGGAGTCTTAGGATTGTCTGAGGATCCCTCGCTATTATGAAAGGAAACCTTCATAATGGCCTTTATGTGTTAGATGGTAAGGTTTATAGAATCTAGTTAAACACCTCTTATGATTTAGAACTTTTTTTTTTGAGAAGGTAATGACATGAACTAATTTCCCAATTCATGTCATCAAAGGAATTTCTTAAAACAAATGTTACAATACAAACACGAGGTGTAATTATCTTACACCAGCATGGAATCAGCAGGGGTACAATGGGACTCATGAAAATACAAACCCAAAATTAAAAAAAATCAGCTTACCTGAGATCGTTCTAGAGGAGAGAACCAATCTGCAACATCCAGACAGAATCCCATCCTTGCAGCATATGATCAGCATTCAGCAAAAAGTTTCAGATATAGAGAAATAATCCTCAAGGTAAAAATCCAATATTAGCATGGAGATTATCAGAAATGTAAACCAGGAACTGAGCAAAGATAACCCCATGAGCAACATCAAAAGAGATCTTAATCCAGAATTAAGAACTAAGATTTTAATAGAAGTTGTAAGAAATCTGCATGAAGTCAAAACTCAAAAGAAGACACCATCAATCCAAACATACTGCAATGATCACCAAACTGTAAGTGTAAAGTCTATCCAAACACATCCAGTTTATCCTTTGCATGACTGATCAACCTACAGTCATTCATCTTGCTTCTAGAATCAGAATGAAGAATACTTATCAGCAAACAAGTCAAGAAAAACAAAGCAGTCCATCCTGTCAGAGAAAATTCAAGTCTAAAAAACCCCAAAATAATCTAGCAGTGAAACCAATGAGAAAAAACCAGATGGAGAATCAGACATATCCTCGTCCAAACAGCATGTCAAAAGAGATGTAAAGAATCTCCAGAAGCATGATCCATCAAAGAGTGAAAAACAGAGTAAAACCAGAATTCTGTCATAAAAAAGGAGCTATAAAATCCTATGCAGACCAATCTTCAGAACCCATCCAACAAGGAACACCAGATCAGAGAAGCAGAGACATAACATCAGATATGATATAACAAAAACTAAATCCAAGGGAACATGATGAGGCCAGCAGAAAGAGGTCCTTCAATCTGCTCCTGCCAACATCCAGCTTAAAATCTTCATGCAACCAGCAAGTAAAATCATAATCGAAATAAGAACTAAAAGAAGTATCATAGAGATTAAGAAGATTTGGTTCTCATATTCAATCTTTCATTGAAAATTAATCTTTTAATATCAAGATATTCCTCGGCTGGAATCTTACCTTCTTGAAGCTCTTGATGGGAAATTTCGAGTTGCCTATCCATATGATCATTCCGCACATGAATATCCTGCTCATCAAACAGCGGCGAAAAATAATACAGCATAGTACTGGAAGCCTCAACCCGAGGCTTATCTTGAGGATCATCTATAAGTTTTTTCTTAGAAACATCAGCTTGGGTCTTCTCTTGAGGAACCTTTGTAGTTCAGATTTGGAAACATCGACAGATCTGGTCACAATAGTACACTCTGTATTCGAGTAGTCCTTACGTCTTCTATTTTTTCTAGTGCCAAAGGTCTTGACTAACTTAGAAAACATGGGATTTTGATTAATTTCATTCCTAGCAGTCTTTCTTTATATGAAGATTGTGTATATGTAAAATCCATAAGAGTTAGTTTTAGTAAGTCAATGTACAAGGCTAAAGAACCCCCTAAGTTTGTTCACTCTGATCTTTGGGGTCCTTCTAGGGTCCTCTCACATGGTGAAGGTTTGTACTTAATGTTATTTATTTATGAATACTCTATGAAATTATGGATTCATATACTTAAACATAAGTCTGATGCTTTTCAGACTTTTAGTAAATGAAAAAATGAGTTATAAATTGAATCTGGTAAGAAACTTAAATCCTTAAGAACTTATAATGTTTTAGAATATTTGTCCACTGAATTCATTGAATTCTGTGAATCTGAGGGAATAAAAAGATATCGGTCTACTATGGAAACACCACAATAGAATGATTTAGAATAAAGGATGAATAGGATTGTCCTAAAAAGGATTAGGTGTATTCTATCCCACTCTAAACTCCCCAGGTTCTTATAGAATGAGGCTTCCTCTATGGCAGTCTATTTAATTAATTGTTTCCCATCTTCTATTGGTTTCTTTAAAACTCTTGGAGAGCTCTAGAAAGGTTCACCCCTGAGTCTTTCACACCTTAGGATATTTGGATCCGTATCTTATTCCCATACCTATATAAATAAGCTAGCTCCTAGGGGTGTGAAGTGTATATTTGTGGGTTATCCAGAGGGTGTTAAGGGGTGTCATGTGTGGATAGATAAACCAGGTTATCAAAAGTGCATAGTTAGTTGAGATGTAGTGTTTCATGAGTTTGGTATATCCAATGATAGAGGAATAGGATCTATAGTGTCTTCTGATAATAATGGATAATCCTATAGATCCCCAACACCCATAGGTGTTGAAGTTCCTTTAGAATCTAAAGACCAATGCTAGTACCAATCTGGGACTGGTTCTGCTCCTTCCATTCCTTAGACTCAAGGTGAATCCGATTTGGATTCAAATTCTGAACCTGAAACAGAGGAACCAGATAATCTAAGAAATTATCAAATCACCCAAGATAGAGAGAGCATAGTTATTAGGCCTCCAGTCTTCTTAAATAAGGCTAGTGTTGTTTCCTATGTGTTTAATGTTTCTTAGGATTTGTTTAATGATGAACCTCAAACTTATAAGCAATCCCTTAATTCTAAAGAATCCACTAAGTGGTTAGGTTCTATACAAGAAGATATGAATTCACTCCTTAAGAATAACACTTGGGTTGTTTTTTCCAAACCTAATAACCAGAAGATTATAGGTTCTAAGTGGATATATAATAATATGTAAAACACTTTTAGAGAAAATAAAATCAAATTCAAAGCTCGAATGGTTTCTAAATGCTTCTTTTAATGTGAAGATATTGATTATAGTGAGATATTCTCCCCAATTGTTAAACATTCAACTATAAGGATTATTCTTTCCTTTTCTTTCAAGTTTGATTTTCATGTTGAACAATTAGATGTAAAAAATTATTTTTTTGCATGGTACCCTTGATGAAACAATTTATATGACTCCTCCTGAAGGATTTTCAAATCTGTTTAAACCTAATCAAGTTCGTCTTCTTAAGAAGTACTCAAATGGGTTTAAATAGTCTTATAATCAATGGTATAAAAGGTTTGAGTCTTTTATGATTGAAAATCATTTTTCTAGAAGTGATTTTGATGTATGTGTATACTATAAAACTGTTAAACATGAATCTATTTATCTGTTATTATATATTTATGACATGCTTTTAATCTGTAAAAATATAAGGACTATAAATTCTGTCAAGAACCAATTGAACTTTGTCTTTGAAATGAAAGACTCAGGACATGATAATCAAATCTTGGGTATGGACATAATTATATATAGAAAGGATAGAACCTTGCCCTTATCTCAGTTTTATTATGTTAAGAAGGTATTAAAAAGGTATCTCTTTGAGCACATTAAACCTATTAATATTACTTTATGACAACATTTTAATTTTTCTTTGGAACAACCCCCTAAAATGATGATGAGGAAACCTTCGTGAATAAGATTCCATATACTAATGTGGTAGGAAGTCTTATGTATTCTATGGTATGTTCTAGACCATATATAGCATTTTTTTCACTTTGACAAGGTTTGTGTGGAAATCTGGTAAACCTCACTGGCAAGCTATGAAGTGGATCCTCAGGTACATCTCTATGCCTAATAAATTGTGAATTTTATATGGATTAAATGATAGTTTTAGTGATTACATTGTTGGTTTTGTTGACTCTGATTATACTTAAAATATTGACACTCCAAAATCACTCACTGGTTTTGTGTTTATTTCATATGGAGGACTAGTCTCTTGGAAATGAAACATGCAATCAATGGTTTCCGTCTCCACTACCGAGGAAAACTATATAGCCTTGAAAAAATTTATCAAGGAGGATATATGGTTGAAAGGTTTTCTTTTCGAGTTGTCCTTATTTGCTAACAGTGAAGTAGTTCACTATGATAGTCAATATGCATTACATATGTCTAAAAACTATGTATTCGGTGGTTGATTGAAACACATTGACATTAGAATTCATTTTTTTAGGGATGTTATAGAATCTGGGACAGTGAGTGTCACTAAGATACCCATAGGGGACGAACTAGTTGATAGTTTGACTATGGTTGTACCCTTGTCTAAGTTCATGCAGTGTCTTAAACTAATGAACTTAGTTCTAATTCTATAAATTAGGTTGTGAGAACACCATTCCTAAATCCATTTAATTTTAGGGTGGAGATTTGTTGTTTTATGCCCTTGTGTATGTTGCAATTTATTTCCTTTAATTCTACTCTTATGATTTACTCATATTTTATGGTATGAGATTGATGGTTTCATGGGGGTGTAGCTGCATGGACACTATTCACGTGGCTATTTTTTCTTCTATTTTCACACTATTGTTTTCCTTACATGTGTTTATCTTCATCTGTACCACTGATCAGTGGAGATCCAATGGATGTGGGTTCCCCTGGTTGTGCTTGTTTACGTCGACCTTGATCTGGTCCCTTTCATTTTGTGACAATGGCATGATGCCACATGTACTGCTAGCTAAACCGCCTCCTATTAGGTGAACTACCTATGATATCTTCGTCGTCCACATGAATTTAATCCCATGGACCTGACACTATTGACTGATGATTTCATGGCATGGCATCATTGCTCTGTTTGCTTTCTTGGATTCAAGGTGATCCATCCTTTTTGGATTAGGGTTTTCATCTGATTCAACTCGTGAGATCCTGGTATGGATTTTCTTCGCTACACAGAGAGGAACTCGAAGAAGGATAAGAGGGAGAACATGAGTTATCCATCCACCCAAACTCCCCTCCATCATTTCCGTGCTACCTCATAGAATTGGAGTACCACTCTGGTGGAGATTTGGTGGAGATCGACTCGATCTTGGGTCTAGGATGACTACACACCAAAGGAGGTTCTAGATCTTGACTTCCTTTAATCATAACCAGGTTTTGGTTTATGATTCTTGGATATGTATGCAATTAATTATTTTTCTATCATGATTGGAACTGGTCCTTCTTGGGTGTTTTTTTGAGTCCTTCTAGGAGTGGATGGTGTTGACTTTATGTGATAGGTTTCATCACCACCACCTACAAGGTTGGCCTCCTTAGATAATTTCATTGATTATCTTCTTTATACTTCAAGTATGCATTTCTTTGCTTGCTTTTTACTTAGTAATAAAATGATTGATCTAGGTGGTTCTTTATTATGATTTTAATGGTTCTTTTGAATAAGAAATTTATTTCATCCTCTTTTCGTAAGCATTCTAAATTGATCATACTCGTTTTGTAACTTGATTACACGTTTCAGTGGATCTGGGTCAACAGATTACCCCAATAATATGGTTTGTGTCATAAATTTACATTAATTGTATGGATGTCATAAATCATAATAAATGGGGTCTATTAATTTTCCAACAAATCTCTTTATATGGCCAAAACCATTTGTATTCCCACCATTGGATCTGATTAATTGGAATTAATTTTTTCTATTGGATCAAGCCTTTTGTAATCTATAAATATGGTGACATGTTGATGGAATAAAAAGTGTGAGAGATAGATTTTGTGTGTCCATATACTTATGTTATATATTTTATGTTCTATTGTGATTGAGACATTTTTACTTCATCATGGTCATCTCGAGCATTCGATGGTTTTTTACACTTTGTTTCGCTTCGCCTTCAATCAACCAGTTTCACAAAACATTATCAGAACAACTGTTCTATGGATTAAAAAGGTTAGTCATAGCGGTAAGAAAAGTTTTCGATGGAAAATATTGTGAAGCATGGATTTCTCCCTCTTGAAATTTCTGGGAAGAATTACTTATCTTGGATTCTGTATGTGGAGATGAACTTTGATGCAAACAGCCTTGGCGAAGCAATTAAAGTTGGTAATGACGCTTCCTCTCAAGACCGTTCCCGAACCCTAATATTCCTCTGCTATCACCTACATGGGGATCTGAAGAATGAGTACCTTATGGTGAAAAATCCTTTGGTGCTATGCCAGAATCTCAAGGATCACTATGATCACCTTTGACTTGTAATATTACTAAGAGCAAGGTTTTAGTGGATTCATTTACGATTCCAATATTATAAATCGATAAGTGAATACAACTCCGCAATGTTTAAAATAACATCGCAACTAAAATTATGTGAAGATACTATCACTGATACCGATATTTTGGAAATAAGTTATTTTACTTTCCATGCTTTGAATGTCATTCTACAACAACAATATCATGAGAAAGGTTTTACAAAATACTCTAAATTAATTTCTTGCCTTCTTATTGCTAAACAAAATAATGAACTCCTAATGAGAAATCATGAATCCCGATCTATTGGTGTGGCTCCATTCCCTGAAGAAAATGTGACTGCTTTTAATCAAGGTCATGTGAAGAATCGATGTAATTAAGGTTGAGGAAATCCATTTGCTCAAGGTGGTCATACACCAAATGAGAAGAGGAAAGGGAACCACTAGAAGTGGTCCAATAATGAATAGCCACAAATGAGAAAGCAAAGAGAAATGGAAGTAATTTTTTTCGATGTGGCGTGAAGGGGCATTGGTCACGTACCTGTTGTAAGAAAAATCAATTTTTTAATCTTTATCAACATCTATAAAAGGAAAGGAAAAGAATGTTGAAGTGAATTTTGTTGACCAGCTTTTGAAATATGATGATGATATTACAAATTTTGATATTTTTTATTATATTTCATACCCTAAAGGTGATGAGCATATATATCAATCATAAATGATCATGATGGAATTGAAGTTTGGTTTTGGTTTTTGTATGCTTGTGGTTGAAATTGACTATGTTTTTTGGTTTTGTAATGTTTTTAAATATCACATGTTTCATTTTGTTTCTTTTATTTTATTCCTTATATGCATGTTTATTTTCTTTAATAGAAATGGATGATATAAATCAATCTGTTGGGAATAATTTCCATGATGAAGATATTTGACTCATCGACAACGCAATGATGCACACAATTCTTAAACATGAGAAATATTGTATCATCGTTAAAATGGGTAGTGATCATGTATGTACATTAACCGGTAGTGTGTAATTAATCAAAGGCTCTGGAAGAGTAAGAATATGTCTACCTGGTGGTACACAGATTATGATAAATAATGATTTGTTTTCTCCCAAGTCTTGATGAAATTTGCTAAGTTTTAAAGATATTTGTAACAATGGATATCATATCGAGACTATGGATGAAGGAGGTGTTGAATACCTTTATATAACAAGCATTAATAATGGGCACAAATTGATTCACAAGAAGCTTTTAAGAATTCCATCCGGATTGTACTTTTTCAATATTTGTACAATTGAATCAAACATGGTAAACTATAAGTTTACCAACCATGATACATTTATTGTGTGGCATGGTTGTTTGGGTCATCTGGGATCAATAATGATGAGGAAATAATTAAATGTATGCATGGTCATCCATTGGTTGATAAAAGGGTTCTTACACTCCATGATTTCTCATATGTTTCTTGTTCTCAAGGAAAATTAATCATAAGACCATCACCATCAAAGATTGGGACTGAATCCTCGATGTTCCTGGACCGAATTCATGGTGATATATGTGGACCAATTCATCCATCATGTAGATCATTCAGATATTTTATGATCATGATTGATGTGTCAACTAGATGGTACCATGTGTTTTTATTATCCACTCGCAATCAGGCGTTTACGAAATTACTTGCCCAAATAATAAGGTTGAGGGTGCAATTTCCTGATTATTCAATCAAGCATATTAGGGTTGATAATGCTGCTGAATATTCATCACATGCTTTTAATAATTATTGCATGTCATTGGGAATAACTGTTGAACATCCTCTAGCTCATGTTCATACACAAAATGGTTGAATCGTTTATAAAGTGATTACAACTTATCGCTAGACCATTGCTTATGAAAACTAAATTGCCCATTTTGGCATGGGGACATGCAATTTTGCATGCAACAGCACTGCTTCAAATAAGGTCATCAAGCTATCATGATTATTCCCCTTTGTGATTAGCTTGTGGTCATGAACGAACTATTTCACACTTAAGGATATTTTCTTGTGCTGTATATGTGCCTATAGCACCCTCGTAACGAACAGTAATGAGACCGCAAAGGAGATTGAGGATATATGTTGGTTTTGAATCTCCCTTGATCATTAAATATCTTGAGATTATGACAGGAGATGTATTTACAACAATATTTGTTGATTTTCATTTTGATGAAAAATTATTTCCAACACTCAAAGGGGAAAATCAATTGACTTCAAAAGAAATATCATGGAAGGTGACTTCATCGTTACATCTTGATCCTCGTACAAATATGAGTGAACTTGAAGTTCAAAAGATCGTTAATTTGCAAAATTTAGCAAATCCATTGCCTAATGCATTCAATGATTCAAAACGGGTTGTAAAATCATATATACTTGTTGTGAATGCATCGGTAAGGATAGATGTCCCGGAAGGACAATCTGATGGTATTACCAACAATACTTACAATCTGCGCCTGAAGCATGGGAGACCACTTGGTTCAAAAGATAAAAATCTCCATCAAAGAAAGGGGAAACAACCTATGTTGGTTGAAGATATGAATGAATCTGAAGAGAATGTAAATGTACCAGAAGTACATGAACATGATCAAAAAGAAATTTCAATAAATTTCACAAACACTGGAAGATGTTGGAACCGAGTGGAGACCATTGTTGATAACACATTTTCATACAACGTAACCCTAGAAATTATGAATGAGGATCAAGAACCTAAAACAGTTGATGAATGTCGTGAAAGGCCAGATTGGGATCAATGGAAAGTCACAATCCAATCTGAGCTAAACTCACTTGCTAAACGTGAGGTTTTTAGGTAGATCGTGAAAACCCCTGAAGGGATTAAACCTATTGGATACAAATGGGTATTTGTGAAAAAAAGAAATGAAAATAATGAAGTCGTGAGATATAAAGCATGACTAGTTCACACACAATCCATTTTTTATTTTTTAAGAAGCCACGTTTTGGAGAAGTGGGAACCATAAAGAATTTCCACATCACTCACACATACCCCACTAAGACAAACATACAACATATGAAATCAAAATTCAAAAACAAACCGCACCCTGATCCATGTACCGCCATTGTCACCTTCCAAAAATCCACAACATTCAAAATTCAAAAATCATCACTCATATCATCACGCGTCTGCCTTGAGACTCACACCCATCACGACGACCGCCCTATAGCCGAAAAAAACGCCACCAAAAACCAAAATCATTGTCGACGTCCATCACCGCTATCATCACTGACACCATTGTCCGCGTCGTCATTGTCACTCGTCACCATCGTTACCATGGGCATTGTCGTCATTGTCGTCGACCAACAAAAAAATGAATGTCGGCCACATCGTCAGATAAGAAGCCACCGGCCACCACCAGAGAGACCACGAACCAGGGGTACACGAAAAACAAAAAAGAATCTGAACAGATCAAGCCTCCTCAAACAACACACACTGAGGAAGTCTCACAAATTTATTCACAAAGTATTGTCAACTTCAAAGAAATTGATTTATAAAATTAAGAATGCAAAGATTGAAAATACTATCATGATTTTATGAGAAGTTGGAAAGGTTGAACTCTTTTCCCTTTCAATTTTTTTCCACTGGTTTTCTAATAAAGTTTTCTAATAAGGCAACATATTATGAAATCATATTAATTTGAATTCACTTGTTTTCATCACATGATTTTTTTTAAGTGAAGATTTATATTAAATTTCATAAGACTACGACATTCAATGTGATATAAATTCACATTTAACTGTGTGAATATCATAAATCATAATGAATTAGGTCTTCATTTCCCAACAATTATCTTCAATTTTTCCCCAATTTGTAAAGTGATGATTATATACTAAAAATACATGAAATTGTAAAATCAAAACATTTATTATGTAAATAATTCCAAAATTATCACTAATCGTCATCCTTACAACGTTAGGAATATTCAACACTTTCAACGATTTGTTTAATCTGCCATCGACCATGCATTTTTCAAAATTCCTCATTGTTTCAATCCACATAATTGAGACGGCTCCAGAAGCATCCTCCTACCACCAAAAGACATAAAGCAGACATTAAATCTGCACATTTTCGTCAAAAGGAGCCAGAAGACACCAACGCGGAGGAAGAGGGAACCAGATCTAACAACTGCTTCCCCTTCAACGCATTCCATAATTACAGACAAACAAGGAAGAAACCGAACCTCCACCAACGGCGGCGGCCACCGGAAAACCCTCTACACGCAGTTTATTTTGTTAACGACTCCGTTTACTTACATGGACGCCGGAACCGAGACCGCCTTCCACAGGCTTGGCGCCGGAAATGGAAAACAAACACCGCACGTCATATGTACATCAACGGCAGAAGCCTCCGCATCAAAAAACTCGCCTCCCGATCAACATGTCATATGTACGAAAACTCAGGCGCCTGTGCAGTGTCAGGCCAGCGCAGGGATGCCGCAGTTCCGGCGTTTGTCCCTGTCGAGGCAGTCAAACCCCTCCACTCTAACTGCCGGGCTGCCGCCGAAGCTCGCCCGCACGCATCCGCCTTTCCGGGGAGAGGACGTCAGCCCGGAGGGGGCAGGACTCGGCGGCGATGCAGTGAGAGCGATTTTTTCGCCACCGAACCTGACGTCGTGGATCAATGGGTTCGGGACTCTGCTCGGCGGCGAGCCACTGAAAAATGGGGACGGCGGCGATGCTGCCTGGGGGCACCCCTGTTTTCAACAACAACAAACCAGGAATATGGATCCGCTCAAGAACGGGAGGAACTGAGATTATAAAATCTTACTTTTGAGAGGATGATTTCCAGAAAATCAGCGCTGGCATTAGAATCACACTGATCTGCTTGCCGGCTACAGATAGATCCGTCCAGGAATAAGGGTAAAGTAGAAGCCATTAATGAGGGGAGAGGTGGCTTGTATGCAGCAATATATTATGTAGCAATAAATTACCCGGCAGTTAAGAAACCCAGACGACGAGGCTTAGGGCAAACCAGGGGATCCCCGCGGTCGGACGAGGGAAGAGTAACAGGGCCTCTCTTCTTCGTTTTCATATCTTCACGTCCATTAAGGGCGTTCTGCTGCACGATCTTACACTGATTCATCTCCCCGCTCACCCCTCCGGGCCTGAGAATAGAGAAGACATAAATAAAGGAAGAAAGAAAATGCGGTATCATTCGTAAAATTGACAGGAGTAAATCTCAGACTTCTGATTTTTGATAGATCTGGTACGCGCATCTCCGATGGGATTGGATTAGAGCAATACCAGGTCCATCAGCTAAACAACAAAAACACAGCATCGAAAAATCAACAACGTTTCCGGGAAAAACTAGGAAAAAAACACCCGGGCAGGTTGAAATTTCCCAGGGAAGAACACAACGGCTTGACTAAAAAAACAAAAAAGAAAACACGAGAAACTGTATCAGGTTCGCACAGATCTGCAAAATTTAAGCTCAAAAAACGCGATGCCAAACCAGATTTTGGATCTGAATTGATTGGAAAAACGAGCAGACAAACCAAAAAAAGTATCTAAAGGTAGAATCCAAAACAGGAGAGGAAATAAATAAGCGAGAGGGATAATGTAACACGATCGTTGACATTTATTTACCTCGATTCGCTCTGCAGAGCACAAGCCTCTCCAGTGATAGAAACCCTAACCCTAGAAGCTCCGGCAAAAGGAGAGACGGAGCGACTGGGAGAGGGGTGGGGGCACAGGAACTTGTGGCCGGAACAGATTTATAGAGATAGAAAATGTGTGTTTCTTGCATGAGAGAAGAGGGAAAAAGAAAATCAAATAATAAATAAATAATTCAAAGCAAAATATCCGTCCTCCGCAAACGTCTCTCTCTTTTAACTAAATAAAAAAATATTATATATGTTTCTGTTCAGTTTTAATTTAGTTTTTTTTTTCTGCACATGCAGTCGGTGCGTCCCCGCGCCAAGCGCTCGTGGCCTTTACGACCAACTCAAACAGGCTTGTGCGGGGGTTTTATTTACTGACTTCTTATAAAATTAAATCAATTAAAAATAAAAAAATCAGACACTCCCACCCAATCGTATGGTGACACGACGTGGATCTATCAACGCCGATGACTCGCGAGGTTTGGGCCTACGTGTCGAAAATATGCTGGTGAAACGTGTACTTTTTTTTTTTTTTTTTTATGTGAAGGGATCCACTGGCGCCAAAATTTTTTAAAAATTATGAATAATTACTGTGATTTTAAAACTAGCGATATATGAAAATATATTGGAGCCGAGATATTTTTAAATTTTTGCATTAAAATTATATCACAATCAAGCCGCTTAATTTACTGCACTTGCAACGGTGCATTTCTTTTTTATTTTTTAAAATTTATTTATTCCATTACTTGCATTTATTTTAATATGTTAAAAAACGTATTATCTGTTTTTTATCTTTATTTTATATTTTTTATTCAATCAATGAAACCATGCTTTGATATTTTTTCTGGGTAATTATGTCATATAAAATTAATTTAAATGCAAAAAATTGAACTCATGTTATATGTTATTTATTGTCTGTTTTTTAAGTATAACAGGTAATTATTTTTTTTAATGTTTTGTTTATTTAAGATGTCATTTTATGATATTTATTTGTTACGATGTAACATGTTTCCTTCATGTTTTATTGGAATATTTATAAAAAATTAATGACTGGGTATGTGTTATATTTTCTCATGATTTGTTTTAATGAAACTTGAGTTGTGGCAATAAAATAAAAGAAATAACAAATGTTATATTTTTATTTATTTTGTTCTAAAACGGATCCAAACCCGATTAAAATTGTGATGAATTTTGAAGTATGTAACATCGATCGAATGTGAAGTGATGACGAGCAAAACGTGATGTCGAATGTTCGGAATGACAGTGACAAATGAAAATTGAATTAATGAAAATATAATGTAATAAAAGAATAAAAGAATAAAAGAAAAAAGAGAACAAAATGTGTAAAGCCAAAAATCTACATCTCATTATAGGCTGTGTGTGAAAGGTTGGTTAAATGAATGGGTTTGTTGGGAATTAAGAGTTGTCATAATTATGACATTCATATTTAATATTTCACAACACTTCTCGTTGGATGTCATAATTTCATATAATCTATATTTAAAAAAAAAAACTTTGTCAAAAAAACAAATGAAGTCAAAATAATTGAATTTCATGTATGGCACAATAAAAAATTTATCAGAAAACCGAGTGTGAAAACCTAATGAAAGATATTACAATGTTCCCAACCCCCCCCCCCATAAAGTCGTGATAGTCTTTTCAATCTTCGCATCTCAATCTTATAAATCAATTTCTCAAATGTTGTCGTTGACAATACCTTTTTGAATAAACATGCAAAATCACAATATCTTGTTTGATGGGTATCAATCTCACCATTTTTTTGAAAGTCAGTCATGAAGAAATAATTTTGTTAAGATATGTTTTGTTTTATCTACTTTGATATACACAAGTAGTGTTGTCTTCATATTATATGGTGGGAATATCATTACCATTCCTAATCCACAAATAATTTTGATATGATGAATAACTGATATTAGCTGAACACATTCCCGACTTACTTCATGAATTGCAATCAATCACTACTACACATAAGCTCTCTAACACCGCTACAGTAGGGCTTTGTCAACGCAAAAAAAAAATGATCACAATCGGAGCATCCTTAGAGGGCTTAGGCCTTTATCATCACTTAAAGAAGTGTCGATAAAAGTGGTATTTTATTGCGATTTTTTTAGCGCTGGTAAAAGGTTCATACATCATCGATTTTCCTAGTGGTGATAAAGAATACCTTTATCACTGCTTTTGCTAGCACTAATAAAGGGGCATATTGGTGCAATGTGTTGTTAAAATTACATCATGATGTTGCAGCAAAAACGTGGAGCAAAGAGCAAATACAGGAAGAGTGAATACATAATTTAATTGAAATAAAATTTACAATACGAATACAAGAAAAAAACATTATATTATAAACATTTCAAACATTGGTTTGTACAATTACACAAGTAATTACACTATCACATACATTAAAAAAACATCAATGTTTCTTTGTCTTTGACCCTTGACCCTCCACCATGTCATTGGTTGGTGAACATACCACCTCTGCTCGAGAAAAAGAACGCACTTGTATAAGAAAACAATTATTATATTATCAATAGTATAAATAAATAAAGTAAACACAAAGCGTCCGTTTTAAACTAAAAATGTATACTTTGATTCATACCAAGCACGTTGTATATCAGATTGAGTTACATTTGATTCTTACACGTCACGCCGTTTCTTCTTATTCTCAAAAGCAGGTGCTCTTGAATTGGCTCACATATGTAGTGATAAAAACCTACTACAGATGTGAGTCAATTCAAGATCACTTGCTTTTTTAGAACAAGCCTTCAACTGTCACATAATTTCTTGTTCATCGTTAAACATTATCTATGTGAAAAACAACTAAGTGTCAGATAAAAATGATAACAAAATTAACTAAGTAATAGCAGATAAAATGATGAGAAAACAATGTGAGCTTGTTATGCTCAATTTTGCACATGTGCCGCGCGTTTTAAACTAAAATGACACTTATATATTGAAAACACGCACTTCAAGTCATACTGAGAACATTGTATGTCTGATTGGCATGCGGTCAATTTCTAAATGTCACAAATGAATTACGAATCGTTGTTATAAAGTTTAAAAATAATCCGAATTCATTTGCTCGGTTTTGGCTATACAACATGCGTTTTAAACTAAAATGACATCTCTATATTGAAAATATACACTTTGAGTCATATCAGTCATATCGTGTATCAGATTGATGTGTGTCAAAATCTCACATGTCACAAATGAATTAAAGACCGTTGTCCGAAAGTTTGAAAACAATCAGAGTTTGTTTGCTCGGTTTGGTTATTTGATGCGTGTTTTAAACTAAAACGACACTTTTATATTGAAAACGCATACTTCGAGTCATACCAACCATATCGTGTGTCAGATTGATGTGCGGTCAATTCGTACATGTAAAAATGAATTATGGATCTTTTTTCTAAAGTTTAAAAATAATCCGAGCTTGTTATGCTCATTTTGCCTATGTGATGCACGTTTTAAACTAAAAAACACATATATTGAAAACACGCATTTCGAGTCATATCGACCATATCGTGTGTCGAATTGACGTGCAATCAATTTCTACATGTCGCCAATGAATTATGGATGTTTGAAAACAATGTGAGATCGTTTTCTCGGTTTTAGCTAATGACGTGCGTTTTAAACTAAAATGACACCTTTATATTGAAAACACACACTTTGAGTCATATCGTTCACATTGTATGTCAGGTTGATATGTGATCGATTCTTATACATCACAAATGAATTATGGATTGTTTTCCTAAAGTTTGAAAACAATTCCAGCTCTTTTGCCCAATTTTGGCTATTTGATGTGTGTTTTAAACTAAAATGACATTTTTATATTGAAAACACGTACTTCGAGTCACACCAACCACATTGTGTGTCAGATTGGCATGCAGCCAATTTCTACACATGAAAAATGAATTGTGGATCATTCCTCTAAAGTTTGAAAATAATATGAGCCCATCTGCACGTTTTTGGTGACGTGACATGCGTTTTAAACTAAAATGTCACATCTTTATTGAAAACACGCACTCTGATTCATATCGACCACATTAAGTGTTAGATTGACGTGTGATCAATTCCTACACATCACAAATGAATTATCGATTGTTTTCTTAAAGTTTGAAAATGATTTGAGATTGTTTGCTCGGTTTTGGCTAGTGACGTGCATTTTAAACTAAGACGACACCTTTATATTGAAAACACACACATTGAGTTATATCAGTCACATCGTGCATTGAATTGATGCATGGTCGATTCTTACACGTCACAAATGAATTATGGGCTGCTTTTCCTAAAGTTTGAAAACAATCCTAGCTCATTTTCGGTTTTGGCTATTTAACGCGTGTTTCAAACTAAAACGACACTTTTATATTGAAAATGGGTATATCGAGTCATACCGACCACATCATGTCATATTGAAGTACAATCAATTCCCATACGTGACAAATGAATTATGGGTCTTTTTTCTAAAGTTTGAAAATAGTTTGAGCTCGTTTGCTCAATTTTGGCGATGTGACACGCGTTTTAAACTAAAATGATACTTCTTTATTGAAAACACACACTTCGAGTCATATCGGCCACATTGAGTGTCAAATTGACGTGTGGTCGACTCCTACACATCACAAATGAATTGTTGACCACTTTCCTAAAGTTTGAAAGTAATCCGAGCTTGTTTGCTCAATTTTAACTAGTGACGTGCGTTTTAAACTAAAATGACACCTTTATATTGATAACACACTTCGAGTCATATCGATGACATCATGCGTTCGATTGATGTGTGGTCGATTCATACATGCCAAAAATAAATTATGGACCATTTTCCTAAAGTTTGAAAACAATCCGAGTTCATTTACTTGGTTTTGGCTATTTGATGTATGTTTTAAACTAAAATGACACTTTTATATTGAAAACACGCACTTCGAGTCATACCGACCACATTGTGTGTCAGATTGGCATACAGTCAATTTCGAAACATGATAAATGAATTATGTATCTTTTTCCTAATGTTTGAAAATAACATGAGCTCATTTTCTCAGTTTTGGCTATTTATGTATGTTTTAAACTAAAATGACACTTTTGTATTGAAAACACGCACTTCGAATCCTACCAACACTATACAAAAACGGGCAAGGGAAGCGCCGCCTTTTATCAGTGCTAAGCAAAAAGTGATGATAAAGGGTGCCTTTATTAGTGCTTTTCTAGTGCTGGTAAAACCATAGTCCCATTTTATAAAATGGGTTACACAGTGCCCTCTGTTTATCGTGCCCTAAAGCTCTCGTGAGACTGTACCGCTGTGACAACTCCCCTCCCCCCGATCTTCTCTTCGCAGGACCTCCGCTACCGCTAGCCCTACTCCGCCGCTAGCCCTACTCCGCCGCTCTTCTCTTTGCCGGACCTCCGCCGCTAGCCCTACTCCGCCACAAACTCTACTCCTTATCCTCCCCCTCGAACCCCTTCCATGGATCCTCCTCCCTGCGAACCCTACTTCTCCTCCTCCCCACTGGACCCTACTCCTCGCGAACCCTACTTCAAGTGTTTGGGATTCCTTTCGACAAGGTTTGATTCTCGGCTTCCCATCTTTGATCTTTAGTGATTTTTCCGCTCATCCTCATCAGTTTCCTTTTATTCTTATTATAATATTCAAAATGGTGGTTTAGTTTGGTTTGGTTTGGGTTGTGTTGTGTGTTTGGGCTACGTTTTTAGGTCACATTCTTTAAAAAATGCATGAAGTGATTAAATTTTTACCAAGTGATTTTTTTATTACTTATAGGGTTTTGTTAAGTTGTTTTCAAGATTAAGATTATTCTAAACACTCTATTCTAAATGTGAGTAGTGAGAAGGAGAAAACAGGTTGTTAGATTTTTCGATGGATTTAAGAATGGTGGCATGGGGTGATGAGGTGGTTGTGTTATTGGAGGGTCTGATGGTGATGATTTCATAGGAATATAATATTTTGTAATGGATTATGAATTGGTTTTGTAGTTTATAAGTGTTGGGGTATATATGATTCTTTTAGCGCGGAAGAGTATCCCTTGGTGTTGGTAAGTTATTTAATTTTTTGGATTAAATTTATTAATTTTGATGCTTATACATGTTGAAACATTATCATCGTAAAGTGCGCATGAAGTAGAAAGAGACATGAGATAGAGTGTTGTCAAATTTCAATAGTAGGAGGTGTTGATGTTTCTTGTCTAGGTGTTGGGTCCTAAGGTTAAGAATTGGCTAGAAGCAGTTGAGGAGGGTTTTGAATTGGAAAATATTCTAGATCATTTATGGGTTTCCTTAGTAGTGGGATTACTTTTAAGGGTGGCTTGATAATGATGGAAGGAAAATCATGTTCAGTCAAAAGTGGTTTTAGGAAGAGTTTTATTCCCTAGATATAGAAGTATGAGTGTATACCGAATATCACAGAATTCATTCAAGTTGGATACAGTGTGCTTTCCATTGGGATTCACATTTGTGCATTGATGGTCTAGTTTTTAGAACACTTGGTTGATGAATAAATGAAATCCTATAATTTTGAGTCATCTTTGAGGTTAGAGATTCTAAGGAAGGTTGTGAGTTTATGTTTGAGGTTTTGGTTTTAGATGATGGATTGTGATGAAGTTATCAAGAGTGGTTTTCTTCGAGTTTCTTAGAAGGCTAAAGATGGTGCCTTGAGTTGTGGTCCTAATGGAATGAGGAATAAGGGAGTGATGAGATTTTCAAGATGTAGGGTAGGGATTATGCCCTAGGGTTGAGTATCTCAAGGTGTACCATAACTGTATAGTTGATCTATTTCAACGGTGATGCAGTGGGGCATTAGTAGTATGAGTTCCCCATGATTCATAGCATTTCTTGGTTTCAGTAAGGTGTAGTTTTATTTAGTTGGATGGTCATGTTTTAGTTGATAAAATTTTGGGATGTGGTGAGTTTGGTTTGAGAGTCTAGGCATGATTATGTCTTGAGTTATTGACCTCATCCCTTTATTAACCATTACCCTCTTTCAATTGATACTATAAGATTCAGTTGAATTATTTTCAATGGAATTATTTATCTCTCTTTGCCTTCAAATTCCTATGAAAATATGAATTTTATTGAGTTGGTTAGTGTGTTTGACCAAATTTAACGATTCATAAGAAAAAAAGGAAGCATATTTCTATTTTACCTAAATGGATGGGAATTTTTCTAATATAAAGGTCATGCTTTTGGTAAATAATTTATTTATAAAATTAATTTCACAATTTTTTTCAATATTATGGAAGGTATTAACAGTTAGTGAGAGGAGGTTTGAGTTTTGGGTAGGGATGGTTGATGTGGTCCTTCTCCCTCACGTGTGAGTTTTTTAACACTAAGGGATTGTTGTTTATCCCTTTGTATGGGAATGTGATTTTTTATAGAATGGATGTAAGATGTGTTTGTGGATATTAGTTACAAGTTTGGGGAAGGTGAGGGAGAGTTATTGCATATCCTTTAGATGTTCATGATAGAATTTATGTTCACAAACCTCAATTTTATATTTCTTATGTTAATTTGGGTAATAAAACCTATGATATTCCATAGTAATTTTGGATAAACCTAGTTATTTGTCTCCTCCGTGAACCCCTTTGTGTTTGGAAATGTATCTACTATATTAGTTTTCTCATCAAAATTGTATCCTTGTTTTCATTTTATTTGAGTTTGGTCACTAGTTTTGGGTTGTTTAATGTGATTATTTTATTATGAATGAGGTGGCTGGTAGGGGTGGTTAAAAGGATGTTTAATGTTTTGCTGCAAGGGTGGTGGGTGCTAGAACTATTGGTAAGGGAGCTGGAAAGTGTGTTGATTTTGATGGGGGGTCTATCCTGGTTCTGTTGATTTCCAAATCTTTATTGGGAATGGTTAGGCTATATTAATCTCTATTTTTATAAGGAAGTGGTTCTCTTATATTGTATTTGGAAGTCTTGTTTTGTGTATTTGAATCATAAATAATAATATTTGAGATTCAAATAGGATGGAGATGAATAAAGAATGGATGAATGCTAATCATTTGACAATAGAGTATGAGAATGGAGTGAAAGAGTTCATCAAGTTTGCAAAGGATCACACAAAGGATCCTTCTCAAATCCTTCGTCTGTATTTACGTTGTTGTTATTCTAGACTAATTACTCCAGAGGAGTTGGAAGAACATTTGATATGTCATGGAATAAATCAGAGTTATAAATGTTGGAATAAACATAGAGAAAAAGCGAATGTAGCTACGAGCTAGGATAAAACTGTGTTTTATGGATCATCATATATGATTACAAATATGGATAATGAAGAAGACCGTATGAAGGATGTGATTACAGATGTCAATGATGATGAAGATCGTGTTGAATAAATGACAAGGATAGTTGAAGATGAACTCCGTGATTGCCCAAAATTGTTTGAGAAGTTAAAGAGTTGTGCAAAGATGCCATTGTATATTGGTTGCACTAAATATATAGCATTTTCAGTTATACTGAAGTTGTATAAATTGAAAGCAGACAACGGATGGAGTGATGTCAGTTTTACGGAACTACTTGCTCTATTGAATGACATGCTCCCAGAAGATAATGAGCTCCCAAGCCAAACATATAAAGCTAAACAAATGCTAAGCTCGATGAGTATGATTTCTGAAAGAATACATGCCTTCCTGAAAGACTGTATATTGTTTCACAAGGAGAAAAAATCACTTACAAAATGCCCAAAGTGTGGTGCTTCCTGATACAAGAAAGATGAATCCAGTCCTACAAAAGTTGTATGGTAATTTCCAATCATTCCAAGGTTTAAGCGTCTATATGGAAGTGAAAAACTATAAGAAAATTGTCGTGGCATATAGATAAAAGAAATAAAGATGGGAAATCACATCACCCAACCAACTCTTCTCAATGGAAGAGAATTGATCATGAGTATCCTGAATTTGGAAATGAGCTGAGAAACCTTCGTCTTGCGTTATCTACAGATGGAGTGAATCCTTTTGGTTTTCAAACCAACACTCATAGTACATGGCCTGTTATGTTGGTAAATTATAACCTGGCACCCTGGTTATGCATGAAATGGAAATTCATTATGTTATCTATGCTTATATCAGGACCAAAACAACCAGGTAATGATATTGATATTTATTTGGATCCTTTGATCGAGGATTTGAAGTTATTGTGGGATTCAGGTGTTATGTTGTATGATGCTTATAAAAGTGAACACTTAACGTTGAGAGCGATGTTGTATGGGATGATAAATGATTTCTCTACTTATGGAAATTTGTTAGGCTATAGAATTAAAGGGACTCAAGGGTGTCCTGTGTGCGAAGAAGATACAAAATCAATTGGGTTGAAACATTCATCAAAATATGTGTTTCTAGGACATTGTAGATTTCTACCTCATCGGTATAAGTACCGATCTTAGATGACATCATTCAATGGAAGTTCAAAATAATGAACAACACCGTATCCACTAACAGGTGATTAGCTATTTGAGAAAGTAAAAGACGTGAACACTATTTTTGGTAAACCATTTTCGAAAAACCTTATGAAAATTGGTTGGAAAAAGAGATCAATTTTTTTTGAATTACCATACTGGAATTGTCTGTACGTCAGACATTTTATTAATATGATGCATGTGGAAAAAAATGTATATGATAGTGTTATCGAAACGTTTCTAAATGCCCTTGAAAAAACAAAGGATGGAATTAAGGCAAGGTTGGACATGGTTGACATGAGAATATGAGAAGAGTTGGCTCCTGTGAAGGGTGAAAATCGAATGTTTCTTCCTCCAGCTGCTTACACTCTTTCCAGGGAGGAGAGATATCAATTTTTCAACTTCTTCAATGATGTAAAGGTTCCAGAAGGGTATTCATCAAATATCAATAACATTGTGTCAATGAATGATTTGAAGTTAAAAGGTTTGAAATCACATGACTTCCATGTTTTGATGCAAGATTTAATTCCTATAGCTTTACATTGCATTTTTCCCAAGAATGTTCGTCATACGTTAACCAAACTTTGTTTCTTTTTCAAAGCTATATGCAGCAAAGTTTTAGACCCGACGAAATTTCCAGATATGGAAAGAGAAATTGTAATCATATTATGTGAATTATAAATGTTCTTCTTTCCATCATTATTTGATATGATGGTTCATTTTATGGTTCACTTGGTGAGAGAGATTCGACTTTGTGGTCCTATTCACTATAGATGGATGTACCCCATTGAACGGTATATGAGGATTTTAAAAGGGTATGTCAAAAATCGAAGTCAGCCAGAGGGTTGTACTGTGGAGCGACATATTGTTGAGGAAGCCATTGAATTCTGTACTGAATACTTATCTGATGTGGAAATCATTGGTCTCCCAAAATCTCATCACACTGAATGCATTGAGGGTGAGGGAATTTCTGGAAGAGATGTTGTGAAAATCAATATTACAGATTGGGAGTAGACCCACCTTTATGTTTTTCATAACAGTTGGGAGGTTTGCTCCATATATTGAAACCCACAAAGAAATTATTAGGTAGTTGAATCCATCAAGGGGTGAAAAATGGATATCAAATACACATAATCAATAGTTTATAAGATGGATTCAGGACCATATTTTTAAAGAGTTAGCTGAAAATCCGAATTCAATTTCAGAACGACTTTGATGGCTAGCCACTGGACCAAGTGTGTATGTATTATCTTACAATGGTTATGTAATTAATGGTTATACATTATACACAGATGAACATGATGAAAATAGTACCATGCAAAATAGTGTAGTTACACTTGTGGCTAAAGCAATGCATGTTTCTGGTAGTAAGGAAAAAAATCCAATTTATTCGAATATGTCATACTTTGGCATTATCAAAAAAATATGGGAGTTGGATTATACGACATTCCAATTACCGATTTTTCAATGCAAATGGGTTGATAACAACAGTGGTGTTAAAATAGATGAATTGGGATTTGTGAAAGTTTATTTTAGTAAACAAGGGTACAAATATGAACAATTTATAATGAAATCACAAGAGGTACAAGCATTTTATGTTCTAGATCCCACAAACTGAAAGTGGTTGATTGTTCTGTTATCGTCCAAAAATACTGAAGGGTCTGATGAAAATTCAATTGAGGACGATCCTTTCAATGATACGTCGCAATCATTTCACAGCGGTCCCAATGTAGATGATGTTTTGTATGTTAGAGAAGACCACAATGAAGGGATTTGGATAATCAATAGAGTTGTCAAATCCCTTCAGCCTTTGAAAAAAAGAAAGAGAGTTCAATAAATAGGTTATATTTTGTTTGTAATATAGATCTTATTATCTCATGTTATTATCTTATCATTATTGAATTTATGCAATCTAAATTATCTGTTTAAACACTTTTGCGTATAATGAATTCTTCACGTTACGATGCTCCTAACCTTGAGGCTGAACAAGTCTCTCAAGTTGCTGTTGCTGCTTCTCACAATGTAGAGCAATAATAAGTTTTTGAACCTGTTGTTGCTCCTAGTGTTGAGGTCCAACAACCATCAGCACATGTCTTTGATACCATTACAGATGAGCATATTGATGATGTTGATATCGATGAAATATTCGAGGATGAAGGATCAATGTTTTAGAAAAAACAGGTGCATCGTAGTTTGACGGTGTTAGGAAAAGTTCTTAAGGCGAAAAGCAAAGACATCAAATTTGATGTCAGATGGAATGCACGAGGCCAACATGTGAATCCCAACAAGGCTATGTTTATTAGTTACATTGGAATTGTCACTCGACAATTGAAACGCACGACCGATTGTCGCCTATCGACCGGTCAAAGTTCCGGTGCTCTGCTAATGTGTATAGCAGCACTCGGGTCGAATCCTCAACGATGGTACTTCGTAATAGTCGATTGTTTTTAGTTGATTGTATTTTGATTGGGGGGGTTTGTTTGTAGAGCTTAATTGAAATGTTTAATGAATGATGTTTAATTTAACAAGTTGATAAAGATTGGGGTGAGTTCATAATTAGGTTAGTTAAGCTTGTGATATCCTTGAGCTTTGCTTTATATTGCATTTAAATTAACACCCATGTCACAAGATGATGTTGATTAGAATTTCTAAGTGTTAAGGATTTAATCCAAGCCTTAAATTAACTTAGGGTTCTAATATTGATCAAATATTGTTTATGGTAGTGTATTTATGGTTCCAATAATCCATGGAAACCACACGTTAAACAAATCAAGTCATTAATCTATGACATGCTAAGTCCAACATACACAATGTTAATTCAACGAATACTCATCAAGAAAAAGCTCTCAATCGATTAACATACCTAAATTAAAACTCACCCCAATGAGATATTTACTCAGCCATTATTATGTTTATTAATCTTGTAATATATGTTTATGGTGATGAATTATAAAGAGAAGAAAAAGAAAGGGACAAGATAAGAGTAGTGTGCCGAACACACACACGAAATATTTTGAGAATCAAAAATGGAATTTCGATTGAATGAGGAAGAAAGATAAGGTACTGTAATTTAAAATGATTCAAACTATTTTAAGACCATGAATATTATACTATAGAAGGTGGAGGATAATAAGAGATATTGAAGAAGAAACTTTCATTAAAATAGAATTACAAAATAAAGGACTTACAAAATTACAAAAATGAAGAACACAAAAGTAAGTGAAAACAAAGAGAGGAGGAAAGGTCTCTCAAGTGAAAAATTGAGTATGTAAGGTCCTCCCAAGCCTTTGGAAAATCTTTGGTCGTGCCAATATGATCTCCTCTCTTCTGAAATGCCAACCCCTCTTAAGGAGAGAAGGGGAGAGTATTTATACCCCAAGGAGTGGACTGTTTGCATTCCCAATCTGTCCCTCCACTTTCATCGCCAATTTGGATATTCAGACATCCTAATCTTCAAATATCGCCTTCTTAAAAGTTGTAGAAAATAATGTTTTCCGACTACTCTCAAAATTTGGAGTCATTTAGACTTACGGATCAAAAGTTATGGCCGGTTGATTAAACAAAGTTAAACTGCCCATTTCAATCCAGTCTTTTTGAAGTCCATAATGCGAAAGGGTTTTTGAATATGAAGATGCCTTCAAATCTGAATGGTTTATTCAACAAAGTCGGCCGCCTATATCTCCTATTTCACAATGAAAAATCTCAGCTCAATTGGATTCTTACATCAGGAGATATGTCATGCATACTATACTGATTTTAATTCTCGGCCAGAATGGTGGGCTGGACTTCAAAGATTTATTTGGGCCCCTTGTACTTGGATTTGGGACTTGAAATTTTTATCCAAGATGACATGTAGTGTCCCCCGAATTATGGTGGATAGGTAATGTTTTTGGACTTCTGGATTGAGCCCAGTAAATCAATCTTCAAGGCTGGTCCAGTTTGTTCACAGGTTCTTTGGTCTTGTTTGTGAGGACCATATGACCCTTCAAATGATAGAATTGGATCATGGTACCTTCTAATGAAATGTTGTATATTGAAAGGAGAATCCTAAAAAACAAGAACCACACAATTTGGATCATTATAGTGACAGTTATTATTAAAACATTAAACTGACTCAATTGGACTACTTCTAAAAATGCTCAAAAAATTATACTTAATATTAAAACATTAATATTTCACACAAATTATGCACATTTCATATAAAATCAGTAAAGGGGGAATATAATAAGTCATGAAAATATTAATAACATCAACTCCCCCACACTTATCTTTGTGCATGTCCTCATGTGAAACAAATATAAAAACATGACAAAATCATTTTCACTCACCAACAAATATTAAAATTTTGTTTTCTCCAATCAGGGGAGGTTTAGACTATTTCACTCATCCATTTTGAAATCCACCACAAGTTGTTACAGAAACAATGTTCCAAAACTAATTCATTTTTCCATGCTCAAATTTAGAAATGGAGAATGTGGACACTCAAAACTCACACCTCTCAAGATGATAAAATTTATTTGTGGAGGTTCACTCTTTCACCAACCAAAAGTGAAAATCTTAGAGTTTGAAAAGAGATCTCAGCTTCCAATCCCTATCCAAAGTGCACAAGAATCACGAGGTATTTTTAAGGGGTTTTTCTGTGGCTATGGGACGGTAGGAATATAATGTCCAAGAGAGAGAATAAGAGGGTTAAAATACCAACATAGAAAAACAATGCACATTTTTTTGAAATAAAACATGGAAGGAAATGAAAACACATATTTACAAGGGAATGATTGTGTGAAGAAAGACACAATAGAGGAAGAAAATATGAAGGGGATGAGAAGATGAAATATTTACAAACCACCAAACTTCTTCCAATGATATAAGAATATAATGCAAGTGTTCTTTTTTTCCTTTTTTTTCTTTGTTTTTTCGAAAGTTGACCTTGAAATAGATCTCACACTCATATTGAGGAAGAGTGATTTTTGACCTACCCAAGACACAACCCATTTGTTTCTTTCTTTTTTTTTTTGAATTTTTTTGAACACTTTTCAATATCATTTGTACAATACATTCACTGAATGACAACCTCCCCCACATACTAAAATGGATGCTTTCCCTCAAGCATATGATAACACACCAGAAAGTAAGGAAATGATACCCAAAAATGAAATCCATTCCCCCCCACACTTAAATTTCAAAAACTTATGCAATGAATATCCATGTTGATATTAGGTGGGATAAGGTATTGGGCTTGTAATGTGGCTATCAAAGAAAAGGTTTTCATAGGCTTGAAGGGGCTTTCAAAAGGAGGATTAATGTAATGGAAATGGGAGGCTATTTGGCTATTGTGATTTTCATGTGGTTCAGAAAATGCCTCTATCATATTAATACACACTAAGGTAGGAAATTCCGCTCGAAGGTCCACAAACTCAAGACTCACAAATGGGGGTGAAAACACACATTTTGAAAAGATGGCCATAGGTGGCCTTGGCATGAAAGCAATTGTTTGTTCTCACGGTTTGGGAAAAGCATTTTCCAAATCAAAAATTGAGCATTCAAAATGTGTTGGTTTTGAAACAAAATTCTTTATCCAAAGTCATGATGAAAATACAAAATTTTTGAGATGAAAACATGTCTGTTAACTCCCCAAAATGGTTGGACAAAATTTCAAAACTCGATGGTGAGTAAGCATGACTCTTTTTTTGTAATTTTTTTAAGTAATTGTGTTTTTTTGGTTTTTTTTAGTTTTTAAGGTTTTGTTTAAAATACACACCCACACAAGAAAGAGAAAAAGAAAGGGTTTGATGAATAAAGTGGTAAAAAAATGAAAGAGAGAGGAAGAAGAAGAAAGAGGTAGAGAGAGGAAGAGATAGAGAGAGAGTTAAAGGGAAAGAGGTGCCCCCTGGTTTGGATTTTGTGGGTTTCCATCTCCATCCAGTGGTGGGTCTACTGTGGATCCAATGGAAGTAGATGATAATCCATGATTTTCTGTCCTCTCATAGTGATGCTTCAACCGATGTCCATTTACCGTAAATTTCCTTTTGGAGGAGGAGTCTTGGACTTGCACTACACCAAATGGGTAAACGTTAGTAATAACAAAAGGACCATCCCAACGAGAATTAAGCTTACCTGGGTGAAGCCGAAATCGAGAATTGAAGAGCATTACCTTTTCACCTTCATGAAATACCTTTCTCAGGATGTGTTTGTCATGGAGTACCTTAGCCTTCTCTTTGTACATATTGGAATTCTCATAGGATTCAAGTCGAAGCTCCTCCAGTTCATCCAATTGCAACAATCTTTCTTCACTAGATTTTTCAAGATCAAAATTACATGTTTTCACTGCCCAAAATGACTTATGTTGTATTTCAACTGGTAAGTGACATGCTTTACCAAAAACAAGCCGAAAAGGAGACATCCCAATGGGTGTTTTATAGGCAGTTTGATAAGCCCAAAGTGCTTCACAAAGTTCCGGTGCTCTGCTAATGTGTATAGCAGCACTCAGGTCGAATCCTCGGCGATGGTACTTCGTAATAGTCGATTGTTTTTAGTTGATTGTATTTTGATTGGGGGGGGGGGTTGTTTGCAGAGCTTAATTGAAATGTTTAATGAATGATGTTTAATTTAACAAGTTGATAAAGATTGGGGTGAGTTCATCATTAGGTTAGTTAAGCTTGTGATATCCTTGAGCTTTGCTTTATATTGCATTTAAATTAACACCCATGTCACAAGATGATGTTGATTAGAATTCCTAAGTGTTAAGGCTTTAATACAAGTCTTAAATTAACTTAGGGTTCTAATTTTGATCAAATATTGTTTATGGTAGTGTATTTATGGTTCCAATAATCTATGGAAACCACACGTTAAACAAATCAAGTCATTAATCCATGACATGCTAAGTCCAACATACACAATGTTAATTCAACGAATACTAATCGAGCAAAAGCTCTCAATCGCTTAACATACCTAAATTAAAACTCACCCCAATGAGAGATTTACTCAGCCATTATGATTTTTATTAATTTTGTAATATATGTTTATGGTGATGAATTATAAAGAGAAGAAAAAGAAAGGGACAAGATAAGAGTAGTGTGCCAAACACACACACGAAATATTTTGAGAATCAAAAATGGAATTTCGATTGAATGAGGAAGCAAGATAAGGTACTGTAATTTAAAATGATTCAAACTATTTTAAGACCATGAATATTATACTATATAAGTTGGAGGATAATAAGAGATATTGAAGAAGAAACTTTCATTAAAACAGAATTACAAAATAAAGGACTTACAAAATTACAAAAATGAAGAACACAAAAGTAAGTGAAAACAAATAGAGGAGGAAAGGTCTCTAAAGTGAAAACTTGAGTATGGAAGGTCCTCCCAAGCCTTTTTCAAAGCTTTGTTCGTGCCAATATGATCTCCTCTCTTCTGAAATGCCAACCCCTCTCAAGGAGAGAAGGGGAGAGTATTTATAGCCCAAGGAGTGGACTGTTTGCATTCCCAATCTGTCCCTCCACTTGCATCGCCAATTTGGCTATTCATACATACGAATATTCAAATATCTCCTTCTTCAAAGTTGTATACAATAATGTTGGCCGACTACTCTCAAAATTTGGAGTCATTTGGACTTACGGATCAAAAGTTATGGCCGGTTTATTAAACAAAGTTAAACTGTCCATTTCAATCCAATCTTTTTGAAGTCCATAATGTGAAAGGGTTTTTGAATATGAAGATGCCTTCAAATACGAATGGTTTATTCAACAAAGTCGGCCACATATATCTCCTATTTCACACTGAAAAATATCAGCTCGATTGGATGCTTACATCAGGAGATATGTCATGCATACTATACTGATTTTAATTCTCGGCCAGAATGGTGGGCTGGACTTAAAATATTTATTTGTGACCCTTGTACTTGGATTTGGGCCTTGAAATTTTTATACAAGATTACATGTAGTGTCCCCCGAATTATGGTGGAGATGTAATGTTTTTGGACTTCTGGATTGAGCCCAGTAAATCAATCTTCAAGGCTGGTCCAGTTTGTTCACAGGTTCTTTGGTCTTGTTTGTGAGGACCATATGACCCTTCAAATGGTAGAATTGGATCATGGTACCTTCTAATGAAATGTTGTATATTGAAAGGAGAATACTAAAAAACAAGAACCACACAATTTGGATTAGTATAGTGACATTTATTATTAAAACATTAAACTGACTCAATTGGACTACTTCTAAAAATGCTCAAAAATTATACTTAATATTAAAACATTAATATTTCACACAAATTATGCACATTTCATATAAAATCAGTAAAGGGGGAATATAATAAGTCATGAAAATATTAATAACATCAAAAATGCATATCTATTGACATAGATTCATGGCACCATGTTGTGTCAGGGTTGAAGGCTGTGATCTGAGAAGAAATTACAGTAACATTATGATATTATTTCTTTAATTTACTAGCAAATAAAATAACGAAACAATGTCATACTCTTCTCAATCCCTTTAAGAGTGCATTTATAGTAGATGATTCACACAAGAATTATGTACTAAGGCTTGTAGAAAGGATTCATCAAGTTTTTCACACTATTTTAACAAAATGTCACCTGAAAGATTCCAAAGGTAAAATAAACCCACACCCACCCCTTGTCTACGCTCACCTGATATCCCAAGAAGCATGGAGTGTATTTATTGGCTGCCGTGGGGATGAGAAGTTTTAGGTACACTGTGGATGATAATAAATTGTTTAAGGATATGTGTATTCTTCACTTTGATTTTCAATATTTCATTTATGAAACAACAACTCCATACTGAAAATAAGGAACGTGCATCAAAACCAACATACCCCTATCGTAAAGCAAGGATGGGGTACACTTCACTAGAAAAGAAAATGGTACATATTTTAAATTTACAGTAATATTGTTATGTGCCAAGAAACAACATCATAATTATCTTTCTATATTTATATGTAGATTAATGAGTCTAAATCCAAAGACACTTCCATCCCACGTCATGTGCTATGGAAGGAGGCACGTGTGAATAAGGAAGGGAAACTAGTAGATTAAAACACACAAAAAGTGTGGGAAATATGTGTAAGTATGACATGATAAAAAGTTTTGTTTTAAATTGCTATTACATAATAATAATTACTTATTTTCTTATATCCGACAGTCACAGGAATCAGCTACTCCTGTAGCAGATACAGACCTATTATCGACGGATTTAAAGTGACCAGAACAATATGGCCGTGTCAGAGGTGTGGGGTTTGGGGTGACACCCCGAGTATATTTTGAGAAAAACAAACAAACAGATGATAGAAATGAAGAAATAAAACAAATGAGTGAAAGACTAACAACTCTTGAAGAATGATTTATATGACAGGGAGAGTTGCTAGCAACTTTTATGGGTGGGAAGCAAGGATAAGACACAACTTAGGAACAATCAGTGCGTGAAGATCCCGCCCCACCCCCCACCAGCTTTGAGGCAAGCCATTCCCCTCAAAGAGCTGTCTTAGCCGTGGTAATCAATATTCTAATAATTGTTCCCATGAAATGTGAATCAGAAAAAAAACTGATACTTTTAATTTACTAATATTCTATAGGGTGATAATGACTATGATTTATATCTGTCAACACCAACCTATCACCTTGTAGTGAGGGCTATGGTGTTCAATATCCCAGAGGACAAGCTTCACAATAGACCACTTCCAATAGATCATCTGAAAGTGACAATTACTGTAGTTCATGATCCAAATGCAGAGCTACCTATTCCACTTGATGATGATTATATTAATACGGTTGAAAAGGCTATTGGGACATTCATTTCATGGCTGTCACTACTTGTAAGAGTACATGTGGACAAAGAGGTATTTATTTCCATTTTTTCAAGCTAAACCTTTAACAATTAATGAAAAAAGGTCTGAACCAATGAATGCTATTATATATGGAGAAAGGGAAGGGGGCGACAAGAAACATGGGATCAAAAGCATCTAAAGGATCGACCAACTGATCCAAAAGATCTACTAAAAGCACAATAACACTACATGTTATCTATCCACATTTACTAGCATTGAAGACTCATGTGGATACGAAGCTAAAAAGTGGTAGTAGTCATATATTTGTTTTTGAAAAGAATATATACGGAGAGGAAATTCAAGATTTAATTGCTGTTGAAAATGTAAATGACATCCTTTAATACAGTTGTCTCGGCGTCACAGTTGTAAATTTATATATGAGGTATGTTTTCATGAATTGATTTTCTAAAAGCTGATATAATGTGCTAATTATGACTAAATTCATTTTATATTATTGGCAGACGTATATATGAAAAACAGTTGAAGGAATTTCCTCATGAGACAAAATTTGGACTCGTTAGTCCTCATACCACATCAACACAACTAACAAAATTAGAGACATCAAAAAGGGATGAAATAGTGAAAGGCTTGCTGAAAACATTTAAAAGCAAGATTACAGATGAAAAACTCTTCCTAATACCAACCGTGCAGGGGTAAAACTCTACGATTAAAGCATATCAATTATATTTTCACTTCTTTCATTACTTATTAATTTTTGTGTTTTTAGGAAACATTGGATTATAATTGTGGTGAACTTGGATACTCTAAATATTTATTTTTTGGATTCAATGCTAGGATATCCAACAAACCGACCACACATGATAGAGTTTGTGAATCTGTAAGACTCTAAATCCTACGTTTTAGGTCTAAAAATCAAGTTATATAATTTATATTATATTTTAATGAGGATTATGTTATAATAGGGTGGTGTATAAATATCATCTAAAAAAAGGAATAAGGACAGAGGCTAAGCATAAGGAGGCGAGCAAGTACTACGTCTGGACAAGTATCTGGGTATATATAATAAAATTTCACTATCCAAACACATATCAAAACAAGTTAATTATTCTCATAATGATCAAAGTTTTTGCAGTGTTGAAAACAAACAAACGATAAAGATTGCGGTTATTATGTTTGTAAATTTATGACAGAGATCGTTTTCTATCAACAAACTAGCATCCCTAAGGAGGTATTTTCAAAAATAACTACTATTTCATTTAAATTATTTATTAATTATTTATTTATATATTTTGTAGTACTACTCTAAATTTCAAAAAGCCTAATATTCACAAGATGATATAGATTTGTTCAAAAATGAGTGGGCCACATACCTGATGAAATATTGTACACAAATAGCATGAAGATCTGACTTGGGGACATATACAATTGGCATACATTTTTTAGAGGGGTTCATGAAGATCAAAAGATGAAACATTGTTGTATGTAAATGTTTGTAGGAAAATTGTAATTGTTATTAAACAAAACATCCTTTCTCCAATGAGTCATTTGTCCATTTTAACATATGAAATGCACCGGCAACATGCAAGAATTATAAACCACTTTTCTTTGGGCTTTGGATAAGAAAAACCAGAAAAATCTCCAAAATACCTTCATATCACGCATGCCCACTCACATTCAAAGAAAATATGAGTAAACATATCCACCCTAAATTGATTATAGTATGAGCATCGAGATTCCAAATGGATTCCCATGCTTTGAACATTTTCATTGGTAGAAATTGTATGTTTTTTGATTATCCATAATAAGAAAATGAACATTGATGGAACCTCCTTCCTCCAAAGGGTATCCCCCCAAATCTATGTTTTAAATTTAGAAAAATGATCCATGGGTCATTTTTGACATGTACGAGTCAACCCCTCCTCAATACAAGTCACAGTGTGACCGGTATCACTCAAAGTGTCTCTCTTTTGTTTAAAATGGCCAGAATTTTAAATGAAAACAATAACTGACATACGGAAAACTGACCAAACACATTCGAATTGTGTTGATAGTTTAGGAAAATTATCCATGGTTCATTTGTGACATTTATGAGTCAAACCTGCCTCAATATAATTCATGGTGTGTCCGGTTCACTCAAAGTGTCTCTCTTTTGTTTAAAATGGATAGAATTTTAAGTGAAAACAACAACTGATATAAGGAAAACCAACCAAACACATTCAGATTGTGTTTATACTTTTGGAGAATGATCCATGGGTCATTTTTGATGTGTAAGAGTCAACCCCGCCTTAATATTAGGCATGGTGTGGCTGGTATCACTCAAAGTGTTTCTCTTTTGTTTAAATAGAAATAATTTTAAGTGAAAACAACAACTGACATACAGAAAACTGACCAAACGCATTCGGATTGTGTTGATACTTTAGGAAAACGATAAATGGTTAATGTGTGACGTTTAAGAGTCAAAAATACCTCAATAAAAGGAACAATGTGACTGTAATCACTCAAAGTGTCTCTCTTTTGTTTAAAATGGACAAAATTTTAAGTTAAAACAACAACTGACGTACGAAAAACCAACCAAACACATTCTTATTGTGTTTATACTTTAGTATAATGAAACATGGGTAATTAATAACATGTAAGAGTCAAACACTCCTTAATCCGAGACACGGTGTGATCGGTATCACTCAAAGTGTCTCTCTTTTGTTTAAAATGGACAAAATTTTAAGTGAAAACAACAACTGATGTACGGAAAACTGACCAAATGCATTTAGATTGTGTTGATACTTTATGAGACCAATACATGGGTTATTTTTGAAGTTTAAGAGTCAATAATTCCTCAATACAAGGCACGATGTAACCAGTATCACTCAAAGTGTCTATCTTTTGTTTAAAATGGACAAAATTTTAAGTGAAAATAACAAATGACATACGAAAAACTGACCAAACGCATTTGGATTGTGTTTATAATTTATAACAATGATATATGGGTCATTTTTGATGTTTAAGAGTCAAACCTGCCTCAATATGAGGCATGGTGTGACTGTTATCACTCAAAGTGTCTCTCTTTTGTTTAAAATAGACAGAATTTTAAGTGAAAACAACAACCGACGTACAAAAAACTGACCAAATGCATTCGTATTGTGTTGATACTATAGGAGAATGATACATTAGTCATTTATTATATTTAAGAGTCAACCCATATTCAATAAGAGGCACCGTGTGACCGTTATCACTCAAAATGTCACTCTTTTGTTTAAAATGGACAAAATTTTAAGTGAAAACAACAACTGGCATACTAAAAACCAACCAAAAGCATTCAGATAGTGTTGATATTTTAGTAAAAATATACATGGGTCATATGTGATGTTTAAAAGTCAACACCACCTCAATCCTAGGCATGGTGTGGTCGTTATCACTCAAAGTGTCTCTTTTGTTTAAAATGGACAAAATTTTAAGTGAAAACAACAACTAACATACTGAAAAATAACCAAACGCATTCAGATTGTATTTATACTTTAGGATAACAATACATGGGTCTTTTTTGAATGTGTACAAGTCAACCCCACCTCAATCCTAGGCACGGTGTGACCGGTATCACTCAAAGTGCCTCTCTTTTGTTTAAAATGGACAAAATTTTAAGTGAAAACAACAACTAACATACGAAAAACTGACCAAATGCATTCATATTGTGTTGATACTTTAGGAAAATGATACATGGGTCATATGTGACGTTTAAGAGTCAACCCATTCTCAATACGAGGAATGGTGTGGCTGGTATCACTCAAAGTGTCTCTCTTTTGTTTAAAATGGACAAAATTTAAGTGAAAACAACAACTGATGTACGGAAAACCCAACAAACACATTCATATTGTGTTTATACTTTAGGAGAAAGATACATGGGTCATTTTTGACATGTAAAAGTCAACCCATTTTCAATATGAGGCATGGTGTGACCGGTATCACTCAAAATGTCTCTCTTTTGTTTAAAATGGACAAAATTTTAAGTGAAAACAACAAATGACGTACGAAAAACTGACCAAAAACATTAATATTGTGTTTATACTTTAAGAGAATGATAAATGGTTTTTTTTAATGTGTAAGAGTCAAATATTCCTCAATACGAGGCATGGTGTGACCGATATCACTCAAATTGTATCTCTTTTGTTTAAAATGGATAGAATTTTAAGTGAAAACAACAACTGACATACGAAAAACCAACCAAAAACATTATTATTGTGTTAATACTTTTGGAAAATGATCCATGGGTAATTTTTGATGTGTAAGAGTCAACCCCACCTTAATAAGAGGCACGGTGTGGCCAATATCACTCAAAGTGTCTCTCTTTTGTTTAAAATGGAAAGAATTTTAAGTGAAAACAACAACTGACGCACTAAAAACCAATGAAACACATTCATATTGTATTGATAATTTAGGAGAAAAATAAATGGGTCATTTTTGACATGTATGAGTCAACCCCACTTCAATCCAAGTCACGGTGTGATCAGTATCACTCAAAGTGTCTCTCTTTTGTTTAAAATGGACATAATTTTAAGTGAAAACAACAACTGACATACAAAAAACTGACCAAACGCATTAGGATTGTGTTTATAATTTATTCCAATGATACATGAGTCATTTGTGACATGTATGAGTTAATACCACCTCAATCTGAGGCACGATGCGGTCGATATCACTCAAAGTGTCTCTCTTTTGTTTAAAATGGACATGATTTTAAGTGAAAACAACAACTGACGTACGAAAAACCAACCAAAAACATTCGTATTGTGTTAATACTTTATTAGAATTATAAATGGGTCATTTTTGACATATAAGAGTCAACCTTTCCTCAATCCAAGGTACGGTGTGACCGGTATCACTCAAAGTGTCTCTCTTTTGTTTAAAATGGACAAAATTTTAAGTGAAAACAACAACTGACGTACTGAAAACTGACCAAACATATTAGGATTGTGTTGATACTTTATAAAAACGATACATGGGTCATTTTTTATGTGTAAGATTCAAACCCACCTCAATATGAGGCACAGTGTGGTCGGTATCACTCAAACTGTCTCTCTTTTGTTTAAAATTGACAAAATTTTAAGTGAAAACAACAACTGACGTACGGAAAACCGGTCAAACACATTCAGATTGTATTGATAATTTAGTATAATGATCCATGGATCATTTTTGACATGTATGAGTCAACCTAGCCTCAATACGAGGCATGGTGTGATCGGTATCACTCAAAGTGTCTCTCTTTTGTTTAAAATGGACACAATTTTAAGTGAAAACAACAATTAACATACGAAAAAATGAACAAATGGATTCGAATTGTATTGATAATTTAGTAGAATGATCCATGGGTAATTTTTGACATGTAAGAGTCAACCAAGACTCAATCTGAGGCATGGTGTGACTGGTATCACTCAAAGTGTCTCTTTTTTGTTTAAAATGGACAAAATTTTAAGTGAAAACAACAACTGACGTACGAAAAACCAACCAAACACATTCAGATTGTGTTGATACTTTAGGAGATCGATCCACGGGTCATTTTTGACGTGTAAGATTTAACCCTGCCTCAATCCAAGGCACGATGTGATCGGTATCACTCAAACTATCTCTCTTTTGTTTAAAATGGACAAAGTTTTAAGTGAAAACAACAACTGACATACAGAAAACTGACCAAACGCATTAGGATTGTGTTGATACTTTAGGAAAACAATCCATGGGTCATGTGTGACATGTATGAGTCAACCCTGCTTCAATCCAAGGCACGGTGTGGCCGGTATCACTCAAAGTGTCTCTATTTTGTTTAAAATGGACAAAATTTTAAGTGAAAACAACAACTGATGTACAAAAAACTGACCAAACGCATTCATATTGTGTTTATACTTTATGAAAATGATCCATGGGTCATTTTTTACATGTAATAGTCAACCACGCCTCAATCCGAGGCACAGTGTGACCGGTATCACTCAAAGTGTCTCTCTTTTGTTTAAAATGGACATAATTTTAAGTGAAAACAACAACTGATGTACGGAAAACAATCCAAAAGTCATTACCTATGATATAAGACACTCAAAAAAGCCTCATAGATTCCTCAGTAGTCATTAGACAATAACCCCCCATTAATAATTCATCACACACCCTAAATATAAACCTTTATCTCTAGAGTTCATGGTGAAGGATGAAAACAAAGAGGAAAGTGAGAGGGAGAAGAACGAAAGGGAAAGGGTAAGTTGCATGGTTTTTACTTGGAGTCATATAACCCATACTTTTCCTATGTATGTAAAATAGTAAAAGTTTAAAATTAATAGGAAACTTCCCCATGAAAGTGTACCCACATGGGTTCTTCTAAATTGTGTCCCCCAATAAAAGCACTACATGATTACTAATCAAGACTCTAGGATGGACAAAGAATAAGCACATATCTCCCCACCATTTATAAATTCTATAAATGGTGTGAAAATAAGACAACACACCATAAGATAAAATCATCAAACATAAGAACACATTTCCTTAAGTGTCCCAAGAATAACCCAAATCCATCTACCATGAGGAATCTACAGGGGAAACTCTCTAAGTCCTAAGGCAAAATATCCCAAAAGGAACTCAAAATCTATAAACAAATTCCATATCCAAGATTTACATGAATCTTAACAAAAAAAAAACATGAATAATAACTCACATGCATGCCTTAATCAATTTTTTCTTAAGGTTCTGACATCGAACTCTCTCTATATATTTTATATGAGGCAATGTAAGATATAATTTGTAGAAGATATTATTTAATGGTACCTTTTTATAATCATAATCAATAATTATTACATCACATTAGGTATAGATTTTTTCCCATCGTTTGATCCCAAATTGACTACCACTGCATATTTTATCTTTGTGAACTGCTTGTTTGATATGATGATTTTTTGCAGGTCTTGTTTGGGTGTGCTGCTGCAGAATTTTATGATATAGCAGGTAGGGCATTTATCAGTGCTAAAAAAGCGCTGATAAAGGGGACCCCTCCTTTATCAGCGCTGAGCTTTACAACACTTTTTTATCACTGTTAAAGCCCGTTTTGCGTGCTGATAAAGCTCATTTTTGTAGTAGTGCAACCACATCAGATGTAAGATTGACATGTGGTCAATTACTACATGTCACAAATGAATTATGGATCATTTTCATAAATTTTTAAAACAATATGAGCTTATTTTCTCAGTTTTGGTTATTTGATATGTGTTTCAAACTAAGATGACACTTTTGTATTGAAAACATGCACTTTAAGTCATACTGGCCACATCATATGTCAGATTGATGTACGGTCAATTCCTACACGTCAAAAATGACTTATGGATCACTATCCTAAAGTATCAAAAAAACTTGAATTTATTTTCTTGATTTTGAGCATATGACATGTGTTTTGAACTAATGTATAAATTTAACAAAGTATCAGATAAAAATGATAAGGAAATTAACAAAAAAAGTAAATAAAATGATGTGAAAATTAACTAAATATGTAGTAGTGAGTCACCTCTTCATGATATCTATATACATTCCAACACCATGCATTCTGCCTATTTGTTTTTAAATAAACTGATTTCCTCCATTATACTTCTACTTGAGAAATAGATAAAAAATAATATATAAGAATTCCAATATTAATGTTTCACATCCCAAATATATTTCTAAGGTCATAGTCTATACTAGATCACAAACACAATAGGTAATCACCTAAATTTGATGTAGAAAAGCATTCTGACACCATGTACTCCACCCACTCATCTCTAAAAAAAATTACTTCTTCTTTTGAGTACATAGATTGTTGGAAATCTCGGTAGTACTGAAAAAATATAGACAAACAAACGATTAAGAAATATTTTTAATGAATTTTTAATTACCTTTAGAAATTACATGTTTGGGGATGATAGTCTTTTGATGATTTATGATATATTTCATAAATTTATAAACATAATATATAAAATCATTATTGTTATTTTTCTTTGGGCACTGCATAAACATTGATCAAAATAAGTAAATTATTTTTAAATATGTTTTGATAGTTAATATTTATATATATACCTTAATCTATTTCCATTTGAATAAATTCATTGGCTTCTTATGTTTAGTGACCAAACTCATACCATGATTTACCCTATATTTATAGATCGCCCTATCATAACAAAATTCTCATTAAAACACAAGTTGAAACATATAATTCGAAGTTTATCTTTAAAATATTTATTGTAATGCATTACAAATTAACAATACACATTATGTGTGGTCAGTTTTATGGAAATCCATGCATTAGATCCAAAAAACAAATATTTGGGGTATCCCAATTGATTGAGATCATTATCTAGTGCTTATTAAAAAATAAAAATCAAATAAGCACTGAAAAAAGGAAAAATATATTTTATATGATTAGATTGTAGAGTTTTACCCCTACATTGTAAGTATTAACAAGAGTCTATCATCTATTATTTTATTCTCAAACAATATGGTTAGATCATCTTTTTTCTTATCAATTTCTTCCAACCCCAAAGATTTTTTTTCTTCTGTATAAATGATACAGGGATTAATGAATCCAAACCATGCTTTACATGGTTTTCCCTTTATATAACACTGATAAAAATGTCTATAGAAAATATGAATATTTATTAACATTAATGAACATAGTAGATCATTTTTTGTATAGAAGGATTATGAAAATGTACCCGATGTATGTATTCACAACTAAGACCCCCAACCATTCAAACTTGAGAATCTCATTTATACTCTTGAGACCAACCACGTCCGTAATGACATATCAAAATATTTCTTATTCATATTGAATGTAGGACACATCTCCATATTTGAATGTGGTGTCGCATGAACCTGTAATGTTAATATATACTACAGTGGAACTGGTGGGGATAAGGTACTCACAAAAGTTCCTTTTGTTTTATTGTTTGATTCATTGGGTTTTTCTTGATCCAACCTTCCATTTACCCATCATTTTATCCATCTATAATACCATACCCCACTTTAGAACTTTTTTTATCAACTGTTATAGGTTTTTCATTTGAAAAAAATTATTAAGAACATACCTCATGTATCTTTATAATATTAGACGCGTAGAGACCTTATTTTTTCCTTGTAATACTTTGAAATATTTCTATATATATTTCTAGAGTCAGGTGCTGAGACGACGTGCGATTCTGAGGCCCGGTGTCCCCAAAATTAATTTTATAAAAACATTAAATATATATTATATTATGCACACACAATTTTTAAAGAAAATAGGATAAATTTTAAACGAAAGATTGGATCAGAAATCCGAAACCACAATTGAGTCCAGAATGCATTTTTTACTCTAGGTGTGACCTAAAATAGGTTGGTGCGGGGTGTTTGAACATCTCACTCGTTGGCGATTCATTCTGTGGATTAATTAATTAATCCATTCATTTTACCCTAAAAATAAATTCAATAATAATACCACCATGATGATATTCCTAGGGTTAGCCTCATAATCCTAGGATTTGTCGAGAGCTTCTCCTTCCTCCTTCAGTTGGTGAATCAAATCAGACGACGACGAAACACCAAATCAAAGCAGCTCAGAGTGAAGTGAACACAATAACTTCCTTAAATCATTGTTGAGCATGTTATTCTATGAAAACTAATCTAATATCCAGGGAAGACTCGTTAATTTGTGGTTTACACCCTTTTTGATTAAATTGATTGAGCAAATCGATCCCTTCTATTGATTTGTGCTAATTGGAGCCTTTATATGCGTATAAGTATTAATTAAATTGATTATTTAAATTGTTTTCTAACATGAAAATCACCATTCTTGATCATTGTACAATAATTATTGACCAATGATAGTTAAACATCCATTTTTTTACTTTTATCCCTCAATTGCTTCGCGTTCTTCACTAGTTGGACCCCCATGGTCCCGGTTCGATGTTGCCGGGCGGTATCGATCCCTATCAGATCCTTGGAATCATAATTAAATATCAAGAAAGGTAAATTTCGATGAAATGATGACAAATATGGGATGTTTTCAAGGCATGGGTGATCATTTTGATAAATAGAGATTGAATCCATGATGACGGGATGAACCGAGGCATGCGATGCGTATGGAAAACTCCCATGGGTCTACAGGGCATATTTTTGGTCACCGAATGGATGGGAATAATTAATGGAACTAGATACAGATGAGATACACAAATAAAGGGTGGTAACTAAGCCACAATTGAAGAAAAATTACTGGAAATGAGGTGCAGGAAGCGGATATGGAAATCTGTAAAAATTCTGACTACACATCGTGTATCAAGATAAACACATAGTGTGTATCCCCTAACTATAGTGGCTAGGGTTTTAGAAGTTTATATGGATGGAATGGTGTGTAAACCTACTACACACCATGTACCTTATCCTCGGGTGGATGAGCCATGTGATGGATCACACAACTAGGACTCTGTGTGGGAATACATGACAGAAGGACAAGATCGTGTACCAAAGTACATAGACATGACCCAATCCTGGATAGTTCAGACATGCTGTGTCATAAACCTGCATGGAGTGTACTTATACATGGTTTGGGAGCCATTATTTGGTTAGGAACATGACCAGATAGTATAGAGTGACCACACGTCATGTGGGTTCCCTCACACGCCATGTACTACTTGGTTCCTTTTTAGGAAACTTCAAGTTTATGTATCTTCTTTGTTTGAACTCAGATTTTGGACCATGAGTAGCCTATCCTAAGTGTTTTTCCACATAGAGTGTGATGGTAAGCCTGGTTTTGGATTTTGAGATGTGATGTTGAATGTTATGGGCACAACACATGGTTAAGCGACTCTCGACGATGGCAGTGATCACATAAGATCACCATAGACTTCTAGAGTGGAACCCTCCAGCTAGACAAGGCATGAGTCCTCTACTGACTCCCGAGTGGAACCCTATTACTAGGAAGGGTATGGTTCCTTTATGAATTTTAGATAAGAAAACTCTAGTTGGGATGAACATGAGTCCTCTACCGACTCCTAGAGTGGAACCCTCCGGTTAGCACAAGTCATGGGTCCTCTACAAACTTCTGAGTGGAACCCTCTAGCTGGACTGGGCATAGGACCTTGATGAATTTTAGAGTGGAACCCTCCAGATGTGCTGAGAATGAGTCCTTTACCACCAGAGTGTAACCCTACTACTCATCAAGACATGGGTCCTCCATCGACTATCAGAGTGAAATTGTCCTGTCATACTAGGGCATGAGTCCTCTATCGACTCCTGACCAGAACCCTTCAGGTAGACTGGTCATAGATCCTCGATGATTTCTAGAGTGGAAACCTCCACCTGGGATGGGCATGTGTCCTCTACCATGAAGTGGAACCATCCTACTATACCATGGAATGGATCCTTTACCTATAGATTGTGTCCCATCGAATGTGCGACATAGTAACGAGGCGTGGTTTGACTTGGACGATTACTTTTGGGAAGACATGTGAGATGTTGGGCATCATTGACAGACTTTTAGAATTGTTGGAAACTCTTATTCCAGGGATGAGCTATGATATGGATATCCCCTTACTCTCTCATTTGGGATTCTTTTGATTGAGTATATATATATATATATATATATTCATTTGTATCCATATCTTTGGATTTGGTTACTTTCCTTCCATCGGTTGCGAAGACGTGCGGGGTATCCCACATGCTTTCTATGTTTATATTATAATGGTTAGATGAGTATAATCTTCTGTTATAGGTAGAAAAGACTTTACATGTTGTTCATCTACACACCGTGTTGATCCCCTTATGTTTGGACAAAGCTACTCTCTCTTGGTTTGGGTTGAGCTATACTCTTTCACTACATCTTGCATCATGTGTTCTATCTATTATTTTTCTATTCCTATTGTATCTCTTACTTCCCTTCCTTAGGCTTTCATGGTGTCCTACTATGTATGAATATACTCACCCCTGCATGGTCTTTTCCCGCATGTGTCATGTCTTACGCAGACGATAGACAAGTCGACAATGACTTTAAAGGAGCTTAGGGATACCGGGTACTTTAGACTGCATGTGGTGGTTGCAACTTGGAGATCAGAAGTTGGGATCTCTCAGTATTTTACTTTTCTAGTTTTTTAATTTTGGAACATATTTCTGGCTTAACATGTATTTTTCCCTTTTAATTTTTAGTTTTCACTATCGTACTCTTATAAACCCTAGAGGTTTTTCATGATTAGTTTATTTTCTAGCTGTTGCATCTTTTTTACTATTATTCCTCTATAATTATGCTTTGAAATGGTCGGGTGTGTGCATATTGGTACTTAGGAAAAGTCCTCCCATTTAGGTTATGCCTTTAGCGCTTGTCGCCACCCCTTGACCCATGGAGGCAGGCTTGGGGTAGTTTCCACTCGAGCCCCAGTTTGGTTTGGGTCATGAAAGATAGGTATTAGAGAAAGTTCATTCCTTGGAACATTTTATAAAGTAGTATCATTATGAGGATTTGGTTGGGATTAGTGCAATAGTGTTATAGTGTCTCAAATGCAGCTCTCAGTCCAGAGAATCCAGTGATGGTGTATGTGACCGACATATCCATTCACCAAGACCTTGACTACCTAGTTGTTGACTCGTCATATCGAGACATTGGATATAGGGATCAATGGTACATACATCATATATGATTTAGTCTTTGACTATCCTTCTTGAGTCATATCTACATTTTTGTTATATATATATGCTCATTTGATTGTGGTATGTATTGATAACTCTTAGGTTGCCTCCGCAATAACAGCCATCCAGGATACCAGTTCCAGATCACAACGATGATCTGATGAGTAATGAGGCCTCAATTTAGGGTCCATATCATAATCTTATTCCTCCAGCTGGGTAGGAAACGACACCTCCACATTTCGAGGAGTAGATCATCCTATAAAACTAGACTAAGGATGCACACAGGCTTAGCGTGCTCCACAAGTTCCAATGCTAGAGGCCACTGAGGTTCCACAGTGAGCCAGATCCCTAGGCAGTAGAGGATTGGCTAGAGTTGGTGGCCCATATATTCAAGCTCATCCGAACACCAACAAATCAGGTGGTTGAAATGGTAGATAACCTTTTCCACAGAGCAGTTGGGCGCTGGTGGATCCATGTTACACAAATACACAATGAGTTGACACTCTTGTGTGATAACTTTTAGCAGTTGTTCCATGAGGATTACTACCCCTCTTTCTTGCACTCAGTTTATATTTAGAAGATTCTAGAGTTCCAGTAGGTAGGTATGATAGTGGATGTGTATTCAACGAGGTTCAAAGACCTTACCTGATACTCCCTTGACATAATCCATGATGACTACTTCTGAGAATGAAAGTTTGAGCAGAGACTCTGCAATGAGATCCATGCCAGTGTAGTGCCCTTGTACACCCCCACCTATTATAGGGTGTTAGAGTAGGTACTGGTGAAAAATATCTTTCTTTTATAGGGACAGAAAATAGCTAGGGTTGGCAGTGAGTGTCATAGAGCCGAGTCATCTACAGCAACTAGCAGGCACCATTCGATGAGATCTTGGCACATGAGATCCTTTCGTGACCAGGATCAAGTGTGTGTTCATGTGGTACGGGGACAATTCAGATCACCAGGGCATCCCAAAGAAGTTCGGTGCTATTCTTGTGATGGGTTATGTCATATAGTGCATGACTGCCTGACTGACGTGCTAAGGAGTACAAATAAGTAGCTAAATAATCGCCATGATAGAGGCAACTTCATGATTAGGGATCTCACAAGAGAGGTAAGGGTGGTCCCCAGGTAGGCGAAGCTAGAAGAGGAGTAGGAGGAGCTATGAGTGGTGGATGAGACTATGAGATCCTTTCACCATCACCACCAAGCGGCCCATGTCAGGAGTTAGAAGTCAGGGCCACAAATAGCTGTAGTCTTTGGAGGATTATGACCTCACAATGTACAAGATGATCATAGGTATGATCTGTGTTTATTCTAATCTTTCTTCAGTCATTCCTTTATATCTATACTTCTAGTGTGTGAGTTGGAGCTCCCAATTAAGGCATTGTCCCAACAACTTTGTCTTGAGGTTACTATAGAAATTTTTTCTTCTGTATATTTTATCTGCTGATAGTGCGAGCTATATATTTATGTTGATAGGTTCATGTGGGACCTTTTGGTCATCTTGGTGGAACCCTATTATGTCATCTTGGGTATGTATTTACTATCCATGGTCCAAGCCCAGATTGGAAATCACCACAAAAAAGTCAAATGCCTACAAACTGATGGGAAACGATTCTCCTTTTCCAGCAAGAGATATCTCATGGAGGTATGAGTGGGTTCTATAAGATGGAGGCCACAACCCATCACCCATAATTTAGCAAGTATATCCCTTGGTGCCTCCAGATCTTCAGGCATATAGATGTCTTTAGTTGTGAAGGATTATATGGACATCTTCCCTAAGGACGTTCTAGGACTACCTCTAAGGTGGGAGATGGAGTTTTTCATTGACTTACATCTCATCACTAATCTGATATCATCTGTGGCATATCAGATGACCCATAACAAACTTCAAGAGCTATGATTCTAGTTGGAGGACCTTTGAGAGAAGGGTTTCATCAGACCTAGTGTGTCCCCCTAGGTAGCTTCAATGTTTTTTGTGAAAAAGGAGGATGATATATTATGACTTTGTGTGAATTATAATCACCTAAATCATGCCATATTAAAGAACAAGTACCCCTCATTGAGTATTGAAAACCTATTTGACCAATTTTGTGGCATAATATGTTTCTTGAAGATTGATATCTAGTTTATCTACCACCAGTTGAGGGTTCACAGGGCTGATATTCCAAATTTGGCATTCTGATTTCTCTATAGATACTATGAGTTCTTAGTGATACCCTTTGGTGTGACAAATTCCCCCACTGTGTTTATGGATTTGATGAACCATGTATTTTAGCTGTACTTGGACCATTTTATGGTCATCTTCATCAATGATATACTAATTTACTATGAATCAAAGGAGGAGCATTCATAACACTTGAGGATGGTTCTAGATTTGTTTCGAGAGCACCATCTTTATGGAAATATCTCAAAGTTCTAGTTCTAGATTCATGAGGTTCACTTTCTAGGGCATGCCATTTCTGAACATGGTTTATCCTTGGATCCAGTGAAGATCAATTCAATGCTTTCTTGGGAGACACCCAAGAGTGTGTCAGATATGAGAAGCTTTCTTGGCTTGATAGGGTACTACAAGAGGTCTATGGTAGACTTCTCCAAAATTAAAGCCCCTTTGACCACCTTAACACAAAAATGGCAGTTTATTACCTATTCTAAGCAGTGCCAGTGGTCCTTCAAGGAGTTGAGGTTGAGGTTGATGAGTGATCCTATGTTGAGACTACCAGAGGAGGGTGTGGAGTATGTGGTGTATTGCGATGCCTCATGAGATGGAATCAGCTGCATGTTGATGCAACAATAGATAGTTGTCGCATATGGGATGAGGCAGTTGAGACCCCATGAGAAGAAATATGCAACTCACAAACTATAATTGGAAGTGGTAGACTTTTCCTTGAGTATTTGGATGCACTACCTTCTGGGGGAGTGCTTTGTGGTTTACTCAAACCATCAAAGTCTCAGGTACGTCTTTACGTAAAGTGACTTGAATATAAGACAATGACACTGGTTGGAATTACTATAGGATGATGACTTCGAGATAGTATATAATCTGGGGAAAAGAAACATGGTAGAATATTCCCTTAGTAGGAAGTCCTAGGCTCACTTGGTGGAGGAGGATTCAGAGTAGTTAGCCTCCCTATAGCTGTCCCTAGTGGAGTAAGAGGGTACAACTTTTCTTTAGTCAATGGTGTTAAATCCACCACTTCTTGAGCATGTGAGAGAGTCCTAGTTAGGAGACATCGATTGTGAGATCTTATGTGAACATATATCCATGGGAGATTAACCAGATGGATATTTTGAAGGAGGGAATCATGTTATCTTTTTCCAGGGACATATGGTGGCTCCGATCATGATGCAGGAGGAGGTGATATGAGAGTTACACACTTCTCCCCTAGACATACATCCTGGTGTGGAAAATATGTACAGAGACCTTAAATGGTAGTTTTGGTGGTCCAACATGCGATGGATCTTAGCTGAGTTTGTCTCTTGGTGCCTCACCTGCCAGCAGGTAAATGCTAAGCACCAAGTTCTGATAGGTTTGTTGCAGTCCCTTGAGATATCATAGTGGAAGTGGGATGAAATATCCATGGAATTTGTGATAGGTATTCTGCAGATAATGAAGGGACATGATGACATCTGAGTGATAGTTGACCGACTCATGAATTCGGAACACTTCCTTGCTATTAGGGAGTAGAGTTCAATGGAGAGTTTGGGGAAGGTGTGCATATAGGGGATTGTTCACCTTTATGGGGTTCCCTCGATGACTGTCTTTGATAATGATGCATAGTTTATGTCATGATTTTGGAGAGGCCTGTAGGAGGCATTCATGACCCAAATTAGGATGAGTATAACATTCCACCCCCAGATCAATGGTTAAACCAAGTGCACTATCCAGGTGTCAGAGGATATATTGAAGGATTATGTGTTAGACTTTGTCCAGATCTATGAGGATCACTTTCCTTTAGTAGAGTTTCCATACAACTATAGCTACCACTCTACCATTTACATCACACCTTTTGAGGCCTTGTACAAGATACCCTAAAGGTCACCCTTGTGCTAGATAGAGATCAGTGAAATGTCTCTTTTGGCCCTAGAGATGGTGCAAGTGACGACATAGAAGGTCCAGGTCATCCTTGAGTGGATGAGGATGTCCAAGAGTAGGTAGAGATCCTACACAGATCGCCATCATAGGCCCTTGGAGTTTGACCAAAGAAACCACATTTTCCTGAGAGTCTCACCATGATGAGGATTGTAGAGGTTTTACCTAAGAGGAAATCTATCCCCAAGTTTCATAGGACTGTTCGAGATCATGTAGAGGGTTGAATAGGTTGCTTATCGCCTCGCCCTACCCCCACAAATGGAGCGGTTTCATGACGTTTTCCATGTATCACAACTGAGGAGATACGTGCATGAATGCATGCACGTCATCGACCAGGGTGAGATGGACATCGAGGATAGATCCACCTTTACAGAGCACCCAATGAAGATCTAGGATCGATAGGAGAGGACCCTTCTTTGATAGACCATCCCCTAGGTCCATGTGTTGTGGTAGTATGAGAACATGTAAGAGAGTTTCTAGGAACAGGAGAGCCAGATGCAGGCTCAGTATCCCATGTTTTTTGTTTAGTTTTGATTTTCGAGGATGAAAATATTGAAGGAGGGAATGATTTAGAGACTCGATTTTTTCCTTTTAAGACTTTAATATATATATATATATATATATATATTTCTAGATTTAGGAACTAAGACAACTTGAGATTCTGAGTCTTGGTGTGTCCAGAATTAATTTTATAAAAATATTAAATATATTTCATATAACCCATTCAAAATTTTAGAAGAAAATGGGATAAATCTTAAAAAGAAGCTCAGATCAGAAATTCAAGACCACATTTGAGTCAAAAACATGTTTTTTACCCTAGGCATGCCCTAAAATAGGTCAGTGGGTGTGGGGGGGGGGGTGTTTGGACATCTCGATTGTTGGCGGTATGTTTAGTGGATTAATTAATTAATTCATTCATTCATTAATTTTACCCTAAATAGAAATTCTATAAGAATACTTCCATGTCAATATTCCCAGGTTTAGCCTCATAATCCTGGGATCTATCAAGATATTCTCCATCCTCCTTTCATCGGAAAGACAAATCTAATGATGATGAAATTCCAGATTAGAGTAGATCAAAGCGTAGTAAATTAAATGAATCACTTAAATCATTGGAAATCACATTCTTCGATGATGAATGATCTAATATTTAGGTAGGACTCTTCAATTTTTATTTTACACCCTTTTTGATTAAATTTATTGAGTAGATTGATCCCTATTGATCTGCGCCAATTGGATCCTTTTCATGCACCCAAGTATCGATTAAATTCGTTATTTCAATTGTTTTCTAACTAAAAAATACTCACTATTAGCTAATTTATAAGAAAACTTGAACAAAATGGTTAAACATATGTTATTGTGCATTTATCCCTCAATTGCTTCACGTTCTTCATTGGTTAGACCTTCGCGGTCTCAGTTCGATGTTGCTGGGCAGTACCAAGCCCAATAGGGCCCCCGAAATCATGAAGAAATCTTGAGCGAGGTACATATCAATAAAACAAGGAAATATATAGGATGTTTTCAAGTCATGTGTGATTATTTTAAAAAATAGATATTGAATCCATGATGATGGGATGAACTGAGGCATGAAACATGTAGGGTGGAACGCTCGTGGGTCGATGGGGCTGATTTCTGGCCACCAGATGGCCGTAAACAATCAATAGTGATATATTCGGATGAGATACACAAATATTGGGTGGAAAAAAAAACCAAAATTGAAGTAGAATGGATAAAATTTAGGCACAGTAAGCAAATATACAAATTTGTGAAAATTTGACTACAAGCCGTGTATCAAGATGAACACACGACATATAGCCCTTAGATGCAACAAATAGGGTTTCAAAATTTTATAAGGATGGGATGACATGTATTCCTCCTACACGGCATGTGACTCTCCCTTGGGTGGATGAGTTGTGTGGTGGATCACATGGTAAGGACTCTCTGTGGGTGTACATAGCCAGGCACATGGACATGTAACAAAGTACACAGAAATGACCAGAAGGAAATGACCTGGTCCCAGATAGTTCAGGTATGTCGTGTATTCCACCTGCATGGTGTGTAGTTCTACATGGGTTGAGAGCTGTGTGATGGAAAAGTACACAACCGGATGGTAGAGGGACCACATGCTGTGTGGGTCCCCTCACACGTCGTGCACTACTTGGTTTCTTTTTAGGAAAATTAAAGCTTTTGTATCTCCTTCATTTGAACTTGAATTTTGGATCGCGAGTAGCCTATCCTTTATTTTTTTTATCATAGAACACAATGTTTCCCTTGTAGTTTTAGATTTTGAGATATGATGTGGAATTTTTTGGGCACGATTCATGGTTAGGTGACACTCAACAATGATAGTGATCACACAGAATCACCCTAGACTTATAGAGTGGAACCCTCCAACTAGGCAAGGCATGGGTCTTCTACCGACTCCCGAGTGTAACCCTCCTATTGGGAAGGGCATGGGTCCTTAATGACTTTTAGAGTGAAAACCTCTAACTAGTCTGGGAATGGGTCCTTACCAAATCCTATAGTATAACCCTCCTGTCAATACATGGCATGGGTCATCTAAAAACTTCTGAGTGAAATCCTCCAGCTAGGTTGGGCATGGGTCCTCGATGAATGTTAGAGTGGAATCCTATAGCTGAACTAGGAATGGGTCCTCTACCACTAAAGTGTAACCCTATTATTGAGTAGGGAATGAATCCTCTATCAACTATTAGAGTGTAACCCTCCTATCATACCGGGGCATGGGTTCTCTACTTACTCTCAAGTGAAACCCTCATGCTGAGTTGGGCATGAGTCCTCGATGACTTATAGAGTAGAACCCTCTAGACGGGCTGAGCATGGTTCCTCTACCACTGAGTGGAACCCTCCTGTTATACTAGGTTTTGGGTCCTCTACCTAGAGATTATGGCCCCTCAACTATGCAACATAGTGACAAGGTGTGGTTTGACTTGGATGGTTACTTCTGGCCAGATGTGTTAGATATTAGGAATCATTGATTGAATTTTGGAACTATTAGAGACTCTTATTCTTGGGATGAGATATGATATAGAGATCTCCTTACTCTCTCATTTGGGATTATTTTTATTGAGTATATATATATATATATATTCATTTGTATCCTTATCTTTATATTTTGTTACTCTCCTTCCATGGGTTGCGAAGATGCGTAGGGTATGCCACATGCTTTATGTGTTTATATTCTCATGGTTGGATGAGTCTACTCTCCTAATATAGGTGGAAAATAATCAATGTTTAGTTCATCTACATATCGTGTTGATCCCCTTATGTTTGGATGAGGTTACTCTCTCTTGGTTTGGGTTGAGTTGTACTCTTTCACTGTATCCTGAATCCTATGTACTATCTACTATCTTTATATTCTTGTTGAATCTATTACTACTCCCCCTTTAGATCTCAGGGTGTCCTACTAGGTATGTATATACTCACCCTTTCATGGGTTTTCCCACACGTGTCGTATATTATGCAGATGAAGAACCGGTCAATGGTGAATTTATAGAAGATTAGGGATACCTGGTACTTTAGACCACATACAGTGGTCACTGCTTGGAGGTGTTGGGCTCTCTCAGTAGTTTAATTTTTCAGTTTTTTCTGGTTGAGACATATTTTTGGTTGTACACGTATTTTTACCTTTATTTTTCAATTTTCACTTTTATACTCTTGTACACCCTAGAGGTTTTTCATGCATGGTTTACATTCTAGCTATCACATCTTTTTTACTATTATTACTTTTCAATTATATATTAATATAGTTGGGTGTGTTCATATAGGTACTTAGGAAAAGGCATCCCATTTAGTTTATTTTTTTCAGCACTTGTTTCCACCCCCTGGATAATAGAGGTGGGCTTGGGGTAGTTATGTGTTGATCCTCGGTTTGGGTCGGGTCGTGAAAATTCAACCATGATATGAACGTTCCAATAGCATCACTGACCATTGTAATATCTGGATCATCAAGTGGAACATGCAACCCAACACTCAACTATTGAGTTACTTAAATCCCCACTCTCATGTGATCTTTTGGGCGTACTTTGTTCTGTATCATGTATCTTGATATATTATGCACCATACCCATCATAATAAGGCAGTGCATGAGTGTTGATAAATAGAAATCACATATAACTTTACCCTTCAAAATTTTAGTAATATAAAGTTATCATAAGTTTGATTCAAATTTAAGAGAAAGTGTAATGATAAAATTGACTACCTCAGGTAAGGTATGTGGTTTAGGGGAATGAATAGCCTCAAAACTAGTAGGGTTATTTGGTATTTCATGTGCTGATATTTGTTCCACTACCAGTTCTCTTTGATCCTTTCATATATATTGGTCTTCCAAACCAGAAAAAACAATACTATCTTACAAATCATCTATTTATGCTTGTAATCCTTTCATCATCTGATATGTGTCTTCTTGTAGTTTTTTCTTCACAAAATATGTTCGAGGAGACACTCCAAAACCTACACCTATAATGAAACCATATTGTTTTGACCACTTCAGAGCTACTAAAAGAAATTTTTCTTCAGGTATGGTCTCTTCCAATTCTTGTGTCTAAATAGTATAAAAAACATATGAACATAAATAGGTATTTCTATGCAATACAGTTATAAATCATAAATAATTACTATTATGTTGTACTTACACATGTTTCCCATACTTCTTTTGTATTTTCATCAACTAGTTTACCCTCTTTATTTAGTCAGGACTCCTTCCATAACACATAAAGTGGGATGGAATTAGATATGGGTTTTGATTCATAAATATGCATATAAAAAAATTAAAATACTTTATTTCATATCACATAAAAATATTATTGTAGATTAAAAATACATACAATTTTATTCTCTAGTGAAGCATACCCCATCCTCACTTTTCAATAGGGGTACATTGGTTTTGATGCACGTTATTTATTTTCATCACTCCTTTACTATTTCATAAATTAACAATTTTGAATAAAATTGGATAAAATAAATACTGTCAAATAATATATTATTGAATAAAATTCACCTAAAATGATTTCTCATCATGATGAATGATGAAATCATTCCATGTTTCCTACTTTATAATGTGTGCATAAGTAACTAGTGGGTGGGGATTTTCTTTCCCCTTAATATCTCTTATATGGAAATTGGTAAGAAGTGTACAGAAGCCTCTATGGGCTTGCCATTAAGACATATTTATTATGGAAATAATTTAAAATATACAAACTCTACAAGGAATAATGAAAATTAAATCAACATTTCATTATATAATTTTTTGGTAAAATAAAGAAAGTATATCATAACATTACCTTAATATCTTCCAAAAGGGTTTTATTTATTGACAGATAGACATGGAACCATGAATCTATATCAATTGAAACATTCATTCTCATTATAACCCTAACATAGCTAATGAACATTGACTTGTTGGGGTCAATAGGTTGGCCACATTGATTCCATCCAACCTCAAATTTTACACCCTTACTTCTTAGCTTGATAATTTTAGTCAACACAGTGATGAAACATCATTCTTATTTTTCTTCATTAACATGTTGTTGATCCCCTAATAATTTTGTATTTTCATCATCAACTGCCAGTTCTTCCCTGATATTAGTAGCATCATTAGTGCAGAAGTCATTGACTACATGAGTAGTCAAACATTTAATTTAGATTATGTTAATATAGTATATAACACATAATATTATGTGGAAAAACAAAGTATATATAAAAAAAATTTAACTTGCTCATTGAAATCTCTTTCTTTTCTTTAAATTTTGAAGGGATTTGAATCCTCTATCAAGAATCCAAATCCCCTCTTTATGCCCCCCTCTAAATTACAATACATTATCTATATTGAGACCTCCATGAAATTATTTTTATCTCCCAATGAAAGGGTTATCCTCAATTAAATGTTCATACGAACCTATTGTTGGAGTTGGTGGCCTAGAACCAACTAATTTTTACTTTATTCATTAATAAAAGCATTATCACATCTTGATTGTTCTTATGCGTGAAAATTCATGTGATAATGTCCTAAGGATAGTTGTTTCATTAAAGGGTCATAACAGATCCCTACTATGATGAGAACCCGAAAGTTCCATAACACCATTCTTGAATATATGTTCTATGTTCGTATGATGTTATTTGAGGGACACAAATAATACAAGCCATTAGGGGTGAGGACTCATAAAACTTTGAGGCACCTTCTCATGGTGTGAGCCCTTGGTAATATCCAGGAAGATATTATGAGAATGAGACCCGCCAGTGGGAAATCCACATTTCATAGTGTCATTGGATGTTCCTATCTGCGGACGTGTGTATTGGTCCTTAGACTTTAAGATTATTATTAATGGGTATTAAAACTCGTGCACTTAGATGTATTGATGAAAACTGTGATGAAACACTGTTCACAGTGAGGTAGGATACATTGGGCGCATCACGAGTAATACCGCATTAATAGATAATGTGAGAAATGATTTTTCCCTTTTGTTCCATAATGAAAGTAGATATCTCAGGACCATTGATGGAATTAATATAGCCTAAGTAAATCCATGGCCATGGTAAGGAATGGGAAAGTTCAATTATGGAAAGTCAAAGAAATAATAATCGAGCATATGGGTTGATGGAACTAGCATGCAACCCGCTTGATTAGAGATACTGTGACAAAGGGATTATATTACACAGTAAGCGTTCGTATGAGGTGACACGTTAATGCGGTGTCAAATTCTTTCTCTTGGGTGCCTTGACCCGCTGCTAGACAGTAATCTTGGACTTTAGGCAAGCCCGCCTAATGCCAATGAGAAAAAGTCCTAGAGGGTCACACACTAAGTGTGTCCATGTATCTCAATTAAATATTAATTTAACAAGTTAAATAAATATTATTCTCGACTGTGGTTTAATAATTATTTAAAGATGCCTGATCACATTTATTTCGACACTAGTTATTTGAGAGAATATATTGTGGGAGAAATAATATATTTATTAGCGAGTAATGCAGTTACATTTATTTAAGAAACAAATAGACATTACTCAAGGTCTAATAAATATGGTGGAGGAAATAAAGAAAAATGGAAAATAAAAGTACACGCCGTGTATATTAAATATACACACCATGTAGTTTTATGGAAAATGAGTACATTCCATGTATTAATGATTACACTCCATGTAGTTTTTCCATTCGGGATTTTGAGGATATAATATTTTTTTATTAAATGATATTTATTATAATCAGCATGGGCGCATGTCAAGGAATTAATAATTCGACATGGGGGTTTTCAATAAGATTTAATGAAATAAATAAAACATGTAACACGTTTATTTATTTTCATAACTTTATAACCTCAAACCTAATTATAAATATCCTCACAATCCTAACACTTTTCCCCAATCGTTGTGCAAAACAATTCTGAATAATTATTTCAAGTCCGAAAGAACTACTTCCTCCGAGAATGCTCTCAAGACCGAGAGATATCCTCCTCCATTGGATCAAGGAGATCGAAGGCAGACATCGCATGCGAAGATTCTTCCACACTAGCACCTAGAGATCCCTTCAGTGACGTCCAGAGATATGTGGCACATGTGTGGATCATCGCTAGAGGAATCATACACTTGGATTCTATGATGCAACGACGGATCACAAGATCGTGACCAGAGACATCAACGAAGAAATAATTCCACCAAGGAAATTCTTGTGAATTAATTAAATTAATTATAACCAATATATGATGATTTTATCTCTATGGTTTCTGGACTCCCTCCTTTTGTTTTTCGTTCTTCGTTCTATTTCAAAGATCCATCGTTTTATATCATGACAGATCTTGGTTTGAACGCTGTTTAACACTAAAATAAAAGTTGGGCCTACACACCAACGCACTTATACTGCACCCAGAACCTACAAGTGGTAACAAAGGGGTCATATAATTAATTATAATTATTTAGTTTTTCATTGGTGATTTACGCATTTAATAATTTAGTTGTTTCAATTCAAGTTAATCGTTCTTTAAATCTGAATCTCGAGATCTATTCCTCCTCTATCATTTCTTGTTCACCACACAGAAACAAAATTTTCTTTTAATTTTTGATTAAAATAAAATAGAGGATCTCATCCGGAGGATCCAAACGTTCCTGGACATACAACACAAGAATACACGACGTGTATTCGGAAGTACATGCCCTGTAGTCTAAGTTCATGCATCGGACTGGTCTGCCAAATCAGGCCGTGTATTGATCATATCTAAGTAATTTATGACACCGTGTGTTGACTAGGAACATGTGGAACATGGTTTCCAGATTACACGTCCTGTGGTCTAATGAACACGACATGTAGTCCCTTCGGGTTAGGGTTGGACTGTGTACCCCGTACACAGTTTTCCCGGCTGGAAACCGTGTAACACGGAAACTACACGGTGTGTGTCCCATTGAACATACCATGTACTCTGAAAAATTTCTGAAGTACATTAACTCACCATGTCCCCAGGCGTGTACTTTGGATGGACGGTGAAGAAAAGTACACGCCGTGTAGTCGGAACTACACGCTGTGTACTCACCCAAATTATGCAGATTTATTAAAATTTATTATTATATTATACAAACCCTTGAGACGTGTACCATGGTGCAGGCATAAAGCTAAGGCACAACACGTGATAGGTGTTTTATATATATGTGTTTAATTTAACATCTGCGTAATGAACGTGAATTCTCCAGGTTGCCTCCAAGGTACAAGTTACGTACAAGGATAATTTTAATTTATTTAAAATTATGATGGATGAGAATCTCAAGGAAATTCAGAAAAGGGTTTAAGATAAAATGATTGATTAATTAAAGATAATTAATTGATTTGAGAATGATTTATCTTAAACAAGAACGATTAAAGAATTGAGTGCTAGTTTTATTTGTGCGTAAATATCGTTGCATGTATGGATGATCATGAGCTAGACCAAGACCTTTGTATGTGAATGGTTTCTTTTAATTAAATTTGTTGGCCTGCGAGCCTTCTCCTCATTAATATGCAGGTCCTGTACGCCCAAGGATTTTTTTATGTAAAAACCCCTTTTACCCCTCACCTTCATGTGATATAAATGCATATGTAATGGATGGATCTCCCAAGATAGTGGAGGCGGCTCAAGTCAGGAGCCAAGGTGAAACCAATCCAAGGAGATACAAAGGTGGACAGGTGGAAAGCTATAAACATGAACCCAAAAGGTTCAATGTGTTTCTCCCCTAGGTCTTGGGTTAGTTTATCAACCACTAGATAAACTAACCAATAGAACAAAGCTCATGATCATTCCACTTATTTTATTTCTGTCAATTGCATGGTTTATTTATTGTGCGTGTGTTGTCACAATCACACAATTAATGAATTAAACAAGCATGCAAGATGGAACTAAAATAAGACCGACTTATGCGTAAATATTATCTTAGACATGGTTAATAACTTAAGTATATCCCACTTAATATTAAAAAGCATGTAATCAAAGATAATAAAATGGAAATTTACGTATAAGGATAAAATCCCTCAAAATAAATATTAAGTTGGTATAGACTTCTATAATCTTGGTTAGAATCGAACCATAGTTCAAAGTGCTTGACCAACCCTAGTTGGGGTGATTTAAATTATCGGGGAATTATAATTCAAGATTTTGGGTTGACTTAATTTTGTTCACATCAAGGGTTGACTGCCACAGCAGGACTTGGTGTGAATAAGAGGTAAAGGTTGAGGAAACCCAAAATAAAAGGATTTTGGGATTGGGGAGTTCACTCAGTGGATCAAGGAGCTGTGAGTTAATGCAATTGGAATTTGGAATGCCTACCTAAAACCCTTCAAGTTGCTTGACCAACCCTAGTTGGGGTAATGTGAAGGGAAATATGGATCCTTGCCATTAGAATATTCAGGCAACAAAATATTCCGAAGTCAATGGTGAGGGCTATTGGATTTAGATAAAATAGTGGGAGACTAATAAGTATTTATTTATTTATTTGTCTCAATTTTATAAAGTACTAAACCTTTGATCATCTTAATTTGTAGAAATGGTAAGAAAAATGACTTCAAACATATCATTGCGAACCATACTCGAGAAGGAAAACCTTCTCACCGACACCAATTTCCAAGAGTGGCAGAGACGTTTATGCGTCATCCTTCGCCACAAAAGGAAATTGTATGTGCTGGAAGATCCTATTCCAGTTGCATCTGGAAAAGAGGCCAATGATGAGGAACTATCTTTCTATATGAAACACATGGATGATGCCATAGATGTCCAGTGTTTCATGCTATCAGCCATGTCTAATGAGCTCTTGAAGTAACATGAAAACATGGACGCGTATAGAATGGTGTCTCACCTTAAGTATCTCTACCAAGAGAAGGCAAGACAAGAGAGGTATGAGATCTCCAATGCTTTGTTTACAACCAAGTTTAGAGAGTCTGTGCCAACTGGGCCTCATGTATTCAAGCTTATTGGCTACATTGAATGCCTGGACATCTTAGGGATTAAATTACTGGATGAGTTGCATACAGATCTCATCCTATCATCACTTCCCAAGACCTTCTCTAGCTTTATTGTCAACTACAACATGAGAAACAATGAGAAGAGTCTATCAGAACTTCTAACCTTGATTCTCCAGGTAGATAAGGACATGGGGTGTGACAAACCCACCGTCCTTATGGTGAATAGGAAAAGGAAGGACAAGGAAAAGTGGAAAAAGACTTATAAATGGTTTGAATCCCCTGAGCGTCATCCCTCCAAGAAGGGGAAGATCGAGAGATAGGGAAAGGAATGGGAGGCGGTGTGTTTTGCATGTGGAAAGCAAGGCCACTGAAAGAGGAACTACACCTAGAAGCATGGGGATGCTAAAGGTGCGTTCATTATCGAGTGTAATCTTTCTATTTCTACATATTGGGTATTAGATATAGCTTGTGGGGCTCACATATATATTCAAATGCAGGAAAAAAGTAGATTTAGAAAGATTTCCAGAGGAGAGGTGGATCTTCGAGATGCCAATGATGCAAGACTGACTGCGTTGGCTATTGGCGATTACCACCTCTCATTGCCAACTGGCATGATTTTGGTTTTAAAAAACTGTTATTATGTGCCTAGTGTTACCAAGAACATAATTTCTTCATTTTGTTTGGATATGGATGGATTTATTTTCAAGTTTGGAAATAAGGGTTGTCTCTTTTATAAGAACAACATATATTATGGTATGATGCATTTAAATAATGGTTTGTATGTATTAAATTAGGAAAACCAAGTGTTGGAAATCGATAACGAAACAAACTCACATGACTCATACATCACCCAGTTGTGGCATCACCGTCTCGGTCATATAAACGAGAAGCTCTTGAAAAAGATCTTCCAAGATGGCTATTTAGACTCTACTGAGATAAAAGCACTTCATAGATGTCACACCTGTTTACAAGGAAAAATGACCAAGCCACCTTTTGGTGGACAGGGTGAAAGGGCCACAGATCTTCTAGGATTGGTACACACGGATCTGTGTGGACAATTTCTAGTAGAAGCCAGAGGTGGATATTATTACTTCATTACTTTTACTGATGATTTGATTATATATGGATATGTCTACTTAATGAGGTATAAGTAAAAGGCCTTAGAGAAATTTAAGGAATTCAAGAATGAAGTAGAGAATCATCTTGGTAAGAAGATAAAGAAACTTCGATCAGATCGAGGTGGAGAATATCTGAACCAAGAGTTCATCGATCTTCTATGGGAGTTTGGGATTCTATCTCATCTCACTCCTCCTTATACACCACAGTGGAACGGTGTTAGTGAAAGGAGAAACCAAACCTTGTTAGACATGGTGAGGTCGATGATGAGTCATGCAAATCTTCCATTATCCTTTTGGGGATATGCATTACAAAATGCAGCATACACATTAAACCGAGTACCAACTAAAGCATCCAATGGAATTACATCCAAGTTAT